>OX579665.1:11228555-11831241 GCA_951230895.1 Carpatolechia fugitivella
GATGATCTTCAAACGGCTGATCAGGTCATGGTTACCTTTTCATATAGGTACTTTCAATATCATTGAAGTAACACGGTACCAAATTTTGAATCGAAATGACATATGGAAAGTAGTCAGATCCCCTCATCAACTATTAAAGAGCTGATGATCTTCAAACGGCTGATCAGGTCATGGTTACCTTTCCATATACTTTCAATATTATTGAAGGAATACGGTACCAAATTTCGAATCGATAGGACATATGGAAGTAAGTCAGATCCCCTCATCAACTATTATAGAGCTGATGAACTTCAAACGGCTGATCAGGTCATGGTTACCTTACCATATACTTTCAATATCATTGAAGTAACAAGGTACCAAATTTCGAATCGATCGGAGATAAGGAAGTTCGTCAGATCCCCTCATCAACTAGAAAAGAGCTGATTCAAACGGCTGAAGATATTTTCATGAAACATGGCTAAGAACACTCGGGGTAAAATTATCTATGTTACAAAAAAAACTAAACGAAAATCGGTTCATCCGCTTAGGAGCTACGATACCACAGACAGATACACAGATACACAGACACGTTAAACTTATAACACCCCTCTTTTGCGTCGGGGGTTAAAAATATATGTTGCCAGGGCCAACCCCCTTCTAACTTCTAATTTATAATACCCCACCATGCCCAACACAAACGATGTAGGATACACAAGTGGAAAAAAGGGATACACTCCATACATTTTCAGATATAAATATCGCAGAAATTTATTTTGTATCTTTTCTAACATTTGGTTATATTTATTTCTTTAGATATGTGTTTGTTCTCTGTCCAATTTAATGTGTACAAAGAACTATATAATACTACTACTATTACTTACTACAATTATATATAATATATTATTATGCTTAATTAAAAATCCTTTTTAAACACAAGCTTTTAAAGCCTTGGAGTGGAGTATTCTTGTAAACACAAGACGACCTTTCAGAATGACATCACTTTATTTTTTAAGATATTCTCAGCAAGCCCTTTCATTTGATATCCATATTGTAAGAAAGCATGACGAGGTTATGTTGTGTATTTGAGGAGTTCCTATGGCCACCTCCTGGCTCCATCATGAGCCCGTGGCCATCACGTATGACTAAAGATCTTGTTAAGACAAATCCAACGAGCCCAAACACGACTAGGTTGTTTATTTTTTTTTATTTTTTTTTGACGGACCTAATCACTATTTATACCAGAGTGGTAATATAGTGGGCGCGGACTTGCGGGGGAGCAGAAGGCTCGTACCCCTTAGGAATTTTATGACAACGTATCTGGGGGCGCCCTCAGACGGGCTCGGACCGCGGCCCAGAACGTTGCCAGGGCGAGAAGCGCGTCGGGGAAGAATGACCCCTACCGGGTCTTACTGAATTAATTCTACTATTAGTTCCGCGTCCCCGCCGGCGGGGGCGGTTTCTACCTGAAGGGCATTCTGTATCGGTGTGTGGCCTACACGCAATGGCAGCTTTAATCGCGACGGTGATCTCATCGTCCGGATCTGTGAGAGCGTGTCTAGGACGACGCTTGAATCGCGTAGTGGGATGCGGAAAGTAAATTGACGCTTTTCTCACCAGAAAGTTCGGGTGAGTAACGGCCGAATCGAAATATCGTTTAGACGCTTGACGCACGTACTCCTTAATGGAGGGGACCTCGAGGTCAATGTGGAGATTCCTATTGCGCACGTACCACGGACAGCCCGTGGCCTTGCGCATGAAACGATTTTGAATCACCTCGACTAGGTTGTGTTGTGTATTTGAGGAGTTCCTATGGCCACCTTCCGTCTCCATCATCAAACCAACTCCATGGTACTGTAGCGGCTGTAGCCTCCTTGGCTACAACTCGCTACTTTAAATACAAAAGACACTTTTATAACACGATACTTTATTTATAACTTAAACACACTGTTTATAACTATAGCACTAGAAATAATACTATGGTCCGCACTCGACGGCGGACGGCAGATGAGTAACGTCAAACTTCCACGGCCCCAGCCCGTCTGAAGTTTCTATCGTTCTCTTTCTAAACTGAATAGTTAAAAAGAGAACGAATATATTGCAAAAAGAATACTATCGCCAGTATCAAACTACATAGCACTCGGACCAACGAGGCCCGATGCTACAACTACCCCCGGTCTCCCCTGAAAAAATTTTTTTGGTTGAAGACCCAAAAAATTTTTTTGCTAGTTACAATCTACTAGTAACTAACTACCTACCTAAGAGAGGGAAAAATTCACTTAATAAAAATCTAATAAAAAAAACAATGGAAGACTTAGGTCCTGGACTTAGCTAAAGTCTAATTACCAGAAAAATATTTTCTAATAATTTTTCTAAATAAAAAACCTCTCCAAAAATACTTAAAACAGGACCCATATCTTACCATCCTAAACCAAAGCTAACAGCTACCTCAATTACAAAATGCAAACCCTAACCTGAATCTATAAAATTCTTCAAAGACATAGCATGCAAAACTTAAAATGAAATTTAAAACATTTAAGTTAACGATAAAAAAAATAAATCAAGATAATCAAAACAATGTTAACACCAATCACAATACTCAAGAATCTCAAGAGTTAAATTATATTTAATTTAAAAGTTAAATAGAAAAAGAAGTTAAGGTGTTAAAATTGAAGCTATGTTTCCAAAGAAAGAGAAGTTAACATATAGAAAAAACAATCAGAAGAGCTAAGATATAAATGTTGTTTTTTAATATGAAAAATTATTTTCTTTTCATTCAGGCATCACTGATGTCCTGAAGTACATCTCGCGTCAGTAAGGAGGTGTAGAAGAAAATATTAATTGTTGTTTAAATATAAAAGTTTTATCAGCCCGCACATGAAACAAATAATAGGATTAATACATATAAAAAACAATATAGTAACAACAATATCCAGATAACTAGCGACTAGGAAGAAAAATAATTATTTAGACTAAGATACAAGTACATTACATTAATGCCTTCTTACAAGAAACAACCTCATATTCAAATTATTAAATATATGGATTTGAAAATGACAACCACTTGGATTGGCATATATAATGAATTGAAAAAATTACCTATCACTTCTCCCCATATCCTAATACCATACCTCATCATAACCCATAGAAATCTCAACCTTTTACTAACCTAGAAAAGGACAGATAGAATACGTGTGATCCTAAACAGACCACCCTACAAAGCTCCTATGTCTCTTAAAGCAGGCGTATCAACTGTGCCTAATCAGCCAACTAACAGCGCAAACAATCTCAACCTAACCATCTTACACGAAACCTCAACTACCTAACTACCAATCCGTTTAGAAAAACATACAAACAATTCGTAAAAACTAGTGACAATAATGCATTTATGTTTTATTTTATATTACGCAGGTCACCTAAGCATAACCCCAAAAGAAATTACCTACCTCAATACAATAAAAGGGAATTCAATAAAATACAAATAAAAATAAATATGTAAACATCTGTTTACAAAAGTGACAGACCAAGACATGACACTTTATCTTTGACGAAACGGATCGCCATTTTACTCAAAGAAGTATTTATAACAGACTAAACATTCAAATAGTTGAACTGTCAAGAATTAAACAAAGAAAATATCTGTCATTTTTGAAACTATTTCCCTTTCCAACTTTAATGATTCCAACACCAACGTGAAATCTTTTCCAAACTAGAGGAAGAAAATTTTTTTTTTTTAATCTTTAGCGAACATAAAACTTTTTCAATCTATTTACATGAACCAAATAAGTACGAGTTGCCCTACCCGTTTTTCGAATAATATAGTTACGGTCATTTACGTGTCTTACGATAACAAATGGACCTTTAAATAGTCTACATAATTTGTAAGTTCTTCCAGTAACACGTTTAGGAGAATAAAGCAAGACCAAATCATTAGGTTCAAACTGTTTTACTACCGTCTTTTTGTCAAATAGCCTTTTTTGTCTAAAATGTGCTTTATTAATCCCGGAAATCGCCCGCCGAGATAAGTCTCTAACCAAGTCAATTTTTTGGTTCAAAGTGTTAACATTTTCAGTCCCATTAATTCCTAAATCCATATCAAGTACCGTACGCGGTTCCCTACCATACAAAAGAAGATGAGGAATTACCCCTGTCGAAGCCTGGGTACTAGAATTATAAGAAAAAACCAACATCGAAAGATAACGGCACCAATCACGCTGATCGGAAGATATAAACTTAGAAAGCATAGAAAGGAGCGTCCTATTAAAACGTTCAACTAGGCCATTCGTCTGTGGATGAAAAGAAGTAGTATGGATAAGCCTAGCACCAAAAAACTCAACCGCTTCTTTCACCAACCTTGAAGTAAAAACCGTACCTCGATCGGTAACAATCTCTTGAACTCCTCCAAACCTACAGAATATTTCATCTGTGAGAAAATCTACAATGACGTCAGACGTAACACGAGGAACAGCTTTACAAACAGCATAGCGAGAAACATACTCCAAAGCAACAATGACAAATCTATTGCCCTGAGAAGAAGTTCGAAAAGGACCAACAACATCGACACCAACCTTTTCCATCAAACCTGACACCGAAATAGGCAACAATGGTGCTAAGGTGATACCTCCTTTTCTTTCTTGGCATAAAATACAAGAACGGATATACAATTCAATCTCTTTATCCGCATTAGACATGAAGAATCTAGAGCGAAACCTACTTAAGGTCTTTGAAAACCCTAAATGACCACCTGTCCACGCATCATCATGCAACTCCTTCGATGTACCCGGCGCCTCCACCACTGTAGCGGCTGTAGCCTCCTTGGCTACAACTCGCTACTTTAAATACAAAAGACACTTTTATAACACGATACTTTATTTATAACTTAAACACACTGTTTATAACTATAGCACTAGAAATAATACTATGGTCCGCACTCGACGGCGGACGGCAGATGAGTAACGTCAAACTTCCACGGCCCCAGCCCGTCTGAAGTTTCTATCGTTCTCTTTCTAAACTGAATAGTTAAAAAGAGAACGAATATATTGCAAAAAGAATACTATCGCCAGTATCAAACTACATAGCACTCGGACCAACGAGGCCCGATGCTACAGTACCTTAATATTGCATTGTCATTGCGGTGTCATAAGTGTACCAAATTTGAGCAAAATCGAATAACAACAAGTGCTGTCACTCAATTTACAAGATTCCACCCGAACATACATACATACATACATTGCAAGTTAATAAAAAGTTTGTAATAGTAATATATTGCATTATCGCGGAAATTATATTCACTACTTCAAACAACTCTCACATACAAACACAAGTACATTCACCTTACAGGTCTCCAAGCCCATCTATTTTTTTTTAAATTTATTTATTTAGGATCATCAACATCATAATATAATTACATATGGATACGAATATAGTAACAATTAGAGTTTTAGACTGATACATATGACACTTAAAGATGAACACAACATTCAAATAACATAATGATAGCACATCAGATCACATAATTATAGTGAGATCGGGGCATAAAATATTATTAGCAATTATAAGAACTAAATTTAATTAGTAAATCAAATCAAATCAATCAAATCAAAATCATTTTATTCGAATTAAGATTTTTACAAATCATTTTTCGACGTCAAAGCTATCATGGATGGCACGTTCACTACCAGTGTACGCTCACTGTGGAGAAGAACGGCCAGAAGAAACTCCACAGGTTTCGTATCTTTTGTACTTTTCTTTTAATTAAATAAATAAAGAATCATACATACATAAAGTCATAATAACAATCTACTCCGCTGATTTGGAACAACAGTTGAGCAGACGTTTCTATCATCTAAGTAATACTAGTAATTAAGTAAAGTAATACTAGTAATTAAGTAAAGTAATACTAGTAATTACATACTCTATTAGTACCTACTTCTAGAAGGTCACAGAGTTAACAGAGTTATAAAAAAGAAATATGAAACTAAATTATTTTTATTTTAAAGATAAAAATATAACTAAAAAATAGAGTTATAAATTATTTAGTACTAAGCATTAAGTGCTAAGTATTAGTAATTTCTTGGTTAGGCCACAATAGTATCTTCTTAAATCTATTTAAGGAATATTTAAATTTGTCGAGATCAGAGCGTTTAGCACTATAACATTTACTTGAGAACAAGAGGCGAGTTGAGCCCACGGAGACAAATACAAAGAGGAGGTGCCACAAGCAACTTAGACCCGTCTCATAGCGGTCTAAGTACTCTTACTACTAGCTATTAACCACCAGGCGTCGCTTCTGTCAGTGTTACTTTGGATTTTATGGATACGACACGAATATGACTTGGTTTGATTACAACCATTTTAATTGAAATTAGTGACGCAAAAATTATGTGCTGTGTTGTATCGTGCAACAGTACGAGTAATACAACTATTTCTAACGAAAAAAAGACATAATTCCACTCGTATGTATTTTTTTAATGCAATTTTTAATGCTCGTAATTTATTCCTTCGAGAAAGCTCGGCGATAGCAACGCCATCTATCGCCAAGTAGAATAAATTCTTGACTGTAGAAGGTTATATGACCTGTTTCATTCATGCTCATTCATTCATGTATTTAAAAAAATATATTTGTATAAAATATTTATTTTTGTAGCATACAATTAAATAATGCAGATAATATTGATGAACTTACTCAATATTTATAATTGAATACATGACATCAAAATATCATATTTTGGGCAAGGAAGTTTCCTTATCTTGGTAGTAAGTAAGTGACTATGATAAAAGACTTACGTGAAATCCCGTGTCAAAATTGAACAGATCTTTTTATGTCTATTAGTTTCAGAGTTACCCATCTAAATGGGCCATCCTGTGTATCACAATTGCTCATATAAGGTAATCCTACAATAAAAACGACTACATAATACAAAAAAGAAGAGAGAGATTTTAAAAAATGGTCCGAATTTTTTGTTTTTTCACTTGCCTGGCAACATTATACAGCGTAACGAACTAACGAACAGAACCATCTTGTGTGTAATAGCAAAATTAGGTACGGTTCATTAGTGTCTAGCTGCAAAGCTAGTTTTGCTATTGACCGCTAGATGGTTAGCAGAACTTCATCTCCCCGCACCCCCTCCCAATGGCGACCCCCGCTATCATATAGAAAACGTCTTAGGGCAGCTCCTCTTTGTATTTGTCTCCGTGGTTGAGCCCAATATTAGTATTACAAAATGGAATATGGATTTTTTTTATTACAGGGTGACTAGGATATTTAAAGCGCACTGATAAAGATATCTGATTTAGAGTATCTCATCAACGGCCCTTTACAGTCCACTGCTGGACTATCATGGGCCTTCTCCACTTAAGTGGAGGGTTTTGCCATTATCTCCACGCCTGGCAGGCGGGTTGAAGATCGCAGATTAAAAGGTTACTGTATCAGAGAGCGCTGCTGCCCGTTCCCTGTTCAATGTGTAGTCCCTAAGTCGCCTCTTACGACACCCACGGGAAAAGTAGGGGTTGGTGACAAATGTATTCTACTCTGCCGTCACCACACGGCGTTATCTATATGATCTAATTTATTGTTAATAGTTTTGTAAAGAAATGATAAATCAAGCATAGTGCGGCAAGTTTTTAGAAACTGGAGCTTCAGAAACTTTAATCTTTGGTCATAAGGACATCTGTGTGATATGCCAGGAGAAATGAAGGCTAGGTGACAAGTAAACGAACGTTGTATCGATTCGATTCGTTGGGAATTATTAGTATAGAATCTTCACATATCCCTACCCCATTTTTTTTCTATTGTGTTATGGAATCATGTTTTTATTGAAGTTACTCGAACACTTTGATAATCACAAATACCTAGGATATAGGTTTTATAGTTCAATTGTTAGGAATCAGGATTATCCACTATCTTGTATTCCATTTTCAACATGCGATCAAATACACTTGTTCTAGTTTAAGATAATCAAATTGCTTCTTTGTTTAATAATAACGTTACTACTGATTGGTCTGAGATGCCGACAAAACAGACAGTTCTGATAGGCTAGATTATATTTTTTGCAAATGTTTAATTTTTGCACATATTTAGGTTCGACGTATTCCAATTATTTACCAAACGAAATCCTAATAAATCAATGAATTTTGAAATAGGTATGCGTCTTATCGTGGCATTCGTAACATTAGCGGTAAGGCATCTTTGATATTTCAGTTTATATCAGTCGCTGATAATATAAAGTCGCTTTTATTATTACTTTGGAAAGCAACCTACCCATATTTACACACAACGTGGATCATGGTCAACAACATTGTGTATTTGATCTTTTTAAGTACCTGCATATCTCTTCTTCATGGATATCGATTTCATCGGATTGGAACTGGCTTCGAATATCATTTGAACCAGTGGAACTTGACAAATGAAATGCATAGCAACCCGGGCTCTGTCAAATTGATAGAACAGCCACTAGATCATTTTGATCAATCTGAATCACGCAGGTGGCAGATGAGATATTACGAAAATTTGAAATTTGCGCAACAGAATGGGCCAGTCTATATTTATATAAATGGTGAAAATGTGGCCGACTGGGCTATAACGACTTCTCTACTGATGTATCAGCTTGCTCAAGAAACTAACGGATCTATTTTCGCTTCAGAACACAGATATTACGGTAGGAGCATACCTTTAGACCCCTCTGTCACAGGGAACCTCAAGTATCTGACGTCCGAACAAGCGCTCGCCGACGTGGCTCTGCTCATTGACACGATAAAGTCCAGGCCCGGGTTCCGCAACTCTAAGGTTGTTGTTGGGGGTGGTTCGTATGCCGGTAACATGGCCGCGTGGATGAGGCTACTCTACCCTAACAAAGTAGACGCAGCAGTTGCGAGCAGTGCTCCTGTACTCGTTAAAAAGACTTCCTCGAATACTTCGATAGAGTGGCAGATGACTACAAGAAATACGGCCTCGTAGGCTGTTACGAAAAAATTTCACAAATATTCAACAGATACAAAGAGTTGCTCTCAAGTCCTGATGGAATAAATCGATTGAAACGGGAAGAAGGTATTTGTGAACAGACTGACTTGACCAAACCAGAAAACCAACAATTATTTTTCGATTCACGTCTTTATCCATTTGGACAGAACGCGCAGTACGGCGGACCTAGCTCAATAAAATCTCATTGTTCGCAAATTATGACGGAAACCACGTCATACGAGACAAGGCAAAGTCCGTGTAAAGATTTTAGGTTCGACAATTATATAGCCAAGTTACGTAACGATCCCTCTTCTCTGTCGTGGAAGTATCAAACTTGCACAGAGTTTGGTTACTTTGAGACTACTGCTAGCTCCAACAATCATCCTTTTACTAAATCCGTACCTGTGGAGTTTTTTGTCAAATTATGTACTGCGTTGTTTGGCCCCGAGTTTGATGAGAAAAGAATCGATGAAGGCGTTGCTTTAAGTAACAAACGTTATGGTGGGTTGCATCCTAACGTGACCAAAGTGGTGTTTGTGAACGGACACGTAGACCCTTGTTGTACACTTGGCATTTTGAAGGATTTGTCTCCAGACGCGCCGGCTAGACTGCTTCAAAATGCCACTCATTGTCTAGATATATTATTAAGTAGCCCCGCAGATACACAAGAACTTGCAGAAGTTAAAAAGTTTGTGAAGAAATCGGTTAAGAAATGGTTGTATTAGATTTAGTTTATTTTTTATTTGAACTCCTTCTTCAAATAAAGACTTTTATTTTATTTTCCTAATTAGTTCTTAGTCCCTTTCTGTGATCGAAGATTGCTGCATGTGGAGCAGCTCAGCAGTATGTCAGTTTATATCGAGCGATTTCCATCTAGCTAGGTGCTCGATAAGCAGTTCCGTTGAATTCTATTTGAATGGATTTCTCACTACAACCGATCATGAAACGTTGCGGATGGTTGCGGTAACTATGCCTACATCTTGATCCCATGGCATGAGAATAAATGGCCGATTGCATCTCTACGTCCAGTGACTGATTCGAATTATATATAAAAGTACA
Source organism: Carpatolechia fugitivella (assembly GCA_951230895.1). Taxonomy (NCBI): domain Eukaryota; kingdom Metazoa; phylum Arthropoda; class Insecta; order Lepidoptera; family Gelechiidae; genus Carpatolechia; species Carpatolechia fugitivella. Next base: position 11,238,550 of record OX579665.1, read on the forward strand.
TTACTCTTTTCATTCACTTAAGCTTCTCCAAAATTTCTTACCCCTGAAAACCAAGATTTCTCTGGCACAATCCCTACTCTTGCCAATTCTTGATTATGCTGACTCCTGCTTCTTGAACGCCACCGAAGAGCTGTTAAACAAATTTGAGCGTCTTCAAAATTTATGCATTCGTTTCATCTTCGGTCTACGCAAGTACGACCACGTCTCCAGCTTTCGTTCTGAACTCAAGGGGCTCCCTATTCGCCTTCGCAGAAATACTTTCAAAATCTTTTCAACATCCTTTATAGCCCGTCGTCTCCCATTTATTTAATAACCCGGTTCTCTTTATGCACTCCCAGGACAAACCATGCCGTCCCCTTATGCGCAAGTTGCTTGACATTCCTTTGCACCATTCTGGTTTCTACTCCAACTCTTTTACGGTTCACGCAGTTAGACTGTGGAACTCGCTCCCGCACACTATTCGTGAGAGTCCCTCATTATCCGTGTTTAAAAGACAAGTGAAGGAACATTATCTTTCTCTGTGCGAATAATCCGTGTTAGGTTTTTGTATTTATATATGTAATTGTTTATATTTGTATGTATTATAATTTAGTTATGTATTTATTAGTCTATATTATATTTATTATACTTTTTTAGTTTTATTTTATGTAGGTAGGTTTATCATGTATGTATGTGTAGGTATATACGAGTATTATTAATTGAAATTGTTGTGCACGTTACTATCCGCTTCTTTTCTAAATTCTCACTTCCAAGGTCTGCTGTAAAACATTTCGTTAGAAATAAGCAGTGCCTGTTGTGTCGTTTTTCTATGTGATCATTTTCTGTTAACTTTATTGTGTACAATAAATAATAAAATGAAATAAATAAATATATTGATGTGATTGGGTAAAAAAAAAAAGTTTTAACTGTTTATTTCAAACAAACACAAGAAATATTACAAAAAAAACAGAGACCTTAAATCTTAAAAATTAAAGATTATGCGTGACCACGGTTTAAAACTGAGTTGCTCACCCTACGAAACGATCCCGCTGGTCTTGCGTGGACGAATCAAACTTGTACAGAGTTTGGTTATTATCAGACTACTGCTAGCTCCAATAAACATCCTTTTACTAATTCCGTACCTGTGGAGTATTATGTCAAAACTTGTACTGCGTTGTTTGGCCCCAAGTTCGATGAGAAAAGAATCGGCGCAGGAGTTACTTTAAGCAACAATTATTACTGAGGGCTGCGTCCTAACGTGACAGAGGTAGTTTTTGTGAACGGAGGCGCAGATCCTTGGAGCGAACTGAGCATTTTGCAGAATTTGTCCCCAGATGTGCCTGCTAAAGTTATAAAAGATGGCGTTCACCATGAAGATATGAACGCAGAGAGCAAGAATGATTCTCCAGACCTAGTTCAAGTTAAAAAGTATATAAAAAACTTGGTTAAGAAATGGTTGAAGTAGATTTAATATTTTTGATGAATTAAAATTTAATGAGGTCTTTTATTTTTCTTTCTACATTTAGGCATGCATGATTTTTATCGCCTAGACGACGACGCTGGTTGGATCGAGGTGGAATAGCTGAAGAGAGTTTGATCTTGAAATCTTCACCAATTGTCAGTTAGATAGGACTAATGTTTCTTTTTGATTGTATGGAGGCTGCACTTGCCTTCGGGTAACCTAGCTGAAAGGATCTTTTGTCAGCATCTGACAATGGCGGACGTGTCTTCGTTTTAATTTTTTTATTTTAGTTTATTGAAGTGTTTAGTGTATAATTTCGATAGTGCATTATCCAGTGAATGTTTCGGGACTATAAACTTTAATAAAACAATTGAATCGCTTACACTTTGCTGACATTTTTAGATGATGCCAAGAGGCCTCATGGTGGCTTCTGTAATTGTACTTACTATCATTACTGAGCCCAATTAACGGAACAATCATTCAAAGATATATCTTAAACCTGCAAATATCACTCGACACTGGCGAAATACGTCTATATAAGATGTGTCGTCATTAGTTAGGAAGAAGAAGAAACCTAGCCGAAAGAGATGATGGGCTGCGCTCTTCGCTAGTCACAATTTTTACTGAACCTAACTAATCTGTTAATTTCGGGTTGATATCTTTTTAATGGCCAATTGGACCTACCGTGCCGGGAAACTGTTCCGCCCGTATCCTTTGCCTAGTAAGGCATTGGCATTTGTTCGCCAAACGAAACTTTCTATTGTATTCATAACACCCAAGCCATATACAAAGCTTGCACGGGTATACGGGACATCGCAACTCGGGGTGGGTGCGAGCGTGGGAAATACGGGAATTCAGAGCATCCCGACCCGACACAAATAGGATGATTATGATTTTGATGGAAGGGATCGGGCAAATTATGTCCCAATGACCACTGCGACCCGAGAGAAAAATTGCACAGATACTTACACAGATAGGATAGATCCAAAGTGTGTGGCGGAACTGATTACACAGATAGGATAGATCCAAAGTGTGTGGCGGAACTGCACATATACTTACACAGATAGGATAGATCCAAAGTGTGTGGCGGAACTGATTACACAGATAGGATAGATCCAAAGTGTGTGGCGGAACTGATTACACAGATAGGATAGATCCAAAGTGTGTGGCGGAACTGATTACACAGATAGGATAGATCCAAAGTGTGTGGCGGAACTGCACAGATACTTACACAGATAGGATAGATCCAAAGTGTGTGGCGGAACTGATTACACAGATAGGATAGATCCAAAGTGTGTGGCGGAACTGATTACGGTCAACATCATTTAATAGCTAGTTTTTTTTCAACAAAATCATCATTATTACTTTTATACGTTTCCATCGACGAGTTCAAGCTTACCCTGAATTAGGGCTTTTAGTGCTGGTTTATCGACTTCACACACAACCTTTTTATTATATAAAAAGTTATATAAAAAAATATATATTAAAAAATCCTCGACGAACGCTTTACATAGTTTTTTTCAATTTCTTCGCAGGAGTGTGCGTGCATTATGTTTTCCTTCACCGTGAGATGAGAGCGTTGAATAAACGTACATGTGAATTCGGAATTTTTAACAAATTATGATATTAAAACTAAACTCTCAAAAGCAAACGGCAATTACGAGTACAACCAGATTAAGCCATATATATCAACGGCCCGTTACTTATTTATTTATTTATTCAATCAATCAACTTACTTACTAACAGTACAGAGACCAGTTACAGTCCACTGCTGGACTATGAGCCTCCTCCACTTAAGTGAAGGGTTTTGCTATAATCTCCACGCTTGGCAGGCGGGTTGGAGATCGCAGACTAAAAGGTAACTGTATCAGAGAGCGCTGCTGCCCGTTCCCTGTTCAATGTGTAGTCCCTGAGTTGCCTCTTACGACACCCACGGGAAGAGTAGGAGTTGGTGACAAATGTATTCTACTCTGCCGTCACCACACGGCCAACGTATATTACATGCCCTCGTTATAACATTAGTTAGTTATATCTCTCTATTTCGTTGTAGATATGGTCGACAGCACTGCAGACGTTACCAGCTAACAACCAATCGGCGCCTGTGAATCCATGCGCCGTGGACAACGGCGGGTGCGCAGCGCTCTGTCTGTTCACGGGCAGCGGGCGGCGCTGTGCCTGTCCGCACGGGGACTTGGCCCCCGACGGCAAGAACTGCACACGTAAGATCACACACACATGCGCACACACACACAAACAAAAGTAATGTGGCTGGGCGGGCCATGTTATCGTAGTTAAATTTGACAGACGCTTATAGTGTCATTTAGTTCAAATTCTTCCCCTTATGACTGATCGTTTGTTGCACAGCATACACGACTTTCCTGATGTACTCGCGAGTGACGAAGATCGACAGCATCCACCTGCGTGACGAAAAGGACCTCAACTCACCATACCCGCCCATACAGAACATGTAAGATCACTGTTGTTAAGTATTAGAGTCTTTCTGAATCTTTTTATTCAGGGTATTCCTTATAAAGTAGAGTGGATTGTAAGTTCGATAAGCGACCTGGGCCCGGTTTCACGAAGCAACAAATTACTAGTAACAAGTTACAATTTGATATTCATTGCGTAGCCAATTCGTCTAAACTGGAAGCTCTTATCATTTTACCTCATTGTCTACTCAATGTACATCAAATTGTACTTGTAATTTGTAACTTGTAGCTTCGTGAAACTGCCCCCTGACGAATCCTGGTGTCAAAGTTATTGAGCCGGCTAAAACCTCCGATGACGTGCCTATGTAATAAATAACTATTTCCTAAGATTATAACCTTGGATCGAGATCAGTGGAGGAAAAAAGGGGAGGCTTTTGCCCAGCCGTGTGACGAATAATGCTATCTAAAAAAAATTAAATATTCTACCAAACTGGGAATAGGTTTCTTAAGGTTTTCAAGTTAGTCGTGAAGTCAAAGACAAAAACAAAACCGACGATCTTCGGTCCCTTTTCAATTAAAAATGATAGAAACTGACAGGACTAATTTTAGTTTAGTTTAGTTGGGCGTATGCCGAATCGACACCAATAGAAGGGTTACAAATATATTTTTGTTATTGTTTTATAGTCCTAAATATGATCAATAAGTTACACTTTTGGCAGTTACAGCATATATAACTTACTGTTTTATAGTTCTAAATATAATCAATTACTGCAATATATTTGTAACACTTCTATTGTCGTTAAACACATAATAATGTCGATCGAAGTCACTGACATTAAGTAAACGATTTAATTCAATTGGTGGCGCTACTGTAGCTGACGTTTAACCTTAAGTGGCTTTGTTTTAGAGACTCGTTAGTCAAATAACAAGACTCGGCTCTGCAAGAGCGAGACTGCAGCGCTTGAAAGAAAGAAAGATATGCTTGCGAAATACTAAAAAAAAAACTACATTTGACGTTGATATTCCTGGTGTATTATGTACCTGTTGAGTATTATGTCAAAATTTGTACTGCGTTGTTTGGCCCCAAGTTTGATGAGAAAAGAATCGACGAAAGAGTTGCTTTAAGCAACAATTATTACGGAGGGATTTGTCCTAAAGTGACAAAGGACGTCCATTGCTGAACATAGGTATAGTGCAATCTGTAAATCTAACTTGAAATGCAATCTTTATTATTATTTTTATTATTATTAATTTCCAGGGAGCTGATGCGTAACGCAATAAGCTTGGCGTACGAATACAAGAAGCAGCGGCTGTTCTACTCGGACATTCAGCGCGGCGCCATCAATACCGTGAGGTTCAACGGCTCCGACCACAGGGTGCTGCTAGAACGTGAGTAGCATTTGATTCTAGCTTCGTCATCTCAGCCGGAAGACGTCCACAGTTGAACATAGGCCTCCCCCATAGGTTTCCAACGTGAGCGGTCCTGCGCTACTTGCATCCACCGGTGCCCAGCAACCTTCACCAAGTCAGCTGTCCACTTTGTGGAAGCCCTTACACACTACGCCTTCTGGCATATTTTAAGTCCCTTTTTTTAAGTTTTCCGTTTCGTTTGATTGAGTTACAAATATTCCTTTGATATTCTACAGAGGTGGGCGCAGTGGAAGGAATGGTGTTCGCCTCAACCACCGGCGAGTTGTACTGGACTTGCACCAGCGCGGCCGCGATCCGGGCAGCTAACATCGAGGAGTTGGAGGCAACGGCCCCGCCGGACCGCGCCGGAACCGTCCGGACTGTCTTACGGCTTCCGACCGGTGCCAAGCCGCGCGGCATCGACTTCGACCCGTGTGACAAGTGCGTATTGGTCCTAGTTCCCACAGATAAAACTGTTTCTTATTGTCCTGTCCCTGAAGACAGGTTCTCATGTGTTAATTTATATGTCGGAGATTGAAGGTAGATTGATCGTAAACAAACGATTGAAAGTTCGAATTTTTGTTAGATTAGCATTATTGGTAATTGAGGGTAGATTGTTCGTAAACAAACTAGTGTCACCTGTCAGTTTGAGTGGTAACGTCAGATTGACGAATAAGTTGATGTAACGGTGAGTGAATGAATGAGTCAACGAAGTGAAGTGCTTTATAAGAGTGCTAGTAGAATGGAACCTTCAGTAGGTCCGTGGCAATCGTGGTGATAACTTGTGTGTCTGTGAGGTTGAGTGAATACTTCGAGAGGACGTGCGGGTCCATGCGTGGTGATCGAATATGTGGTTTCGATGAATGCATGTGGAATAGTGTTGGTTGTTCCATTATTGGTTGTACCACATTCCAGTGGTGTTTGTAATCGTAAGTAGAGTGATATTGTGTTGATAGCTAGTTTATCTGATATTCGTGTAGTACTTTGAGAGTAGGTGTTGTTATCATGACCGCGGGTAGAGTAACTGTAATGTGGACGAGTTACATAGGGTCCGGGCGGGGCGGCCCGTTGTATGTTGGCCAATGTTCAGTGTCTGTTTTCATGCCCGTGTTTCCCAGTGGCATAACTGTTGGTGCTCGGACCTACCTAAACCCCATTTAGGGTGTGATCGGTCCCGATCGCTCATGATAACAACTATGGTTTAGTTAATGTTGCTGTTTAGAAAGGTTCTGTCCTGAAATCTTAGTATGTAACGCCCACGTGTATTGTGTATAGCTTTCCTGACAAACGTATTGCGTAATCACGTGTCCCATTGTAAGTTTACCTATTGTGATAGTTAATAATCGATCTCAATGGTGTGTCTTTTCATTTTTCTTTCTTATTTCCTGACATATCTATGTTTTGAGCATGGTTTGTATAGTGTTTACGTCCTATTATATGTACAACAAACAAAACATGGTTCACCGCGACAAATTATTAGAGATGACAGGACTCGAGGCTTTTACCCTTATGTTCAAAACTCGCCTCAACTTTGAAGACTCGACTACAAATATACGACTCGAGGCTTTTTACAAATCTAATAAATTAAAATTTAAAAACCCCCGAAGCAAAAAAGCAAAACATTAAAAAGTAAAAAATAATACCTATTGTTGAGCCATCAAATTCGATAAAGTAACACCTATATATTTTAATTTTATTAGAGAAATTGATGGATGGCACGATTTGGTTGCTCGTTGAAATGACGCTATAATGTCGCGTCGGTGTACCGCTTAAGTCAGACGCTTCATTTGATTGACTATCTATTAATTGTTAGCATATCCGACCAACTTGATTTCATACGATATTTTTTTTTTAAACTTAGCGGTACCCCGACGTGACATTATAGCGTCATTTCAACGAGCAAACCAAATCGTGCCATCCATCAATTTCTCTAATAAAATAAAATATATAGGTGTTACTTTATCGAATTTGATGGCTCAACAATAGGTATTATTTTTTACTTTTTAATGTTTTGCTTTTTTGCTTCGGGGGTTTTTAAATTTTTAATTTATTTTTATTTCATAATTTTTAAACTTTATAACAAATAAATTATGATATATGAGTACAGTTATATCTAAAAGAAAATTGGAGAGTATTTTTACTTTGAATCGAAAGGACATATGGAAAGTAGTCAGATCCCCTCATCAACTATTAAAGAGCTGATGATCTTCAAACGGCTGATCAGGTCATGGTTACCTTTCCATATACTTTCAATATTATTGAAGGAATACGGTACCAAATTTCGAATCGATAGGACATATGGAAGTAAGTCAGATCCCCTCGTCAACTATTATAGAGCTGATGATCTTCAAACGGCTGATCAGGTCATGGTTACCTTACCATATACTTTCAATATGATTGAAGTAACAAGGTACCAAATTTCGAATCGATCGGAGATAAGGAAGTTCGTCAGATCCCCTCATCAACTAGAAAAGAGCTGATGATCTTCAAACGGCTGAAGAGATTTTCATGAAACATGGCTAAGAACACTCGGGGTAAAATTATCTATGTTACAAAAAAAACTAAACGAAAATCGGTTCATCCGCTTAGGAGCTACGATACCACAGACAGATACACAGATACACAGATACACAGATACACAGATACACAGACACACAGATACACAGATACACAGACACGTTAAACTTATAACACCCCTCTTTTGCGTCGGGGGTTAAAAAGGTTTGAGTCACCAGATGGCTCGCTTAAAAGTTAAACGACTTGAGTGCTTTACTAAAAGACTCGAAACTCGGACCCGAGCCTTTTAAGTAAAGAACGCGAGTCGTTTAAGAATCCGAGTCTTTTAAAATAGGATTTCAAAAAAAGAAAACGGAATAATAAAAGTGTGTTTAGTTTACAAAAACACAAATACTTACCTTCACCCACAATACAACAATAATTCACATTTTGTCATCATACGGCTTACATTATATTACTGATCTGTGATACACCTCGCGACTCGCGACTCGCGCGAGCCGAGTCGTTTAAGAAAAGGTTCGAGGTTTGTCGTCGCAACTAAGTCGTTTATAAATGGGAGTCTTTTTAAAGTGACTCGAATATAAAATTAAACCTCGAGTTGTAGTCGTTTACAAAAAAAGGTTCAAGGTTCAGGGTTTGCACGACTCGATTGAGTTGAAAACCTTAGAGTTGAGTCGAGTCTTCTTTAAAGGACTTAAAAGCCTCGAGTCCTTACATCTCTACAAATTATTACAATTTCTAAACTGGTAAACTGGCGCCAGTTCCAAACAGTCCTAATAGATGGCGTTGTAAACTTTTCCATCCTTAGGCATGAAACCTTGCACCTTTACTGATAAGCTGTATATTCCAGCCGAGTATACTGGACGAACTGGAACGAGACTTCGCCCTGCATCCAGCGCGCCTACAGCAACGGACGTGCGCTTCAAACCATTGTCAGCACTGACATCCTCATGCCCAATGGACTGGCTCTTGACCATCAAGCCAAGAAGCTCTACTGGGCTGATGCGAGGCTTGACAAGATCGAGAGGATGCACTACGACGGCTCCCACAGACATGTGAGTGCATGTGAAATATTCTGTTTGTCTGCTACAATTTCACTAGTATTTTGACGTGTTATTTCGATGATGCGAAACACGTTGTGTTCTTATGTCATATTATAATATACCTTACGTTACAGTGTGGGTCATATTCAGCAACCTTTTTTGCAGCGAGCACGTGGAAACCCCATATGACGTCTTTTTGATCGACTGAAGTTACTGTTTTTTATGTCATGGACTTCATTGAAAAAGCGAATTTAAATCGTTAATTAACCTAGCGGTAAAGATAAAACATAGTATTTGTATCAGATCGTGACCCGCTCAAGCGCAGAACACCCGTTCGACGTGGCAGTGGCCGGCAACTACGTGTTCTGGACAGACTGGGTGTCTCACGGGGTGTTCCGAGCAGACAAGCGCGCGGGGGGAGTGACGTCACTGCGCAAGGACGTGCCGCGACCCATGGCCATCGTGGCCGTCACGCCCGACCACCAGACTTGTGAGTGTCAACCCTAGCTACTTAACCCGTTGGACGTGGCGGTAGTTAACTACGTGTTCTTCACGGGGTGTTCATAGCAGACAAGCGCGCGGGGGGAGTGACGTCACTGCGCAAGGACGTGCCGCGACCCATGGCCATCGTGGCCGTCACGCCCGACCACCAGACTTGTGAGTGTCAACCCTAGCTACTTAACCCGTTGGACGTGGCGGTAGTTAACTACGTGTTCTTCACGGGGTGTTCATAGCAGACAAGCGCGCGGGGGGAGTGACGTCACTGCGCAAGGACGTGCCGCGACCCATGGCCATCGTGGCCGTCACGCCCGACCACCAGACTTGTGAGTGTCAACCCTAGCTACTTAACCCGTTGGACGTGGCGGTAGTTAACTACGTGTTCTTCACGGGGTGTTCATAGCAGACAAACGCGCGGGGGGAGGGACGTCACTGCGCAAGGACGTGCCGCGACCCATGGCCATCGTGGCCGTCACGCCCGACCACCAGACTTGTGAGTGTCAACCCTAGCTACTTAAACCGTTGGACGTGGCGGTAGTTAACTACGTGTTCTTCACGGGGTGTTCATAGCAGACAAGCGCGCGGGGGGAGTGACGTCACTGCGCAAGGACGTGCCGCGACCCATGGCCATCGTGGCCGTCACGCCCGACCACCAGACTTGTGAGTGTCAACCCTAGCTACTTAACCCGTTGGACGTGGCGGTAGTTAACTACGTGTTCTTCACGGGGTGTTCATAGCAGACAAACGCGCGGGGGGAGGGACGTCACTGGCACCATGGCCATCGTCGCCGTCACCAGACTTGCGAGTTAAAATCTTGGATACTGTTTGATAAGCTGATAAATTTACTGGCAACAGAGTTTAGAATTGAATTTTAGGATGTGAAATAATTGTTCTAGCTTAAATTCGATCGGCTGCGTTTTAATACTGGTCACGAGTAGAACGTTAAAAATCCCATACGGTCAACATAGCTTAGTCTCAAACATTCCTCGATCCGTTGGAGGTCGACGACCGATCTTACAAGCCCTGGTGTCAGTGTCACAGAGCCGCTTAGTTCACTGACTTAGATCAGACCGATATATTAGTATCGACCGGTGTGAAAACACCTCGTTACCGTTGCCGATACCGGCATGATCTGTGGTTAACCCGTGAATTGAGACAATTTTTGTGTAATAGTAGAAATCTTAAAACATACTTATCTGTGTATAATTTGAACTGACTTGTACCCATTCCCTCAGGTTCCCGCGACCCGTGCATGCTCCTCAACGGCGGCTGCGCAGAAGTGTGCGCCATGGACGCCCAGGGACGCGCGGCGTGCGCGTGCGACGGGGGGAGGGAGCTAGCCGCCGACCAGCACTCGTGCCGCCCCGCAGACACCGCCTGCGCAGGTACAGTCACTGATAAACAAGTCTGTTTATGCTGGTGTTCCTCGGCACACGCTTCTCCGCTGAGGATCGCGTATTGTGTAAAAGAATTTGACAAAAATATACGTGATTGTAATTTTTTTTTCTCTTCGTAATGCTACACAGTGCGAGGCGAGTTTTCTCCACTACATCGTCGAGCACTATAAACCGTTGCAGATAAAACTTCTCTGCACTTAATACCAGTATGCAAATCAAATGCAGTGGATTGTGACGAGCCGTTGTCGTCACAATCCACTGCTGGACTATGAGCCTCCTCCACTTAAGTGTTTGGTTTTGCCATAATCTCCACGCTTGGCAGGCGGGTTGGAGATCGCAGATTAAAAGGTTACTGTATCAGAGAGCGCTGCTGCCCGTTCCCTGTCCAATGTGTAGTCCCTAAGTCGCCTCTTACGACACCCACGGGAAGAGTAGGGGTTGGTGACAAATGTGTTCTACTCTGCCGTCACCACACGGCGAACGTAATACATTATCAGTAATACTTTTTACTCCGTACAAACTTTACCAGACACACAGTCTAAACCGGTGTATTTAGGATCCAGCAGTAAAAGTCGGACATTTTTGTCACAAAATACAAATACCGAACACGTAGTAACAAACGCGATCTTACATTTCTTTGAATGTGTTCTCGTAGTTATGTTATTTCCAACCAAACTATTCTAAACAATCTGAAAAATTTTCAAAATTAGCAGTGTAAATCTCTGAACCAATAGATTTACTTTGGAAGCATGAAAAATAGCTCAAGAGCCACATCACATTATATCACACTAATATTATAAATGTGAAAATATATTTGGATGTTTCGATGTTTGTTCCTCTTCACGCTTAAAGTACTCAACGGATTTGGTTGAAATTTGGAATGGAGATGGTTTGTAACCGGGATTAACGTATAGAATAGTTTTTACGGGGAAGAGTCTTATTCCCACGGGAAAATCTTACACAACGCGAGCATAGCAAGTGGTAAATAAAGACGTTTATGATTGCAGATGGGCAGTTCGCGTGCGCAGAAGGCCTGTGCATACCGCTGGAGCTGGTGTGTGACGGAGTGCCGCACTGCAGCGAAGCCACCGACGCGAGTGACGAGGATTTATATTACTGCAGTGAGTGTGGCTTTTATTTTTCATGTTTTTTAACCAGGTTGAAGTGTTTTTGCTCATATATAAAAATACTTAGATAAAACCAATCATTATGGTCGACCCTTTTGGTTATAAAAATAAATACGAGGTTTTTTTGTCACTTTTAGACGAGTAGACGTTTTGTTGAAGCAGTTAAAATGATCCAAATGAAGTCTTCTATCAGTAAGATTCTTATCCTACTCTTCTTCATTGGGTTTGAAGGTCGACAACCGAACTCATAAACTTTGCCCTATTAGAAGTCTACTAAGAGCGTCGGTGGTCTAGTGGCTAGGGCTGCTGCCTCCCGTCCGGGAGACGCGGGTTCGATCCCCACCACGTACCAATGTGTTTTCGAATTTCAATGTACGTTTGTTCGACGCTCTTACGGTGAAGGATGAAATCGTGATGAAAACTGTACACTCCTGCGAAGAAATTCAAAGTTTGTGTGTGAGGTCGACCAACCCGCACTGGGCCAGCGTAGTCGACTAAGGCCCGCCCTAATTCAGTGTAGGCTCGAGCCCCTCGGTGGGGACGTGTATGAGCTGTTGATGAACCGGGCAGACAGTTGACAACTCTTTCCCTCCGAGTGGCACAGCTGTAGGATGCCCTTAATAAGCCTGTTGTTGTTTATGTTATTTCTTAGCTTCGCGCGTGTGCCCCGCGGGGTGGGCGGCGTGCGGCGCGGGGGGGCGCTGCGTGGGCGTGGGCAGCGTGTGCGACGGGCGCCCGGACTGCGACGACGGCTCCGACGAGGCGCGTTGCCTCTGCCCGCCCACACATCTCAAGTAACGGCCACACACTACACTACACTTGGGTTACTGTAGGATGAGCTCTGACAGATTAAAATTTTAAAAACTTTTTAATATTATTTTGTTTATTTATTAAGTAAAATTACATACTGTTTAATTATAAAATAAGAGGTGAAGTTACCTTATTTTTAATTATACTTCGTTGCTGCATCCTATGAGATTTAATAAACTATGTAGTCCGTTTTCTGTGGTACTGCATCATCACACGTTATTTAGATTTCATTTTTCAAAAAAAAAAAATCAAAATAAAAGATATTTCATTGACTTGTATAGTACTCGTCATAACCGCCACCAGGCGGCGCCGGCTCTGCAATCATTCGTTTTCCGTGTGTTGCATCAATCACATGCGCTCCGTTAAAATAGTTAAATTTACGGCTAAATTTAAGTTTTTGGTGAAGTTTTTTGGTGAAAAATGGGAAAAAGAACCAAGGAGAAGACAGATGAAGAAATTGAACGTAAAATTAAACGTTTAGAAAAGGAGTTGTATTCACGTAAAAGGATGTCGCCGCCAATAGTTTCTCGAAACGAAGGTAAGTCGTTGTTCTACACTTTACCGGTCGCAGGACTGTATCTGTACTTATTATAAGTACTTGTTTACCTATTATTTCCTCAGGGGTGGCACGTGATGTCATCTGGAAATAATCTATCTACTTTCATAAAGGATAGCACGAGATGTTATCTGGAAAGTAATTATCGAACTAATTCAGCTTCATTGTCCAAATAGATGATTGGGACTCCTTAGCTGCCTCTCCGAACAATTACCAAGATGAAGTCGAACTCGACGTGTATCCCGCTGACAGTGTAGTTATTCACGACGAGGCCATGGCCGACACACACGAAACTGTACATACAGAAGAGGACAGCGCGGACGCTCAGCTTGTTTCTCCTGATGAAAATACTGCCGAAGACCCGCAGCATAACCCAGTCCCCAATAATGTCAAGTCAGTCATATCTGTCCCAACAACTGCACAAGCTGAGGAAGATACAGTCCCTGATGAAATTATGGAAGTACTCGGTGAGGCGAAAAAATCCGAGGAAACCTTCGGAAAGAAAATCCCGCAAGGAGTCTCTGAACGCTTGGGAAAAATTCTAATCCAGGGCCTGGCAAAGGAGCAGAAGGAGACTTTGTTAACGAAGACATTAATTATCCCAGAGAATTTTCAGCTTGTCAAAGCACCGAAATTAAATAATGAAGTGGCATCAGCACTTAACGATCCGGCTAAAAATCGGGATAAGCGGCTTGAAAAGTTGCAGAATCAGCTAGGATCTGGCATCGCAGGATTGGTTAATCTAACAACGGAATTAATAAACACAGATCTTGATAAGATGGTGATAATTAAAAAAATATCAGAAGTTAATCAAATTTTACTCGACCTCCACTACGAGGAGACGATGAGCCGCAGAAGACTGGTCATTCCTATGTTAGATAAAAACTTTATTAATATAATACAAAATGTAAAACGCGCCGAATTTCTCTTTGGAGATAATCTAGACAACAATATTAAAACTTCAAAATCCATTGAAAAATCGAGTCTCCAGATCAAAAAATCAGTTCCGCCGCAACCGTATACAAGCCGGAAGCCTTTAGGACAGACGGGAAATTTGCGAGTTCCGGCCCGCCAAGCGAACGGGCCCGGTGCAGCGCGAGCACAACCCTCGACGTCGCGGTACTACCCACCGCCTCCACCTGCCTCCAGGAGGCCTCCAGCGATGACTCGGCGCCTACCGCCGCCGCCGCCGCCCCCACCCCGGGGTCCCTCTCAGGACCCTCGCGGCCGCCGTCGCTAGAAAAGGTATTATATGCGGGTCGTATTAAATATTTTTTAACGAATTGGTCATGTATAACAAAGGATCCCCAAATTTTAGAAATAGTTACTGGATACAAGTTAAAGTTTAATCAAACACCTGTCCAGGTCTTCGAACCCAGCAACCCACCCTATTCAAAAACTCAAATGTTTGATTCGATTGAAAAACTTAAACAAATGGGATCAATTGTATTATGTTCCCAGTGTAAAGGTCAGTTTATATCGCCTATTTATTTAATACCGAAAAGCAATGGTTCAGATAGATTTATTCTTAATTTAAAAACACTAAATAAATTCATTCAACAACAACATTTTAAAATGGAGGATATTCGCACAGCAACTAAATTATTATCCAATGAGTCGTACATGGCGACTATAGATCTCAAGGACGCTTACTTTGTTGTTCCTATTCATAAGTCTCATAGAAAATACTTACGCTTTCGTTTTAATAACGAGTTGTATGAGTTTACCTGTTTACCGTTCGGGTTGTGTTCGGCTCCCTTCGTGTTTACGAAGTTGATGAAGCCTGTACTTTCCTATTTACGTAGTTCACAACATAAGATAGTAGGGTACTTGGATGATATTTGGTGCACGGCCGACGATTACAACTCGTGTATCAATACTGTAACTGATGTTGTAGGTACGTTAGAACATTTAGGTTTTGTGCTCAATCAAGAAAAAAGTAATTTATTACCGACTAAGAATTGCAAGTTTTTATGTATTCAACTTAATTCACAAAACATGACCTTAGAATTGCCTTCAGACAAACGTAAAAAAATCTATGATTTGGTCCAGAACATATCGATTAAAAAGTCAATTAAAATTCGCGACTTTGCACAATTTTTAGGTACTTTGACGGCAGCTTGTCCAGCCGTAGCTTACGGCTGGCTGTATATAAAGCGCCTAGAGAGGGAAAAATACCTAGCATTGTTAAATTATCAAGATTATGACGCAATAATGGAAATACGGTCTGGGCTTTTGCGAGACGATTTTTTATGGTGGGAAAAGGTTATTTATTATGTAAATAATCCTATTCGCACTGGGTGTTTTCAATACGAGGTATTTACGGATGCTTCACTTTCAGGATGGGGAGCTTTTTGTAATGGGGAAAAAGTTAACGGGTTTTGGTCACATGATGAAAAAGAAAAACACATTAACTACCTGGAATTGCTTGCAGCTTTTATGGGCCTAAAATGTTTTTGCAAAAATCTAGAAAATGCGGAAATTCTCTTAAGAATTGACAACACCACTGCCATTTCATATATTAATCGAATGGGTGGTGTACAATTCCCGCATTTAAATGACATATCCCGTAAAATATGGCAGTGGTGCGAAACAAGGCGCCTTTTCATTTTTGCGTCATATATCAGATCACGTGATAACATCGAAGCCGATGAGGCTTCGAGATTCTCAAATATTGACACAGAATGGGAGTTACATGAATCTTATTTTAACGAAATAGTAAGTGAGTTTGGCCAACCAGATATCGATCTTTTTGCGTCTAGAATAAACAAAAAATGTTCAAAATTTGTATCGTGGAAACGTGATCCAGAGGCTTTCGAAATTGATGCATTTACTTTGGATTGGAACAAGTTTTACTTTTATGCCTTTCCTCCCTTTTCAATAATATTAAAATGTATTAGGAAAATCATCAATGACGAAGCTTCCGGTATATTAATTGTCCCTTACTGGCCTAGCCAACCATGGTTTCCTCTTTATAAATCCCTGACGGTATCTAATACATTATATTTTAATCCCAATAGGAATATGTTACTCTCCCCTTCCAGGACGCCTCACCCTTTATGGCCCAGCCTTACCCTGGCGTGTGCGAGGTTATCCGGGAAGCGTTCGCGAGACAATCGCTAGACAAGGACACAATAGATGTTATGATTCAATCTTTAGCCAAGAACACCTTACAACAGTATAACTCAACTTACAAACTATGGTTTGCTTTCTGTAAAAATAATAAATTAGATATTTTTAAGGTACCTGTTCCCATGTTGCTAAAATTTTTATCTAATCAATTTAAAAATGGAGCTAGCTACAGTTCTTTAAATTCAATCAGATCAGCGTTATCATTAATCTTAGGTAAAGAAAGTTGTACTAATGATTATGTGACAAGGTTCTTAAAAGGATTTTTTTAAAATCAGGCCAAATTTTCCTAAATACCAAAATTGTTGGGACCCTAACACTGTATTATCATATCTATCTGATCAATTTCCTAATGAATCTTTAAACTTAGAGATGATTACTAAAAAATTGGTAACTCTGCTCGCGTTGTCCACAGGACAACGTGTTCAGACGTTATCTCTAATTAAAGTATGTAATATTTATATAAGCGAAACTGGTGCAGATATAAACATAGACGAAATCATCAAAACGTCTGCACCTAATAGACCAAATCCAAGATTAAAGATACCTTTCTTTCAAGATAAACCTTGTATTTGTCCAGCGAGAGCTCTGTCTGCATATATTGATATGACAAGAGATCTGAGAAATGAACCAGCTACAGACAGGCTCATTCTGACAACCAAAAGCCCTATCCATAATGCCAGTTCTCAGACTATAAGCCGCTGGATAAAAAGCGTCCTCAAGGATAGCGGCATAGAGGTTGATGTGTATTCAGCACACAGCACGCGCCACGCGGCGACGTCGGCTGCGCGCCGCGCCGGTGTCTCCGTCGACGTTATCAAACGCGCCGCTGGCTGGAGCGGCTCGTCACTGTGTTTTGCTAAGTTCTATAACTTACCTTTACCAAACACTGTACAAGACAGAACTTTCGCTGAGGCAGTTCTTAATGCAAATTCAGATAATGTGTAACTCAATTAGGTACCTACTTATAAGTGATAACACTTGTACGAGTATTTCGTGATTTGTAATGTTGTTACTAGAATTAATATACTTATATCAAAGTTATGATCCTAATATTTATTATTCTTATGGATTTTATCATTCCACAATTTTGCGCTGAACATCTACATAGTTTATTAAATCTCATAGGATGCAGCAACGAAGTATAATTTATGGTTAATTGAACTTACCTTAAGTGAACTTCAACCAAAATTATACGAGTTGCTGCATCCGTAGAGATTTAAGATCCCGTCCCACCCGTCTTATTTGTAAGTTACCCCCTCAATAGAATGATAAAATACAGTACCTATACTCTCTAAAACGAATGATTGCAGAGCCGGCGCCGCCTGGTGGCGGTTATGACGAGTACTATACAAGTCAATGAAATATCTTTTATTTTTTTTGAAAAATGAAATCTAAATAACGTGTGATGATGCAGTACCACAGAAAACGGACTACATAGTTTATTAAATCTCTACGGATGCAGCAACGAAGTATAATTTTGGTTGAAGTTCACTTAAGGTAAGTTCAATTAACCATAAATTATTAGCTATTATGGTTTTTAAACTGAATATTAAAAAAAAAAGTTGTTAACGTCGTATGAAGAATTTTGAAGCTGTCAGAACTCATCCTATAAAAACCCAACTATACACTCCACTAGACGTGGGCATCGTGTGCGACGGGCATACATACCTACATTATACGTTGTTGTTTTAACTTAAATTGTTCAAATATTGGAAAAAAATCGTCAAAAATTGACAACCTTTTGCAATTTCTTAGATGGCGCTAATTTTGCCAATCATTTCGTGATCTCTGTTATCCAAAAATTACTAAATATTTAGACTCTTACGAAAGAATTACAAGTTTCATCTACACTTTTTTAGTGTATTCTTAAATCACGAAAAAACTCATCTCTCTTCTTCGTCGTCCTGGCGTTTCCCGGCCTAGTGCTGGGGTCCGCTTTGCTACTCAATCTTCTCCACTTTGCCCGGTCTTCGGCATCCTTAGGCGTGAGATTGTTCTCCTCCATATCCGCTTTCACGACGTCCAGCCAGCGCTTTTTAAGCCTACCACGTGATCTAGGTCTAACAAACTCATCTCTCCGACTAATAATAATCACTATTGATTTCAAATACTTTGCTAAGTACAGTCAGCAAAGGAAATAGCCAGGGCCCCTTGAAACCGATTAGGTTTTGTCAGGTAAATATTTACACTTCGTAATTGTGCAAATTAGTAAATTTTTATGTAAAATATGTGAACTTTTATGTAATAAACTTCTTAGTTTCTGCTATCGAACACTAAAAGAATTTTTGCTTTGTCTTTAAAATGGACCGAGTTATAAAGGTTTGAAATTCAAGATTAGACAGAGAGGCACATACCCACTTGTGACGTCATTTGTTAGTAACGCTATATAATCTCCATACAAAAAATCGTTTTTGAAAGAGACAGACATATTGAAACTTTAAAAAATCACTGTAAATTAGTTTTTCAACCGATTCTGTTTTTTTCTTCGCGCATCGTCTGCTACTAATCTATATTTTAAAAATAATTAATAAAATATGGTAAATTTAGGAACAGTTCGATCCCCTATTGCTCTGCTCCAGGGTAGGCTAGAGCCCCTTGATGGGGACGTATATGAACTGTTCATGATGATATAAAAAATTCTGAGCAAACTTTATCGCTTTCAAACGTCCTACATAACTATCTCCTTTACAGAAATCAGAAATCATCAGAAATCAGAACTGTCCCTCCACTGATTAACTAATTGGTAGTCTTTATATTCTAAAACACTTTTCCTATCTAGATGTGACGACGGCCTGTGCGTAGAGATATCCGGTCGCTGCGACGGCGTGGCCCAATGCCCAGACGGTTCCGACGAGCGGGCCTGTCCGCACACGTCCTGCGCTTCCTTGGGCGATGGGGCAGTGCCGTGTGCGCGTTCGTCCCACTGCTACCTGCCGGCCTGGCGCTGCGACAATCATACGGACTGTCCGGATGGGAGTGATGAAGAGGGATGCTCAGGTTGGTGGATTGTTTCAAAATGCAACTGAGCCACTGTTGCTGCTGCTTAAAACCTCTGCAACAAAAGTAGAAAACTTTATTTTCTCATAGGATACTATTTATTTACGATTTATTGTACACAAGTAAATTACAAAATATAAAACATGAAGAAAGATGACACAACAGGTACTACTTATTCCTAAAGAAACATCTTCCAGCAGACCTAACGGAAGAGACAAGATATATAAAGATATGCAGATAAGACGTGTACAATAACTTACTTGTTAATAACTTAATTGTTACATGACTTAGATTCATTCATTCATTAGATTCGTCATTACGCTTTTATGTTTTAAGATTTTCGTGGTTGTTAACTACACTAAAATTGTCACAATTTTCGGGTTTGTTGCCACGGTTATATTTAATATTGTTACCTCGATATTCCATGGTCACGAGTCTTCTCCACAGAAGGCGTACACTGGTAGTGAACGTGCCATCCATGATAGCTTTGACGTCGAAAAATGATTTGTAAAAATCTTAATACGGATAAAAAATTTTGACTTTGACTTTGACTTAGACTGGTGTGGCGAGTGGACAGCTCCTAAGGACAGACATTATCTGTCTACCCTCTTTCGGATTCGGCGACTACCCTCACGTTGATTGTTCGAACCACTACTTTTGTCACTTACTTGTTGTGACAATAATAGTTTTAAAATTGTGATAACATTACTTTTTTGCTGGGTACGTTTACTGACGCAATGATAGAATCTGTGGAGAAGAGCTCAACGAAGAAATTCCACAGTCTTCGCAACTTTTGCATTATCAGTAGGAACTTATTGTAATAGATCATCATTCTCCTGCCCTGTTCCCTTTATTTGGGGTCGGCGCAATATGTTTTCTTCTTCCATTCATCCCTGTCAGACGTCACATCACTATTCCCTCCCTTCTTACACATATCATCTTTCACGCAATCCATCCATACTTTCCTGGGTCTACCCCTACCTGCTTTTCCATTCACTCTCATATCTAGCATACGTCTGGTGGTATGGGATTCCTCTCTCCGCATCACATGCCCATACCACGACAGCCTGTTACTCCTCAACTTGTCCACTATGGGCGCCACTTTCAAACTTCCTCTTAAATACTTTACTTACTATATCTTTATCATCAACATCAACGGCCCGTTACAGTCCACTGCTGGACTATGAGCCTCCTCCACTTAAGTGACCTCCTCCACTATATCCTCCTATATTCACTATATCCACTATATTATCCTCCTCTTGAGTGAGCCTCCTCCTCCACTATATCTTTATACTATATTGTAATAGATAAAGAAGGAATATTACTATTATTTTTAGAAATTGTCACCATTTCGCGTAGTACCGAGGTGTTGAGACATTTTTGCTTTTATTAGAAGAACCTATAAAACTGTCAAATCGAAAAAGTAAATCTCATTAATATTCTGTATTATTTTTCCCAGACTCCAACATGGAAATCCCTCAATACAAACCAGACGAAGACAAGAGCGATTCGTTCGAGTCCGGAGAGACGTGCGGCCCTCTGATGTTCACGTGCGGAGGCTCCGGGGCTCCCCGGACCGCGGGGGCGGAGTGCGTGCCGCTGGCGTGGCGCTGCGACGGCACCCGGGACTGCAGCGACGGCTCCGACGAGACCACGCACTGCGGTGAGTGTACAAACCTCTGGGTATGTTGGTGGCTAGACAGCTCGGTCCCATTTAACGTCTGGATCTGATATCAATATCAGAGAACGTTAGAAAGTTTTCGCATGCATGGCACTCCGTTAGACGTGCGTACGAGCAGATGCACGTGGGTCGTGTAGGCCCGATCAGACAGCCGACATCATAGTAGGCCCGCCTCCTACGGGGGAGAGTGCCAGCGACGTACGAGGGCTGATTGATAAGTTTCCGAAACGACAAAGAAAAACTTTAAAAATCTATTTAAAATAAATTTATTTCTCAACGTAGTTTCCTTCTACCTCGATGCATTTAGTCCAGCGCTTCTCCAATGCCGTTACACCAGTTTGATAAAATGTTTTCTCCAACCCCTCAAAATACTCGTCCACGGCAACAATGACTTCTTCATTTGATGAAAATCTCTGGCCACCTAACCATTTCTTCAGGTTTGGGAATAAGTGGAAGTCACACGGGGCCAGATCCGGGGAATAGGGTGGATGCGGTAGCAATTCGAACCGCAATTCATGGAGTTTGGCGACTGCAACCATTGACGTGTGTGCAGGTGCGTTGTCATGGTGGAACAAAACTTTTTTCTTGGTCAAATGTGGTCGTTTTTTCTGGATTTCTTCACTTAATTTTTGCAGCAAGCTTGCGTAGTACTCTCCATTTATTGTTTTTCCTTTTTGCAGATAATTCACTAAAATAATCCCTCGAGCATCCCAAAAAACAGTCGCCATCACTTTGCCGGCCGACAAAACCGTTTTTGCTTTCTTCGGCGCAGGCCTTCCGCTCTCAGTCCACTGCTTAGATTGTTCTTTTGTCTCGGGAGTATAATGATGTATCCAGGTTTCATCGACTGTTACATAACGCCGCGAAAACTCGTTAGGATCTCGGTTAAACAGCGCCAAACACTCCGATGAATCGTCCACTCGACGTTGCTTTTGGTCAACAGTGAGCAAACGCGGCACCCATCGCGCGCAAAGCTTTTTCATTCCCAAATGTTGGTGCAAAATATTAAAAACGCGTTCAGATGAAATGCTCACCATCTCTGCTATCTCTCGCAACTTCAAACGCCGATCATTCAATACAATTTTGTGAATTTTTTTGATCATGTCCGGATTCGTGACTTCATTTGGACGGCCAGACCTGTGGGCGTCTTCGCAGCTCTGTCTTCCACGTTTAAAATCAGTTACCCAGGTGTGAATTGTACTCAATGCAGGAGCAGAATTACCTAAAACACTGTCTAGCTTGGTTTTAATCTGGGTTGCTGTTTTCTGTTTTAAAACGTAAAACTTTATCACCGCACGAATTTCGTTTCTTTCCATTGTTAAGAAAATTTACGACAGAGAAAATTCTACGTCCTATCAAACAAATTCCACCAGTTCGATTAAATTCAAATTTGGCGTTCTATTTTCAAAAAGATGCCAAAATATAATGTAATATTTTTTTTTGCGTATCATTTTTTTAAGTTCGTCGTTTCGGCCAGTTATCAATCAGCCCAGGTATTTTACAGAATTTGTAGGAATGTGCATGGTTGGGGAATATGCCTTGAGCTCTGCACTCCCGTATGCCTAACGGTGGGTAGGGTCTTGGGAGGATAGAGAGTGTATATTGGGGGGCGGAGGCCGAGGGCGTTGCGACGGCACTCGACTCTGCTCTTTACCTCTCCGTTTAATCTTAAATTCAAAACCTTAACTCGGTGAATTTTAAAAATAGGGCGAAAATTCTTTTACTTTTCGGTAACGGGAACTAACAAGAATGAATGAATGAAATATACTTTATAAGACTACTACTACTACTGACTACTACTACATTTTTTACTTTTTTTTTTAAAGATTGGATCTATAATTTTTTTTAGGTTGTAAAATACCCTATTAACGACAATTTAAATTTGTCTTAGTTGACTGTTTCTTGTTACAGAAAAAAAAAAACAATCTTTAACTCATTCCTAAACCCGTTCCACACACAGGTCACACAAACAAAGTTGCGTGCAACTCGACCGAGTTCACTTGCGGGCCGTTACCGGGAGGCTCAGCCGTGGCGTGCGTGCCTCAGAGTGCACGGTGCGACGGCGTGGCGCAGTGCCCGCTCGGTCAGGACGAGGCGGACTGCGCATGCGTGCCGGGGACCTTCCGCTGCGTGAGCGGCGCGTGTCTGCATACTGTGAGTATTACATTTTATTTAGTCAAGTCTAGGTCCGACCGAGCGAGCAAAGCGTCTCCGTTTCAGCTTGGCCAAAATTACTTTTGTATGTGCATCTGGCTGTTTGTTCTCTTCTACAGGTCGCGTTTCTCAACCGATTCGTTCTTACAAGAAGAGAACACATTAAAACCAAAGGGATAATAGTAGAGTTTTTAAATTCATATAAGTAATTAATAAATATTAAAATCCTCTTCCCGTGGGTGTCGTAAGAGGCGACTTAGGGACTACACATTGAACAGGGAACGGGCAGCAGCGCTCTCTGATACAGTAACCTTTTAATCTGCGATCTCCAACCCGCCTGCCAAGCGTGGAGATTATGGCAAAACCAAACACGCGGAGTGGAGGAGGCTCATAGTCCAGCAGTGGACTGTAACGGGCCGTTGATGAAAATCTTCTGCGTTTCATTCTATGACAAAATTATTAAACCCTTCAAAAATCTAAAAATTCCAAAAAATTAAGAATAAGTGCTGACAGGGTACTGTAAGGAGCGGCCTCCTTTGAGGTGCTGGCTGTTCGTTTAGTTCGATTGGATTTAAATATTTTGAAATACGAATGGTTCTTTTTTGTTGTTATGACTCGGGACGTCAACGGACTACCGAGCAGAAGATATTTTTCGGAGAGTTAAAAAATAATAAATAATTATATAATTTACCTGCGTTCTTCTCTTTAGAGCTTAGCGCCCATCTGGCTACTGCCCCCTCGCGTTTTCAGTTAAGGTTAGGCTGTGGAGCAGACTTCTAGCTTTGATGTCTTATGATTGGAATAGGTAGAGATTAAGATTAGCAGATACTTGAACTTCCTACTCTTTTGTATTCTTTGCTAGTTTAAATTAATCTTTGACTGCCTATTTTGTTTTTTTTACTTAATTAATTGAAGTCTTAACTGTGGGCAGTTATTGGTTTAATTTTGCCTAGTTAATTTGGATGAAGATTATGGTTGTTTCAGTTAGGTTTAGTTTCTTACTAGTCTAAATTTATAAAAAATTGTCTTTTGGACTTTAAATGTAGATCTTTTGGACTTTAAATGTAGATGGGCACAAGTAGTTGTGTATGATTTTTTGTTGCGGTTTTTATTATGCAGGGTTTCAGCAATATATCTTGATCATAACATATTTTACTTTACATTTTCTTACATCAACTTCTTGCATGTTTTTGTTTAAGATGATTGCCGCAGCTGACAGGTAGTTACTGTCTGCTATTTGGTGTCCATGTTGTAATGATATCCGCATTAGGTAGGTTTGTAATAGTGAGGAATTTTATTGATATGTGATACAAAAATTACCATTCAAGTAATTTTTTGTTTTATAGGGGCGCGGCATGTAAGGGGCGGCCTCCTTTGAGGTGACTGGCTGTTCGTTTAGTTGATTGGATTTAAATATTTTGAAATACGAATGGTTCTTTTTTGTTATGACTCGGGACGTCAACGGACTACCGAGCAGAAGATATTTTTCGGAGAGTTAAGAAATAATAAATAATTATATAATTTACCTGCGTTCTTCTCTTTAGAGCTTAGCGCCCATCTGGCTACTGCCCCCCGCTTTATTGTACTTACAGAAAATGAATTGATTTATTCCCACAGAGTTTATACTGCGACGGCGACATGGACTGCGACGACGGCTCCGACGAGCCGCCCGGCTGCTCCTCCCCCACCGCCCCGCCCGCGCCCGCGCCCGGCCCCGCCTCGCCGCTCTGCGGGGGCGCGGCGGGCGCGCTGCAGTGCGCGGGGCGCTGCGTGCTGCGCGAGCAGCTGTGCGACGGACGAGACCACTGCAGGGACGGAGGCCCGGGGAGCGATGAAGACGCGGGACTGTGCGGTCAGTACTGTCATAGATAAATAAGGGGGTATAGATTGTTCTTTTCATACTAAGAGTTTTGCTATTTAAGAAAACTGTACTAGATGGCGTTACTTGGCTTGTCGGAGGTAACATTTGTCTTAAATGGCCAAATTAAAGCATTTTTCATCTCGAGTATTTAATATTTATTTTTTATTACTATAATAACAATGTTTTTTCATTACTAGACACAATAAATCAACAATTACTCACTATTCAAATTAGCACTCAATTTATTGAACCATTAAACTAAAAACCTAAAACCTTTTCACGTTAGGAGAGCACGCAGTTATTCTGATTTTCAACAGATGGCGTGTTTTTAGAAATAGCGCTACAGAAATATTGCCAGATTTTAAAAATAAATATGTGTCTGATCTATACTTGGTTAATTTGGAAGAAATAATGTTTAATAACAAACATCAGCTGTCGCACATACAGAAAACATTTTCTAATTGATAAGTCTAAGACAACAATATTGATAGCTGCATAACCAAACTAAAATAAGTGCGTTCCGTTTCATTGTGAAAAATTATTATAAAGTATCTCGTTTTTTAACACTGCTGCTTAAGCCTGCTCCAGAATGTCCAGACTTAGCCCACGGATCGCTTGCTAAGTGTCATTCATGGAGCTGTTTTTTATTGTACTTCACGCTGTCTTTCCCAATTTTTTTCGGTTTTTTATCCCGCGGGTCTTTGCGAACATCCATACATCCGTCAGATACAAAGTTTCACATTTATAACATTAGTAAGAACAATGGACCTACGCTCGCGTTATGTAAGATTTTCCCGTAGGAATAAAACTTTCTCCCGTAAAAACTAGGTATAATGTTCAGGTTACAAACTATCTTCATTCCAAATTTTATCTAAATCCGTTGAGAACTTTAATCGTGAAGGTGGAACATACAAATATTATTTTCACATATTTTATAAGGATTAGTTAGTACAATAAATCTTAACACGTCTGGCAATCTAGTTGTCATGCGCGTGGTCATACCCTGCGTTCCGAAACGCGCTGAAATCGATTAAAGCACCCGTAATCGCGTTCCGAATTACTGTCAGCTGTCAAAATTCATACGTTTTTTTGCTTGTCTGATCGCTGACAGCGCTGAAAGTCTGAATCGGAATACGCCCATAGATAAATAAGGGCGTGGTGACTGGTGTTGTGTTTTCAAATCCGACCACCGCCCAGTTCTCTTGGGTCTCGACTCGCGTACCCCTGTACCCGGCCCTGACAGTCACGGACCGACTAAAACGGTGGTGGATTGGGACAGAGTCCAGTCTTCGCTGGCCTCTTCCCGGTCTGTTCACCTGGATAGCATCCCCCCCGTTCTCTCCTCCCCAGACGATATTAACCTCGCCATTGACTGCCTCACCAAGCACATACAGGGCGTTGTGAGCAGCTGCTCTCGGCAAGTTACAGTACGACCTGATGGTCGCTTTGACTTGCCGCCCGAAATACGTGCTCTGAGGACTGAGCGAAACGCCGCTATTCGCGCTTACGATGCTGCTCCCACCGAACAGAACCGAAGGGTTATGCGTGCCTTGCACAGGGAGGTGCAAGCTCAGGTAGCTCTTTTACGGGACGGTAGGTGGGAGAAGTTTCTCGGTAAACTTGTCCCTTCTCACCTGGCCTTCTGGCGCCTATCTCGTTCGCTCAAAGCGGACGCAGTCGCTCCCATGCCCCCTCTCAAACGTCCCAACCAGCCCCCCGCTTTTGACGACGACGAAAAAGCGGAATGTCTGGCAGACAGCCTCGCAGCACAGTGCACTCCCAGCACAGTCCCTGCAGACCCTGACTTTCTCATAGAGGTCTCTACGGAACTCAACCGCAGAGCCTCTCTCCCGCCGACTGACCCACCCCTGCGCTGCGTCACAGAACAGGAGGTGAAAGACCTCATAAAGGCATTAGCTCCCCGTAAATCCCCAGGCATGGACGGCATCACCAACCGTGTCCTGAAACTTCTTCCCGACCACCTCATCTCAGTTCTGACCAAGATCTTTGACTCGGCCATGAAGGCATGCATCTTTCCACAAGCTTGGAAGGAAGCTGTCGTCATCGGCATTCACAAACCTGGCAAACCCGCCGACGACCCTACTTCTTACCGCTCGATCAGTTTACTCATTAACATGGGTAAAATGTATGAGGGGGTAATCCGATCTCGACTCTCTGACTTTGCTTTCTCCCACAACCTTGTCCCCAACGAGCAGTTTGGTTTTCGTCCCAAACACTCGTGCGTCCAACAAGTCCACCGCATAGTGGAGGACGTCTACTCTGTTCTCCTCAAGAACAAGCCCAGACCTACAGGAGCCGTCTTCTTAGATGTAGCGAAAGCGTTCGACAAAGTCTGGCACGAAGGCTTGCTTTTCAAGCTTTACACACTCGAGGTGCCTGATCGTCTCGTACACATCATACGAGACTTTTTAACCGATCGCTCTTTTCGCTGCAGATACGAAGGCGTGCTCTCGACTCGCAGACCGATTCGCGCCGGAGTCCCTCAGGGCTCCGTGCTCTCTCCCATCCTTTTCTCTCTTTACACTAGCGACATGCCTAGACCTAGGAACGTGCAACTCGCCCTCTATGCGGACGACACTGCCGTTTATTCCAATCACCCCCGTCTCTCTCAGATAGTTTCGAATCTCCAGACTGCGGCAGATGCCCTCGGGCAATGGTTCCGCAAATGGAGAATAGAAGTGAACCCCGACAAAAGTTCCGCCATTATTTTCACTCGTGGCCCTGAGCCCACGCTCCCCCAGATCAAACTTCTCGATCACCCGGTACCCTGGGTGCGTGAGGTGAAATATCTAGGTGTCACTCTCGATGCTAGGCTCACGTTCGGTAAGCACATCCAGAAAGTTCGCAATCACGCCGCGTTCGTTTTAGGCCGTCTTCACCCCATGATAGGCAAGCGGAGTAAAGTCTCTCTTAGGAATAAGGTGAGGCTTTACACCGCTTGTATTCGTCCTATCATGACATATGCTAGTGTAGTTTTCGCTCACACCGGTGTCACTCACATTCGTAAGCTTCAACTCATTCAAAATCGCTTCTTACGTCGGGCAACCGGTTGCCCGTGGTTCGTTCGCAACGTCGACCTTCATGTAGATCTCGAGCTACCGTCCATTAAAGGTTTTATGATAGACGCTTCACGTCGCTATTTCGATGCCGCGCCTCACCACCCGAATCCTCTGGTCGTGAAAACCGCCGGTTATTTCCCTTTCCCCGCTACGCGTACAAAACGTCGGCCTAAGCATGTTCTGTCCGATCCTGTTGATCCCATCCAGTCTTTTGTTGAGAGAGCCATTGCCAATAGAGTACACTCCACAGAATGCCCTTCTGGTAGCAACCGCACCCGCCGGCGGGGACGCGGTAGACCCAATCAAGTTCTGCATAATCCTGGAAGACCCCGTCAGGGTCATTCCTCTCCCACGCGCTTCTCGCCATGGCAACGTCCTAGGCCGAGGTCCGTGCCCCCAAGTGGGCGCCCTTAGGCTGTTGCTATAATACTAGGGGTAAGAGCCTTCCGCTCCCCCAAAAGTCCGGTTACGCTTGATACGTCGATTTTGCGACACAAGCATTAGGTCCTTGTCAAAAAAAAAAAAAAAAAAAAAAGTGTTGTGTTTTGTTTTCGTGTTTGCGCTTAGCAACCGACTCGAGCGTTCATGGCAACAAAGGTTGCCAAACGCGATACTACGTTGTGCTGTGTGATTATCTTGCTGCTGCTGCTTTGCCAAACGCATGAAAAATTTGTGATTTATCATCTACTTTTAGTAAAAATTTATGATTTCTGTAAGTCACAAAAGAAAAATGTTTTAGAAAACAAAATCAATCCGAAATTAAAGATAATAAAAAACTTGTAGGTAATTAAATGATGGTCTTTTCCTTATTTCGCTGAACCCGATTTTTTCACAGGCATAGGTAATCCCTCACGGGTTAAGAAGATTTGGATAAGAAACATATTTTGCATAACATTTATCATCTGAATTCATCACCTCTCTTTTGTCACATCACACTAACATTTTTGTGAAAATATATTTGGATGTTTGCTCCGCTTTCACGCCTAAACTACTAAACGAATATGGATGAAAATTGGAATAGATATAGTTTGTACTCTGGAACAATCGAGACTTTAAAAAAATATATTTTTACCACGTCTTATTCCCACGGGAGAATTTTATATAACGCAAGCGTAGCCGCGGGTGGACCGCTAGTTGTTCATAAAAACGGAAAGGATGACTGGTTTTTAAAAGAGCGTGATTTCGGAATGCAATAATGGTGTTTATGACGTTATAATTGAATCTAGCTAGAATAAAGTGAAACTTTATATCTTTACGAGTGCTTACACCCAATAAACAGAATTTTGATATTTTGTGGGTTACGCCACTTTTGCACTTTTGCACCTTTTAACGTCAAACGGCTGACAATAATGTTAACATGATAATTTTGAAAAGTAAATATGGTCCTTCTAAAAAAAAATATCTTTTTTTTAAATTTTCCGCGCAACTTTTTTTATTTTTTTATTTTATTAGAATCTTCTCGTGACAAAAACAAACTCAACAAAAAAATAATTAGCTAAATCGTTCTAGCCGTTCACGTGTGATGCCGTGGTGGTAACAAAGGCAAATAGGGATTCATTATTAGAACATAGTAAATATTAGCATAGAGAGTGAGTTTACCAATAAAGACGTAAACATAAATTCACAAATAGTACGGGCAAGCCAGTTCGGGGTCGCTCCACATTTGCGTGGCGCAAAGGAAACCACGTTCAGTTAGAGATTTATTAATAGTTCGACAGATGTCACTTGATTAACACAGATAGGCTTAGAAAGTAGCGACATCTAATATAATAAGCAAAACTAAAAGGTACCGGCGACAATAATAAGTTTTACGCAGGTTGGGCATGCAAGTATGGAGTTAGCAATCTATACCCCCTTATTTATCTATGGTACTGTGGAGTTTGTATGCTCTGTGTGCAAACTCTGCGATATTTTCTTCTTTTGAACTGATTCTGTTTGGTTATTACTGGCACTCGAGAGATGCCTGATGTTGGTGAAAAAGCTTATAACAGTGGGGAGCCAGAAAACGAAGAGCAGACGATGCATTGTCAATTAGGTTTTCGTGAAAATGAGGAAAATATATTTATATCAAGAAGCTGTGCATTTATTCTGATCGCAAGCGAGTTCTCTCTACGACATCTGGGCTACGTGAAGCTGCCCCAGAGTACTGTAAACACTTCGAATGCGATAGAGCGACACCGACCTCACTAACCCTGGTGTCAGTGTTATAGAGCCGCCAAAGGCCTACTCGCCTCGTGTAACGACTAGATAGTAGCCGGGACCAACGGCTTAACGTGCCTTCCGAAGCACAGCCCCCGTGGCCGAGTGGTCGAGATTTCGACGCCCATTACGGAGGCATCGGGTTCGATTCCCGGTGGAGAAACTGTCAAGCAATAATCTCTTTGTGGAACTTCCCCATTTTGGTTAGGGCATTGCAGGCTGAATCACCTCCGATTGTCCGAAAAGAAAGATGAACAAGATCGGAGAAGGTTGTTCATCATAGTGCACCCCCGATACTATCCCTCACGCACGCTGCAATACATTGTTGATCCGAATTTTTCGTGCCTGTACCTACAACTATACATTGAATTCCAGCATCATTCGCGCGCGCGTTCGGCTCGGGCTCAGCGCGCACGGTGACGTCAGTGGGGCACTGCGCGCGCGGCCACTGGCAGTGCGGCAACGACGCGTGCGTGCCGCAGCGCGCGCTCTGCGACGGCAACGACGACTGCGGGGACTTCACCGACGAGTGGCGCTGCAGTGAGTACTACACAATAGAACAACATAACTGCTTAGAACCAATTCGGTGGCTTTTCGTTGATATGGCAACCCGACATATGACGTTGGGAGCTGTCACTTTTGTCTGTCACATTGATCGATCTGGAAATTCTGGAACTCGCGCGGGAGCTGACCATCGGGGGTCCGCGAGGTTTTTACGGCTATTTTTGAGTGTGTTACGCCAAAGAGAAGCGGGCTTACCACCCATCGGCAACGGCGACGATCACCAGTTTAAGTATCCATAATAACACCTTCCTTCTGAACCAACCTTCCCTGTTCCTCCTCCGCTTAGACCTGGTGTGTCATCGGGCCACCTCACGAGTTCGGTAAGGAGCACTGTTTCATATATTTATAGAATAAGTCAGCTCCGCGTTATCGCGGACGGTACTGTTCAGACCCTCGTGTAGAAACCGCATGATTTCCACATTTTCGGCACGCGTTCAGGGTCTGAATGGGTCTGATCAACGATTTTAGCAAAAAAAATGCCAACATGTTCTGTACAAAATTACAAAAAATATTGTGTTTTAATTTTTTTTATATCTTCATAAATGACTGAGTTATTAACGATCAAAGTGCACACTTCCGCACGAGGCGATTTGTAGCTGTGACGTCATATTGACGTCATTGCACGCAACGTACCTATTACACCGCCCAACCGCCTGCATATGACGTCACACGCTCGGAACTTCTCGCGGTCATAACTTTGGCAATATTGCATGTATTGAAGTGAAATAAAAAGTAAAGTAATGTACATGATAAAAACTTTAATATAAAGCATGTTTTAATGTGAAATAAGAACCTATCAGTGTTCTCCATTGTACAATAACGTACACACATACACACGGTGACGTCAGTGGGGCACCGCGCGCGCGACCGCAAGGAGTACTATGGAATAGAACAACATAACCACAGAGCAAAGAATCGTTCGCCGCTCGCGCCTACTAGACATTTTGTGTTGTTGTACATGTTAGTAGTTAGTAGTAGTTTCGGTTTCGTGTATCCTTGGATAAAGTCCCTTTCAATAGAATCCGGCAATAATGTAAACAAACCAATTTAAACACGATTACTCCGTAATTACTCACATTTGGGTATCAATCCTGATCATATTCACTTTTTAAGGAACCATACATTCTTCTTACAATCATTTCGCCCCCTATTAACCTCTTTATGATAGTTATTTTAATAACAAATACTCGGACGACAAAACTCTCAATAATTTGTAAAACTGCCATATTAATTTTTTACTCATCAAAGTCTTGTTTGTCTTTGGAAAGTTAGTGTCAAAAAATTATCTTGTTTACATTATAGCCGGATTCCATTGAAAGGGACTGTTACAGACGGGTAGGCTGTCCACCTGTTTTTTCCTTTGCCCACAATTTAGTTCCTATTGTCACCGCCTGCGCCGACAGCGCAGACGGCGCGACGCCATGTTTTTTTTGCTGTATTCCTGTGACGCGATGAAGGCGCGAACGTATTTACTATGTAAATCGTGTAATAAGTGTTTTGTACTTACGTTAATACATGATATTGAACCTTTTTCTGTTGTTCATTAATTCCTAACATCAGTGTCGACTTAATGCCCCATCCCCCACTGGGACCTTACATATCTTAGGAAATTGATTGAACGTTTATTAAAAGCTATTACGGTAAAGAAAAACGTCGTGATAAAACCTGCAAATTTCCGAGAAGTTCAAAGGTCGCAATCTGACACTAGACACTGATGGTCGACAAAGGCCTGATCGGCCTCGACAGTATATGATCTGTCCATGATGACTCCCAGCGGGGTGGGTGGGGTGTGTGGATAATAATTTAAAATTATTATATAAATAATAATAAAATTAACATTATTATAAATATATTGTCAAAAATTATTGACAAAACAGCAATCTTCGCAATGGAATCACCGACCCCGAAGAAGTTTCGTGCCGTGGCATCGGCTGGCAAGGTTATGGCCTCAATATTTTGGGACTCAGAAGGGATATTATTGATTGATTGGAGCGTGGAACCACTATTACAAGCCAATATTATGCAGCTTTAATTCCCAAGTTGAGGAATGCCATCAAAGAGAAAAGGAGAGGGAAACTTCGAAGGGGCGTGCTGTTTCATCACGACAAGGCACCCGCGCACAGGTCGGCAGTTGCGATGGCTGCCATTCAGCAAGCTGGCTTCGAATTGGTTGACCACCCCCCTTATTCACCAGATCTGGCGCCTAGCGATTTTTATCTGTTCCCCAAATTGAAAGAATAAAACAGGTACGAAGACGATAACGAGGTGACGGATGCCGTGGAGAGCTTTTTGCAGGACCAAGACAAAACTTTTTTTTTAAAGGGATTGAAGCCTCGGTGTGTAGAGAGACTCGGAGACTATGTAGAAAAATAAATTATGAAGTTATCAATAGTCATTATTTGAATGATCAAACGAACTTACCTGAAGTGAAGTTCGATCTTGATTATCTTGTCTTCGTCGAAGAGATTTATCTCACTATGTAGTTGTCCTGACAACACGTACATTATCCGCACGTAAGTTTAGCGCTATAGGAAAGAGAAAGAAAACACAGTACTATCTCCTTCCTACTGCCGCTGGCGAGCCGCTCCGATCCTCATTATTTTAGAGAAGTTTAAGTGTGTACGAGACTCACAAAGAAGTCATGGGATGGAAGGGACTTT
Source organism: Carpatolechia fugitivella (assembly GCA_951230895.1). Lineage (NCBI taxonomy): Eukaryota > Metazoa > Arthropoda > Insecta > Lepidoptera > Gelechiidae > Carpatolechia > Carpatolechia fugitivella. The sequence continues at coordinate 11,272,106 of OX579665.1, forward strand.
AAATCTCTTCGACGAAGACAAGATAATCAAGATCGAACTTCACTTCAGGTAAGTTCGTTTGATCATTCAATTATCTTGTCTTCGTCTTCAGAGATTTATCTCACTATGTAGATGTTCAGAGAACAATCAAGATGATAGGGGGTAAAAATAAATAAATAATAACAAAAAATAATATAGCAAAAATATAACCAATCATTTATTGCTTCAAAATAAACAGTTAACTGAAACTTCATCATTCTCTAGACGAGTTAATTAAATTAGGACTAGAATCAACAATATGGCGATTATAAAAATTTGCGAAAACAGCTGACTGACTAGACCACCCTGCGCATTTCCTTATTGTGTCCATACTTATATCAGCTCGCAGAGCCGCTGAAGTGCTCGCATGTCGCGTGCTGTGAGCACCAAACAGGGACGTGTCTACGCCGCTGTCTCCAAGCGTCTGTTTAATCCAGCGCGCGATGGTTTGGCAAGATGCGACTTTGTGTGGCTTTTTATGTGTAACTAAAAGTTGCACTACATCAGGCCGTCGCTTTTGAGCTGAGGCGTCAATATACGCTTGCAAAGTAAGCGCTGGACATACATTTTGTCTTTGTGAGAAAAAAGGGAGATGTAAAACAGGTTGTGAACGGCCTACGCCTGAGGTTTTTACTAAGTCTGTGATTGTTATGACAACTTTATCATTATAAATTCGAATGTTTGGTAACTTAATTAACGAAAGCGTTTGAATCCTTTGACCTGTTACAAGGGCTAGCAGAGTAACAAGTTTCTTAGTTAATTGTTCAAAATTAACTGAATTGTTTGGCAGCCCTGATAAGTAGTCCAATACAATATTGGGGTCCCACGTAATGTTGTATCGCGGAAAGGTCGGTTTCAACTTAAATATACCTTTAAAAATCGTTTTACTCGTTCATCCTGACCTATATTATTAAGTGATATTAGTGATACGGCAGACCGGTGATTATTTAGCGTTCCGTAGGACGCTCCAGACTCAAAATTAATCATAAAAAAGTCTAACAAATTATTGATTTTAACATAAAAAAAGTCAATATTTTTACTGGCACAATATTCCCACCATTTTTTAGGCTACCTGAGTACTGCAATTGTGTTTTGATTGAGATTGAGGATGTCATCACAGCCAAGGCGGATTCAGGGACTCCTTTCTTCAGGAACGCTTCCCGGACAACACGCTCACTGCCAGGTAAAGGTGCTGGTGTAGAGGGTGTGTCTTCCTAAAAGAAGATGTTAACAATTTTTTATCGGGAAAAAGTATAAGTGGTTCCTTAACACAAAGAGAGTTAAATAACGGAAACCATGGCTGTGATGGCCAATGAGGTACAACGACGATACCTTCTGCCTCATCGGAAATTATTTTCTTTGAGGATTAAAGAAAATGGCGAGAAAGCAAAAAATTTATAAGGTTTCCAATCAACTGTAAAAGCATCTACATTAACTGCATATGGGTCTGGTTTCCATGATATGAAATCAGTGCATTTGGTGTTAATTCGTGTCGCGAATAAATCTATATTCGGCGTACCGAAAAACATAGTTATTTTGCCAAACGCCTCTGTACCGAGTTCCCATTCGGTGTCTACGTATTTACGTTTCTCGATTCTCTGTCTGCTTCAATATTGTCTCATGATCTAATATAAGAAGCGAAAACAATAATTTTTCTTGCTTCACACCAATTCCATATAAGTTTAGTTACATAATTCAAGTGGGAATTCCAAATAATTGATGTGATTGGATTGCTACTCTGTCGTCCAAGGACCACCAGTGTGGTGACCTCCACACGAGGCGCCCCAACCAGTGGTGGAAGCGTCGGTGAAAATTTCAACGTCATATTTAATTTCATGAATAGGCTGAACCGCTGTTCCAATATTATATTTCCACCATTGCAGATCCTCAACTAAACTATTTGGAAGCATCATAAACCTGTCATAATTATTGCCATTGCGCAACAAAGCTATATACTTGGCTCTTTCTAATGACTTTGTATAAAGCCATGAATACGGTATTGCCGGACAGGATGCAACAAGCGTGCCTAAACACTTGGCAAACTCACGAATTCGCATGGGTTTACGGTGTGTCACATAATAGATAACTTTATCTACCATCTGGGAAATACGATGCCTTTTTTCAATAGGCAACTGTAACGTCATAGACTGAGAATCAAGGACGTAACCTAAAAAATTACATATTTTATTAGGCTTCAATACGCTTTTCTTGTAATTTATAACAAAACCTAAGTCTGTTAGGCACTTAATAGTCTCATTAATATTATGTTAACAATCTTGGTATGAATTCCCGAGGCTCAAAAAATCGTCGATGAACCTAACGGATAAAAAACCCTTAGATCGTAAATAAGAGACTGCTGGCTGAATCAATTTTGTAAATATGTAAGCCGCGGAGCAGAGACCGAATGGCAGTGCAGTAAATTCATACAATTCCTTGAAATTAAAGCGTAAAAACTTCCTATCTTCTGAATGTATTGGTAATAAAAAGTAAGCTTCTTTAAGGTCGATTTTTCCCATGAAACAATTATGGGACATGAGCCGCACTGCGGTTCTAATGTCCTCCATTTTAAAGTGGTCACACTGTACGAATTTATTTAGTTTTTTAAGGTTCAAAATGAATCTCATAGACCCATCACTTTTGGGGGTTAAAAATATATCAGATATAAATTGGCCTCTAGAAGGGGAACATTTCTTTATGGCTTTAATCTCAAGCAAATGTTTTATTTCCTTATCTATCGCTAGTGACTCGGTCTTAGAGAAGCACCGTTTAGGATAACTAGGGTGTTGTTGTGGAATCTCTTTAAAGGGTATACGATAACCTTGGACAGTATCTAGAATAAATTTGTCATTTGTAATAGACCTCCATGCTTTTATAAAATGACGTAAACGGCCAGCGTGAGTCACCTGTGAATGTAAATCTACGTCGTTCGAGGGGGAGGCGGCGGGAAGCGGCGCGTACGCAGGGGGCTGGCGGCGCGGCGCTGCCGGCGGTGTAGGGAGCGCGGGTTGGCGCCGTGCTAGTGCCGGAGCCGGAGGTTGAAGTACACGGCGACGGCTTGCGTATTGTGCTTGATACCCGCCGGTTCGACTGGCTTGTTGTTGGTTGCTCCTCTGCGGGCGAGACCGTGCAGACGGCGGCGGGCCTTTCCAGTTTAAACTAGTCGTCGGAGGTGCTTGAATCAATTGGCCAGTCTTTTTGATCCCTCTTGAGGTCTTCACAAGATCTCCAAGCTTTTCGCCGAACAGAAATTCGTCCCTCTTTCGATCTCTAAATGAGTCTATAAGAGACTTGTCTATAAAACCTAGGATAAGAGATTTCCTATTATCTATTTCTAAATAATGCGAATCAGACATAAGTTTTAGTGCGTCATTCAATATGCGCAAAGCTTCTGGAATATCCGGATTCTTTTTCAACATTATTGTCATGGCTTTGCTCAGGGCTGTCAAAGCCCGGCCGTGCTGCTCCTGTTTGGAGTTGAGCCTTTTGTCTCTGTTACGGGAGGATTCGTTAAGCATGGTATGAACTTCAGGATTCAGTGCTGGTGCTTTTAAAAAAGGAATGTTCTTTGGAAAAGGGTACTTTTTTGATAACTCTTCCTTGGTCTCCTTTTTAAGGCCACTCGTAATTATTAACTGAATCCTTTTTGCTATGTCACTTTGGACGTCGTCACCCCACTCCGTATCGTTGGTTTCTAGGTCGCCGAGGACTTTCAACATTTCAGTATCAATGTCGGGATCAATATCAGTTACTGCCTCTAAATCTGCCTCAATATTCGTACCAGGCATCGAATTTTCGGTCACTTCCGGCTCGTGCTCGGCTGACCCAGTCAACATGTTCCCAACTTCAGAGTACTCCGCGTTAAGAAAACTTCCAGTTTCGTGATGTTCTGAAACGTATGAAAAAATGGAACGTTATTTTTTTTTTTTTTTGCGGTAGTCGTAAAAACATGTTACGGATTTTAATCAAATGGAATAGGTCCATTCTTCTCTTAAAACCACTTATTTGTAAATGATTACGAGGTAATCATAATGTTTTATAATGCTCATTTGCTACTGGTTAACATCTCGTGGTAACTCGGAGCGATAAAATTGCTATTGGCTAACATCACGTGTTAGCTCGAAGCTCAATAGCCGTTGGTCAATGTCTCGCATTGACTCGAGGCAAAAAATAAATATGTATTATAATATAACACTATACAAAACACTTAGCGTGAAAAAGAAACGAGTATTTACCTTCTATTTGCACATCATCTTCCTCGTCACTAGAATATATGATTCTTCTCGACTTTTCAGTACGTTCTTTTTTTAGCTTTTGTTCATATTTTTTCATCTTCCTTTTCCATTTTTCTTCCTTATTTTCTTCATGTCTGCGTTTAGGCATGTTTTAACGAAATAATCAATCCGTACCGTAGTAGGTATACAACTTATATTTTCCTACGTGCGAACGTCGTGAAGCACACGAACGATAATGAGGATCGGAGCGGCTCGCCAGCGGCAGTAGGAAGGAGATAGTATTGTGTTTTCTTTCTCTTTCCTATAGCGCTAAACTTACGTGCGGATAATGTACGTGTTGTCAGGACAACTACATAGTGAGATAAATCTCTGAAGACAAGATAAATTATATTTCATTCTCACTACTTTTTGATCCCTCCTCGTACTTGAGATTTTCTGTAACTGAGGGGTCTAAAGGAATGTTCGCACCGTAATATCTGTGTTCTGACCCGATAATAGCCCCGTTAGTTTCATTGGCTATCTGATACACGAGAAATCTTTTAATTGGATCCCACGTACGACCTATATTTATAAATAAATATATTGGCCCACCATGTTTAAAAAACTGTAAATTTTCGTAGTATCTCATCCGCCACTTGCGTGTTTCATTCTGATCGAAGTGGTCTAGCGGCTGCTCTATCCACCTGATGGAGTCCTGGATGTTCTCTGCTCCATCTGCCAAGTTCCAGTCGGTTTCGAAGTCTCTTCTATGAAGAGCTGATATATAACTGTTCAAAAAGAAAATCAAATATATTATGTAGTAGTACATGGTCTTTCTTATATGCAGTTCGGTCGATTTCTTTCCTAAATAACAATGTAAGCAGCTTTAACAACTATATTTGTATCAACTGATATGAAAATATAACAAAGTTATTTACGACGCGACCAGACCACCCATACCGTGATAAGACAGAAATGCCCGCGTTCTTATGTTTATTGGTTCTTTTAATAAAATAATCTTTAGTATTAATTTTCGATAGCACTTGTATGAAAACTATGAAATATCAAAGAAACTCCACATGCGTCGCATCTTTTGCGTTTTTTTTTGTCAAATAATATTATAGGTGGTAATTTACAAAATGTATGCATGTTGAAATAGCCTGTCATTCAAGAAATCTATTCCCATGGATATATGTACTCTAAGTAGTCAGATATTCTATAATAAACTTTTTTATACAATTTTTGCTTAACAATAGCATTGAAATTATCGAAAGGTATTTTTTTTTATCAGTAGGGTATATGCGTATACAATTGCCTTTATAAGAATGTTTTATTCTACACAGTTGGCTTACTAAGGGTACATTCCGAATCAGATTTCACTTCTTAAATCGCTGACAGCGATTACTCGCGTACCGATTCAGAAATCGCGATAATACGGCTCGTGAGCGAAATCAAAACGGAACGGCGTTTGAGCGCGCTGAAACTGCTTATAACTCAGTCTTGCACGATGTTGATTATTGTACTAAAATTGGAAAAATTCTAAATTATTATACGTATTAAAAAACTATCGTACAGCTGTGAAAATAGCACTTTTCGCATGTCTAGTACCCAAAATATTATATGGTATATGAATTTTTAAAAATGGAGATGCAAATAGGCACATGAAATTAAAAAAATACAAAATAGAACGTTTGATATTTTTATTTTTATTTTATCAGATTGATTATGATATTATCTTATGTATGTATGTACCTGAGTCAAAACTATCGTAATACATACTTAACCTACTCGATACTTTTACTATCGAACATCTGGCAACCCTAACCTACAAAACTGATTGATTTATCGCCATTTCATAATTGAATAACGTGTTTTTAATTTTGTTCAACCATATAAATATAAGACACGTTGATTTTGCATAAAAACATTAACATTTAACTTTTAAAAATAAAACGCAAGCGACGGCTGGTCTTAAAATTAGGATACCGACCCTGTTATTGAAGTAACCAGGCCTTCAAGCTTATTAGAAAAGTGAAATTTTTTTTGTCTCATTGCAAGTTAATAAAGTTTCTTAATCAATTATTATTTATAAAATTGACATTTTTATTTGTTAGCAATCAGTGTTGGCCTGGACGTATGTCTAATATATATAATCGCTATTTCTACATTAAGGCACTTTCTGGGCGAGCTCGCTCCACCCAGTCCCTCACAACTTCATACAAAACAAAAAATGTATTAACAGAGATACTTTCTGATGCCAACATATAACCTATTGCCATTTTAAACTAAAACTGCAAAAGGTTTAAAATAATTACAATTGAAAAAAAGCATCTTATAAATATTTTGTAACTGAAATAAATAAAATATATTATTTTGTTGATAACAAAACTAAAATAAACTCAACAAAACACTTCAAAACTTATTTATGATAAACTTTTGTATTTATGCAAATAAACTTTTTTTTAGTGGCAACACAACGAGAAAATGTCTGCCGACGCTTGGTTATTGTTTGGGTGAATTTCTTTGTTTTGTTTGTTGTTTTGTTCTGTTTATAACTTTTATCCAACAGTTACGTTGCGTTAAGACTACTCCGCCGTATTGTTGTTGAGATATTGTGCCACCTGTTATATCGAGATAGGACTCTTTAGAGATATGTACTATTCGAGAAAGTGACTCTTAAACAGTGTAAAGTGTTTATAAATGATAAAACTATGAGTGCTATGCAAAAAAGACACCGCATTTGTGAAATTTGTGATGTAAGGGAAAGACCACTGAGCAAGTAATCACTACGTTTTGAAAGACACAAAGTGGATAAACTTTTTTTAGCGAGATTTCCCTTAGATGAATATCGGTAAGTAAACATAACCTAAACCTTATAGTTACCCAGCCCAATCTGGCGATTATTTATATTAGTACAAAGGGCACATGACGTGAAAGGACCACTAGCGTGGGGGCTTTAGAATGCCGAATTGTGCATATAAATTAATATTCTTCAGCTTTCATTCACATTTGGCTTTCTAAAAAGGGGCGGAAAATTATGCCTGCATGGTCAAAGACGACTCTATGTATAAGTGATAAGAATGTGTTTGGATATCCATCTCAATGTTGTTGTGTCCAGTTCATTCTCACTATTGATTTAGATGGTTATGTCATGTTAATAGATAAATAAGCACAATATTGTATTTGAAAAAAAAAAACAATGATTTCAGGTGTAAGGAGTGGTTAAGAGTTGTTGGTAACCAGGATCTTGTACACCTCCCCATTGAAAAACTGCATGACATGAAATATGTTTGCGGAAGACACTTTGCTCGGAAGGACTTCACAAAGACAGGAACACGTCTTAAAAAGCGAGCTATTCCCAAACTTTACCTCACAGCACCTAGCCTTGCTGATGACTGTTTTGCAGAGTTTTCTCTGCATATTTCAATGTGTAGTGAGTATTAATTTAATTATTTTTTAAGCTATTTATGTGTTAGGTTAATAATAATACTAATATAAATAATAATACTATTTTGATATCAGAGAGAATCCTAAAAACACTATTTCAAAAATTTATATTTCAGATCCCATTCCTTCTACATCTACACAGCAAGTAGATAATGCTAATCCTGCACTGGCATCTTCATCACAACAAGGAAATTATGGTAATTTCTTTTTTCTTATATGAGTGAGAACCTTCCTTCCATGCTTTCCACATAACTTCCATGCTGGTCTAGGACAGAAATAAAAACATAGAATGTACCAGCTGCTTTTCTTCCGGTCAAGTCGTAAAATCCGACTGAGGGAAAGGGCTGTGTAGTACATCTGTTTTAGGTGAAGAGCTGGCCACTTGTCACTATTCGTGCTACATTTTGGCTTGGGTGCCACCTGAGGCTCTGCTCACCCCGTGCGGGTTATGAGCATGATCTTATGTTAGTATGAATGAGAACTCATTCATAACATAAAATTGATGTAGGTATTTAGTTGTTTATATTATAAAGTTCACGATAAAATTGAAACAATAAAATAGAGTTATTAAAAGTTTTTAATAAGAAAAATATCCTATTGTAAAATACCTATATATTTCAGATCCTGTCCCCTCTACATCTACACAGCAAGTAGATGCCAACCCTACCCTGCAATCTTCAGCTACAATTTCATCACCTAGATCAAAACGAAGAAAGATTTTGGAAGTAGTTGAAACACCGAGTGAGTAACAAAATAATACTTGTATCTCAATATTAAAACTGGTTCTTACTGCAGTATTTATTACACTTCATAGAGGGTTAGAGTGTGGTTAAAATAAACAATCATAAGTGAAGAAGGCGAAAAGATTTGCAATAACGGAAAGGTAATAAAATTTGAATTATCAGAATCCCATGGAGTTGCATTTTACTTGGATAATTATTTATGCTTTAATATTTGTTAATGTGACCCTAATTGCTACCCATTTTATATTACAGATACTATTGTACCTTCTAACTCTGTGAGTACAAGACAAGCAGATACTACAAATCTGGCATCCTCAATATGCACACGGACAATTTCCGTAAATGAAGCAAAACAAAGGATAAATTCACAAGCAGTTAAAACACAAGGTGAGAGAGAACACAAGAAATGAAATCAGTCCCGACTTGCCCCTGGGGTGCTCATATAAAGGGTTTTGTGAAACGACATAAAATGTTAAGGGTCTACTAAGCACATGTTGCACATTTAAAGCTTTTGTGTAGTTACTATGCTAACTAACATATAATTAATAATAACTATAGATAAATAAATAATAGAATTTCTCTTTTTTACAGTTGTCAAAATAGATATTAAGCCGATGTTGATGTTTAATGGGTGCGTTCAGAACCAAATATTTTTTTTAAGTCAAAGTCAAAGTTTTTTATTCGAATTAAGATTTTTACAAATCATTTTTAGACGTCAAAGCTATCATGGATGGCACGTTTATTTATGAAATGTTGAATATGTAAATACTCATCTTATTTTAAAGAGCAAATATATAATATTTATGTTTTGTTTAAGTTTATTGAAGTGATAACAATTATTTATTGGTGTATTTATTTTTTATAGCACTAGAATTGTATTTAATTTTTTTTATTATTATTATTATATCATTACATAATCATTATTTTATCATAAAATAATTATTATTGTTATCTTTGTTTGAATATTCTAAATTAATAATTACAATTTATTTTTTTTAATTTATGAAATGTCGAATATAATAGATACATGTCATTACTCATCTTACTTTAAAGAGCAAATATATAATATTTATGTTTTGTTTAAGTTTATTGAAGTGATAACAATTATTTATTGGTGTATTTATTTTTTATAGCACTAGAAATGTATTTAAAGGAATTTTTAATTATTATTTTATCATAAAATGATAATTGTTATTACCTTTGACTATTCTAAACTAATAATTACAATTTATTTTCAGACCTTGGACCTCGAGAAACTGTACAGAAAATGCTGAAGCTAAAAAAGAAAATACGTATGACAAGGAATACATCGAAACTTACCCTGTATTGAGCATACAGGATACTATAGATGCTGTAGAAGAAGAATTGAAAAATATTTGATCAATGTTGATATGCAACCAGTTGTATATTTAAGTGGGTATCTCGTACACTGCATTTTAAAAAAACATTAATGTGCTGCATGCTCTGAAGCATTATTAACTAAAGATCCTACAGACTCAATCTATGAATATATTAAACTGAGAGAGTGGTGGCAAGATAAAAGGTGCCTAACTTATCCTTCTTTGAATGTGTCACTATGTTCAAGAAAATGTAAATGCGTTTGAAAACAACATAATGACTTCATTGCATTTGATGAACATTCGAACTTTAACAATCACTGTTTTTATGGCGAACAGTGATGCTTCATTCGTGAAATGCACTGCACACCACGACAAACTTGTAAACACCATATTGTCACGCTTAGCCCTCATTTTGATTAGACGCCAGTGTGGACGGATAAATAAAATAATATCATTGAATGAAGAAAATATTAAAGACATGGAAAAAAAATCACAACAAAAAGGTGTCGATAAAAATATTTTTTAAATTGTTTTTAGTTCAGGTAGTATTTAAGTGTGCGTTACGCCAGCCAGAAAATGTCGAAAATCGTAATCTAAGTGCAATGGATAGTTAAATACAGCTTCTGTAATTGGTAAGCAGATTTTTAAATTTGGTAAGCTGATAGTCTTAATTTTTCGATAAAAACGGTTTCGGCTGAAGTAAGGTAAGGAAGTAAGGGAAAGGACCCCAGCCAGATCTTTTTTTGTCTAATGGGTATATTGAAATAAAGGTCAATTAGATATCAATTTGAAATAAATGTTAAAACTTAATTTGTGTTTGCTATGATTGCGAAGATATTTAAAATCCTGCTGTGGTAACATTCCTTTGTAACATAATATATGATAATAAAATTGACAAAGTATGTGTGTGGTTTTATTTTACTTATTAGAATAAACTAATTCGACTAAGGGGTAGAATGAAGTGTCGATATCAAGGTCCCTCCCTAGTAGTAATATCGACAAGAAATTGTCGATACTGGTACATCACTAATAAGCTGTCAAGCGTGAGGATGGCTCAAAAGAGTATCCGAGTTCACACTATTTTTGATTTCTTTCATTTGTAAGGAAGTTGGGTCTCTGAACCCCCTTATATCCTCTTTGGCTCCACCCACAGACACAACTCGCCTGCCAGCCAGCCCATTTGAAATGAAAAAAAAATAGGAGGAAGTTTTAATGCGTGGATTGAGCAATTTAAAAAAGTTTATGCAATTATTTACTTTTAAGTTACTGAAGTTCCCCAACTAATATCGAAAACTTAAATTTTAAAATTTATCCATTTCTTGATAATCTGCTTTACATACTTTTTAGCCTCGGCGAAGGCTGGGTTGTTATGTTCGGAAATACCTTCATTGTACTCATCTTGACAATGACCGCCATCTAGAATTATTTTGACTGGTGTGTCGGGAGATAAAGCTTTCAAAACGCTCAGTTCGCTCCAAGGATCTGCGCCTCCGTTCACAAACAGCACTTTTGTCACGTTAGGACGCAACCCCCCGTATAGTTTGTTAGTTAATGCAACACCTTCATCGATTCTCTTCTCATCAAACTTGGGGCCAAACATTGCTTTGCAAACTTTGGCAAAAAACTCTATGGGTACCGATTGAGTAAAAGGATGTTTGTTGGAGTTAGCAGTAGTACAATATTGCCCGAACTCTGTGCATTGTAGATACGTATGTGCAATGAAGTCTGTTTGTTTTTTTAAGCTTTTGACATAGCCGGAAAAAGAGTAGTCATAACAGAATTTAGACTTAGCTAACCTTGCATCATGTAAGTCTTTATTCATTATCCATTTACAGGTGTCATTAACACCTTGTGGGCCTGCAATTAAAGGGTTGTTTACGTAAAAAACATATGTTATTCCGAAGAATGTTTGCTTGTTTTCCACATTGGTAAGATCAACCTCTTCACATATGTTGAACTCTTTTTTCAATTGTTTCATTCCATCAGCGCTCGATAGCAGCCTTTCGTATCGGTTAAATATTTCCGCAACTTTTTCGTAACATCCTTTAGGGCCGTACTTCTTGTATTCAACGGCTAATCTTTCGAAAAATTTGACGTAGTTTTTCTGAGCTAGCACTACAGCACTGCTCGCTATTGCTGCGTCTATTTTATTCGGATAGAGTAGCCTCATCCACGCGGCCAGGTTACCCGTATACGCACCTCCCATAGCAACCACCTTAGAGTTACGGAACTCGGCCCTGGACTTAAATGAGTCCATGAGGAAAGCTAAGTCGGCGAGCGCTTGTCGAGATGACAGATACTTGAGGTTTTCTGTAACTGTGGGGTCCAATGGAATGCTCTCACCGTAATATCTGTGTTCTGGCCCGATAATAGCTCCGTTTGTTTCATTGGCTATCTGATACACGAGAAATCTTTTAATTGGATCCCACGAACGACCTTTATTTATAAATAAATATATTGGCCCACCGTGTTTAAAAAACTGTAAATTTTCGTAGTATCTCATCCGCCACTTGCGTGTTTCATTCTGATCGAAGTGGTCTAGCGGCTGCTCTATCCACCTGATGGAGTCCTGGATGTTCTCTGCTCCATCTGCCAAGTTCCAGTCGGTTTCGAAATCTCTTCTATGAAGAGCTGATATATAACTGTTCAAAAAGAAAATCAAATATATTATGTAGTAGTACATGGTCTTTCTTATATGCAGTTCGGTCGATTTCTTTCCTAAATAACAATGTAAGCAGCTTTATATCAACTGATATGAAAATATAACAAAGTTATTTACGACGCGACGTCCAGGGGGCCGTTTCACGAAGCTACAAGTTACAAATTACAAGTACAATTTGATATACATTGCGTAGACAAAAAGATAAAACGATAAGGGTATACAGTTAAGGCGAATTGGCTACGCAATGAATATCAAATTGTAACTTGTTACTAGTAACTTGCTGTTTCGTGAAACGGGGCCCAGTCCACCCATACCGTGATAAGACAGAAATGCCCGCGTTTTTAAGTTTATTGTTTCTTTTAATAAAATAATCTTTAGTATTTATTTTCGATAGCACGTGAATGAAAATAATGAAATAAATAAATACATATGTGGGGACATCTTCACACATGGCCATCTGATCCCAAACTAAGCAGAGCTTGTACTATGGGTACCAGACAGCTGATATACATTACTTAAATATATAAATACATACTTATATAGATAAACAACAACCAGACACAAGGCAAACACAAGTGCTCATCACACAAATGTTTGCCCTGGGCGGGATTCGAACCCGCGACCCTGTGCGTTGAAGGCAGATACACTACCACCTGGGCTACGGAGCCAAACAAGGTACATTTTAGTAATTTTACATTGATTTGGATATTAAATAACCGGCCAAGCACGTGTAGGGCCACGCAAAGTGTAGGGTTCCGTAGTTGTCCAATACCACTTAGGTACCTGTAATTAACATTTAATATTTTTCTATGATATTTGTAGACCAAATTTCTTACATGTACAAGTACATTTTTATAAGTTGGTCTATTATTCGAAAACATGTAAAGCATACTTGATGTTGATAGTTTTCCTTTTATCATTACACTACTACCGTGATTTATTTTACATTTCCAAATACAACAGTTACGCTGGTAGGGGGGGGGGGGGACTTGACTCTAACAAAAATAAGCACTTTAAAATATAAAAAATATTTATTTGATTCTATACATTTAGAAACATACTTTTAGATAATTTCTACAGTTTTGTGGGACTTTGCCTAATATTTAAGGAATACTGTAGATTAATAAATAAATAAATAAATAATAATTATAAAACAAAATATTTCTAAAACGTACACTAGAATCGAAAATTTTCTAAAAAACCTATCCAACGGTATCTCACACTATAAGTTAATAGTGAATAAAAAAAATAACCCCCACTCCACGTGTATTTTATTTTATTGTGATACTGAAGTCTACAGCTTTAAAATCTAATTACATAACAATACAAGAAATAAACAAAGCATTAGCCAATTACAGACTTCGTTATAAGTATAACATTTTTACAATATTATTGAGGGTAAACTAAAAATAATCTTGACAGTAATAAAGGTGTTGCACAGTGTGAGTAATGAGGTGTGTTTGTGTGTGAAAAGGAATGATCGAAATAGTGTTAACACGAGTAAGTAACCTGACGGTTCGTTTACATGCCGTCATAAAAGAAACAAGGAAGGAACAGCAAGTTAACTCAGTGATACTTTTAATTTTTATTATTTACTGGTTAGGTTGTACTTATTTGTTTTAAAAAGCAATTTTTGGATAAGTGAAATAGATCAACATCGGAAAACAGTTTATTAAATGTTCGAGGCAGACGAACTCTAGTGCTGTTTGCAAGTTACGAGTTCGTTTATTGAGGGCTCGTAGATGAAGCAAGTTTTCAACAAGTATCGTGGAGTCGAGCGCGCCCGAGCACACGTCAAACAAAAGTGACATATCACGCACCATGGTCACGCACTATGCGACACGATCTCGCAAAGGAACCAGACCGTGCATACGACACGATTGCTCATAGCTGTCGCAGGCACTATGAGTATGATTATGATAGTTTAAATGTTTTAATTTTTTTTTCTGAACACGTTCTATTGCGTTATCATAATATGATAACAAATTATGTAACATACTGTGGACTCCAAATGCAGCTACAGTATTCGAGAATACTACACACGTACGCGAAGTAATGCTACATCAGTGAACGGCTTACTAATACGATAAATTAAACCTACGTTTCTAAAGGCTTTATTTATAATGTGTTCAATATGTGTTGTAAATGTAAGTTTGGCATCTAAGAGTACTCCAAGGTCTTTTACGAGATTAGCTTTTTTAACAAGAGAACCATTTAAGGAATAGCTTATATTCATTGGAGTGCCAAGGCAAAACGTTACGTGGACGCATTTACTAAGATTTATGTCTATTTTATTGTCAATATAGTATTTAGACAGTCTATTAAAGTCCTGCTGTAGGTTCATAACGTCACACATATTTCTAATATTATGATATATATTTTTATCATCGGCATACAGTGTAAAGTGGGCATGATAAAAACACCTCCCTATATCATATAAATAAGCCAGATAAAGTAATGGTCCAAGAATGGAGCTCTGAGGCACTCCAGATGGTATAGTTATATAATCAGACTAAGTCCAACAACTGCCTGCCTTCTGTTTTCGATGTAAGACTGCATCCACCTCAACAGATCTCCATGGATACCCAGCTGCTGAAGTTTTTGAAGCAAGATGTGCCAGAGGAACGCATTTTTATTTTATTATATTCTTCAGCTTTGTCGGCACGATTAATATGTATATCCATGCCAAATTACAGCCTTCTAGTACTAAAAGTCTCTGAACTAAGCCGCGGACGGACAGACAGACGGACATGGCGAAACTATAAGGCTTCCTTTTTTACTACGGAACCCTAAAATGCTTTTAAAACTAACTTACTGCAATTAAATAAAGTTTTATATCATTTATTGTTTAAAAATATTTTATTTATTAGTGCAATCAGTGTTAGGTGTGGGCCTTATAACGTATGCCATTTTTGACGAACCTAATCGCTATTACTATAGCGGGCGCGGGCTTGAACTTAACATACCATTTAGGTAAGAGTGGACAGGCCAGACATTCTGGGCGAGATCGCTCCACAGACACAATCACAACTCGCCTGTCAGCCCTTTTTATTAAATATAAAAAAATAGAAGAAGTTTTTCATGCGTGGATTGAGCAATTTAGAAGAGTATGTAATTATTTACTTGCAAATTAAGTTTCCTTCCGATGATATCGAAATCTTAAATTTTAAAATTGATCCATTTCTTGATAACCTGCTTTACATACTTTTTAGCCTCGGCGAAGGCTGGGTTGTGATGTTCGGAAATACCTTCATTGTACTCATCTTGATCATTACCGCCATCTGGAATTATTTTGACTGGTGTGTCAGGAGATAAAGCTTTCAAAACGCTCAGTTCGCTCCTAGGATCTGCGCCTCCGTTCACAAACAGCACTTTCGTCACGTTGGGACGCAACCCCCCGTATAGTTTGTTAGTTAATGCAACGCCTTCATCGATTCTCTTCTCATCAAACTCGGGGCCAAACATTGCTTTGCAAACATTGACATAAAACTCTATGGGTACCGATTGAGTAAAATGATGTTTGTTGGAGTTAGCAGTAGTCCAATAATGCCCGAACTCTGTGCAATGTTGATACGCATATGCAATCCAACCCGGTTGGCTTTTTTCATCTTGTACATAACCGGAAAAAGAAGTGTCATGACAGGATTTAGACTTAGTGAACCTTGCCGCATGCAAGTCCTTGTTCATTATATCATGACAGGATTCATTGACTCCTTCTGAGCCAGCATACATAGGGTCGTTTACGTAAAAAGTAGATATCATACTGAAAAAATGCTTGCTTATTTTCCAATTTGGTATAATCAACCTCTTCACATATGTTTAACTCTTTTTTCAATTGTTTCATTCCATCAGCGCTCGATAGCAGCCTTTCGTATCGGTTAAATATTTCTGCAAGTTTTTCGTAACATCCTTTAGGGCCGTACTTCTTGTATTCAACGGCTATTCTTTCGTAGAATTTGACGAAGTTTTTCTGAGCTAGCAGTGGGGCGCTGCTCGCTACTGCTGCGTCTATTTTATCAGGATAGAGTAGCCTCATCCACGCGGCCAGGTTACCCCCATACCCACCTCCGAGTTGCGGAACTCGGGCCTGGACTTAACCGAGTCCATGAGCAAAGCCGATTCGGCGAGCCCTTGTCGAGATGATAGATACTTGAGGTTTTTTGTAACCGAGGGGTCTAAGGGAATGCTCTCACCGTAATATCTGTGTTCTGACCCGATTATAGCCCCATTAGTTTCATTAGCTATCTGAAACACGAGATATAAGTTAATTTCATCCCATTTGAAACCGCTATCCATGAGTAAGTAGATTGGTCCACCATGTTTAAAAAACTGAAATTCTTCGTAGTATCTCATCCGCCACTTGCGTGTTTCATTCTGATCGAAATGGTCTAGCGGCTGGTTTATCCACTTGATAGAGTCCTGGTTGTTCTGTGCTCCACCCGTTAATTTCCTGTGAGTTTCGAAAAGAACTGATATGTAGGTATATTAATAATAATAATAATAATAAAAACCTTTATTTCGCTCCCACAACAGTATAGTTAGGTAACATTGGAACAGAAACCTTATATAACAATACAAGTTCAAACGGTAGTTACAGATTGTGAGAGTCAGGAACTCAAACTAGGAAACCCCGTGCTATGAGTCCCTGGCTCCCATTAGGATGTCCATCACCTGTCCCTTTTTAATCTATGTGTGCAAAAGGGAAAAAGACAGACCAACTTAAAGCGTTACATCCTAAATTGGCCCCATTGCCACCGTAGTAACAAAAGTGTAACCATTAAAATGTGTAAAAATTATTTACTTTTGAACTGGAAAGACCGAAAGACACGCACAAGAAAGATTAGCGCGCTGGCATTCCTGGCTTATCATGGTGCGCGCGCATGTCAATATTACCACCGGCATTTATACGTATCAGACGATATAAATATAGCTGTTAAAGCAGCTAACAAAGCAAAGCAATCTATCGAGTGCAATACCGAAAGCCATGTATGACATAATATATTTGATTCTATTATTAAATACCTACATATCAGCTCTTCATAGAAGAGACTTCGAAACTCACAGGAAATTAACGGGTGGAGCACAGAATAACCAGGACTCTATCAAGTGGATAGACCAGCCGCTAGACCATTTCGATCAGAATGAAACACGCAAGTGGCGGATGAGATACTACGAAGAATTTCAGTTTTTTAAACATGGTGGACCAATCTACTTACTCATGGATAGCGGTTTCGAATGGGATGAAATTAACTTATATCTCGTGTTTCAGATAGCTAATGAAACTAATGGGGCTATAATCGGGTCAGAACACAGATATTACGGTGAGAGCATTCCCTTAGACCCCTCAGTTACAAAAAACCTCAAGTATCTGTCATCTCGACAAGGGCTCGCCGACTCAGCTTTGCTCATGGACTCGGTTAAGTCCAGGGCCGAGTTCCGCAACTCTAAGGTGGTTGCTATGGGAGGTGGGTATGGGGGTAACCTGGCCGCGTGGATGAGGCTACTCTATCCTGATAAAATAGACGCAGCAGTAGCGAGCAGCGCCCCACTGCTAGCTCAGAAAAACTTCGTCAAATTCTACGAAAGAATAGCCGTTGAATACAAGAAGTACGGCCCTAAAGGATGTTACGAAAAACTTGCGGAAATATTTAACCGATACGAAAGGCTGCTATCGAGCGCTAATGGAATAAAACAATTGAAAAAAGAGTTAAGCATATGTGAAGAGATTGATTATACTAAATTGGAAAATAAGCAAGCATTCTTCCGTATAATGAATACTCGATACGTAAACAACCCTATGTATGGTGGCCCTGAAGGAGTAAATGAAACCTGTCATAAGATACTGAACAATGACTTGCGTGAGACGAGGTTACCTAAGACTAAACCCTGTTTTGACTTCTCTTTTTCCGGCTATGTAAAACGCGAAAAAAGCGACAGGACTTGGATTGCGTTTGCGTATCAAGATTGCACAGAATTCGGGCATTATTGGACTACTGCTAACTCCAACAAACATCCTTTTACTCAGTCGGTACCCATAGAGTTTTATGCCAATGTTTGCAAAGCAATGTTTGGCCCCGAGTTTGATGAGAAGAGAATCGATGAAGGCGTTGCATTAACTAACAAACTATACGGGGGGTTGCGTCCCAACGTGACGAAAGTGCTGTTTGTGAACGGAGGCGCAGATCCTTGGAGCGAACTGAGCGTTTTGAAAGCTTTATCTCCCGACACACCAGTCAAAATAATTCCAGATGGCGGTAATAATCAAGATAAGTATAAAGAAGGTATTTCCGAACATCACAACCCAGCCTACGCCGAGGCTAAAAAGTTTGTAAAGCAGATTATCAAGAAATGGATAAATTTTTAAATATCGTTAGGAAACTTCTCTGTGGGTGGAGCGAGCTCGCTCAGAAAGTGTTTCTTGCCTTAATGTAGAAATAGCGATTACATATGTTAGGCATACGTTATGGCTTATAGGCCAACACTGATTGCTAACAAATAATAATATAAATTTTATAAATAATAATTGATTAAGAAACTTTACTTACTCTCATATCGTAAAATTCGAATTACAAAATCCAAAACGGTTTTATATTGACACACTTTATGAACACAATACCGAAATTTAAAAATATAATCATATTATAACACAGTTCTCTCTATGAAAACGATGTGATATATATATTTTTTTCAATTTGATACAGTGTTTGGCCTGGAAACAAGTCCTTTTGGCAAAAAGTTGTCTGGAGCGCGTGAACTTGCCCCTGTGGCAGCACCCACTTTAGCGCATGCGTAGTGATATGCGAGGTTTTGGCGCAATTCCTATGTTTTCTTGTACTGAATTTGGTGGAAATATTGTTATTTTTGCGTAAAAATGTCCGATAGCAGTGATTGTGAAGAGAATTTGACTCCGCCCGATATTTTACATGCGGCGACGGAAATGATTCATAATCTTTTACCAGCAAAGTCGAGAAAATTATATGAAGTCAAAGACAAAAACGAAACCGATGATCTTCGGTCCCTTTTCAATTAAAAATGATAGAAAGTGACAGGACTAATTTTAGTTTAGTTGGGCGTATGCCGAATCGAAACCATTATATTACCTATAATATATGTATAATAAAGAGACAAGTTCGTACTGATTGTTTTGACTTACTGACTCATCATCGTAGGGCCGAAACTACTGAAGCTAGAAAAAACTAATATGCAGAGTGGCGTAGGTTAGAATTATGACGTCGGCAAGCAATAAAAAGGGATTTTGGTAAATTTCCCTCCTAATGAAAAAAAAAAGAGAGATTAAAATTTGTATGGAAGTCTGTCATTTCTAAAGGTAGGAACTTGAAAATATGGATTTAGACAAAAAAAATAATTATTTGATACATGTTTCAGCATTGTTTTCGAAATCCTTATTTTGAGGAGGGGAGTAAGTAATGTAATGTTTGTGTGGAAAGTCTGTAATTTCTCAACGAATGCCAATATATAAAAAAAAACAAACACGTACGACACCGTGGTATACGATAAGTTAGGTATGTCTTTCTAATTATATAATTTTAAACCTTCTAGAACATACCTGGGTGCTTTTTAAATATTTTTGCACTTGTACAACAATAAGCGGTATTTGTATTTGTTATATAAATTTTACGTATTTTAATTACGACTGTTACTGTCTATTTATTAGTAAAACGTTCAACGATAGAAGAAAGCAGTAAATATGCAAGCGTGTGATAGGTATAAAATAAACCAGGGACCTAATTACCATTAAATATTAATACTATTAAATTTCGGTGTGACCTCACTGTTATTTTTCAGTACTTTAAGTATTTTGATACCGTTATTTCGGAAACTAATATTGATTTTAGTAACTGGTATAGATATGATATCGAAATTTGGCATGAAGAAAACTAAAGAGACAGTGGCAGGCAACGACGACACGTCACGAAACTAGTCGTATGCCCGCGTGTGGTACGGATTAAATATCTGTTGTGATAATCATCAACGGCCCGTTACAGTCCACTGCTGGACTATGAGCCTCCTCCCCTTAAGTGGAGGGTTTTGCCATAATCTCCACGCTTGGCAGGCGGGTTGGAGATCGCAGATTAAAAGGTTACTGTATCAGAGAGCGCTGCTGCCCGTTCCCTGTTCAATGTGTAGTCCTTAAGTCGCCTCTTACGACACCCACGGGAAGAGTAGGGGTTGGTGACAAATGTATTCTACTCTGCCGTCACCACACGGCGTGACAATAAAAAATCTATTTCAGTAAAATGTTGGAGAGGCGATATGTCTCCTGCAAAAATTACTGTTTTCAAAATCTCTATCGAGTTGCATGTGCGTGCAGTTCCTTCGCTGCGTTCTTCTCTACAAACAGAACGCACATTGGCCTCGGTTCGGAATGTCACGCTCTTATCCTTAATTTAAGTTAGTCCGTCCTTTTTACCTTTTAAAGATTGAAAAGGGACAGGAGTTGGCCATCCTAATATTAGAGATGAGATGAATTTGAACCTTATGGTCGTGTCGATTGCACAATTTTAAAGAGCACTTAAAACATGCGACTTAAAAATATCTTAAACTGACAGCTATGCCCTTATTTTAAATTATCATTCGTTCAAATGAATATCATTCGTTCATCACCTCTCTTTCATTGGTCATAAAAACGAAAAGGATAGCTGGATTTTAAAATTAGAACTAGAGCATGACATCCCGAATCGAGGCCATTGTCTAGTAAATTCACCCAAAAAATGTAATAATTGAACTAAGATCGTCATCATTAACAGCTCGTCCCTACAGAGGGTCTTGATCTGGGGTGATTCGTTGTAAGAGATGTAACTTTTGTTAATAAACGTTACGTTTTCCTGTTTTTAGATGTGAACGAGTGCCTGGTGATGAACGGGGAATGCGCGCACAACTGCACTGACCTCGCCGTGGGACACGCGTGCTGGTGCCGCGCGGGCTGGCGGCGCGGCGGTGGCGGCGCGTGCGCAGACGTGGACGAGTGCCAGGAGGACGAGCCGTGCGAGCACTCGTGCAGGTAACCACTCGCCCACTAGCCCAGCGGTAGAGTAATTGAAGCCTAACCAGGAATATATGAGTTGCCAGCATTTTTCGGAAATTTGTTGAAACTAACTTACATTGGAAACGACATTTGGTTCTTATCAAAGTCAAGTGGCTCTCTCTTTAAAAACTACATAAATATTCCTGGTCCGAATTAACATAAGGTTGTAGAAACTACGCTTTTACATGAACAACGAAGCTCGTATCGGAACATTCCAAAAACTCAGAAAAATGCCTGACGATGCGCAGCCTAAAACGCGGTTCTAGGTTTCTCTTGTTAACATCTATCAATCATCCCCAACCGCACCTCTCTCTACTGGTGTTAGACTTGGCGTAACTAAATCTTGTGGAAAAATGTGAAGCGGTGATCCGATCCACCCGGCTATCATTTAGGCCCAGGACAGAAGCCAACCATCAGTCATCACATGTTGAACTTTCGTATCCGCGTCTTAAACCGTGGGAGAGTGAGTGAGAGAGATACAGATACTGGCACAGTTCAGAGTTTAAAACTTGTTGCGCTATCTGTATTGGCTAGAAGGAGAAAGCAAGTGTTTGAATGGTAACGTTTGTTACAGGAACACGATGGGCAGTTTTGTGTGTTCATGCGCCGATGGATACCGACTAATGGCTGATGGATCCAGCTGCGCTCCTATTTCGAGTGAGTACTTACCACGGACCAGACATGGAGAAGCTGTCATAAAAAATGCCTGTATGGTAGCGGAGGTGAAGTTTTGCTGTAAAATCTCTCTCAAACTGTTGTAGACGTTATCTTAGAAATTATTAAAGATATACCTTATTGCATTTAACTCACGCGTCTTTTGTCGGATAGCTGACAGACCCTGTTCCAGATAACATTGGAAAAATATTTCATAGGATAGGTACACATGTCACTCTTGATTAGCTAACAAGTTCACCATCAGTCCACCTGGCAGTCCCACACTACGTTTCCCGAGACGTGGTCTCCATTCGAGACAACCGCCTGCTCCTACGCTCATCGGTTCTGCGATAGACGTGACCAGCCCACTGCCACGTCAGCTTGCTACACTTCTACCTACTACACTTACTTTTACCTAAAGCTTTATAAAACATTCCAGGTGTCCGAGCGTCTCTTATCTTCACCAACCGCTACTACATCCGTCGCGCTCCCATCGTGACGTCACCGAACGAGCCGGCCACCTCCCTTATAGTGCACAACCTGACCAACGCCGTGGCCTTGGACATGGACTGGGCCAATGGCTGCCTGTACTGGAGTGACGTCACCAGGCTAGGCAGCTCCATCAAGAGGGTTTGTCGTGCTGACCCCGCTTCTCTATCTGCGCCACTCAGCGATGACTATCAGGTATGCAAACTTTATATCTGTAAACTGTAAACGTCTATTTGCAGGACGGTGATTTCTCAACCATTACTCTTCGTCTTATATTGCCATCAACGAAATATCTATAGACTAGAAGAGTAACCTTCTAACAAAGTCCGCTAAAATATGGCACCTAATAATGTTGACAGACGACGATGACGACAGACAGGCAGATGATGTCGCCTGTACATTGAAGCTTACTTTCGACGTTCTTACAAACCGAGTCATATAAAACATACCGCGTATTCGAATGTCGTATGGTATAGTTTTGCTTTCTTTGGTATTCATTTGGTGGGGTCAAGTTTGAAGCGTAGTTACTCTTCTAGACTATAGATAATTCGTTGATTGCCATCTAGAAACTTCTTCAGTTTGAACTTCTTAATTCTTCACCTATATTCCACGTTAGTTCATCCAAAAAGTAGACACGAAAATAAATCATTTTAACTTTTATCTTCATGACCTGGGGTCCGAAAGATCTTCTTTGTAGTGCTCTATGTCTATAATTGGTAACTCTGGCAGCACTCTGAAGGACCATTTATACCGGGTCAAAAAGGGTGTTGGCAAGTTATACCTAAAAATTATATATGAAAAATATATAATTTCATAACTTTATTACTATTTGCAAAAAGTACATACAATGGAAAGATTACGACAAAAAAATTATGTTGTCCAAACGACGTCCATTACGTCTTAATCCATTTTCTAATGATATTCGCACTGGGAGATAAAGAAATGTCGCCCGTACATTGAACTGCGCGGGATGTAAGCGGCGAGTTGTTATATTATCGAATTATTGTTTTGAAAATAAGCTCTTCGATTCATTGATATTTAAAAGTGCAAATACCCTTTTTGGACACCCGGTACTTATATAAGTACAAACTACAGCAAGCAAGCTGACTTACTTACAGTGGCAAGTTAGCTGGTTTTGGCGGCAACACCTATTTGTCGAAGTGTAAATAAAGTAGCCTCAAGTAATAAATTTATCCGAGCTCAAATACATCCTTACTATAAAGAATCCCCTGCCAGGTGGACTGATGACCTGGGGAAGGTCGCTGGTCTTCACAAACCGCTACTACATGAGGTGGCTGGATAAGCAAAGCGGGTGATCGTGCGCGCCAAAGCCCTTGGGGAGGCCTATGTCCAGCAGTGGACTGCAGTAGGCTGATTGATTGATTGATTGATAAAGAATCAATGTAACTGCAACTGTAGTGATTTGTCTGCAGCTTCTGCACGGGCCGACACTGCAGAACCCGGACGGCATCGCGGTGGACTGGGTGGCGAGGAATATGTACTGGTGCGATAAAGGCACCGACACTATTGAGGTACGTGACTATACGAGTATGAACTATTGAGCTAGTTAAAATGCAAAAAGTACGGCTTTCATCCTTTCAAATCTCGCTTTGATGACATCTGACGCTGATATTATAGACTTACATGCAGCCAAGGAGTGGAATTCTTTGCCTGCTTCTGTTTTTCCGAGTGTTTTTATAACCCCAGTATTTTCAAAAGTTCCATCATCGACTACATCTCGTCTCTCGCGGACCTGATTGTGGTCAAAAGTAGCCCATCAATAAAAAAAAAACAAAATAAAAACATAGTTCTTTGTGTTGTACTCGTACTGTGTAGTTAAAAGTAATTGCTGGCCTTTATTTTAATGTTTGTTTGTCTGAAGGTGTCCCGACTTGATGGAACCCACCGGCGAGTGCTGATACGAAAGAATCTCAGCGAACCGCGCGCGTTAGCTCTTCATCCGCAGAGAGGGTGAGTTACGCAGCACAAGGATAACATCAACATCAACGGCCCGTTACAGTCCACTGCTGGACTATGAGCCTCCTCCACTTAAGTGGAGGGTTTTGCCATAATCTCCACGCTTGGCAGGCGGGTCGGAGATCGTAGATTAAAAGGTTACTGTATCAGAGAGCGCTGCTGCCCGTTCCCTGTTCAATGTGTAGTCCCTAAGTCGCCTCTTACGACACCCACGGGAAGAGTAGGGGTTGGTGACAAATGTATTGTACTCTGCCGTCACCACACGGCACCAAGAGAACATCATACTAATATTATAGCGAGCGTGGCTGCGGGTGGATAACTAGTTCGGGGCAAGTATCATTTTTAAACAGTGTGGTTCAGAAGATAATCAATATGCCTATCCTCCAGCACGGTGTACTGGTCGGACTGGGGCTCGCACCCGCACATCGGGCGCGCCGGCATGGACGGCTCCGAGCGCACCGTCATCATCAGCGCGGGGCTCGGCTGGCCCAACGCGCTGACGGTACTGCACACTTCGAACGAACTGTACTTCGCCGACGCGAGAGAGGACTATATCGCTGTTTCAGACTTGGACGGAAAGCACGTCAAAGTGCTGTTTTCTAGAGGTATGTGTCTTGATTTCTTAGAGCAAGTTTGTTGGTTAGTAGTTTAATGTTCGCCGCGTTGTAACACACAAAGTAAGGAAGCAATTTATGTATATGTCAATTGAATTGTACTTTGCTGACGAAGACGCCGAGAAAGCGCTACATCGCTCCGACTTATCTCTAGGGGTAATTTTAGGGTAACTAGTTTTTAGTTCTATTATAAGGCTAGGTTAGTTTGGGACTGACTTTTCAGAAAGCGGGAAATAAGCAACCGCCAATAACACCTGGGCCCCGTTTCACGAAGCAACAAGTTACAATTTGATATATATTGCGTAGCCAGTTCACCTAAACTATAAGCCCTTATAGTTTTATCTAATCGTCTACGCAATGTACGTCGAATTGTACTTGTAATTTGTTACTTGTAGCTTCGTGAAACGGCCCCCTGATCATATATAGGTAACCGCTAGCCAGTAAATAAGTTAAAATATTTCCCGTGTTTCGGAGGGAAGACACGCTAAGCCGTTAGCCCCGGGTGGACTACAATAGTAGTGGTCATTCTAAGTAAGAAGCCTTCTAAGTTAGCAGCTTGAGAATACGTACAACTTAGTCATCTAACGGGAAGTGGACTATTGTAGTGTAGTGACACACTCGCCCTACGTAAGCTAGTTTGTAAGTTAGATATAAGGCATTACAGCCCGCCCTCGTGCGCATTATACGTCTGAACGTCGATCTAGTCGTTTCATTCACAAACTCTCTACAGCCCACATTGCATGGCGACCCTGCCAGGATTACCCTGACAGGACTGCCGCTATATACATAGGGGAACTTGTGGGAAGTGTTCCTTTTCCTTCCTAGCTGAAAGGCCACTGTTGTAATATTACCCGAAGCTTTTTTTTGTATTAGATTTGTAACCTTGCTGCATTTTTGTGCAGAGCGCATGCCATGGCTGCAATTACACCACGTATTCGCGCTGGCCGTGTGGGAGGGCCGCGTTTACTGGAGCGACTGGGAGACGCGCGCCATCGAGTCCTGTCGCCAGCGCCCCAACCCCAACTATAAGGTATCTCCCACCGAACTCTGTCATAGAGATATAGAGACTACGTGTTGGATGTCAAGCCGTTGACCGTCCCCGAGACCCTTAAAAGTGCATCAAAATCCAATAATATTTGCATAAGGACAATAAGTTACATTAATTCGTCAACTAAACCTGCTGTCTGCGGTGCCCTTTAGCATCACAACAGCAGCTGTCGGCGCCGCTAAAACATAATAATCATAAAAATTATTTCTTTATTTTTTTATAATTATTGTTTACTTTTCTTTTCGACGTATCGTATAATTACAAGCTTTTATTTAGCTTGCACTGTATGTGGGTGGGTTTGTTTGTATGTTCGGGCGAAATCTTGCAACTCAAATTTGAAGCACTTGCTGCCATTGGATTTTGCTGAAATTTGGTACACTTATGTAACCGCGATGACAATGCAATATTATGGTACCATGGAGCTGGTCTGATGATGGAGACGGAAGGTGGCCATATGAACTCCTCTAATACACAACACAACCTAGTCGTGTTTGGGCTTGTTGGATTTGTCTTAACAAGGATACTCTACTCCACGGCTTTAAACGCTTGTTTAAAAAGGTTTTTTAATTAAACTTATTAAAACTGAGGTGATACATTACTCACTGTAATCGTCACTATTTGGCCAACCGAAAAGAAATCGTGCGTAGAGCGAATTAATGAATTACTGTATATAACTAACTGCATGCAGCTAGTTCTATTTTCTTTTTATATCCTGTCAATCGTTTTTTTTTGTTTTCTTATCTCCTATATTCTGTTTGCCCAAACGAATAGCCGTGTTTTGTTTGTAGGAAACGAACACATCGGACCTGAGTTCTGGCGGCGCATTTGAGTGCAATACGCTAGTGCACACCGTCCACAAACCCATGGACCTGAGAGTGTTCCATCCGGCCAGGCAACCCGCTTACCCAGGTAAGTCCCTCCATAATTCGTAAATTATTATTATTAACTAGAAGATTGGAATAGTCACAAAAAACAAAACAAAAACATACATATATATTCTTATAACATATATAGAAGATTGGACTTTGCTCAGCGCCTGTATGGTACCTCAAAATTCTAAGAGATAGTGTTAAAAAAGAAAAGAATTCTAGTGTATTTATCAAACAATTCAGGGCATCCCATGGCTTTATTATGTTCTATTGTGCTCAGGTTCAGGTTGATTACGATAGATGGCACTCTATTAAGACCTACTAAGTATGAAAGACTACTTCAATAAATATTGTATAATAAAACGAGTTGACTTAAATATTTTATATTGGTCTTGTAGGTAAATAAAAGAGACGTGGTTCCATGTAGTTACAGATAGCGTGTCTTTTATGTGAAATGAAGATTACTTTGGGAATTGCGATCAAATAACTTTTCAACCTTCCAATTTTTTTTTTATTCTATAAAAATATTTATTAATATTTACACAAAAAAAATAAAAAATACATGACGACATCTTAGTCAAATAGCCCGGCCCTTGACACTCCCGGCGCGAAGGTGCCCATGACACTAGCTGCATTCCCGCCCTGAACCGCCATCGACAACCTTTGCGCCAGAAATGACCCGGAACGGACATCAAAACCTTTGTCAATCAGCCGGTGACCGATGTCCCTTACGAAGGCCAATGCCTCTGCTCCCCATGGACCCCCGTCTCGACCGCGAAGGGAACGAATCGATAGGTTTGCTCCAGCACCGCTTACTTATTGTGTTTTAGGCGGGCAGCTTCCTCGGCCGCCGAACCTGCATCCCTCATTGTTTTTGGTAGATAAATACATTAATGTATATTTGCAAGCATACGATAGTCTAGAAGAGGTCGCTCATAGCGATAAAGTCCCATGTTATTAGTATGTCTCTATGTGTTACTTAAATACCTGATGAGATCTTAGTTCTACCAGAAAAAAGGTTTAAGAATTGTGTAACACAGACGCTGTGTAATAAAGCTTACTATAAGTTAGTTGATTATTTAAATGACAAAGAGGCTTGGTGTTCGGATGGTCCAGCTCGGCACAGGAAACATTAACAATGTATATTGACTACTGTAAACAATATTTTATTTAAAAAAAGAAAAGTACAAAAGATACGAGTCCTGTGGAGTTTCTTCTGGCCGTTCTTCTCCACAGAAGGCGTACACTTGTAGTGAACGGGCCATCTTGCTTTGACGTCGAAAAATGATTTTGTTAAATCTTACTTCGAATAAAGACACTTTTATCTTTATCTTTAAATCCTACGTTTCACTCGTCTCTAGAACTGTCATCACAATGCGAGCGTCTGAACTGCTCCGGCCTGTGCCTGCTGACGCCGGCGGGTCCGGACAAGCCGGCGGGCGCGCGCTGCGAGTGTCCGGAACATTTCGTACTGGCTTCGGATGGAAGATCGTGTTCCCCCAACTGCACCGCCGCGCACTTTGTGTGTAGGACTGCGCTCAAATGCATACCTTTCTGGTGGCGATGTGATACTCAGGTAAGTCTGAACTCCTCAGCCTGAGACGTTCATTAAGGATCAAACTGGGCTGCCCTTATCCAGTGGCTTCATCATCAATGTCAAACAAAGTCTATTGCTGCCTAGGGTAAACTCATCAAGAAGGGGTATGCCTATGTTGGCATTTTGACACTTGGGTAAGAAAATAGTCGGTATTATCTTTACGAAAGGGAAGACGGCAGATGCGTTGGTACAACGACATCAAAAGATCAGCTGGAGAAAGCTGCTGACCGTATTCAACTGCTTTGGAAAAATTATCTATATCAACCAGAGAGAAAGACCGCGAATGCAAAACAGAAAGATCACATGAAAAAATAAAATTCGTAATAAAAATAGAAAATCAAGACAGGGTTATATTGTGGCTATAATCGTTTGTGTAATTTTTATCTGCATTTTTATAGAAATAATTTAAAACAGTATTTTTCCTCGTGTCTGTAATTTGTCGACATCTCTTTTATCGCTTTTTGCGACTAATTTATCAACAGGACGACTGCGGCGACGGTTCGGACGAGCCAGCCTCCTGCCCCGCATTCCGCTGCTCCCCCGGACAGTTCCAGTGCAGTAACGGGCGCTGCGTGCACCCGTCACACATCTGCGACGGCTCCAGCCAGTGCGGCGACGGCTCCGACGAAACGGGCTGCGACGAGGTAAGACAGTGTGAACGAGGACAGTTCCAGTGCAGTAACGGGCGCTGCGTGCACCCGTCACACATCTGCGACGGCTCCAGCCAGTGCGGCGACGGCTCCGACGAAACGGGCTGCGACGAGGTAAGACAGTGTGAACGAGGACAGTTCCAGTGCAGTAACGGGCGCTGCGTGCACCCGTCACACATCTGCGACGGCTCCAGCCAGTGCGGCGACGGCTCCGACGAAACGGGCTGCGACGAGCTAAGACAGTGTGAACGAGGACAGTTCCAGTGCAGTAACGGGCGCTGCGTGCACCCGTCACACATCTGCGACGGCTCCAGCCAGTGCGGCGACGGCTCCGACGAAACGGGCTGCGACGAGGTAAGACAGTGTGAACGAGGACAGTTCCAGTGCAGTAACGGGCGCTGCGTGCACCCGTCACACATCTGCGACGGCTCCGACAAAACGGGCTGCGACGAGGTAAGACAGTGTGAACGAGGACAGTTCCAGTGCAGTAACGGGCGCTGCGTGCACCCGTCACACATCTGCGACGACTCCAGCCGCCAGTGCGGTGACGGCTCCGACGAAACGGGCTGCGACGAGGTAAGACAGTGTGAACGAGGACAGTTCCAGTGCAGTAACGGGCGCTGCGTGCACCCGTCACACATCTGCGACGGCTCCAGCCAGTGCGGCGACGGCTCCGACGAAACGGGCTGCGACGAGGTAAGACAGTGTGAACGAGGACAGTTCCAGTGCAGTAACGGGCGCTGCGTGCACCCGTCACACATCTGCGACGGCTCCAGCCAGTGCGGCGACGGCTCCGACAAAACGGGCTGCGACGAGGTAAGACAGTGTGAACGAGGACAGTTCCAGTGCAGTAACGGGCGCTGCGTGCACCCGTCACACATCTGCGACGGCTCCAGCCAGTGCGGCGACGGCTCCGACGAAACGGGCTGCGACGAGGTAAGACAGTGTGAACGAGGACAGTTCCAGTGCAGTAACGGGCGCTGCGTGCACCCGTCACACATCTGCGACGGCTCCAGCCAGTGCGGCGACGGCTCCGACGAAACGGGCTGCGACGAGGTAAGACAGTGTGAACGAGGACAGTTCCAGTGCAGTAACGGGCGCTGCGTGCACCCGTCACACATCTGCGACGGCTCCAGCCAGTGCGGCGACGGCTCCGACGAAACGGGCTGCGACGAGGTAAGACAGTGTGAACGAGGACAGTTCCAGTGCAGTAACGGGCGCTGCGTGCACCCGTCACACATCTGCGACGGCTCCAGCCAGTGCGGTGACGGCTCCGACGAAACGGGCTGCGACGAGGTAAGACAGTGTGAACGAGGACAGTTCCAGTGCAGTAACGGGCGCTGCGTGCACCCGTCACACATCTGCGACGGCTCCGACAAAACGGGCTGCGACGAGGTAAGACAGTGTGAACGAGGACAGTTCCAGTGCAGTAACGGGCGCTGCGTGCACCCGTCACACATCTGCGACGACTCCAGCCGCCAGTGCGGTGACGGCTCCGACGAAACGGGCTGCGACGAGGTAAGACAGTGTGAACGAGGACAGTTCCAGTGCAGTAACGGGCGCTGCGTGCACCCGTCACACATCTGCGACGGCTCCAGCCAGTGCGGCGACGGCTCCGACGAAACGGGCTGCGACGAGGTAAGACAGTGTGAACGAGGACAGTTCCAGTGCAGTAACGGGCGCTGCGTGCACCCGTCACACATCTGCGACGGCTCCAGCCAGTGCGGCGACGGCTCCGACGAAACGGGCTGCGACGAGGTAAGACAGTGTGAACGAGGACAGTTCCAGTGCAGTAACGGGCGCTGCGTGCACCCGTCACACATCTGCGACGGCTCCAGCCAGTGCGGCGACGGCTCCGACGAAACGGGCTGCGACGAGGTAAGACAGTGTGAACGAGGACAGTTCCAGTGCAGTAACGGGCGCTGCGTGCACCCGTCACACATCTGCGACGGCTCCGACAAAACGGGCTGCGACGAGGTAAGACAGTGTGAACGAGGACAGTTCCAGTGCAGTAACGGGCGCTGCGTGCACCCGTCACACATCTGCGACGACTCCAGCCGCCAGTGCGGTGACGGCTCCGACGAAACGGGCTGCGACGAGGTAAGACAGTGTGAACGAGGACAGTTCCAGTGCAGTAACGGGCGCTGCGTGCACCCGTCACACATCTGCGACGGCTCCAGCCAGTGCGGCGACGGCTCCGACGAAACGGGCTGCGACGAGGTAAGACAGTGTGAACGAGGACAGTTCCAGTGCAGTAACGGGCGCTGCGTGCACCCGTCACACATCTGCGACGGCTCCAGCCAGTGCGGCGACGGCTCCGACGAAACGGGCTGCGACGAGGTAAGACAGTGTGAACGAGGACAGTTCCAGTGCAGTAACGGGCGCTGCGTGCACCCGTCACACATCTGCGACGGCTCCAGCCAGTGCGGCGACGGCTCCGACGAAACGGGCTGCGACGAGGTAAGACAGTGTGAACGAGGACAGTTCCAGTGCAGTAACGGGCGCTGCGTGCACCCGTCACACATCTGCGACGGCTCCAGCCAGTGCGGCGACGGCTCCGACGAAACGGGCTGCGACGAGGTAAGACAGTGTGAACGAGGACAGTTCCAGTGCAGTAACGGGCGCTGCGTGCACCCGTCACACATCTGCGACGGCTCCAGCCAGTGCGGCGACGGCTCCGACGAAACGGGCTGCGACGAGGTAAGACAGTGTGAACGAGGACAGTTCCAGTGCAGTAACGGGCGCTGCGTGCACCCGTCACACATCTGCGACGGCTCCAGCCAGTGCGGCGACGGCTCCGACGAAACGGGCTGCGACGAGGTAAGACAGTGTGAACGAGGACAGTTCCAGTGCAGTAACGGGCGCTGCGTGCACCCGTCACACATCTGCGACGGCTCCGACAAAACGGGCTGCGACGAGGTAAGACAGTGTGAACGAGGACAGTTCCAGTGCAGTAACGGGCGCTGCGTGCACCCGTCACACATCTGCGACGACTCCAGCCGCCAGTGCGGTGACGGCTCCGACGAAACGGGCTGCGACGAGGTAAGACAGTGTGAACGAGGACAGTTCCAGTGCAGTAACAGGCGCTGCGTGCACCCGTCACACATCTGCGACGGCTCCAGCCAGTGCGGCGACGGCTCCGACGAAACGGGCTGCGACGAGGTAAGACAGTGTGAACGAGGACAGTTCCAGTGCAGTAACGGGCGCTGCGTGCACCCGTCACACATCTGCGACGGCTCCAGCCAGTGCGGCGACGGCTCCGACGAAACGGGCTGCGACGAGGTAAGACAGTGTGAACGAGGACAGTTCCAGTGCAGTAACGGGCGCTGCGTGCACCCGTCACACATCTGCGACGGCTCCAGCCAGTGCGGCGACGGCTCCGACGAAACGGGCTGCGACGAGGTAAGACAGTGTGAACGAGGACAGTTCCAGTGCAGTAACGGGCGCTGCGTGCACCCGTCACACATCTGCGACGGCTCCAGCCAGTGCGGCGACGGCTCCGACGAAACGGGCTGCGACGAGGTAAGACAGTGTGAACGAGGACAGTTCCAGTGCAGTAACGGGCGCTGCGTGCACCCGTCACACATCTGCGACGGCTCCGACAAAACGGGCTGCGACGAGGTAAGACAGTGTGAACGAGGACAGTTCCAGTGCAGTAACGGGCGCTGCGTGCACCCGTCACACATCTGCGACGACTCCAGCCGCCAGTGCGGTGACGGCTCCGACGAAACGGGCTGCGACGAGGTAAGACAGTGTGAACGAGGACAGTTCCAGTGCAGTAACGGGCGCTGCGTGCACCCGTCACACATCTGCGACGGCTCCAGCCAGTGCGGCGACGGCTCCGACGAAACGGGCTGCGACGAGGTAAGACAGTGTGAACGAGGACAGTTCCAGTGCAGTAACGGGCGCTGCGTGCACCCGTCACACATCTGCGACGGCTCCGACAAAACGGGCTGCGACGAGGTAAGACAGTGTGAACGAGGACAGTTCCAGTGCAGTAACGGGCGCTGCGTGCACCCGTCACACATCTGCGACGACTCCAGCCGCCAGTGCGGTGACGGCTCCGACGAAACGGGCTGCGACGAGGTAAGACAGTGTGAACGAGGACAGTTCCAGTGCAGTAACGGGCGCTGCGTGCACCCGTCACACATCTGCGACGGCTCCAGCCAGTGCGGCGACGGCTCCGACGAAACGGGCTGCGACGAGGTAAGACAGTGTGAACGAGGACAGTTCCAGTGCAGTAACGGGCGCTGCGTGCACCCGTCACACATCTGCGACGGCTCCAGCCAGTGCGGCGACGGCTCCGACAAAACGGGCTGCGACGAGGTAAGACAGTGTGAACGAGGACAGTTCCAGTGCAGTAACGGGCGCTGCGTGCACCCGTCACACATCTGCGACGGCTCCGACAAAACGGGCTGCGACGAGGCAAGACAGTGTGAACGAGGACACTGGAACAGTGCAGTAACGGGCAGTTTCAGTGCAGTAACGGGCGCTGCGTGCACCCGTCACACATCTGCGACGACTCCAGCCAGTACGGCGATGGCTCCGACGAAGTAAGACAGTGTGAACGAGGACAATTCCAGTGCAGTGACGGGCAGTTCCAGTGCAATAACGGGCGCTGCATGCACCCGTCACACATCTGCGACGGTTCCAGCCAGTTCAGTGACATCTAGTGGAAAAGTAAGAACTAAAATAAAAAATAAAGAAAAGGAAAAACGCCCATTGGATGAATATGTTCTATTATTAATGTTTGTTTGTTTGTCCGTTAGTTCACGTGCCTGTCATCCCAGTGGAAGTGCGCTGGCAACGCGAGTGCCAACGTGTCTGCGCGCTGCATTCCTGCCACGGCGCGCTGCGACGGTAATTACTACCTCTTTAAGAGATGGCGTTTGACGTGACATGAACTTTGTTACTGAGTATAATAAATGTCAGCTGATTATTTTGAGAGCGTCGGTAGAGTCATCAATAAAACTTGACATTGGCGAAATCACCACGGAAACGCCATTCACCCAAGAATTGAATTGAATTGATCTAGTAGCTAGGGCCGCTGCCTCCCGTCCGGGAGACGCGGGTTCGATCTCCACCACGTGGAGTTTGTTTTCGGATTCACATGCACGTTAATTCGACGCTCTTACCGGTGAAGGAAAACATCGTGATGAAACCTGCACACTCCTGCGAAGAAATTCAAAGGTTGGTTGAAGTTGACCAACCCGCACCTGGCCAGCATGGTCGACTAAGGTCTAATCGCCCTAATTCAGGGTAGGCTCGAGCCCCGGTGGGGACGTATATGAGCTGTTGATGTTAATTATTTTGTATGAAAAGTATTTTTTTGAGATTTTATGAAACTTCTGGATCTATCGGTTTCATGGTCCGAGTAACCATACGAGAGGTTTTGCGTTTTGTTAACACGTTGTATAATAATTTTGTAATAAATAAATGTACTTTATAACAGGTAACCGAGACTGCATAGACGGCGGCGATGAAGCAGATTGTCCGCCGAGGACATGCCCGCCGCACCACGTGAGTGTTATTTTGTAGTGTTGCATTTTTGTAATGTATGTTCAGCGATCTAAAATCTTAAAGACATCTGCTTACTTTTGAATGAGGTTTTTAATTCTTAAAGTTATTCAGCTGTGGTGTGGGGGGTAGACTAACTTATGTGTTCCCATGAGTGTGGAAACCTAAAAGGGTTTAGTGCTAGATAGGCGTCAATCACTAGATGCACTAAGAAACGTAAAGATTGCCAAATCTTCAATCAATCAGTTCCTCAGGTCATCAGTCCACCTGGCAGGGGCGCGTCCCACACTACGTTCCCGAGACGCGGTCTCCATTCGAGCACCCGTCTGCTCCAACGCTCATCGGTTCTGCGACAGACGTGGCCAGCCCATTACTATTTCAGCTTGCTACACTTCTGGACGATATCAACTACCTTGGTCTTCTGCCGGATGATTTAGTTTCTAATTTTATCCCGTAGCGAAATACCAAGTATAAATCTTTCTTTCTTCTTTTGCTGAATCTTAACCCAAACTTATTACCAAACTTGGTTTCAGTTTGTGCTTCTTGGGAGCTAAAAAGTATCCTCTGTTAATCACAAAAAAAAAGCTATCTCCATTCCAAATTTCATCCATTTCATCCAAATCCGTTCAATAATTTAGGCGTGAAAGCGAAACAAACATCTAAATATCCAAACATACTTTCACATTTTGTTGTGGTGGTGGGGTTGTGTACAATAAATACGAATATTTAGGGAGATATTACATTCATTTATTTATAATATATTTTGTATTATATCAGATAATGTCTTTCAAGGGCTTCTATTATTAGACTGAATCAAATCGACATTCCAAAGCGATATGTCTCGAAAACGTTTGAAAATACAATTCTAGAACAAAATAAAGCTGCCAGTGTGCATTTATCACATGCCAGCATTCAAATAGCAGAGTAAAGAGTATAGGTATTGCTATACCTAACACATTTTATAATATTCGTGTGATGAGACGACCAATGTTTCCATGTAGTTCACGTGTTCGAACGGCGCATGCGTGCCGTGGGTGTGGGTGTGCGACGGCGACGGCGACTGCGGTGACGGCTCCGACGAGGGCGCCCTCTGCGCAAAGAGAACCTGCGCTAAAGACGAGTTCCATTGCCGCTCCGGGCGGTGTATACCGAGGGAGTGGCTGTGCGACGCCGAGGTATGACGTCATTCTAAATAATAATAATTAGTACATTATAAAATAAAGGAAAAGAAGAAATAGAGGAAATTACAAAATATTAAAAATACTCGTATTGTGGTACCTTGAATTTAGATATCTACTTGTATCGCACTAAACTCATAAGTTTTAATCTTTATCACTTTCTACTTTGATTTATTGAACCATTCATTGTTATAATATTTCCCCAATTCAATGATTAGTTAACTCCATCATGAAAAATAAGTAACAAAATAAATACATAGTACGATAAAAATAAAAGCGGCCAAAATTACAAACAAACCGCCATATTGTGCACTTTTCTTTTCTTTTGTTTTGTGCCAGTGTCATACAGAGCATACAGCCAACTCAAATTACTACGAGTCGTGTACGATTCATATAAAATTTGAATTTAGAACATTAAAACTTATGAAGAGTATGCTATAAAAGACTCAAAAATATTGAAATTTCTGAACGAAAGTTACTTTGCCGGCCTAGGCCGTTTGAGGGCACATTGCCGGCCGCTGTTTTCTACGGGGCAATGTTCCGTCCAAAAATGAGTCACTTCGCGTACTGTTTTTTTACAGTAATGATCACATTTTCGAGCGTTTCGGAGAAAAATATTTTATTGCTTTCTCACGCAATTTTCCATTTACAAAGCAAGTAGTCAGTTATTTAAATAGTTCTATGCGACTATCTTTCCCTCTCAAAACTGGGCAACATGTGGTACACACAGGAGATTGGCTAGAAGGACAGGCAGGCAAATGGGCGACGCTCCGTAAACGCACATCTAGACCGAGTGGTCGAGATGTCGACGCCATTATGGAGGTTCCGGGTTTGATTCCCGGTGGGAACGCTGTCAAGCAAAAATCTCTTTGTGAGACTCCCCAGTTTGGTCCTAACATTGCAGGCTGAATAACCTGATTGTCCGAAAGGAAAGATGATTCCGTACTTCGGAAGGCACGTTAAGCCGTTGGTCCCGGCTACTATCTAGTCGTTACACGAGCCAAGTCAGTGGCCTTTGGCGGCTCTATAACACTGACACCAGGGTTTGTGAGGTCGGTTTTGTCGACCTTACAACCGATGATGATGATGATGCGGGCTCCACACTCTCAGATGTCGCCCTTGATTGCCTTAATATACACTTACGATTCGATTCTTATTCATTAAATAAATAAATAAATATATGGGGGACATTTTCACACACGGCCGTTTGATCCCAAACTAAGTAGAGCTTGTACTATGGGTATCAGACAGCTGATACCCATTACTTAAATAGATAAATACATACATACATACGTCCAGACACAAGGCAAACACAAGTGCTCATCACGCGAATGTTTGCCCTGGGCGGGATTCGAACCCGCGACCCTGTGCTTCGAAGGCAGGCGTTCTACCAACTAGGCCGCGGAGCCGGATCCCGTTGTTACTGACTATAGCAAATGAATAAATACCTAAGATTGCATTTGACACATTTGCTAACCTCGCTCGTCGCAACTCTGCTATCTATTGAAGTAAAGGTATAAACTACGTTCATACTTTGACCGCAGCACTTTGTTACTAGCTACAACACGCATTACGTGTTGCTTGTTTAGCAAATAATATTTTATTTTAATTTTCATTATAATAGTGTAGGGGATAGGGACTGTTCCTAAATTTACCATATTTTATGAATTATTTTTAAAATATAGATTAGTAGCAGACGATTCGCGAAGAAAAAAACAGAATCGGTTGAAAAACGAATTTACAGTAATTTTTTAAAGTTTCAATATGTCTGTCTCTTTCAAAAACGATATTTGTATGGAGATTAAATGGCGTTACTAACAAATGACGTCACAAGTGGGTATGTGCCTCTCTGTCTAATCTTGAATTTCAAACCATTATAACTCGGTCAATTTTAAAGATAGAGCAAAAATTATATTAGTATTTG
Source organism: Carpatolechia fugitivella (assembly GCA_951230895.1). Lineage (NCBI taxonomy): Eukaryota > Metazoa > Arthropoda > Insecta > Lepidoptera > Gelechiidae > Carpatolechia > Carpatolechia fugitivella. The sequence goes on from OX579665.1 coordinate 11,310,090, forward strand.
ATAGCAGAAACTAACAAGTTTGGATTTATAAAATAAAAATAAAAGTAGTCCGATCCCCTATTAAACTCGTCACTTGTTTCATTTCGTCGCCTACATCCCCTCCTATTATAAGATGGTGACCCTTTTTGAAGCCTAAAACGAAAAACTTCAAAGATGATAGCGTAAATCTAGGTAACGATAAAAATAAAAGTGTGTTTATTCGAAGTAAGATTTAACAAAATAATTTTTCGACGCAAAGCAAGATGGCCCCCCGTCCACTACAAGTGTACGCTCACTATGCGTCTTTAGAATTCAATCTACCCACGCTTAAAAAAAAATAGATGAACACTTGTCCAACTTAATATTACGAATACTCTTCCAGCTTCTTATCACTGATCCCTTCAATCAATCAATCAATCAGCTTATTGCAGTCCACTGCTGGGCGTGTGCCTCCCCCTGGGCACGCCAAAGCGCACGATCACCCGCTTTCCTCATCCAGCCACCACCAGCGGCCTTCCTCAGGTCATCAGTCCACCTGGCAGGGGCACTGATCCCTTACTGCTGTTTTAATATATTGAATTCCATATATCCAGGCGGACTGCCCAGGGCGCGAAGACGAGGCTGAATGCGGCACACGCGCGCTGCCGGCGTGTGAACCGACCTACTTCCGCTGTCCTGGGGGAGGCTGTATACCAGGCAGGTGGCGCTGCGACTTCGAAGACGACTGCGGGGACAGAGCTGATGAGATCAACTGCCAACCACGCAACTGCTCCGAGACTGAGTTCCGGTACGTGCCGAATGTTATTAACAGTATTTTTGACCGAGCGAGCGAAGCGTCTCCGTTTCGGCTTGGCCAAAATTGCTTTTGTATGTCCATCTGTCTGTTTGTTACACTCTTCAGGTCGCCTTTCTCAACCGATTGTTGTGAAATTTTGAGAGCAGGCTCGATAAATTAATCGAATGATATGTCGAGTCAGTTTTTGGAAATTTAAAAAATGACGGGAGTTATGGGGGTTGCCAGCTTACAAGGTCTACCGCTGAGGCTGTTTTCTTCTACAGGTCACATTTCTCAACCAATAAAAAAATAAAATAAACAAAAAACAATTTGAGTTAAATAAATTTCAAGGGGTCGGGGATGTTTGTGGAGAAATAAAAAAGATGTACAAACTCGCGAGGTCTACAGCTCACAGAGTCACTAGTATATTCTTGGCTATCTCCAAAACCTTGGCTTTCTGTCTGTTTGGCTAATTCATAAAGTTCTTCTCCAACACAAGTTTTCCTAGTTCTTCACTTCCATAAAGTATAATGTTCCAGAAACGATTGATACCATCTATTTAAATAGTTTTCGAATTATTTATTACATTTCATTTTTGCTTCAAATGAGTGTTTTTGTTTTTAAAAGCTATTTTGTTTTGTCCATAACCGCTAAGTTTGGGTCTCCATGTTAGCACACGTTTTGTCTACTTCAATGTAAAGTGTAGAGTGAGAGATCAAGTCATCATCATCACCATCATGTGGGTTGTAAGGTCGACAACCGACCTCACAAACCCTGGCGTCAGTGTTACAGAGCCGCCAAAGGCCACTGATTTGGCTCGTGTAACGACTAGATAGTAGCCGGGACCAACGGCTTAACGTGCCTTTCGAAGCCCGGAATCATCTTTCTTTCCAGACAATCAGGTGATTCAGCCTGCAATGTCCTAACCAAACTGGGGAAAGTCTCACAAAGAGAGCTATGCTTGACAGTGTCCCCACCGGGAATCGAACCCGGAACCTCGGTAATGGGCGTCGAAATCTCGACCACTCGGCCACGGAGGGCTACCACTCGAGAGAGAGATCAAGTCTGCACGTGTTATCTCAATAGGACTGGAGGAGTCTCATATTGGTGTTATTGTTACAGATGCGCGAACGGCGAGTGCATCCGCGGCGCGCTGCGTTGTTCGGGCGCGGCGGAGTGCTCCGACGGCTCCGACGAGAGCCAGTGCGCGCCGCGGTGCGGGCCCGGGGCTCGCGCCTGCGAGCACACGAGGCACTGCGTGCTCAAGTGAGTACTAGCATCGACACACGAGGGCGCAGTGCTTGGACGAGAGCCAGTGCGGGCCCGGGGCTCGCGCCTGCGAGCACACGAGGCACTGCGTGCTCAAGTGAGTACTAGCATCGACACACGAGGGCGCAGTGCTTGGACGTGCGGGCCCGGGGCTCGCGCCTGCGAGCACACGAGGCACTGCGTGCTCAAGTGAGTACTAGCATCGACACACGAGGGCGCAGTGCTTGGACGAGAGCCAGTGCGGGCCCGGGGCTCGCGCCTGCGAGCACACGAGGCACTGCGTGCTCAAGTGAGTACTAGCATCGACACACGAGGGCGCAGTGCTTGGACGAGAGCCAGTGCGGGCCCGGGGCTCGCGCCTGCGAGCACACGAGGCACTGCGTGCTCAAGTGAGTACTAGCATCGACACACGAGGGCGCAGTGCTTGGACGAGAGCCAGTGCGGGCCCGGGGCTCGCGCCTGCGAGCACACGAGGCACTGCGTGCTCAAGTGAGTACTAGCATCGACACACGAGGGCGCAGTGCTTGGACGAGAGCCAGTGCGGGCCCGGGGCTCGCGCCTGCGAGCACACGAGGCACTGCGTGCTCAAGTGAGTACTAGCATCGACACACGAGGGCGCAGTGCTTGGACGAGAGCCAGTGCGGGCCCGGGGCTCGCGCCTGCGAGCACACGAGGCACTGCGTGCTCAAGTGAGTACTAGCATCGACACACGAGGGCGCAGTGCTTGGACGAGAGCCAGTGCGGGCCCGGGGCTCGCGCCTGCGAGCACACGAGGCACTGCGTGCTCAAGTGAGTACTAGCATCGACACACGAGGGCGCAGTGCTTGGACGAGAGCCAGTGCGGGCCCGGGGCTCGCGCCTGCGAGCACACGAGGCACTGCGTGCTCAAGTGAGTACTAGCATCGACACACGAGGGCGCAGTGCTTGGACGAGAGCCAGTGCGGGCCCGGGGCTCGCGCCTGCGAGCACACGAGGCACTGCGTGCTCAAGTGAGTACTAGCATCGACACACGAGGGCGCAGTGCTTGGACGAGAGCCAGTGCGGGCCCGGGGCTCGCGCCTGCGAGCACACGAGGCACTGCGTGCTCAAGTGAGTACTAGCATCGACACACGAGGGCGCAGTGCTTGGACGAGAGCCAGTGCGGGCCCGGGGCTCGCGCCTGCGAGCACACGAGGCACTGCGTGCTCAAGTGAGTACTAGCATCGACACACGAGGGCGCAGTGCTTGGACGAGAGCCAGTGCGGGCCCGGGGCTCGCGCCTGCGAGCACACGAGGCACTGCGTGCTCAAGTGAGTACTAGCATCGACACACGAGGGCGCAGTGCTTGGACGAGAGCCAGTGCGGGCCCGGGGCTCGCGCCTGCGAGCACACGAGGCACTGCGTGCTCAAGTGAGTACTAGCATCGACACACGAGGGCGCAGTGCTTGGACGAGAGCCAGTGCGGGCCCGGGGCTCGCGCCTGCGAGCACACGAGGCACTGCGTGCTCAAGTGAGTACTAGCATCGACACACGAGGGCGCAGTGCTTGGACGAGAGCCAGTGTTGGCCCGGGGCTCGCGCCTGCGAGCACACGAGGCACTGCGTGCTCAAGTGAGTACTAGCATCGACACACGAGGGCGCAGTGCTTGGACGAGAGCCAGTGCGGGCCCGGGGCTCGCGCCTGCGAGCACACGAGGCACTGCGTGCTCAAGTGAGTACTAGCATCGACACACGAGGGCGCAGTGCTTGGACGAGAGCCAGTGCGGGCCCGGGGCTCGCGCCTGCGAGCACACGAGGCACTGCGTGCTCAAGTGAGTACTAGCATCGACACACGAGGGCGCAGTGCTTGGACGAGAGCCAGTGCGGGCCCGAGGCTCGCGCCTGCGAGCACACGAGGCACTGCGTGCTCAAGTGAGTACTAGCATCGACACACGAGGGCGCAGTGCTTGGACGAGAGCCAGTGCGGGCCCGGGGCTCGCGCCTGCGAGCACACGAGGCACTGCGTGCTCAAGTGAGTACTAGCATCGACACACGAGGGCGCAGTGCTTGGACGAGAGCCAGTGCGGGCCCGGGGCTCGCGCCTGCGAGCACACGAGGCACTGCGTGCTCAAGTGAGTACTAGCATCGACACACGAGGGCGCAGTGCTTGGACGAGAGCCAGTGCGGGCCCGGGGCTCGCGCCTGCGAGCACACGAGGCACTGCGTGCTCAAGTGAGTACTAGCATCGACACACGAGGGCGCAGTGCTTGGACGAGAGCCAGTGCGGGCCCGAGGCTCGCGCCTGCGAGCACACGAGGCACTGCGTGCTCAAGTGAGTACTAGCATCGACACACGAGGGCGCAGTGCTTGGACGAGAGCCAGTGCGGGCCCGGGGCTCGCGCCTGCGAGCACACGAGGCACTGCGTGCTCAAGTGAGTACTAGCATCGACACACGAGGGCGCAGTGCTTGGACGAGAGCCAGTGCGGGCCCGGGGCTCGCGCCTGCGAGCACACGAGGCACTGCGTGCTCAAGTGAGTACTAGCATCGACACACGAGGGCGCAGTGCTTGGACGAGAGCCAGTGCGGGCCCGGGGCTCGCGCCTGCGAGCACACGAGGCACTGCGTGCTCAAGTGAGTACTAGCATCGACACACGAGGGCGCAGTGCTTGGACGAGAGCCAGTGCGGGCCCGGGGCTCGCGCCTGCGAGCACACGAGGCACTGCGTGTTCAAGTGAGTACTAGCATCGACACACGAGGGCGCAGTGCTTGGACGAGAGCCAGTGCGGGCCCGGGGCTCGGGCCTGCGAGCACACGAGGCACTGCGTGCTCAAGTGAGTACTAGCATCGACACACGAGGGCGCAGTGCTTGGACGAGAGCCATAATATCTGGCTAAATTAAAAAAACAATTAAATACTTAACATTGTATTTCATTAGGTAGTACATATTTCATTAATTTTTGTTAGTAATGGAATGATTGAATTTAAAACCAAACTTAATTTAATATCAGGGTATAGATCGCGCCAAACTTCTAGACTGCTCTGAACACGGCACGATTCGATTTGCTACTGCAAAATATAGGTAAAAACAACAACGCGCAATGCGCGAAGCAACTTCAGAGCTGTCGAGAAGTTTGGCGCGATCTATATATACTATAAGGTCTTTGTAAAATTATTTTTTATTGATAAGTTTTGTGTATGACCGTTTGTTACCTGAACACAAATAAAAAAAAAAGTATACTTGCCGAAAGGAGATTCACTAGCCACCAAGCGTGAAGTGTTTCAAGATTTCCGTTATTTGCTTATTTAATAAGTATGTTTTTAATAGTATTTTTAAAGGCGAACTTAGTCGCCACAAGACGCAAAGGGGTTGGAATATTATTCTAGGACCTCGTCGCTTGGTGACGAAAACTCCCTTCAAACGCCACCGTTCTGTGTTTGTAACCATACTAGGGTGACAACTGACCTATTGTTATTATCACAGAGAATGGTGGTGCGACGGCGAGCCAGACTGCGCCGACGGCTCCGACGAAGCGAACTGCACCGCGCCTGCATCACCGCGCGTCGGCGGCAGCGCGCCGTGCGGGCCCCGGCTGCAGTGCGGCACCAGCGAACGAGTGTGGTGAGTGTAGATCAAGGCTTGATTAGAAAGAAAGAAAACACATTTATTTGCACTGTTGTGACAGATTACACACTAAAATGTAGAAAGAGAAAAGGAAACACAGGAAAAAAGTAACAGAAACAAGTAAAACCTCGTGCTTCCACACCACAGTGTGCAGTAGGGCACAACAGTAAAAAAGGTCTCGACTCAGCTTATGTCTACCTCAGAATACCTGGTCGAATTTTAGGAAGAGCTTTTTCATTACAATTCGCAAGAAGCGGTATTTTTTTCGGTTCTGATCATAGAGCATTTTCATTTTAATTCCTGCTCAAATATCAGACTAATTTGCTTCACTCACAATTTGGTCCTCGATCTGGTTTCGCTGCATTTCTTCACAATTTATGCACAAGAAAAAAGAGATAGAGCATCGCGCTTTACTCGTCACGCGCTGTTTGGTTAACCAGGTTTATCCCAGAAGCGATATCGCTCGTAAGTCGGTTTCGCTTTACGAGTGATTCGCCTGGGATCTGGTTTGAAACCGAAATTCACCAGGTTAAACAAATACCGGTTTCCAGCCTTGGTAGATAGATAGATAAATATAGCGTCTATTTGATACTGCAGACACATACATCAACATCATCTACATCAACGGCCCGTTACAGTCCACTGCTGGACTATGAGCCTCCTCCACTCCGCGTGTTTGGTTTTGCCATAATCTCCACGCTTGGCAGGCGGGTTGGAGATCGCAGATTAAAAGGTTACTGTATCAGAGAGCGCTGCTGCCCGTTCCCTGTTCAATGTGTAGTCCCTAAGTCGCCTCTTACGACACCCACGGGAAGAGTAGGGGATGGTGACAAATGTATTCTACTCTGCCGTCACCACACGGCAAACATAACAATATAAAAACTAGTATTTAATTTGACGATCGTAACATACTCGATACACAGGAGGGCAGATATCGCTGATTTCCAGCCACAACCCAGAGAAACACCGACGCGACGACGTCAAGTGAATTGATCGCTTCACATAGTGTACTGTGGTGAGCGTCCTCCTTTACGGATGCTGGCTGGCTGTTCGTCCGTTTCGTTCGACATAGTTTATAATATTTGAATATCGAATGGTTTCTTTTTTGTTATAGGGTCTGACCGCCGTCGTGCCACGGTCCAGACGTTTACATGATATAAAAAAGAAATAATTAAATAACTAGTATAGCACTAATACTAATAGTATTTTGCACAAGTGTTAATATTCTTAGCATAGGCTCTTAGAGCAACATCCCCACACTCCTTATTGCACATACTACGGTTGTGAACCGTACAGTAACTGGTTGCGCCATTTATTATTATCTTACTATACTATTAATAAAGTGATTAGCATTGGTCATTCCTTTACCCCTTCCTCTTTCCTATGAGGACCGTGCACTGACGGCAAGCGCCCTCTGTGGCAAAACCTCTTACTTCCGCTGTTATCGATGCTTGCGGTCGCGCTGTCGTCGTGTGCATCAGTTTATTATATATAAATTACCGCCTCGCATATTTTTCGCTAAATTCGCTACGATAAAGCCCATCGGCTTTAAGTATCGCATCCCGCTTCTAAATGGTGGTGTTGATAAAGACGAAACCCTGTGTCAGTGATATTGGAGATCTCCATGTGGATTTTGATGTGAAGTGCAGTGCGTGTGAGGGTTGATTTAGCCCCCCTCGGAGCCGTTGTTCCTGTAACGAGGTATGTGCCGGTCCACTTTCCCCGTGCTCTCTGTTCCTTCTCTGGCTGATGCTAACTTTCGTTTTTAAATACATATTAGCGCCACCATTATAGTGGTCCTTCGAGCCTGGATTTCCATTTTTCGCCCTTATTAGGTCACCTTATTTCACCTAGTAGGAGATTTTATTTATTTCCGCCCTTTTTAGGTAGTTTTTTTACGCTAAAAAGTGAACTTACGTCATCGCACACGCGGTGCATGACTTAGGTAAATTCATATATAACCGCTGTAAATCATAATTATTATCCATTTATTTCATCAAACCTTCTTTATTTGTTAATTTAACTTCAAATAAATAGATATTAAACGAAATTTGCTAAAATATCTTAAATATAATTAACACCATACTTAGAGGGTAGATTCTACTCGCGCATACAGCGTACGTTCATTCCTTTGTTCTGTGGACTTTGTACTCCTTTTATTTTACGTTGCTTCGCACTCGATCTTTCTTTAAAAAAAAAAAAATGTCGAGAGGTAAAGACAATGAAGATGTTGACTTAGGTCTTCTATCATTAGAAGCTAAACGTAATGCTATGTTTGAATACTTGCAACGGGTTTACGATATGTCACAGCTCGTTAAAAAGGGAGAAGAAGCAAAGGAGAATTTTCTCGACGCTAGTAGTAATATTGATACTTCTCGCTCTGAGTTTATATCAATTTTAGATCAGTATAATGACCGTTTATTAACAATAAAGCCTACCGCTCGACCCGATTACGGAGCTCTTATTTCATTTGAGCAACTATATTGTCGCATTAAGCGAGTAATCGCGTCTTGTACAATTTCACAAAATACGGGCAATACATCGCCAAAAAGCAAAATAAATTTGCCGCCAATCGAGTTGATGAGCTTTAACGGAGACATTCGCTCATGGCCATTATTTTATTCTAATTTCAAATCTACTATACATAACAATCCCTCTCTTTCAGATCATGAAAAATTACATTATCTGTTAGGTAAACTAACAGGCAAGGCTCAGGCCGCCTGTGCAGGCATTGCGCCCTCCGCTGAAAATTACAAACTTTTATTTGATACGTTGGTTAGTAGGTATGAAGATAAGCGCACGCTAGCAGCTACCTATTTACAACAAATTATTGATTTTAAACCATTGACTTCTGCTACCGCTAACAATTTTGATAGTTTCAATGACAAGTTTGTAAACGCTGTTCGTGCCTTGAAGAATTTAAATTTAAAAGATTTATTGGATTTAGTATTTTTACAAATTGCTTTGACGAAGTTAGACCCTGATACCGTGCGGTCTTTTGAAAGTAACAACGATCAATCTGAAATTCCAAGCTTTGATAATTTAGTTTCGCATATAAATAACCAAAGTAAAATTCTTCAACGCACGCCCGCTATTTCTACTAGTGCGACTAGTAACCCGCGAAAAAAATCAGCTGATCGCTCTCGTAGTAGTGCTACGAGTAACAACAATAAGAATCCTCCGCCGCCGAACTATAACGCTTACGTTAGTACGGTCGATTCTTCCCCCTCCGCGTATAAATGTATATGTACCAACGCTTCGCATCAGCATTTATTTAAATGTTCTGATTTTCATAAAATGACCCCTCATGATCGTTATCAAGCCGTAAAAAATATTAATGGTTGTGTAAATTGCCTTAGTGTTAAACACAAAAGTGCTAATTGTCAGTCCGGTACCGGTTGCAGAGTTTGTAAACAGAGACACCATTCACTTTTACATTTTGACCGGGTATCGAACCCTGGGCCCGTCCGCTCCGAAGAGGTTTTTCCAACCGCGCCATCGAGCAGCGCAGCCGCCGTGCGCTCGGTGACGTCACGGTTGCAACCTGCCGTGCAAGTACAACAGCCCGCTACACAACCACAGCTCGCACGCACACAGATGGACGTAACGTTATGTTCCACATCCACTGCCGCTCCGCAGTCAGTCGCCTCGAGCGCCCGCTGCAGTGGTGCATTGCAATGTAACGCGTCCACTACGGTTCTGCTCGCTACGGCTCAAGTAGCGACGTATGATAGCAACGGTGATAAGCAGCTGATTAGAGTTTTACTCGATTCCGCATCCCAAAGTCACTTCATTACTAGAGAATGTTGTGAACGTTTGGGATTACGCCAGCATAACGTTCAATGTACCACTGTGAGGGGGTTCGGGGGGACTGAGAGGGTGTCTAACGGGAAGGCTACTTTCGAGTTCTTCTCGCGCTTTAATAAAAATATTAAATATAATATTAGTTCTCTGGTAGTCGATCGAATTACCGACGACTTACCTACCGCGTCCGTTGATATTTCCGCCCTGCCATACGTTAGTAAAATTACTTTGGCAGATGACCTGTTCGCTACACCTAACAAAATCGATGTTTTGATAGGTGCTTCTTTATTCCCGCATTTAATTTTGCCTGATGTGGTTTCTTTGGGCCCGTCAGCGCCACCCGCTATTCACACAGTTTTAGGCTACGTTCTCATGGGAGACGTACCATCACTGGTCCACCGCCCGGCGTGCGTTGCGTCCTGCTGTGCCATAGTGCAAGAGCCTATGGATAATATTTTTACCCGCTTCTGGGAGCTAGAAGAGGTTCCTGGGTCACCCGTTCATCATCCCGCTGATGTTGAATGTGAGGATTTTTACCGCTCGACTACTGAACGCGACCCTTCCACGGGCCGTTATACTGTAGCGCTTCCTTTTGATAAGGATGTGTTTACTTTAGGCGAGTCGCTAAATAGCGCTCGCAATCGATTTTTATGTTTAGAAAAGAAGCTCGAAGCTTCTCCTAAACTTCGCTCAGCGTATGATGACGTCATAGCAGACTATATTTCCAAAGGCTACCTGTCGCCTGTAATCGCGTCCGAGCAAGAGACCGATGGATCATTACCTACTTATAATTAATTCCGCACCATGGGGTTCTCCGCGAGGACAAGTCCACCACGAAGTTACGGCCGGTGTTAGACGCTAGTTGTAAAACGTCATCGGGTGTCTCGCTTAATGACGTGCTGCACAGTGGGCCGAACTTGCAAGGGGACTTATTTAAAATCATTTTAAACTTTCGCTTGCATGCTATAGCCATGACCGCAGATTGCAAGCAGATGTTTTTACAAATCGCAGTTCGCGAGTCTGATAGACGTTATCAAAGAATTCTTTATCGTTTTAATCCGCAGTCACCGCTTCTTTTGTACCAATTTAACAGAGTGTGTTTCGGCCTAAAATCGAGTCCCTTTCATGCTCTGCGCACTGTGCAGCAGCTCGTAAAAGACGATGGTGCTAAGTACCCTGCTGCTGCTGACGTCGCTTCTTCGTGCTTGTTTATGGATGATATTGTTTGCTCCGTTGGCACTGAAGAACAGGCAGTTAATACCGCGACGCAGTTAATCGAGCTTTTCAAGGGCGCTCAGTGGGATCTTGTAAAGTGGAACAGCAATTCACAAGCCGTTCTTAGTAAACTTCCCGCCACTCACAGGATTCCCACCGAGGTGGAGTTCGACAAAGCCGCGCAGTTTAAGGTTTTAGGCTTGCGTTGGTCCACGGACTCTGATAATTTTTATTTTAAAATTACACCCCCAGACGTCAATGACACATGTACCAAACGTACAATTTTGTCTACTATCGCTAGGCTTTGGGATGTCATGGGTTTCGTAGCGCCGACCATATTATTCGCGAAGCTGCTTATCAAGCAATTGTGGCAGCTCAAGGTAGACTGGGATGATCTGCCACCTGTCCACATAATGAAACTGTGGCGGCAGTTTTGTTCTGAGCTTCCGGCGCTCAATGAAATAAATATACCGCGTCACTTAGGTGTCACAGAGGACTGTAAGGTGACTCTGGTCGGGTTCGCTGACGCTAGTGAGCTGGCTTACGGTGGCGTAGTTTACGTTCACGTTTGCTCACCCTCTGGCAATTTTGTACGACTTTTGTGCGCTAAGTCCAAGGTAGCACCGTCATCGCCCCTTACAATCGCTCGTATGTAACTTTGTGCAGTAGTTCTACTGTCAAAGCTACTGCGTTCTATAATTGACAATTATAACTATCGCTTCCCAACTGAATTTCTCGCTTTTACAGACTCTAAAGTCGCCCTTTATTGGATAAAAGGTTCGCCGCACCGTTGGCAGACATTTGTTGCCAATCGTGTAGTTAAAATAACTGATTGCATTCCCGCTGATCACTTTTATCATGTCGCGGGGTCCGACAATCCTGCCGACTGTCTGTCGCGCGGTATCACCCCTTCCAAATTAAAGGACCACCCGCTGTGGTTCCAGGGCCCTTCGTGGCTATCTTTACATCCCTCGCAGTGGCCCACCTCCGCTGATTCTCTTCTGCTGGAAGATGTGCCTGAACAAAAGACGCTAGCACATCCAGTTTTTATTACCGCTGACGATTCTGAGATCTACAGTGCTGCCACTCGCACCTCCTCATGGAGTAAGCTTTTGCGTATCATTGTATACGTTTATAGATTTTTAAAACTTTTACCGCGCCGTGGTTCGGCTTTTATAATGGCTAGTGACTTGGAGTTTGCAGAAAGTAAATTGCTACAAACTCTCCAGTATAAATATTTCTCTAATGAAATTAACCATTTGAAAAATGGCACGCTGATTTCGCCGGTTCTTAATAAATTAAGACCATTTTTATGTGATGGCCTGATCCGGGTTGGTGGGCGGCTCACTAACTCTGATTTAGATTTCGCACAGCAACATCCAGTACTCCTGCCACGACAAGATCATGTTGTTAATCTGCTTATTGAATACTATCATAAAAGGTATTTGCACGCAGGACCTGAGCTGCTCATGTCTTTGCTTCGCCAGAAGTACTGGATCTTGTCTGCTCGTCGTATTGTACGACAAATATTTCATAAATGTAACGTTTGTTTCCGCGCGCGCCCGCGTCCTACTTACCCGCTTATGGCTGATTTGCCTGATTACCGAACGAGACAAGTAATCAAACCGTTTACTAATACAGGCTGTGATTACGCAGGTCCTATTGCCTACACTCCGATTCATCGTCGTGGGGTGAAAGCACTTAAGGCATATATTTGCGTGTTTACGTGCCTTACGACACGCGCACTTCATCTAGAGGTGGCTACGGATCTGAGCACTGCTAGTTTCCTGGCCGCATTTAAACGTTTTTTGTCTCGTCGGGGTCCGGTAGAAGCTATATATTCCGACAACGGAACTAATTTCGTTGGTGCGAACTCTTATTTACGAGACCTTTATAAATTTTTAAATAGTGACGAGTACAAGGCACGTTTCGCAGATGAACTTACGGAGAACCGCATCTGCTGGAAGTTTAACTGTCCTACTTCAAGTCACTTCGGTGGCTGTTGGGAGAGCATGGTGAAGGTGATAAAGAATCACCTTTTTAAAGTAATTGGCCAGCAACTTCTTTCGTATGAAGAGCTAGCTACTATACTCGCGCAGATCGAATGTCTGTTAAATTCGCGACCGCTCACTGTGCTTAGTCCCGATCCCGCTGAACCAACCGCGTTGACTCCTAGTCATTTTCTTCACACCACTCCTTTGCTTTCATTGCCGGCAGCCGAGGTGGATTCTGGCAACCTAAGTTTGCTGAATAGACATTCTCTACTCGATAAACTTGTCCAATCCTTCTGGAAGAGATGGAGAGTTGAGTATTTACATAATCTACAGACTAGAGAAAAGTGGAATACTCCGTCTGTGCCGATCACTCCCGGGACAATAGTACTCATCATTTCGGATAACGCACCGCCCTTATCTTGGCCATTAGCGATTGTAGAAAAGGTGCATCCTTCTAGGGACGGTATAACGCGAGTAGTTTCTGTCAAAACCGCAAAAGGCACGTATCTCCGCCCGGTAGTGCGTTTGTGTCCGTTGCCTTCGCAATAAATGTTTTCTATATAAAAAAAAAAAATCTTCTTCGCATTTTCTGTATAAATTAGTTAACAGTTTATAGTATTAGTAGGTAGGTACACATTTAGGTTTTCCCGCGACGCTACATTTTGTTTTTCGCTTAAAATTTTTGAGTTCCGTATTTTATTATGAATGTTTTTTAAAAGGTGACCCTTTAAGGTGGGCGGATAATGGTTGCGCCATTTATTATTATCTTACTATACTATTAATAAAGTGATTAGCATTGGTCATTCCTTTACCCCTTCCTCTTTCCTATGAGGACCGTGCACTGACGGCAAGCGCCCTCTGTGGCAAAACCTCTTACTTCCGCTGTTATCGATGCTTGCGGTCGCGCTGTCGTCGTGTGCATCAATTTATTATATATAAATTACCGCCTCGCATATTTTTCGCTAAATTCGCTACGATAAAGCCCATCGGCTTTAAGTATCGCATCCCGCTTCTAAATGGTGGTGTTGATAAAGACGAAACCCTGTGTCAGTGATATTGGAGATCTCCATGTGGATTTTGATGTGAAGTGCAGTGCGTGTGAGGGTTGATTTAGCCCCCCTCGGAGCCGTTGCTCCTGTAACGAGGTATGTGCCGGTCCACTTTCCCCGTGCTCTCTGTTCCTTCTCTGGCTGATGCTAACTTTCGTTTTTAAATACATATTAGCGCCACCAGTAACAATATTATTAAAAAGGTATTGTCAAACGAATTTTTCAATAAATATGCCACACACACTGATCAGCGAAGATCGATTCACCCACGAAGTTTCTAGATTTTGTTATTAGGTATTATTATTCTAAAATCCACTGAATCCGTTGTTGTTTTTTATATAAACTGTTTACTACATGTGGAGGCTTATAATTAGCTTTTGTGTTATCTATACAGATACATTCATTGTAAATTTTAGGTGTAAGCTGCCCAAATAAAATAAAATAACGTCAGACTGTTTTGCCCCTCCTTTTTTTCTAAAGAAACTTTTCAACAGTAATTAAGACACGCACGCATAATAAATATTACAGAGAGCTAAAACCTGTGTAATATGACGATGGTGGAGCCAACTCTACGAGGGATGACACAACGGAGTACAGTTAGAGGCGGCTCGCGTCCGACTCCACCAAATCTCTTGTATATTTATCCTACTAATATTATAAATTCGAAAGTTTAGATGTTTGTTGCCGAATCACGCTTGAACCACTGGACGGATCGGGATGAAAGTTGGCACACATATAGATTAGGTTTTGGAATAGGACACAGGCTATTTTTGCCGCGGGAAAACACTTCATTCCTACGGGAAAACTCATTAAACGCGGGTGAAACCGCGGGCGGAAAGCTGTGTTTCATAAAGGTGCGACAAAACAAAAGCCTACACATATTAACCAGTTTAAACATTGTTTGTGTAAAGGTGCGCGCCGGCCGCGTGGCGCTGCGACGGGCGCTCGGACTGCTCCATGGGCTCCGACGAGACGCAGACAATGTGCACCAGCCAGGCGTGCGAGCCGCCCATGTTCCAGTGAGTACTGCTCTGTAGGGGCTACTGACTATACAGTGGGCCCCCGTCTAGAATTTAAGAATTTGTAGGGTGTGAACCTGCCAGGTGGACTGATGACCTGAGGAAGGTCGCTGGTGGTGGCTGGATGAGGAAAGCGGGTGATCGTGCGCTTTGGCGCGCCCAAGGGGAGGCACACGTCCAGCAGTGGACTCCAATAGGCTGGTTGAGGGGCTGTAGTGTAGGCTGGTTGAGGGTGTGAACACTGAACAGTTAAGGAAAGAGCCTCGAGCAAGTACCCCTGCATACCCAAACGTTTCCTTTCGTTTTCAACCTCATAAAACCTGGTGTCAGAATCATAGAGCCGCCGAAGATCTTGATGGATTTTAGCAGCACCCTGCATTTTGTGTAGGTATCTATGAAATGAAATGAACAGTTCATTAACTTTTGGATGTTACATCTCTTAGTTTCGTCATTACATTTTTTTTGTGTGAGTTCACTACACGATGTGCGGACTCTGTGGAGAAGAACTCACCAAAGAAACTCCACATGCGTCGCATCTTTTGCGTTTCTTAATAATAATATTGTCATTTACAATATTCATGCATGTTGAAATAGCCTGTTCTCCATATATTTACTTTATGATGTCACACTCTTTAATAAGACATTGCTGTCAATTCCCGCAGCGAAACTAAATTTAAGTTTAATATTAGTCTTGTCACTTTCTGACCCATGACGATGAAAAAGGACAAGCGATTGTCAACCATTGTTAGCGCCAAATTTTATAGCGCAAATGTCAAGTTTTGACGTGCGCAATGTAATTTTAAACGGCTTAGGATCCCGCTTAAAATTGACGTTTGTGACATAAAATTTGACGTTCAAAAGAGCCGAGAATATCCCGTCCTTTTTCATGGTCGTGGGTTAGACAGTGACAAGACTAATATTAAATTTAAATTTAGTTTCGCTGCGGGAATTTACACCATTGTTATCCTGCTGAACGTTGATTACAGATGCGGGGACGGCAAGTGCATTCCACAGAACTTGATGTGCGACGAATATAACGACTGCGCGGACCATAGGGATGAGAACCCCAACCTGTGTGCGTATACATCCGCTAATCTATTTAATAACTAGAATTATTTGTCGAATACAAAGCAGAGGTACACGGGAAAGAGACTGGGGACCAGATAGGTTATTGACCGAGCGAGCGAAGCGTCTCCGTGTCAGCTTGGTCAAAATTGCTTTTGTATGTCTGTCGGTTTGTTCCACTCTACAGGTCGCGTTTCTCAACCGATTCTTGTGAAATTTTGTGTGCAGGTTCGATAAATTAATAGAACTTTTTTGTCGAGTCAGTTTTTGGAAATTTAAAAAAATGACGGAGTTATGGGGGTTGCCAGCTCACAAGGTCTACCGCTGAGGCTGTCTTCCCCTACAGGTAACATTTATCAACCAATAAAAAAATTGAGATAAATAAATTTCTTAACTCGCTAGGTCTACAGCTCACAGAGCCACTAGTTTTATAATAGGTGAGTAGAAATTAAATGATGGAATTAAATTCTCTTTACCGATAGCAACACCAGATAAACTAGCAGTCATTGGTAGCCAACAACAGGTATAGGCAATGACAAATCAATAGTGTCGCTGGCATACATAGAAAGAAGTCTCGATGACACACGACGCACACACACGTGTCCTCGACTCGCGCTCCCCCGCCCGCCCGCACCCCGCCCGCCCGCACCAGCCCCGTCGCGCGCGCCGCCGCATTCTGTATCAGACCGCGTCCCTGACCACGCGCGTCCTATCTATTTCCATGCAATTAATTTACGTATCTGTTCTTACTAAACATTGTGGAACCTGTATTAAAGTGTTCTAAATCAAATCTACGTCTTTCCAATGTTGAGGGTCACCTGCTCCGCCTGAATAGGGGATCGGACTGTTCACCATATTTTATGAATTATTTTTTAAAATATAGATTAGTAGCAGACGATTCGCGAATAAAAAAACAGAATCGGTTGAAAAACTAATTTACAGTGATTTCTTTGGCAGCTACATAGCTACGAACTATTGGAGGTTATCCGTTTTTGACCTTATAAGTCACAAAATAAGTAAAAGTAAAAAAGTATTTATTCAGCTAAACATCTTCAATTCAGTACAATGCACACTGATTCTCACACTAGGGTACCCTGTGTTGTGAGTAACCAGCCCCTTCCTTGGGACAAATTGGGACAGATTGTTTACACTGAACAATTAACAATTAAACAATTAACAAATAAAAGTAATCTTAGAAGGACTAATCCTGCACATAGAAGAAATTGGCCATGAATTATTTTTTTAAATATAGATTAGTAGCAGACGATTCACGAAAAAAAACAGAATCGGTTGAAACAACAAGAGACAGACAAGTTTCAATATGTCTGTCTCTTACAAAAATGATTTTTTGTATGAAGATTATTTATATGGCGTTACTAACAAATGACGTCACAAGTGGGTATGTGTCTCTCTGGATTTATAAAATAAAAAAAAGTAGTCCGATCCCCTATACTTATCAGTCGCCAAGTAACTCCGTTTAGAACCATAATTTTTTATTATCTTAAAAGGAAAAACTAAACCTTTTTCCCGTGACCGTCTGTCACAGAGGTGTTTTTTGTATTCTCTGTCTTCGCCATGTGTGTTGATGATAGAATGAGTGTGGTTTTTGTGCGCAGGTCGCAGATTCAACTCCGAGTCGATGTGCTTACTGGACGAGCAGATGTGTGACGACGGCCGCTGCATTCCCGTGCACGCTGCGTGCGAGATCGGTGAGCTATTTCAAACTATAATTTAACAACCCCCGTAGCCCAGGTGGTAAAGTTGGGTTACTATAGGAGTTCTGACAGCTTCAAAATTCTTCATACGACGTTAAGGGGGTGCCCAATGTGAACACTAGCGCCACTTGGATAAAAAATCATAACTTAGTGAAAACACAAAATATCAAAAATATGAACGATCAATTATTCTTGATCGATTAGTCTTGTTGTATTTTTAGAATTGATAAATTCAGTTATCTATTGTTAATTGTAGTAACAGATAGCGACTACTACTACTACTACTTACTACTTACTACACCGTATAAGATTTTATAAAATTCGGTATTTCTAAAAATACTAAAGTACCTACACTTTAAAATGATCGTCCACTTTTTTAAATATTATTTAGTTTTTTCGGAGTTATGACTTTTTTTCGAAGTGGCGCTAGTGCGCCGTCAGATAGCCCCTTAACAACTTTTTTTTATAATATTCAGTTTAAAAACCATAATAGCTAAAATTTTAAAAAAGTAACTTCACCTCTTATTTATCATTAAACAGTATGTAATTTTACATAATAAATAAATAAATAAACGAAAACGTCGCTGGTTTAATGGCTAGGCCCGCTGTCTCCCGTCCGGGAGATACGGGTTCGATCCCCACCACGTACTAATGTGTTTTCGAATTTATATGTACGTTTTTTTACGCTGAAGGAAAGCATTGTGATGAAACCTGCACACTCCTGCGAAGAAATTCAAAAGGTTGTGTGTGAAGTCGACCAACCCGCACTGGCCAGCGTGGTCGACTAAGACCTAATCGCCTTAATTCAGGGTAGGCTCGAGCTCCTCGGTGGGGACGTATATGAGCTGTTGATGAAATGCCTGTTTATTTGACTTTGGTAAATAGTGATAACTATTCTATCCTGTTAAAACAATCTTCATCTGGATCGTTGAGTAATCATTTACATTGAATGCGCATTTCTACTGTATTCTACTCAGAACTAAATGATCTATGTTGGTTGCAGACACGGGCGCTTGCAACTGGCGGACTTGCTCTCAACTCTGTCTGCCCAAACACAACCAGAGCCACACCTGCAAGTAAGTACTATGACGCTGGTGCGGTGGAGCCACGGAATATAAAACGAGAGGAATGGACAAGTGGGCGGGCGCGTGTGTCATAACTATGAGTAGGTCCGCATAATTTTGTTTAGTTCACCGAGCTTGCAAAAACTTTTCCTATTTTCTTTAGGCTAAGGTATGTATTGGTATGCATCTTGTAGTACGCCATCTAGGTCGGAAGCGTTGAACTATTTGAAGAAAGTATAGAGTATATCTGAGCTCAAGCGAAAATATACTTTATTTGTTTAATGGTAAAGTAACATTTACATTTAGTAATGAAGTATATTTAACGTTCTTGTTCAATTCAATTAAATTCAATTTATTTATTGCAATCCACAATGGTAGAGTAGATGTTATAAATGGTAAATAGAAGCTACGTACATCATGGACCCTGTTGGGCAGCAACTTGAAATAGGAGAGAGGAGGACGCTTCTTATTATAGGTGCAAAAGTGTTTATTATTTAAATATTATTTATTAAATATCAATATTCTTGTTTCACCAGTGAGAAACAAAACATAAAATATATATTGTTTGAAACGAGTACAACAGCTCTGATTAGTCAAATGCCCGATTGTCTTAGTCTATGTGTGATTTTGACGACACTGGTTCTCATAGAAAAAATTACGTCTGTCCTTTCCACTCTTGTTTTATATTCCGTGGGTGGAGCCAACTCTACGAGGAATGAACTACGGAATATAGTTAACTTCGAATATTTATTGGGGCTGTTAACATAGCGACATCTGTTGTTTGCCTCTGAATTATTACATTAGTTGTGCATGTAGCCACGATATCGATCGTTCTTTCATGCGCTATTTTTAGTGTTGGTTCGAGTTGATCTCGATAGATGGCGGTGTAGTATAAGTATTTTTTTCCTTTGTTATATTTGCTAAAATGCTCGATCATTCCATAAACTGAGACCATTGTCTAAGCACGTATCCTGTTGTTTTACTCTCGTCACCCAATTTTACAGGGGCTTTTCACAAGTACAGTGGAAAACACCGATAGGTTCTTATGTTTTAATGTGAAAGTTTATAATATAATTATGTACATTATATTACTTTTTATTTCACTTCAATACATGCAATATTACCAAAGTTATGACCGCGAGAAGTTCCGAGCGTGTGACGTCACATGCAGGCGGTTACGGGCGGCGTAATAGGAACGTTTCGTGCCTATTAAAAAACAGAATCGGTTGAAAAACGAATTTACAGTGATTTTTTAAAGTTTCAATATGTGTCTCTTTCAAAAACGATTTTTTGTATGGAGATTATATGGCGTTACTAACAAATGACGTCACAAGTGTGCCTTTCTGTCTAATGTTGAATTTCAATCCTTTATAACTAGGTCAATTTTAAAGATAGAGCAAAAATTCTTTTTGTGTTCGATAGCAGAAATTAAGAAGTTTGGAAAAAAAGTAGTCTGATCCCCTATTGTAGTTGTTAAGATACTCAATACTCAAAGTTTTTATTGCTTTCCATAGGTTCAGGTACATAGGGCCCGAAATAGGGGTTTTTCTTGCAAAAGTTCCGGTAGTAACGATTTTTTTAATGTTGTACGACAAACTGATAAAATAAATCGTCATTCGGCAGATGTGTACCGGGCTACAAACAGCGACAGTTGCCAGATAACAGCTTGACTTGTGAAGCTACTGGTGAGTATTATTAAACGCCATTTTTAATATTATCTTTTTTTTTTATTAATTGATGGGCTTACTCTTGGCCACAATCAGGTCCGCGAGGGAGGAGATGTGGTTGATGATGGAACGAGTTCGCCCAGAAGGTGCCTGTTAACTCTAACTTTGTAAATACTTGGGTTATAACACTCGGAAAAAACAGAAGCAGGCAAAGATTTTTTTAGAAAGAAGGTTTTTTTAATCGACGGTGTAGTTGGGCTCAATTTGCATTTACAGCGAAGGGACATGCAGTTGCATACGAATCTACACAGTTTACGCAACTTTATTTTCATTACCAAAAATAGTATCACTTAAGCTCGAAGGATCACGCGGAACTGTGTGTTTTCATGTGTTGGTAATTGATTACAAAACAACCGATGAATGAATACCTATATTTACTTCGCGTGCTCTAACATATATCTAGTGTTAAAAAGTATCCGAATACGTCCAAAAATCTGGAGACTTTTGTCTTTGATATATTTATGTATGTATGTACTGTAAGGAGCGGTCTCCTTTGAGGTGCTGGCTGTTCGTTTAGTTCGATTAGGTTTAGATATTTTGAAATACGAATGGTTCTTTTTTGTTGTTTTGACTCGGAACGTCAACGTGCTACCGAGTGACCGATATTTTGATCTAGAGAGTAAAAAAAATAAAATATATTTATTAACTTATTACATTCGCGTTTTCTTCGGCTTAGCTTAGCGCCCATCTGGCTACTGCCCCCCGCTGTACTGTACTATGTACATGTGTAGCATTTATTGTACTTTTAACTTATATGTTCTATTGTATTATTTTATTATTATTACTCTCCTGTTTTTTGCTCATGCACTACCACAGTCTTCTTTCTAAATGTCCTCTTCCCAACGGTTGTCTGGAAGAGATCGCTACAAGCGAAAAGGCCGCTTTGCGCACTCAATCTATATGTTTGTTATCTATTGTTTTTATGTTCCTTTTGTGTGCAATAAAGTGTTTTACTTACACTAACATCACAATTTTCGGGTTTGTTTGTCTACTCGTGACCATGGAGCGTGTAACCGTTCCGAAATATCGAGGTAACATTATTAAATATAACCGTGGTAACAAACCCGAAAATTGTGATGTTAGTGTAGTGAACAACCACGAAAACATATTGTTTTTACTTACTTACCAAATTGTTGTTCTTGTTCTTACCAAATTGTTGTTTATTACGTAGGAGACAAGGCGAAGGTGGTGGTAGCAGAAGGAGGTTCGCTGCGGCTGTGGGAGCTGCACAAACACGAACACGACCAACCGCAAGATGACGACGAACCCAAGTAAGGGGCTAAACAGACTGACTGCACGCCAACTGCATTCATCAAAAGCATTAGCTGAATAATGGCTGTGTTTGGATGCAATTCGAATGTAGTCGACATGACAGCATTTAAGCTGCATTTTAACTGCATCCAAACTGCCATTTCTACCAAGACTGCAGTTATGATTTGTATTAAGCCTATAAATCACACTCCTATTATAAATGTGAAAATATATTTGGATGTTTAGATGTTCGGATGTTTGTTCCACCTTCACTCTCAAAGTACTGAACTGATTCGGATAAAATTTGGAATGGAGATAGTTTGCAACCTTGATTAATATAAAGGATACTTTTTATGGAAAAAAAAATATTCCCACGGGAAAATCTTACACAACGCGAGCGCTGGTGGACCGCTAGGTATTATATGTTAAACATTATATTAACTTACAGACCAGAAATCTCTTCAATCGCCGTGGCTTTGATAGACAACACATGGTGGGTGTGGTGGGGGGACGAATCTGGCTCTATCAAAAGGCAGGACATAACTGCAGCCGTCCACAACAGCTCGGGACCGGTGCGACTCACGAAGGACTCGAAACAACTTGTGAGTGCTATTATTGATTGGGATCTAGAAGCAATTTACAGGTCAAAATAACCTCATTTGCTGTCATTCTGAACCACCCTATAAATACCACCCTATACGCAAAAAGTACTTGACAAATTTCTATCAAACTTAGCTAAGAATTCCGTCGTGTGTCAAACTCCCCAAAACCAACAGTGGTCTTCACGCATTCACGTTTAATAATTCCCATGATACCACGGTCTGAGTGTCTCCTATATGAGTCTCGTTATAAGAGCGAACGCAGAACGTGTCTGAATGCATGATCGCCTGTTTGCATAAGCTAATAATAATAAAAGACCCTTTTATCGTCGTCTGGAAGATCGTCGGTGGTCTAGTGGGTAGGGCCGCTGCCTCCCATCCGGGAGACGCGAGTTCGATCCCCACCACGTACCAATGTGTTTTCGAATTCATTATGTACGTTTGTTCGACGCTCTTACGGTGAAGGAAACATCGTTATGAAACCTGCACACTCCTGCGAAGAAATTCTAAGGTTGTGTGTGAAGTCGATCAATCCGCACTGGGCCAGCGTGGTCGACTAAGGCCTAATCGCCCTAATTCAGGGTAGGCTTGAGCCCCTCGGTGGGGACATATATGAGCTGTTGATGAAAATGTAATGACAACGCATGTGAAAATCGGCAGTAATATTACCCTGAACATCCCCTAGATAAAAGACGGCGGCATCATCCGCGGCGTGGCGATCGACTGGGTGTCAGCCCGGATATACTGGACGTCGGTATCCCTGACGCCGCCCACGGGGGGCTCACGCTCACCGCCGCTGGGGCTGGTGCAGTGCGCCGCGGCGGACGGGCGGCGCCGCGTCACGCTACACACGCGCCCGCACTCCGAGCCGGACGATATCCTGCTGTATAACCACACCAGGTGAGTAACAGCTCTAAAATAACACTAGGTGTGCGGAACAGCTCTATAACAACACTAGGTGAATCTACCAAAGCTCTATCATCATCATTGTCATTTTGATAATGACCTCTAAGGATCTCCACAAAGACCGGTCCTGCGCAGCCCGCATTCCGGCTTCCTGCGGCCTTTATTATCATCCAGCTCTGTTATCATCATCATCTCAGCCTGTACTCTTGGTCCTGCTTGGCCCGCATCCAGCGGCTTCCCGCGACCTTCACCAGATCGTCGGTCCATTTGAGAACTTTTCTTTTTTAAAAACCTCGTCGTATTGTAGAAAACGAGCGGGACGGTAAATTTCGAGGCTATGTGATAAGATACGACGCTTTGAAAAGTTATTTTTTTCTAACGCACATTTGTAACGTGTACACTCGTGTTTAACGTGCAAACCAAGGGCGCTCGCACGTCAATATCGTATCGGGGATCGTACTGTTCACCATATTTTATGAAATTACCATATTTTATGAATTATTTTTAAAATATAGATTAGTAGCAGACGATTCGCGAAGAAAAAAACAGAATCGGATGAAAAACTAAGATACAGTGATTTTTAAAAGTTTCAATATGTCTGTCTCTTTCAAAATCGATTTTTTGTAGGGAGATTATATGGCGTTACTAACAAATGACGTCACAAGTGGGTATGTGCCTCTCTGTCTAATCTTGAATTTCAAACCTTTATAACTCGGTCAATTTTAAAGATAAAATTCTTTTAGTATTCGATAGCAGAAACTAAGACGAGCTGTTCCACTCAAACGCCCGAGTGTTCTTGTAACGTTCTGTACAACAAATTGGCTTATGATTTGTAGCAACTAGAATGACAAAATTATCTGATAAGGACTTTTAATCTACATCTTATATTTAACCTAACCAAATTTCCACAGACAAATGATATGGTCAGAGCGCGGCGCCGACCCTGGCATCATGATAGCTTCGATGGACGGCTCCGACCCTCGCTGGCTGGTCAGGCGGCGCGTGCGGCGCGTCACGGCGCTGGCGGTGCATTCTCCAGGAGACAGGCTATTCTTCGTGGACGCTTACTATGATACCCTGGAGAGCGTGAGGCTCGATGGCAGCGACAGGGCTGTGCTGGCAGTGTTCACGCACGGGCTGAGCGCGCCCAGAGCGCCGCACGTTGACATCAGTAAGTCAGAGAAAAAACAACAACAACAACGGCCCGTTACAGTCCACTGCTGGACTATGAGCCTCCTCCCCTTGTGTTTGGTTTTGCCATAATCTCCACGCTTGGCAGGCGGGTTGGAGATCGCAGATTAAAAGGTTACTGTATCAGAGAGCGCTGCTGCCCGTTCCCTGTTCAATGTGTAGTCCCTAAGTCGCCTCTTGCGACACCCACGGGAAGAGTAGGGGTTGTTGACAAATGTATTCTACTCTGCCGTCACCACACGGCTAAAGTGACTACGGAAGTGACTACTCTTCACTTTATACCATGGGAACAGCAGGTTATAGGACGTAGAGTCACTTATTTTTTTACCGCGGAAACAAGCATAATGAAGTTTATATAGTTGGGTCCAACCCGCACTGGCTGGGCAGGCGAGATAGGTTATAAATCGGAGAGTCACTTTTACCGCGGTAAAAAAGCATCAGGATTAAAATATTTTTTGTGATTGATTTTAATATTCTCCTTCTTAGATCCGAAAGACAACTCGACAGCTCCTCACAAGGTCCTCAGCCGGTCGTGTTTGCGCATGGCCGTGTGGGAGGAGTGGATCTGGTGCGCCACCAGAAGAGGCCTGGCCAGGATCCCCCGTAGATCCCACCGGGATCCCACCACGCCTAGACCACAGATCGCTCTGAGCGCTTTGGCTGTGGTGCATCCGTCGCTGTTCTTCGCTCCTCAAGGCAGTAAGTGATATAATCATCATCATCATCATCGTGTCTCATCGACAACCGACCTCACAAACCCTGGTGTCAGTGTTATAGAGCCGCCAAAGGCTTGGCTCGTGTAACGACTAGATAGTAGCCGGGCCCAACGGCTTAACGTGCCTTCCGAAGCACGGAATCATCTTTCTTTTCGGACAATCAGGTGATTCAGCCTGCAACGTTCTAACCAAACTGGAGAAAGTCTCACAAAGAATTTTTGCTTGACAGTGTCCCCACCGAAAATCTAACCTGGAACCTCCGTAATGAGCGGCGAAATCTTGACCACTCGGCCACGGAGGCTGTTAATATAGATAGACCCTTGATAAACCAGTTACTTCCGTTTCAGTAATGGACCCTTGCGCGTCGAACGCACGGCCCGTGTGTCATTCTAGCGCGCTGTGCGTGCGCAGTGCCGCGCCGCCCGGGTTCGCCTGCCTCTGCCCCGACGGACTGGCGCCCAAGCCGGGCTCCGACCTTGTAAGTATACATAACTAAACTTAAAAACACAACTTCAGACTCCATTACCAGACCTTCCTCACCAAGTGCACTATATTGGACTCAGCAGACCAATTTAAATGAGTTCAAACTCGAGGGGTATACTACTAGCCAGTAAAGAGTTCCACTATTCAGCTCCTGCCTCCATCATCAGACTCTAAAAATAACCATGGATTTGCGCGGGAAAAGCTCTCGTTTGTGTATCAAAAATAACTTCCGCAAATCCACGCCCGAATCTTGACCAACCATTATTTTCTAGGAGCAAGTCGAATGCGTGATATCCGGCTCTCCCTTACCCCTCCCGTGCCCGCTGCAATGCGGTGCGGGTACGTGCGTGTGGGGCGCCAACGGGGGCGCCATGTGCCGCTGCGGGGCGCTATTTGCGGGCGCACGCTGCCAGCACTATCGCTGCCAGCACTGCCAGCACCGCGCGCACTGCACGCCCAGCCTGCAGGTGAGTGGGGGCGCTATGGGGACGCCATGTGCCGCTGCGGGGTGCTATTCGCGGGCGTGCGTTGAAAATCTACATTCATTGGTTAAAAAACTCGCACTCAGTCCGAAAATGTGAAGTATTTTCCTTTTCTATTTCAATATCGGTTGTGTACGAGTAGGACATAAGCAGTAAATGTTACTTTGAAATATGTTACCTAAAATGATTAAAATGTATGGTATTTTATCCAGAATTTTCTAACAAAGCAATCACGCTTTGGGTAAACAGAGACCACGTCTTTTCACTTGTTACGATGCAGACATACATCTTTTGTTACTTTCACATTCATCAAACTCGATCGATTTTTAGTAACACCAATTTTATCCGCAGTGCATCTGCCCAGCCGGCTACACGGGCGCGCGTTGCGAGACCGCCCTGCCGCGCGCCGACCCGTGCCTGCGCGTGCGCTGCAGCAACGGGGGCTCCTGCCGCGCCGTGCGCACTGAGGCGCGCTGCACGTGCGCGCCCGGCTACCACGGTAAAGATACTGACACTGGATGTCAACGCTTATATCTTCTACTAGCTTTCCGCCCGCAGCTACGCTCATAGTCATAGTCATTACGGGCTGGTTTCCGCAACTCGACGTCTAATACGCCTATTTTGCGTGTGGGTGGGAATGCGGTGTCATTCGAGCCAACCCAACTCTTCCAGGAAACCCAGTAAGCCCTTTACATTACCGGTTATCCCTGGAAGGTCCCTCGTTTGACCGAGGTATTTAGCCCTGTAGTCCGCCACTCCCGTGCACTCCATGAGGACGTGAGCGGCAGTTTCTTCTGGCTTCTTCAGGCTCTGCAAAGGGGGCTGTCAGTAACACCTAGGACATATAGATGTTTGTTAAAAGAACCATGACCAGTTATTGCTGCAGTCACCAAACGCAAGCGTGGTTTACTTAGCCGAAACAGGGTCTTAGCGAGCCTGGCACTGGGGTTTGGCAAGGCCATCTTCGCCTGTCTACACTCTTCATGGTTCGTCCAAAGAATGGCATGTTCGTTCCTAGTTGATTCTCTAAGTAATGTACGTACCATCCTGAAGGGAAGAGGGATGATGGGCTCGGGTCCGTATGCTGTTAAGCTAGAACCTCTACGAGCCAACTCATCCGCTGCATCGTTACCTCTAGACCCGCTATGTCCTTTTATCCATTGAAGGGTTACGCGGTTGTGTTGACATACCTCCATTAGTCGTTTGTGACACTCGTAGATTAGTCCCGAGTTGATGGTGTTGCTTTTTAGGGCTAGTAAGACGGCCATGCTGTTCGAGAGGATTCGGATGGAGGAGTTTCTTACCATTCTCGATGCTATAGCATTAGCGGCCGTGATGATGCCCATACATTCAGCCTGAAAAACTGTATTATGGGCACCCAGTGGAAAGGCTAGCTTGATGTTTAGGTCCTCCGAGAAGGTTCCTGAACCTGTGCCTGCCTCAGTTTTGGATCCATCGGTGAAGATTCTGAGCTCTTTAACGTCGAGCCCTTCAACCCGATGGTCCTCGTGTAATTGTATTTTGTACTTCTTATCGAAAACAAATTGTTTTGGAATCCTGTCACTGCAAGCCATTGAGATGGGGAAATTTTTGTGAACTTCCCCTAGAATGGCAGCGTGCGGGGTCCTGTTGTTTCTCCATAGTCCTAGGGTGTTAAGTCTTACCGCTGATGAGGCAGCCTCCTGCTGTATGTACAGCTGGAGTGGCGGAAGACATAACATGGCCTCCATTGCTGCCGTTGGCGTTGTCCTCATACACCCTGTGATCGCCATGCAGGCCAATCTTTGGAAGCTATGGAGTTTGCTTACCATTGTGGTTAGTTTGGTCCTGGTCCACCACACCACAGCTCCATAACAGACGAGAGGGCGGATTGCCGTCACGTACAGCCAAAGAATGATGTTGGGAGAAAGCCCCACTTTTTCCCCACCATTCTTCGACACTGTCAGAAAGTTACGCTCGCGTTGTGTTAGATTTTTCCAGTAAAAAGTATCCTATGTGTTAGTCCAGGGTGCAACATCTGTTCAGTAGTTTAGGCGTAACAGCGGAACATCCAAATATATTTTCACATGTATGTATGATATCAGTGTGATTATCTGTCATAAATAAATACTTTAACAAGTTTCGAAATAAATGAATATGGATTGTTTTTCCTACAAATTACAACAACAACAACATCAACGGCCCGTTACAGTCCACTGCTGGCCTATGAGCCTCCTCCACTCCGCGTGTTTGGTTTTGCCATAATCTCCACGCTTGGCAGGCGGGTTGGAGATCGCAGATTAAAAGGTTACTGTATCAGAGAGCGCTGCTGCCCGTTCCCTGTTCAATGTGTAGTCCCTAAGTCGCCTCTTACGACACCCACGGGAAGAGTAGGGGTTGGTGACTAATGTATTCTACTCTGGCGTCACCACACAAATTACGTCTGCTACCAAATACCTGTTAAAAAAAACCGTAAATGTTGGAGATTTTTTGAAAATATTGTCGGTCTAGAACAGGAATCTTAAAATGAAACAAAAATATCGTAAATGTTTTAATTTTTAAATTCTAAGTGGTACAATGAACATAATTTTAAATACATATATTACTCAGATATTAATGTATAAATAACATTATGAGACATTTTACGGGCTTACCGCGATAATGTTTAAATGTTGTGTTGTTTGTTTAAATGTTATTATAATGACCGCAAATGTTTAAAATTATATATTAATGTACACACAGGTCCGCGGTGTGAGCAGTGCGAGGGAGAAGCCGAGTGTCCGGCGGGCACCGCGTGCGCGCGCGGCGACGCGGGGGTGGAGTGCCGCGCAGACATCTGCAACGACTTCTGCCAGAACCAGGTCTGTATACACACAGGGCATTCGGAAAATCAAGTCAAAATGGAACTTTTATAGAGAATTTATACTTGCTCAACAAAACTCCTTTTCGTAAGCATTATAGGAATATGCGTTAGACTGATATCTTCCCTAAAATTGCTTTTAATATTTACTTTAAGGCAAAATACGATGATAACTTTCTATTTTATTTCTTTTTTCATTCTGCAATTGTATTTCTATTTATTCCTTCATATTTAATTTGTTTTTTATCTGGCGCGTAACTTAGAGCTCCAGTGCTGGCTGAAAACCAGTGTTACAAGAACTTGTTATTGAGTACTTGTGACAAATGCTGAGCCTGACTTAACTAACTATAACTTTTAACATAATTATTTGTGTGTTATTTTTCATTGTGTTATGAGTAAATTATTCTCTTTCTTTCTTTTAAAATCTTTTAAAATGTTCATTTATAGAGAACCGACGCCGCCACTGAGAACAAATCCCTCGCAAATAATGGCAAATGATCTTTTATCATCATTATCACCATCAAAACCTCAATCATCAATACGTCCCCACCGAAGGGCTCAAGCCTACTCCGGATTAGAGCAACCAGGTTATAGTAAACCACGCTGGCTCAGTGTAATATAAAGCCCAATATTATAGGTATATATATATATAATAATAACCAGCCTTTGAATTTCTACGCAAGAGTATGCGGTTTTCCTCATGATGTGTTTGTTAACCGTAATAGTTAAATGTAAATATGAATTGTCATAACAGGGTACATGCAGTGTGTCGGCGGACGGGCGCGTCTCGTGCGCCTGCGCGCCGCAGTGGAGCGGCGAGCAGTGCCAGCGACCCGCGTGCGTCGACAGCGCATGCGCGAGCAGCCCCGGTGAGTAAAAACAAACAAATGAACAAATAGATCGGAATACTCTCTAATCCTTAAAGCTCTAACCTAAAAATTAAAAACACGACTATCCTGCTAAAAATTATAGCCAGTGTCTGACGGGCTGATGTAAGCATTCTAACGACACCCCATTCATCCAAATCTGTTCGGGCATTTAGAAGTTATGGTGGAATGAAGTAACTCACATTCATACGTACATACATGAATCCCGAAACACTTGACACTTCTTTTTTGGGTAGTCGTGTAAAAAAACCAGGAGATGATCATCTTTATGTCATTGTTGTCATACATTGAACTAAATTACAAAAATGCGTCGATATTACAATTTGTTTTTATATTTATTTTAAAGCTACGCTATCATATCATTCAAAATTACATTCGTTCATCTCCTCGGTGTGCGAGGGACCGGATGTGGTCGATGATGGAACGAGTTCGCCCAGAAGGTGCCTGTTCACTCTAACTTTACTAAAATGTTTCTATAAATTAACTTTGAAAATCTCTTTAACTTATAAAGTTTAGACGTGAAAAAGAGATAAACTTTAGGCTTTGAGCCATTGGGGCTAATAGGGGATCGGACTACTTTTTAGGGTTCCGTAGCCAAATGGCAAAAAACGGAACCCTTATGGATTCGTCATGTCTGTCTGTCTGTCCGTCCGTATGTCACAGCCACTTTTTTCGGAAACTATAAGAACTATACTGTTGAAACTTGGCAAGTAGATGTATTCTGTGAACCGCATTAAGATTTTCATACAAAAATAGAGAAAAAACAATAAATTTTGGGAGTTCCCCATACATAGAACTGAAACTCGAAAATTTTTTTTTCATCATCCCATACGTGTGGGGTCTATGGATAGGTCTTCAAAAGTGATATTGAGGTTTCTAATACCATTTTTTTTCTAAACTGAATAGTTTGCGCGAGAGACACTTCCAAAGTGGTAAAATGTGTCCCCCCCCCCTGTAACTTCTAAAATAAGAGAATGATAAAACAAAAAAAAAATATATGATGTACATTACTATGGAAACTTCCAACGAAAATTGGTTTGAACGAGATCCAGTAAGTAGTTTTTTTAATACGTAATAAATCGTAAATCGTAAACCGCGGCTACTATCTAAGTTACAACGAACTACAAGAACTTTTATGTTACTTGCTGCTACGGAACCCTTCATGGGCGAGTCCGACTCGCACTTGGCCGCTTTTTTATTTATTTTATAAATCCAAACTTCTTAGTTTCTGCTATCGAACACTAAAATAATTTTTGCTCTATCTTTAAAATTGATCGAGTTATAAAGGTTTGAAATTGAAGATTAGACAGAGAGGCACATACCCACTTGTGACGTCATTTGTTAGTAACGCCATAATATAATCTCCATACAAAAAATCGTTTTTGAAAGAGACATACTGAAACTTTAAAAAATCACTGTAAATTCGTTTTTCAACCGATTCTGTTTTTTTTCGCGAATCGTCTGCTACTAATCTATATTTTAAAAATAATTGATAAAATATGGTAAGTTTAGGAACAGTGCGATCCCTATTCTCAATGTCACGATCCAATCCGTAATTTAAGTTCGTCCGTCGTTTTCTAAAAGGGACAGGAAATGATCAGCCTAATTTCAGAGCTGGCCGATAATGTTCATCTGAATTCATCACCTCTCTTTCAATGGGCATAAAAATGATAAGGACAGCTGTATTTGAATATTAAGATTAACATGACTGTTTGAATCGGGGCGATTGTCTATCTTAAAAAAAAACAATTTTGAATGTCGAATTGCACATTTTTTATAATAATTTGACAAGTCATCATCATTAAGAATCGTTTTAGTCTAATATTTAATTCACGAATTTCCTGTTTTGCATTAAAATTATACGTAGGGTCTAAATGCCATCATAAAGTATAAAATACTAGTTTGATATGCATTTATACGTAAATATTGTAGTCAGGGTTATCAAGGTGTGTCTTTTTATTTATTTCAAATCTTGATTCATAAAAGATTGCCTAATGTCCATATTTTTTGTTCGGCCTTCATGATAAACTAGCTGTCCGCCCGCGGCTACGCTCGCGTTATGTAAGATTTTCCCGTGGGAATAGGACTTTTTTCCGTATCCTATGTGTTAATCCAGGTTACAAACTATCTCCATTCCAAATTTCATCCAAATCAGTTGAGTACTTTCAGCGTGAAGGCCGAACAAACATCTAAACATCCAAATATATTTTCACATTTTATAATATTAGTGCACATTTTATAATATCAGCCGTGTGGTGACGGCAGAGTAGAATACATTTGTCACCAACCCCTACTCTTCCCGTGGGTGTCGTAAGAGGCGACTTAGGGACTACACATTGAACAGGGAACGGGCAGCAGCGCTCTCTGATACAGTAACCTTTTAATCTGCGATCTCCAACCCGCCTGCCAAGCGTGGAGATTATGGCAAAACCAAACACGCGGAGTGGAGGAGGCTCATA
The DNA here is from genome assembly GCA_951230895.1 of Carpatolechia fugitivella. Lineage (NCBI taxonomy): Eukaryota > Metazoa > Arthropoda > Insecta > Lepidoptera > Gelechiidae > Carpatolechia > Carpatolechia fugitivella. The sequence goes on from OX579665.1 coordinate 11,342,158, forward strand.
GTCCAGCAGTGGACTGTGGAATCAGATACAAATAATTTGAGTTTGACTCCTTAGTTACGCAAATAGCACTCAATGTAACGAATTATCTATAATTGTCAATGTTGACGTTTCTTCGAAATCGGGTAAAACCCGGCTAGATCGTACTTGTCTTGTGTGCAAGGTACATACAGGCCTTCGTACGTAAATTTATCTTTAGTAAATTAAGAATTTTTTGTAATGTTTTGCAGTTCAATATGAAAATGGTGTTGATTCGGCATACATGTACTCAGCGAGTGACCATGTACTACGGGAAAACTAACTTTGTAGGTAATTAGATCAGAATTAGGTCTATCGAAATAAATATAACATTTAATTAGGTCAGCCTTTATTCTCTTAAAAATCAACGTCATCAATAACAGTCAGCCAACGATGTCCTGTATCTATACCTAGCGATACGGGAAAACTAACTTTATAAGTTATTTAAAATTAGTCCTGTCACTTTGTATAAATTTTAATTGAAAAGGGACCGAAGATCATCGGCTTTGTTTTTGTCTATGACTTCACGACTAACTGTCAAATTTTGTCTTGTTTTAGTGCCTACCTAACACCATGACGAATAAAAAGCCACTAAAATTGACAGTTAGTCGTGAAGTCAAAGACAAAAACAAAACCGATGATCTTCGGTCCCTTTTCAATTAAAAATGATAGAAAGTGACATGAGTAAGTTTAGTTGGGCGTATGCCGAATCGACACCAATGACTGTCTATTTCAGCTTTTTTCTTATTGTGTCAAAACTGTAACTTTTATGCAAAAGCTTTGGATGACGTCACATGTAAATCAGTTTGATTACACTTTTAGTGTGATTATTATTATTCACAATACCACGATAGTGATTAATTATTGTTGGTTGATTTTGTAATTATAAAAAATATTTAAAGTTAGGCCCGAAGTCGATTTATCGGCAAATGGGTATGACCAACGATTTTAGCTGAAAATGACAAAATGTTCTATAAAAAATTACAAAAAATACTGTTTTTATCTTTAAAAATGACTGAGTTATTAACTATCAAAGTGCACACTTCCGCACGAGGCGAGTGGTAGCTGTGACGTCATATGCACGCAACGCCGCCCGCAACCGCCTGCATGTGACGTCACACGCAACCGCCTGCATGTGACGTCACACGCTCGGAACTTCTCGCGGTCATAACTTTGGTAATATTGCATGTATTGAAGTGAAATAAAAAGTAATGTAATGTAAATGATAAAAACTTTAATATAAGCCATGTTTTAATGTGAAATAAGAACCTATCGGTGTTCTCCATTTTAGGATGGTGTGGTTCTTGGATAAAGTACATCATCTTCCCAATGACCTTTATTTTACTGTCCACTTGCGCGTGCGCACGTTACAAATCCGGTAAGTAAACTTACCGTCGACTGTTGAGTGGATAAAAATAGTCCGTTTTGTTTACGATTACCCGTGAGAATAAGTGTCACGCTTGACTTGCGGCCGACTATACCTGCGGCTACCTGCTGTGAATCCGCCATGGTGACGTCATAGGCTTCCCCACTGACTAACTCGTCTCGTATGTATGTGTAGAGTGTCGACGAATCGCGTGCGCGTGTATTTTTAGGTCATAAATTCACTGGAAATGACTTGTGCAAATTAATTAGATAAGTTTTTTATTTAGTTTTCTAAATAAATGGTCATCATATCGTGTGGGTTGTAAGATTCCTGACGTAAAATAAATTAACTTCGAATAGATTTAGCGTGACGTATTAGGGCTCGATTACGGTCAGGTATATGTTATGAGTTCCGAAAGAAAAATACTTAAACTATGTTTCTATACACCGCTAACTGTTAGTTTGCGGCTTTGTTCCTGTACTCATATTTTCTCATTAGTAGACAAATTATACCGCTCAACAGACAAACACACTTTTGTTCGAAGTAAAGGCGAAAATATTTCAAATATTTCGCAAAACAGGACTCGTAATTCTATCTAAAACTTGTACTCGTAAAGTACACATTACTCTGTCTGCATACATCTTCCCTGCGTTCCGAGACCCACTGAAATCGATTAAAGCACCCGTAATCGCGTTCCGAATTACTGTCAGCTGTCAAAACTCATACGTTTTTTGCTTTTCTGATCGCTGACAGCGCTGGAAGTCTGATTCGGTATGCGCCCTTCACTTGGTGGTACTGGTGTAAATCTACTATCGTTAGTACAACCTTGTACAGTTTATAACGTGGTCACTTCCAGTCTCTTTACTCTACATCTGCGGAAGCTGCAGTGAAGACTCTTGGCTCGTACTCTTGATATTCAGTGAAGGTCGCGCGCCGATCGATAGAACGGAGCTGAAACTTAGAGCTACATATTTTTAATAGTAAAGTTGACACAATGTGATCTCTTCCAGTGTTTATACATCTGGAAAAAAATACTAAAAAAAAAGACTAAAGAACGCACGCTAGTCGGTCCGACTGGGAGGATGTAATCTTGATATTAGTCATTCGTCAAGATATTACTTGATCACCATGCACGACAGCAGCAAGACTTACAAACAAAAAAAGAACAATTCGCAATTCAAAATTTACAAAACTTTAGAACGAAATATGAAAACCGACCAACAGCCAGTAACAACAAAGGAGGCAGAAGAGGCGTAGCTACAGCCGTATCAATGATACGGGGCCGCCGGGCTACAGAGGCCCGTAACGTGTGTAAGCAAAAATTTGTAAAGTGTTATCCACAATGTCACTTAATCCCAAGTAAAAAAAAAATGCCCAAAGTTTCTTCATTTTTTTCAGCAATCAATTTATATCAACAGCTCATATACGTCCCCACCGAGGGGCTCGAGCCTACCCTGAATTAGTGCGATTAGGCCTTAGTCTACCACGCTGGCCCAGTGCCGGTTGGTTGATTTCACACACAACCTTTGAATTTACTTCGCAAGAGTGGGCAGGTTTCATCTCGATGTTTTCCTTCACCGTAAGAGCGTCGAATAAACGTTTATATGAATTCGAAATTCGAAAACAGGGGATCGAACCCGCGTCTCCCGGATCAATCAATTTAATGCTAGCATTTTTGTTTCTTTTGTGAGAAATCTTTACCCTTTATTTGGGCCCCCCAACTAATTATGATGCAGGACACGCTACGCCACTAAGGAGGCCAATCCTTACAGTGCCATGGAAAGACGCCTGTGATCTCTTCCAGTCAGATACACGTAAGCAAGATGCAGCGAACACCTGTTCTGTGTCAAGAGTCAAGGCTCACACAGTAAAGGTCGCACACCGGTCGATTGGACATTATGTCGCATCCAATTATCATACTTGTTATGTAATATACCTTAACACGGTTTCGTAACCGTGTGAAGTGTCAGTGGTTTAGTTGGCTAGGGTCGCTACCTCCCGTTCGAGAGGCAAGGGTTCGAACCGATGCAATTTTCGATTTTCGTTTATTCGAAGCTCAAGGAAAGCATCATCGTAAGGGAACCAGCACACACAAAAAATTCGACGCAACCGTGTGAAAACGACTAATCCGCACTGGGCCACCGAGGACTAATCACCCTAATTCAGGGAAGGCTCTGGTGATGATGTCCCGTTTTTTCATCAACAGCTCATAATATACGTCCCCGCCGAGGGGCTCGAGCCTACCCTGAATCAGGGTGATTATAGGCCCTAGTCGACCACGCTAGCCCAGTGCGGGTTGTCGACTTCACACACAACCTTTGAATTTCTTCGAAAGAGTATGCATGCAGGTTTCCTCACGATGTTTTGTAAGAGCGTCGTCGTCGTACATAATGAATTCAAAATTTTAAAACACATTGGTACGTGATGGGGATCGACCCCGCATCTCCCGAACGGAAGACAAGCGGCCCTAACCAGTACACCATCGCCGCTCAGTGTCCCGTTTAGGAAGTAGAAATTCGAACCCGTCCGTAACAATAAGTTTTCATCAAAATCAACGGCCCGTTACAGTCCACTGCTGGACTATGAGCCTCCTCCACTCCGCGTGTTTGGTTTTGCCATAATCTCCACGCTTGGCAGGCGGGTTGGAGATCGCAGATTAAAAGGTTACTGTATCAGAGAGCGCTGCTGCCCGTTCCCTGTTCAATGTGTAGTCCCTAAGTCGCCTCTTACGACACCCACGGGTAGAATAGGGGTTGGTGACAAATGTATTGTACTCTGCCGTCACCACACGTTGGCTAGTGCCGGGTTTTTTGTGTAAGTTTTCATGCCTTCTTATAATTACTCACTTAAAATAAAATAAGACGAGTCAGAATGATTAAAGTAACGATTTTTTACGTCTGTATTAAAAAAAGAATTAGAAAATCCCATTTCATCACCTTGCGCACATCACAAGCGCACTATAAGTAATACTTCAGAGAATACCTAAGTGCGGCTAGCGATTCTTCAAAATCATGTAACTGACCGATAGCCGGAATTGGCTAGTGCCGGGTTTTTTGTGTTAGCCGGCCCGTAAGTGCTGTTTTTCCTCAAGCCTTGAAGTTGTTTCGATGTGTCTGCGGTAATCTTAGGTAAATATCGTATGGTAAATAGATATTCTTGTAATTAGCTTGTTTTAAGGACTTCACCTGACTTATCCACGTGTAAGAAAAGGGTCCTTTATCAGAGAATTTATCTTTGTCTAAACTTTGCGACATGACATCATAGAGTTACTAAAACTGCCTAATGTAAAGTGACTCTACATACTCTACTTAAAAAGAAAGTCTAACAAAATAAAGATAATATTCATGAAATGGAAAATAAAATAAGGCCGATCTTCACTGCAGTACTTAATGAAATCGTATGGAAGTAGGTCGTGCCGCGCCCTGCTAAAGACAATATTAGCACAAGTCGGTCAAGCGTCAAACTAAGTTAGCCACTTAGCGAACTGACGCGTAAGTTACCGTGTTGACGCCTGACGAGACTTTGCAACAGTCTATCATGACCGTTTTTAATAGAGTAGGGTATTAGTATGATGATATTAATTAAAATCATTGCTCCAATCGCGTGGTCTTCAGAATATCCCACGGGAACAAGATTATTCTGTGCTGATTCTTTGAGCCGCAAAGGAACAAATAAATAATTTCGCATTTCCAATATTGTTTTGTACAAAAGCGAGTCATATGACATTTAAAAAACTGTCCGAAATACCAAGAAATCCTACACAGACAGAAATAACACCCAAATAAAAATATAACGTAGATAATTGCTCAACCAGGAATTGAACTTGGCACATTAGCGCATAGAGCCGATGCACTGCCAACTAAACTATAAATTATACTAGCAGTCCGCCCGCGGCTACGCTCGACGCTCGTGTTGTGTAAGATTTTCCCGTGGGAATAAGACTTTTTCCCATAAAAAGTATCCTATGTGTTAATCCAGGGTACAATTTCATCCCAATCCGTTCAGTAGTTTTTGCGTGAAAGAGTAACAAACATCCATACATACAAATTTTTGCGTTATAATATTAGTAAGGATTATAATGTTCTTATTTTTCGTTTCGATTTTTCATACAAATTGCTCCAGTCAATCATCAAAAACGAAATCGCAAGGGAGCAAGGTAGTTGATATCGTCCAGAAGTGTAACTTCGTGAATTGTTTGTGGGCTGGCCACGTCTGTCGCAGAACCGATGAGCGTTGGAGCAGACGGGTGCTCGAATGGAGACCACGTCTCGGGAAACGTAGTGTGGGACGCCCCCCTGCCAGGTGGACTGAGGACCTGAGGAAGGTCGCTGGTGGTGGCTGGATGAGGAAAGCGGGTGATCGTGCGTTTTGGCGTGCCCAAGTGGACTGCAATAGGCTGATTGATTGAATCATCAAATAATTTCCTTAATGAGTATTATTATGTAACCTCGTTAAAATGCCGGACGTTTACTGGTACTTACAGTACTTCACGTTTTAAATAAGTTGTTGTAATGACTTGTTAACAAAATAAAGATTGAAGAGAGGTTGATCAAGTTTACTAATAATGAAGAAGCCACGATGTAGTATTGTTTTCCTTACTAGAGTAGTAGTCTCATAAACATTTTAAATAATTTATGACTTCACAAGACTTGACTTCACTTGACTTTATTTATTCACAAGTCGGTGGTCTGGTGGTTAGGGCCGCTGCCTCCCGTCCGGGAGACGCGGGTTCGATCCCCACCACATACCAATGTGTTTTCGAATTTCAAATTCATATGTACGTACATATTTGAAAACATCTTGTATGTCCGGAAGAACATAATGCTATTTCTTAAGAATTCTGATATACATAATAAAAAGAAATTAGCGCACACAAAGTTTAGACTGTGTAAGGTTAATAATTCATTCATGGGGAACTGTATTCGCTTCTATAATAAAATACCAGATGATATTGTAAATCTGTCCGATAGCCAATTTAAAGCTAAAATTTAAACTAATTTATGTTCTAAGGCCTATTATACGATAAATGATTACTTAGATGATAAAAACGTCTGGTCAACTGTTGTTCCAAATCAGCGGAGTAGATTATAATTATGACTCATGTATGATTCTTTATATATTTAAAAGAAAAGTACAAAAGATACAATTCCTGTGGAGTTTCTTCTGGCCGTTCTTCTCCACAGAGGGCGTACACTGGTAGTGAACGTGCCATCCATGATAGCTTTGACGTCGAAAAATGATTTGTAAAAATCTTAATTCGAATAAAAAAAATTTGACTTTGACTTTGACGTTTATTCGACGCTCTTACGGTGAACCCTTCACACTACTGCGAAGAAATTCAAAGGTTGTGTGTGAAGTCGACCAACCCGCGCTGGGCCAGCGTGGTCGACTAAGGCCTAATCACTTTAAATCAGGGTAGGCTTAAGCCCCTCGGTGGGGACGTATATGAGCTGTTGATGATTTATTCACAACAGACATTACGTAATATTATGAGGTAGTAGTACCCCACGTAATCCGTTAGATAGATTGTGTGCCAGCGAGAAGCCCTATTTACTATAATTTTTATTGTTTACGTGGATACCGTCGACCATGCATGTCCAAATTAGGTTGGTCGACTGAAATAACCACCTATGAGATTGTTTCATGAGGTTTTTCCTCGTTTCCCCGTGTTTAAACTAAACAAACATGAAAATTATGATGTGAATGTAATAAATATTGAAATGCGGAAAACAGTAACTGGTGCTGAAATCGAGAACTTCCGTTGAAGTTGTACACCGATTTAAATAATATTGTATACTTACACGGTACGAACGGGAATATACTTGTAGAACTTAAATTACACACATTATAGTTGGGTTACCGTAGGTTGGACTCTGACAGATTGAAAATTTAAAAACTTTTTACGATTATTTCGTTTATCTATTTATTTATTAAGTAAAATTACATACTGTTTAATGATAAAATAAGAGGTGAAGTTACTTCATTTTTAATTATTAGCTATTATGGTTTTTAAACTGAATATTATTTAAAAAAGTAGTTAACGTCGTATGAAGAATTTTGAAGCTTTCAGAACTCATCCTATAATAACCCAACAAACGTGGTTTATCGTTTAAAAAAAAAAGATTGTATGTGATTGATTTGAAAATACGGCCTCATCAACAGCTCATATACGTCCCCACCGAGGGGCTCAAGCCTAACCTGAATTAGGGCGATTAGGCCGTAGCCGACCACGCTGGCCCAGTGCGGGTTGGTCGACTTCACACGCAACCTTTGAATTTCTTCGCAGGAGTGTGCAGGTTTCACCGTAAGAGCGTCGTATGAATTCGAAATTCGAAAACACATTGGTACGTGGTGGGGATCAAACCCGCGTCTGCCGGACGCAAGGCAGCGGCCCTAGCCACTAGACCACCGACGCTCTTTTTAAAAATACGGCCTAACTTTGTGTTTTTTATTGCATCTGGTGACATTTTGCTAACTTATTGCCTATGTGGCACTAAATTTCTATTCAATTGCGTTTCAAAATTAAACTTATCCAAACCTGGATCTTTCTGATAATATAAACAAAACTATACTAGTTCGTGGTTTGATTTTTTTGAGTTTATTCAGAACTCTATGACATCATAACTCCGCGCACCGATCGGTCAGTCGGCCGCATACGCGCGCCTTAACAGACATCTCCCGCGCCGATTGAAGATATCCTCTTCTAAAATTCATCGTATTCAAATCAACTTTGCAATGACATTAAATATTTACGCCTTCACTGTCAACTATAATAATAATTTCCAATTTTAAACGTCTATAAATGCTGTTATTATAATGGTATTATTAGTTGTTATTTCAATATATTTTATTATTTACGGATTTACCTTGTCTGTGATGGAAATAAACATTGTGTAATGTTGGATTGATTTTGATGTGGTTTTAAACAATATTGTGTTGTGTTTCATTTGTGGATTTTTTTACATTTTGGATTGAAAATGGGAGTTCGCAGAAAAAGTCGTAGAGATGCAGGTATAAATCTTATTTATTTTACAATTTATTGAGCACAATAAAAAAAATACAATAAAACAAAAGAAAAACGACACAGCAGGCCTCCTTATTTCTAAAGAAATATCTTCTAGCAAACTATGTTTATTTTATTGAAAAAAAATTTAATCGCTCATTCAATTCATTATTGTTCTTCATGTAATGTCCTCGTAATGGTGTCATAAAGCTAAAATATTTTAATAGTAATAATGGCCCCGATTCAGGAAGTCATGCTCTAATTCTAATTTTAAAATCTATCTATCCTTTTCGTTTTTATGACTAATAAATGTTGATGAATTCAGATGGACGATATATTTTAAACGAATGATAACCTAAAATAAAGGCGTCAAATTAAGAGATTTTTAAGTCGGATGTTTTACGTGCTCTCTAAAATTGTGCAATCGACGCGTCCATAAGGTTCAAATTCGATGTTTGACAGCCCTAATATTAGGATGGCCATCTCCTGTCCCTTTTTAATCAAGGTGAAAAGGACTGACGAACTTAAATTAAGGATTAGAGCGTGACTGTGTGAATCGCTGTAAACTCAAATCATATTTATAATTCTATGTATAGGAATATTGCAAGCCGTACAGTACCACAGATAAAGAAGGGCTCAAATCAAATCAACGGCCCGTTACAGTCCACTGCTGGACTATGAGCCTCCTCCACTTAAGTGTTTGGTTTTGCCATAATCTCCACGCTTGGCAGGCGGGTTGGACATCGCAGATTAAAAGGTTACTGTATCAGAGAGCACTGCTGCCCGTTCCCTGTTCAATGTGTAGTCCCTAAGTCGCCTCTTACGACACCCACGGGAAGAGTAGGGGTTGGTGACAAATGTATTCTACTCTGCCGTCACCACACGGCAATCTGATGATTAATCACATGATTACCATGATTCCGAATACCCGTTGTCTTACGTCATTACCACAATCCGTCCTATACTCACAATCAGCTGTACAACAGGATATGATGCTCTGCAACAGAATAAGTAAAAGTAGTGTATTTAGTCCTTTTTTTTCGCACATCTGCATCCCGTTGGACGAATTGAGTAGACACTTTTATGCTGTTGAAAACTTTTTCTTCTTTTCATGGTAGAAGTCTAGAACTCTGCCTCGGAACACGCCGACCACTTATCACAATCTGTATCTACGGACTGACTCAACAAAAAAAAATATATAACAAAATAATATTTTATATATACAGCATGAAATTTACATCGTTTTGTTCCCGCCGTGTAGTGATAGTACCCGTCAAACTGAACAACTTTTCGCGAAAAAATAAATTCCTGTGACAAAACAATTTTTGGTCTCTCCATACAAAATGGGTCGGTCGGGAGTCTCACTTTGTATGGAGAGACCCAAAGTTTTTTTGTCGCAGGGAAATTTTTAATGTAAATTTCACGATGTATATTATATTCAAATTCAAAATCATTTATTGTAAGATTGTGGTAAAAACTAAGGGATGGTACATTTTCTTCGTCTCACACAATCGACCCTATATAAGGGTATACAATAATAAAAAGTAAGATTTAAACATGCAAAAAATTAAAATTAATACCATACGAGTTAAAACAAAAAAAATAATTAGAATTAATACAATACGAGTCAAAGCATTTTAAAATATGATAAGAAAACTATACGTATGTCAAGAATATAATGAAAATAATGTCAAATATAAGATTTTACAACTACGTCAAAGCATTATATGCAAATCTTATACAAAAGTTTAAAGAACGGTTCCGTCATGTCATGTAGATGTATCGAGGAATTCTTTGACTGAGTAAAACATGTTTTCCAACAACCACTCCGTGATTTTCTTTTTGAATTGAGAAGGTGCATCATCCTGTATAATCAGCCTGTAATGTCCCACTGCTGGGCAAAGGCCTCCCCATTGTTCCGCCATTCCTCCCGGTCCTGGCAAGCTCCCACCAGTCCAGTCGTTTAACTCGTCTCGCCATCTTTTTCGGGGCCTGCCTCGGCGTCGTCGGTTCCCGTCTTGAGGATATAATAATAATAAAAAAAAAATGTTTTAAATAAAAACGTTTCGTTTTGCACAGTACTAGTTCTTAAGTAAATATACCTATATATTTTGATAATGCCGGTTAAGAACCAATAGTGTCTATCTCAGTTTTTTACGTTTTTTATGTAGATGGATTTAGAGTTAATTAAGCTTACCTATTCAAGCGTCCATCTTAAAATTCACTAAAATTTTTAAGTTCTTCGCTACAGAGAGAGACCCTTTTTTTCGTCTCCTGTAAAGTTGAGTTTTTTGAGATAGACACTATTGATTCTTAACTGTTGAATTATATCATTTTTTGTTGTTGTTGTTATTAATAACTAAATTATTATTATTTTTATTATTGTTATTAATATTGTTATATAACGCTTTCCGTATTTATTTTAATTTCTGTTTTTTTTTCTATGTGCGGATACAGTCCCGTACACTTCGTCTGTAACAGCAAAGACCGAATCGAAAATACTTTTAGAAAAATTGTTGTTTCGAACGAATAGACGCACGTGATATGAATTTACTTATGAATTCGACTGTACCTACTAGTTTAAATAAAAAAGAGTGACCATGCTGAACGTTTGACTTGGTAACAGGTTTAGCGATGCGCTGGGCAATAACTCTAATATCACCACGTGTCGAACAGAGGTCGTAAGCTTATTATAAGCTAAACATTCGTCATTGCAACCGATCATACACTCAAACTTATCTATACAAGACTAAATCTACGATTTTCAATTCCATTTAGTTATAGGTACTCTCGCATCAGGCGGCCGCTTAATGGCCGGGGGGCGTCGCTCGTGACTAGGCAGCTCTACACGAATAAATACTTTAGCTTGACTTTGCAAATAATTTAATTCTTTATTTTACTATCCTCACTACAACATCCATCGTCTTCAGATCATTTCCTGACTTCACAAAACTCATACTTCATTTTTCACCAACATCAGGCATCTCTCGAGTGCCAGTAATAACTAAAAAGTATCAATACAAAAGAAGAAAATATCGCGGAGTTTGCACACAGAGCATACAAACTCCACAGTACCGTCAGTGAATTTCTATACCATCGACACTTGTACACCTTCAACCAACCAACAGCTCACAATACGTCCCCTCCGAGGGGCTCGAGCCTACTCAAAATCCGGATTAACCACGCGGCCCCAGTGCGGGTTGGTTGACTTCACGCACATCATTTGAATTTCTTCACATGAATGTGCAGGTTTCATCACGATGTTTTCCTTCACCGCGTCGAATAAACTGTACAGCTGACGAATTAGTTGACCCCCCCCGCTCGAAACCGATGAAGTTTTCTTGGGTAATTGTTTTTGCTTTATCATGAAATTTCGTATAATTGTGCAGGTTAATAAACTGTACGAGTATATAAAATGTTATGTAAAGATATAAATAATCACCTAAGAAAATCTCATCGGTTTCGAGCGGCGGGGCGGGGCGGGGGTCAGCTAATTCGTCAGCAGACTGGACAACACGTCTTTAGGAAATTATTTTATATATTTATCTTACAGACCCAACACAAACAACGGAATGCGTGCCCGGCGGTTGCCAGAACCGTGGGCGTTGCAGCCAGACGGACGCGGGGCGCGTGTGCGTGTGCGTGAGTCCGTGGGGCGGGCCACGCTGCACCACATACGTGGGCCACGACCACGCGTGCGTCGAGCGCAAGTGCCCCACGCCGACCACGTGCGTGTGGAAGCCCGCATGTGAGTATTCAGTCTTTCTTCATGTTGGTTTATCAACAGTTTTGACAGCACTTGCGGTGTATCGATGGCTCGGCTACGCTGTTACATAGGTATTACATAGGTAGTAGTTATTTATCTTTGTATATAAGTATATATCTTTGTAAACATATTTATATGGTATATTATTTATTTATGTAGCAATATTGACATATTATGTATGTAGGTATATAATATGTAGGTTTGTATGCCCTAAGTATAAATAGTTTGTTTATGTAACTTTGATTAATGGTATTAAATAGCTTCTTCTATTCTGTTTTTCTTGTGTGCACCGTCCCACAGTTCCAATGCAGCTTTCTTGTACCCTAAGGTTGCCTGGAAGAAATTGCTACCTTAGCAATAAGGCCGCCTATCTGTACACCCCTTCATCTATCTTTTGTACTTTCAAGCTATATCCTTGTGTGCAATAAAGTATATTCTATTCTATTATTATTTGTATATTTTGTGGATAAACCACAAAATCAAGTGTACTACTCTGTTCTGCACTATAAATAAATAAATATGTGGGGACATCTTCACACACGGCCATCTGATCCCAAACTAAGCAGAGCTTGTACTATGGGTACCAGACAGCTGATATACATTACATTATAGATTGTTAAGTTAAGAAAATCAATAGGGTATTTGATTTCTGCTATCGAACACTAAAATAATTTTTGCTCTATCTTTAAAATTTATCGAGTTATAAAGGTTTGTAATTCAAGATTAGACAGAGAGACACATACTTGCTTGTGTTGCGACGTCACAAGCAAGTAGCGCCGTATAATATATATCAGTGGCGAAGGGTGAAATTTTGACAAAGGTAAGCCGGAAGAGCGCGGCCTACCTAACTAAATGACATGCTTTTTGTTTTCAAAACTGTGAGTTCGGAAGATCGAATTTATCGCTACACCAGTAGTCAAATAGTCAGTTGATCAGCAATCCATATGAATTAATGCCATAATATCATACAGAACTCACAACACTCACTCAACAACTTACCGTATTGAACAGATCGTGAAAACACAGTAAAAACAACAATTTCACTGTTTACAAACAAGCACACACTAAATTGGCGGACACGTACTAATTAAATTTATTGTATCACTTTACTTCCCCATATAAATCATAATTTAATCAATCACACAACATCACACTTCAAAATTAAATAAAAATTTCGACCCCGCGATGTATTTTCTTACTGCAACTCTTCTTTTTCAATTTTGCTATCTTATCAATTCCTCTCTCGCGTATGTGTTATGCATTAGAAAGAGAAAGAAATTATGTGAAGCCGACCCGTCTCGGCTTCTATGACGCCATTTTATGGGTGTGTTTCAAATCAAACTGACAGCACTGGCAACATGCGAGTGAGAAGGCAAATATGGAAGTAAACCCTTGGAGCGGCAGAGACAGAGTATACTGGCAATTCACGAACTCAGTCGGTCGTGCGACTCGTGCGTGATCTAATATACATTGACGTGCTTGTGGAGCGCCGTCCGCCTCGACTTGTATTAAAAAAAAGCAATGTATCTTGTGCTCGCGTGTACGTAAATTACTATCAGCGTTAAGGGCTGTTGGAGCGGATTTTCGAAAGGTAAGCCGGTGGGAATCGGCTTGTATGGACCCTTCGCCACTGATATATATATATATACAAAAATTAGTTTTTGAAAGAGACAGACATATTGAAACTTTAAAAAATCACTGTATTGTAATTCGTTTTCCAACCGGTTTTGTTTTTTTCTTCGCGAGTCGTCTGCTACTAGTCTATATTTCTTAAAATATGGTATATTTAGGAACAGTCAAATTGGAATATCTATAGTTCTGTCGATAATTTTAGACAATCGATAGCGTTCATGCCTACTGTCCATAGTTTCAATCAATATTACCTATACCTATCGCTAGTGTAGAATCTATTGATCAATAACATAGATACTATCGTTGTGCTCTCGATTCGAAGGTTCCGGGTTTCAATCCCCTTTGGTCTAGCGTTCAGAGCTTTCTACTCCTCATTTTGAAGTTTTGGAAGTCGGTCGAATCTCTTTAAGATAAGATAAGATAAGATATTTATTGCAAGCCACATGGTTAAAAAAGATGTTACATTAGCAATTGAGACACACAGAGACTGAGAGAATTGAGACTTTATCTAAATAATAGCGGTAGCTATATGCTGACGGACGCGGGGCCCGTGTTCGTGTGCGTGAGCCCGTGGGGCGGCCCACGCTGCGCCACGTGCGTGGGCCACGACTACGCGTGCGTGTGGAAGCCCGCCTGTGAGTATTTAGTCTTTTTCCTTGTTTGTATAACGACATTTTTTGCCAGTATTTGCAGTGTATCGAAGGTAAAGGCTACGCTGTTAGGTATTATCTATTGTAAATGTAATTTTATTTAATTTTGATGGTATTTGGCTACTCCATAGCGTTTATCTAACAGACACCGTGGCCTAGTGGAGCTTTTAGCTCTAGGTCCTAGATTCGAATTCCGGTGGGGACACAGTTTATTAAAATGCACTTTGGGCGACTGTTTCCGGTTTAGTTACCTCTTTTGGGACATCGCAGACCGAATCACCTGGAATGATCCGTGCTTCGGAATGCACGAATCCATTTTTTCCGGCTGTTATCTACGGATGTTATACTAATCCATACTAATATTATAAAGAGGAAAGATTTGATTGTTTGGTTGTTTGCATCGATTAGGCTCAGAAACTACTGAACCAATTTAAAAAATTCTTTCACCACTAGAAAGTTATAATATCCTTGAGTAACATAGGCTACTTTTTACCTCAGGAAAATCCATTCCCACGGGAAAAATCCAACAATAAGTAACACGGGATGGACTGCTAGTCGTTAGATAAGCTGCAACTCTGATACCAGGATTTGTGAGGTGAAGTTTGGTCGGTCAACGACTTTACAACCCAAACGACATGAGGTTGTTGAATCTTGTTATTTTTTACCTTGTATTGTTGGTTGAATAAACTTTTAATTAACTTGCTTGTCTTTCCTTATCGCGTAGCTAATTTGGTCATAAATCCATTGTGTTTTATTTATCACACGTTAACACATATTTAAAAGGGTTTTTCCCATTAAAACATGCACATTTTTCCTTGTAAAGAGGTCATTGTTCTTTATTAATATTGTGACCATATAAATTTTAATGTAAATCAGAGTAGGTAGAATAATATCATCAACGGCCCGTTACAGTCCACTGCTGGAGGCTCATAGCCTCCTCCACTTAAGTGTTTGGTTTTGCCATAATCTCCACGCTTGGCAGGCGGGTTGGAGATCGCAGATTAAAAGGTTACTGTATCAGGGAGCGCTGCTGCCCGTTCCCTGTTCAATGTGTAGTCCCTAAGTCGCCTCTTACGACACCCACGGGAAGAGTAGGGGTTGGTGACAAATGTAGAATAATATTATCGTTATAAAAATTGTTTTATTCGTGTAGGGCTACATTTTGAATATGCTTTACGCAGGATGGTCCAGTGCGTTCTTTTCTGTGAGAAAGAAAGTGACGTTTCTGTCACTTCATGTCAATCGCAATTATTTTCTGCAGCTTATTTTTGTTAAGTTGCGTGCTAGCTGTTGTTACCGCGGTTCCTGTCATGCGGCAGATCCGCTTAGAAAAGTCCCATTTTTATTTTGACATCACCGAGGGGCTCGAGCCTACTCTGAATAAAGTCTACAATGTCGTCCACGCTGACCCAGTGCGGGTTGATCGACTTCACACACATCCTTTTGTATTTCTTCGCAGGAGGGTAACTTTTCTTACTATGTTTATTTCTCATGAATTTTATTTTTCATCTGACTTTGAACACAATTGTATGTTGTTATCGAAATATATATGAATAACCAAATGTATGAATTCTTACGCATTGACCAGTATTTAGGAATATATCGTTTCTTTTCTCCGCAGTGAACCTATCAGAGCCCGGCGCGCCGTTCTGCGTGTGCGAAGAGGGCGTGGCCTGCGCTCCCCCGGTGGGCGCGGGGCGGGAGGGCGCGGGGGGCGCGTGGGGGGGCGCCGCCCTCGCACTCATCGTGCTAGTAGCAGCTGTGGTGGCAGCGCTCTATGTGATTCATCGGAGGAGGCAGTGAGTATTAATGTGTGCAGCTATAGTAGAATTATTTTGTCCGTGCAGTTATTAGTTAGTTAGTGCAAATATTCTACTTCTTGTGGATGCTTCGAACTCAAATTATCTACTTTCAACAGCTACTGCAGCTTTTTCAACTTGCTTCTAGACGTTTTCAAAAAACTTTAAAGTAACATTTGAACAGCCGAGCGGTAGTGCATGTTCAAATCTCAAACTCAAAATCAAGATATCATCGCGATATACCTAGTTCGCATGATGGTGCTGGTGCTTCGCGCTCGCTCGGTCAATGGGGGATTTTCTGACAGCTCTTTAAAAAATAAAAATAATAGTTCTTATTTTTGACAAGAGATGGCGCCAGGTGTACTTCGTGGATTCTTTTTTTAAATCACTTTATGGACCTGGGTGACTCGCTGGATTTCTTCGGATCCACGAATCGTCATCGCCATCTATCGAAGATTTGTAAACTATTTTTTTTAATTGGCTGTCGGTAAATCCCCCATTAATAGTAAGAACGAAAAAGTGAAAAAGTAGTGAAGTGTAGTAGTGTAGTAGTAGCGAAGTGTGTGAAATGTTCGAATTTTGTTTCAGCGGCGCGTTCGTTCACGCTCGTCTGGCCGACAACGTGGAGATCAACAACCCGATGTACCTCGCCGGAGAAGACGACGAGCCAAGACTCAACCACACGCACGCGGTCTGTATGAACATAAATATGTTTTCTCCGACACGCTCGAAAATGTGATCATTACTGTAAAAAAACAGTACGCGAATCAGCATACTCTTCTTAAGTTTTAATGTTCTAAATACAAAATTTAAATGAATCGGACACGACTCGTAGTGATTTGAGTTGGCTGTATGCTCTGTATGACACTGGCACAATAAGAAAAGAAAAGTGCACAATATGGCGGTTTGTAATTTTGGCCGTTTTTATTTTTATCGTACTATATTATTTATTTTGTTACTTTTCATGATGGAGTTAACTAATCATTGAATTGGGGAAATTTCACCAATCAAAGTAGAAAGTGATAAAGATTAGAACTTATAAGTTTAGTGCGATACAAGTAGACATCTAAATTCAAGGTACCACAATATTTTTAGTATTTTGTAATTTCCTCGCATATTTCAGAGAAAAGCACTATACAAGCCTCGGCAGCAATAACTCTTTACACAATAAAAGTTCTCGCCTGCGCCTCGGACTTTAAACGTGCCCTCGTCCAGCAATAACTAATTTTACGGCCGCGGCAGTAATGTACTATTAATCACAATTATATTTTTTTTACGTAGCTTGTAATGTGTCCCACTGCTGGGCAAAGGCCTCCCCTCTATGTGAACATATATTTGGATGTTTAGATGTTTGTTCCGCCTTCACGCTTAAAGTACTCAACGGATTAACACATACGACACTTTTTACAGAAAAAAGTCTTATTCCAATGGGAAAATATTACACAATGCGAGCGTAATCGCGGGCGGGCCGCTAGTAAACAAATAAGTATGTGGGGACATTTTCACACACGGTCATCTGAACCCTCGGACCAACCACCCACTGGACACCACATTCTGTAAAATTTACTAACAAACTAATTACGAAAAAGTTGCGTTGCGTGGGCGCGGGGAACACGTCGTGATTGGTTCATCTTCATCTCGCTTACGCAACGTATTGACAGGTCTCATAATTGGTCGAAACTGAAGTGAGCCGCGAGGTATTGGCCGCCCAGAGATATCTATATGTGCAAATGCACCTATGCGTTTCGGAAAGTTGCGCCCTGACATGTGGTGCCCAGTGGGTGGTTGGTCCGAGTCTGAACCCAAACTAAGCAGCTTAGAGCTTGTACTATAGGTATCAGACAGCTGATTTTATTACATAAATAGATAAATACATACTTATAACATCCAGACACAAGGCAAATACAAAAGTTCATCACAGGAATGTTTGCCCTGGGCGGGATTCGAACCAGACGTACTTCGAAGGCAGGCTTACTATCAACTACGCTAAGGAGCCGTCATATCACACCTCGTACCTCGTCATCATCATCATCATCTCAGCCTGTCCACTGCGCTCAACGAGGCACCACTCGCGGTCCTGCTTGGCGCACATCCAGCGGCTTCTGCGACCTTCACCAGATCGTCGGCCCACTTTGTGGATCATCAACAGCTCATATACGTCCCCACCGAGGGGCTCGAGCCTACCCTAAATTAGGGCGATTAGGCCTTAGTCGACCACGCTGGCCCAGTGCGGGATGGTCGACTTCACACACAGCCTTTGAATTTCGTGCAGGTTTCATCACGATGTTTTCCTTCACCGTAAGAGCGTCGAATACATAAAAATTCAAAATTCGAAAACACATTGGTACGTGGTGGGGATCGAACCCGCGTCTCCCGGACGGGAGGCAGCGGCCCTAGCCAATAGACCACCGACGCTGTAATCTGTGGTCATGTTCATTATATTTTGTTTGCAGAACGGTGGCAACCATTTCGCGAACCCTGTATACGAGAGTATGTACGCCCCGCAGCCGAACAACCCCGCTGAGGTACGTCACATCGCAACCAATGCTACATAAAGTGGAGTTAGTTAGTTAGTTAGTTAGTTAGTTAACTTCCATTATGTTTGATGATTTATTATTGCTATTTTATGGATGTGCAATAAATAAATAAATCTAAATCTATTACTTCTAATAGAATCAATTTTACAACTTGCCTTATTAGAAAATTACACACATAAATTGATGTTAGTGATACCCTGCTTCAGATAACATTGGAAAATCTTATAATAATAATAAAAACCTTAAAGCTAAACCAACAATCTTAATTATACATTTCCGTAAACTAAGGTACATGTGGAGACTGGTGCCTGAAATAGACGGGAGTCTGTGCTTCAGGTCGCCAGAACCACAGGTGTACTTCCCCTGTGGAATGGACATTAAATTAAGCGTTAGTTGTATCGGTTGTATCGGTTTATATAAGATACATTTCCATCCAGACATAATATGTCAATACAACATATACATATATACAACATATTATGTCAATCTCGATTAGCTGACTGAGTTACGAACACAGGTTACGAATAACCTTTTTTCTGCCATACATATTTTTTGTATTTTTTCCAATGTGACGGCAGAGTAGAATACATTTGTCACCAACCCCTACTGTTCCCGTGGGTGTCGTAAGAGGCGACTTAGGGACTACACATTGAACAGGGAACGGGCAGCAGCGCTCTCTGATACAGTAACCTTTTAATCTGCGATCTCCAACCCGCCTGCCAAGCGTGGAGATTATGGCAAAACCAAACACGCGGAGTGGAGGAGGCTCATAGTCCAGCAGTGGACTGTAACGGGCCGTTGATGATGTTGAATCAATCAAAATTTAAGAAAATCAGTTTTTTTTTTGTATTTAGGTTTGAGATAATAATAATAAATATACCTATATATGCTTTTTTTGTAGGAGCAAGAGTTACTGGACGGTTCCGCAGACGGGTCACCGCCGCCCGCCGAGCGCGCCGCGCTGCTTTGAGCGCTCTCTTACGACTCACTTTAGTACTAGCGAACCGTAAACAGCGACATCTAGCGGCTCGACACTACACTATAGGGCGTAGACAACGCTCTCTGGCGGACCAGACAAGATAACTATCGATAGAGGGAGTATATCGGCTCAATATCAACTTGATTCAACCTTGTTGAAACGTGAGTTTTACATCGTAATAACAAAAAGAGTAAAGATGGAGTTATGACGTCACTTTCGTTTGACTCAAATTGCGCTCAAAGATCTGCGATACTGTAATACTGTGAAGATGTCCCCATATAATTTCACTAATACTCATATGAGTCAAATTGTTATTGAGTCATTCTAATGAGCTATAACTGTAATGTAAATAGTCAATACGTACTCACAGCTGTGCCAAACTATTTACGTATGTATTTTTAGTTAAGAAACTTGGCCTCAAATCGAACTAAGATGAATTGAATTCGTATTATTTAAGAGAAGCAGAAGACAGCTTGGTTTTAAAATAACAAAGTTGGTCAATTTTGTGTTTGTTGGAATAGAGACCATTATAAAGTTATATTTCAACATATTCTTCATTTTTTTTCTTGTAACGACAGAACAATATAAAAAAAAATACCAAGAAAATAATATTTTTAATCAAATATTCCCATCCTTAGTATCAATCAAACTGAGATTGACACCTAAAATACTATCGTTTCTCAGAACGGTATAGTATTTGTACACCATTTGTGCCTACGTTTTTAAAAGAGATGTACTGAAATCAATTTATGTTAGAAAATATGAATATTATTTTGAAATATTTAGTTCATTATTTCATTAATTTATTATTTCATAACAATTATTTAACAAATCTTTTTTTATCTATTTGTAGTTTTTTCATTTCGAAATTAATTGTTTTAATGTGAATTTTATGGTAGGTACAAGTAGTACGTAAACATTTTTAAACGTAGCGGTAAAATTAGTTGACCTAAAATCACATTTATCTGGTCCGAATATTGACACTGATCACTAGAGATGGGAATATTTTAATTAAATGCCTTTGGTAAAAAGTATTATTTTTTTGGTTTCTTTTGTAACACGTTGTACATGGTGTCCAAAAAGGGTGTTGGCAGTTTATACCCAAAAATTATATATGAAAAATATATCATTTCATAATTTTATTACTATTTGCAAAAAGTACATTATAATGGAAAGTTTACGACAAAAAAAGTATGTTGTTTAAATGACGTCCATTACGTCTTAATCCATTTTCTAATGATATTCGCACTGGGAGATAAAGAAATGTCCCGTACATTGAACTGCGCGCGATGTAAGCGGCGAACTGTTATTACCGAATTATTGTTTTGATAATAAGCTCGTACACAAAATGCGCGCTGAGCTCCGATATACGAATCCATTTCAATTAAATTTCCAATAAACTCCACGTATGACATTATATTTCTTTTTGCAATTACCCTCATTAAGACGATTTATTGATATTTAAAAGTGCAAATACCCTTTTTAGACACCCAGTATAAACCAAAGTATCTTCTGAAATCTGACACTCGCCGTAATACTGCGAAAACCAATTAAACTACATAAAATGCAAACGGAAATATCGCGATTACAAAGTATATGGGGTTTTCTTTTTCCTTTATTTGTTCAAAACAAAAGTATTACAATTTATAATTATGACACGCTTCAAAAAACCTTGGAAGGTTTAGGCATGAAGCGAGGTATGCAGAAATATGAGTTTAAATGGCCGTTGTTGCACTTGGCACTTGGCACATGGATTACAATTAATAATTATAAAGCGAAAAATTAACAACAGACGTTATCTGTATCAATGATAATCTGTATAACTTTAATTAGCTGACAAGTGTAACTAATAAAATAATCTATTGTCCTTTGGACTGAAGTATAGGATTATAGATTTTTATTTTAAGATTCTTTTACATATGTTCTGTTGGTTGGGGTCTGGGGTTGAAAGTACCCTTTGTATTATATTGTTATTATTACTTCATAGTATCAGTACATTGATAAATGTTCTATTTAAACATGTCTATTGAGGAACCTATTAAATTGGTTTTCCCTGACAATTGATAAATTTCAATATTTTCGAAAGTAATAGGAACACAGCAAATCCCGGGAAATTACTTTTGACTTTTAGTTAATGAAGATTAACCATGATAAAAAATACCTATGTAGCAGTCCCTTGTGAAGTGAAAATGTATCAAGATAATTGGTTTTTTTATTAGAGTTTCCAGCACTTTCAGTTGTTAACTCGAAATAATTAATTAAGTACAAATTAGCTTGCTTAGTTCAAATAACAACAAAAGCATGCTTCAAATGCCAGTAACAGGTGCCAAAAAATTTATGTAAAGAAAAATTGACTCATTATTGAGTGATCGACCGACTGACTGACATACCCAAGCAAAGCCAATATTATTGAGCTAGACGTCTAAAATTTTGCATAAGGCCCAGTTTCCACCAAAGCGGAGAGGAGAGGAGATGTGTTTGAATAACCAATCAGATTTCGTTATTGAAGCTAAGCGGAGAGATGTGGAAATAACGAAATCTGATTGGTTATTCAAACACATCTCTTCTCCTCTCCGCTTTGGTGGAAACCGGGCCATAATGCACCCTTGAGACCTTTGACAATCCTGCTTGGAAATAACTTCCCGAAATTCCCACGGGAGGATATTTTTTTGGAACGATTAAAATATGCAAAGTAGCAGGCACCTCCAAATTCAAAATAAAATATTATCTTCTGACTATAAAGAAAACGTTCGAAGCTACGCGAAATGGACTGGATTATTAAATTTCAATAAAAACCGGGTCGATGAGGTATCAACGTGGGCAATTACTCTTTCAACCAACGCGCCCAAGAGTGACCATCCAGTCGAAGAGCTCGCCTCCAATCTGGTCTGCGAGTCGATCATCATTCGCTACGCAAAACGGACTGTATTATTAAATTTCAATAAAAACCAGATACAAAAAGTCAAGACAAAACGTGTTCTAAAAACAAAAACGTAAAGAAGTCACAAAGACGTATAAAAGATAAAAAAAAAATGAAGATTATAAAAAACAACCAGCCAGTTTCCAACATCCTCCGCACTGGCCGCTTCAATATGCCACCTTTAGTGGTTGGCCGCTGCAAAGACAATCTCTGCCGTTGGGGTTACAGTGAATGTGAGCAATGACAATGTGGAGCCACACCACAAACAATGGCCCACTTGTTGACCTGTCCCTCGTGTCCCGACACCTGCACGATGCAGGACCTTTGGGAGGCCACCGACAAAGCTCGCCGGGTGGCTGCCTATTGGGCTAAGAAAACTTAAATGTTTATCATGACTCGCAAAGAAGAGGTGGCTACGTCGTCGGCAACTCGAATAATATGAGACTTTGCCGCGAGGAAGTTGGCTGTCGGGGAGAATTTGTCGCGTTTACCCTGGCCGGGCAATTCCTCCCCAACAGCCAACTCCCTCGCGGTAAAGCCTCATGTACAACGATGACAACGTCACCTATATTCCACGCCACGGACGAAGTGCCACCGGGTCGACGAGGTATCAACGTGGACAAGTGTTCTTCCAACCAACGCGCCCAAAAGTGATCATCCAGGCGAAGAGCTCGCCTCCGATCTGGTCTGGGAGTCAAATCATCATCTCCTTCACCAGCGAGCCATTGACTATTTGAAGAAGTTCCCAGAGTGAAGTTAAAAGGAGTGATAGCAGCGGGATTCTCTGGATCCTCTAATGACACATAAGTTAGTGGTACGACGGCAACTCGAATAATATTGCGCGGCCAGGGTAAACGCGACAAATCCTTGTTGCAAATGCAAATGGCCAAAAGTCCGACTATAGCTCCAGTGACGCGGAACTAAACTGGTCCCCTTGTACGCGGCTGTCAAGACGTATTGACGGCAAAAAATATCCCCTTGTATGCGGCTGTCAAGACGTATTGTCGCAGCGGCGCAGGCGACTATAAGCGCCGCAGACAAAGGAATGTTACAATATCGCGCGCGCCGCATATAAAATATTAATCGTTTTTCGCTTTAGTAATTACTGATTAGGATGAATAAATATCGTCGGAGAAAAACAATTATCTGGATATACAATATTTTCTTAGACGATTATTTAGATTGTATTGTTTAATATGGAATTCGTCCGGTAAAACAAATTAAACTGTTTTAATAGCTTTTTTATGACCATTTTAATCTAGTATAGAGATTTAAATCTTAGAAAATGGTTGTTGCTGAGGTAAAAATAGAGTATTTGAAGAAAAACAAATTTTGTCAGATTACACGGAACCAATAGAATCGCTTAGCCAGAGCTGTGCTGACCGTGGCAAGGTAAATGATATTGGTTCTTGAAAACCACATCCCTCGCAACGCATCCTCGCACATCTCTGGTGGCAGAGCAGCCTTAAGCTGATAAAATTTGTTTTTCTTCAAACACTCTATTTTTACCTCAGTGAAATCTGCTTAATGTTTTTTATTTGAAAACAAACCTTGACAATGCTTGAAATAATTGGTTATCTAATTAGCTAGAAGCGAAACTATAAGACTTAGTGATCAATGGGGTTTCGCAGACGAAAGATCACAAAATTCTAAGTACTTTGGCATAAGTAATAAAGTCATTTTCGTCAATATTTCGATTTAATTGGTTTTCGCAGTATAACGGCGCACTGCTCTCATAACTTAAAAATATAAGTAGGTACGTAATTTAAATATATTTTTGACTTTACACAAATAATAAAATTGAATTCGATACTTTCATGACGCGACCAAATACGACTTGATTAACTTGTATAATAATCATGTTTTAAAAAGTTCATTAGTTACCGTAACAAAGTACATCGTTTGGCACAAAAAGAACCGATTTACACTGAGATATGATATATTATCTTCGTTTTTGTTTTTCTAAAAAAATATGTGTAATAAATAAGAAATTCTCAACTACTGGGGGCCGTTTCACGAAGCTACAAGTTACAATTTACAAGTACAATTCGACGTACATTGCGTAGACGATTAGATAAAACAATAAGAGTTTACAGTTTAGGCGAATTGGCTACGCAATGTATATCAAATTGTAACTTGTTGTTTCGTAAAACGGGCCCCTGAACTTTCTGAAAAAAAATAAAAATAATCTTCAAATTTAAAATCGTACACTATGTGATCTGTAAGTACTAACATTCTATACTTAGGTAGACGTGATTTTAATACTAGAATAAGAACACAGACTGTACTATTATAGATTTCTTAGATGTAGCGCATAAAATCACAATTATAAATAGGTAGAAATATAAAGAAAGAATTAAGATCTCGATTGGACTACTGAGCGAATAACTAACGAGTTTCTTTTTTATGTTTGTTACTTGCTAAAAAATATAGTTCCTGATAGTTCACCAAATTACCTACTATTCTATTTGATCAAAGACAAATCGATGAACAAAATAACATTTTGATTTATTATTTTGACATTCATAACAATTAATAAAATTTAGTTTAGTTTAGTTAATTCTTCTTGTACTCGTCTTTATTATTGTGGTTTGTTGATAAGGAAGAAAATAACACCAAATTGTTTTAAATGGTAATTTATTTACAAACTTATTTCTGGTTAGTGATGATGGCGGATCGGTGTAATGTGATGAATTTATATTAGATATTATGTAAATACAAAATACTCTTGCCTACATTTGTTTTAAGTATTAAGTACAATTTTGAAGGAATCATTAATTGAAACTCGCGGACGCGGGCTTATTCACAACGAAATTTATGCCGTTTTTACTCCACTTTATATTGTGACATAAGATTTTATCGAACAAATTATTAATTTGATATGATTTTTACAATTTTATATTTTAAAATAATCTGAATCTTTTAGTGCATATTTATCGATGAATCAGTGCCATATTAATGATCTTTTTAATTACCAAAATTATATATTTTCTATTATTATTTTTTCTGCTCAATAATTATTAGGGGCTTGGTGGAGGTACATCTTTTAGTACACCTTGAGTGTACCACGGGAAAAAATCCCCGTGGTTCACCCGGTATACATTAAATTAAAACCTTACAATACAATACAAATATTCCGTTTTTACAGTACGAGTATATTTCACTTGTTGTTTTTATTCAAACACTAGAAAGATATTAAATATTTGCCTATAAGTGGTTACTGGTTGCCTATAATGGTGACGTCATAACTTCATAGAAAACAAGCAAGAACGAATTTCGGCGCTGACACTATGCCCTCCGTGGTGTAGTTGGTAAGCACGTTGGCTGCGTATAGGCTAAGGGCGTGGGTTGTAGTCCCGCCGGAAGGTTTACGTTTTTGGTTGTTTTCTATGAATCTAAAATATTAAATTAAAACTTTTATCTGTCAGGAGCAGCCATCTTATTTTATTATATTTTACATTATGGTCAGTTAATATTTTACTATACACGGCAGCTTGTTTAGGTTGTGTTTATATTATAATAAGACTTATTACTTTTAAGATTAATGCAAAACCTATCGAGTACATACCGTGTGTTACATTTATATTAGTTTTTAGTAAAAATAAATCTAAGCTTTAAAAATGTTCGAATCTCCCTCACGGTACTATGAGCTTATCCACTAACGAATTTGTACGCAAATACAGTAGTCTCAGTAGATTTGTATCTAATCGCATATCGAAATCATTTTTCGCTAGAAACCTGACACCTGTAATATTCTCATAAAAAAGCCAAAGAGTTCGCCTACCAACTATTTAGGGTCTAAAGGCAGGTTTAGACGAGGACTTTTTACAGGCGCCAGTGAAAGGCATGCCTTTTTAAAGGCATCGTTTAGACGACCGCCTAAATCTCGCCGCCAGCGACTAGCAGCCGGCACCGGTCGATTATACGGTGCGATTTACCAGCACGCGGGCGAGCATGCAACTGGCGCCAGAAAATAGGCGCGTGCTCTATTCCGTGCCAGCGCTGGCATGCCTTTAAAAAATGGCGCGGAAAGTGTTTATACGATGCATTTTTGAGGCGCCATAAAAAGGCATCGTCTAAACCTGGCTTAACTTCATGCTAGCTGCATAATGCAGTCAATATAACTAATTTTCAACATTTGAAATGTAGGATTTTATGCAAGGTTGCAAACTCTGTATTCATTGGAACTGTACAGGAACTTTTGTACTCAGCGCATCAGCTTTATGCGCAAAACAATAGGGGATCGGACTACTTTTTTTACCCGACTACGGCGAAGCAAAAAGGAGGGTTATGATTTTAGCCGCTATGTACGTTTGTTTTATTTTATAAATCCAAACTTCTTAGTTTCTGCTATCGAACACTAAAATACTTTTAGCTTTATCTTTAAAATTGCCGAGTTATAAAGGTTTGAAATTCAAGATTAGACAGAGAGGCACATACCCACTTGTGACGTCATTTGTTAGTAACGCTATATAATCTCCATACAAAAAATCGTTTTTGAAAGAGACAGACATATTGAAACTTTAAAAAATCACTGTAAATTCGTTTTTCGACCGATTCTTTTTGTTTCTTCGCGAATCGACTGCTACTAATCTATTTCAAAATAATTCATAAAATATGTGGATAATTCATACTATATGTGGAGAATCAAATAAATAATCTATTATGGGGAAACTTTTTCAGTTCACCTTTAAGGGGAATTTTGACGACGATTTTAAACTATTATTATTATTATGGTAATTTCATAAAATATAGTGAATAGTCCGATCCCCTATTGTACATCTGTATAAGTTAAAACGCAAGTTACACTCAGTCCGTGCCCGCTCTGTTACCACTGTGGTAGAAATAGTGACTAATAAAAACAACTTGCACTCATTTTATGGAGGGTATTTTATTTGTAAGCTCAGTACTTTAGCCCATTCAGTAGATTAACATAGTTCCATGAATACAAACCCTGCGTTCCGAGACGCGCTGAAATCGATTAAAACACCGAATTACTGTCAGCTGTCAAGTCAAAACTCATACGTTTTTTTGCTTTTCTGATCGCTGACAGCGCTGAAAGTCTGATTCGGAATGCGCCCAAAGTACTTAGGCGCTTTTACCTCAACACATGTAGCGCGCATTTTAAGCATCCCAGCGGCTGTGTACGTTCCAAAACGTGCAAAAACTATAATTTTTTTTCTCTTGAACAGAGAAAACTTGCACTTCCTTCAATTTCTACGAGTGCAAGGGAAACAGACTTCTGTGAAGTAATTGTTCTACCCGTTTTGGAACGGACTCTTTAATTCAATCAATCAATCTGCAGTCCACCCTCCCCAAGGGCACGCCAGAGCGGATCGTGCGACCCGCTCTCTTAATTATAAATTAATATTTTTTTTAACTCGCCAACGCTTATTTGTGCAACCTTCGTTCTGTGAACATGTGGTACGATTCAGCATACTATAGCAATGTTTGAAATACATTTTCGAATCTCGACACTACCTTCACTCATTTAGATAAAATATACAGCGAATATTGTAATTTTATTATTGTTATAAGAACATCACAAAGAAAATAAAATAAAATCAATGAAATGTACTATGTTGTTTTATTTTGTTTAGTCTAGCTAGCCCACAGAATTAGAACACGATTAGTAGAATTATGTTTACTATTAACACTATAGCTATAGCAAATATTTATTTCCAAGAAATAATGTTAATAGTTATTATATATTTTTACACAAAATTTAAAGAATTAAATAAAACAAAACGTTTTTAAATATTGCATTTATTATAACAAATATTTCATACAAATTAGAGGGAATATTTGAGGAAATATAGATAATCTAATATTTAAATCAAAACGTGATGCAGATTTATCAGCTAATAATAATATCATGTCCAAGTAATGACATTGTGTTTGTTACAATGATCAGTCTTTCAAATCATTATAACATTATTATTGAAGTTTAATAATTAAACTTGTGTTCTAATTATTAGGACACTAATTGTATTTTATTATTGATATTTTATATACATACCTACACAAATGTTCCAATGGCGAGGGATGTGTTTTTCAAGAACCAATAGAATCGCTTCGCCGGAGCTGTGCTGAGCGAGGCGAGGTAAATGAAGCGATTCTATTGGTTCTTGAAAAACACATCCCTCGCAACGCATCCTCGCACATCTCTGGTGGCAGAGCAGCCTTGTCTGCTTATCGCGTATCTTTATAACCAGCGCATTACAAATAAAAAAAATGTAACGTTTCCCTGATATCCCAAATACATCATCTAGCTGGCGCGTTCAGCTCGTGAAATAACTTTTGTTCCACAAGTGTTCAAGGGTTAGAGTATGCATACATTTCTATAGAGCAAGCATATCGCACGGATCACCTGGTGCGCAGCGGAGGCAGCTTCAGTAGGCAAGTGTCGTGATATTTTGCAATATTTTACTGGATATTTCACAAATTTTCTTAGAATAACGTATAATATTTGTCTAGTTATTGAAATACAAACTTTTCTAAGACGCTTACGCCGTCGGTACTCGATACTACTAGGGCTTGCTGACGGAACGATTCAATGTTCCCGCCCGCGCCCACTGTTCTCACTCCGAAGCGCTCGCTCTATACCTTCATATAAACTCTTTGGTTCAAGGGTTTCAAAATGAAGTTTAAATTTGTATAGCTACAAGTTGTGTGAAAAGCAACGAATCAGTCTAGAAGAGTAACTACGCTTCAAACTTGACCCCACCAAATGAATACCAAAGAAGCAAAACTATACCATACGACATTCGAATACGCGGTACAATAATGTTTTATATGACTCGGTTTGTAAGAACGTCGAAAGTAAGCTTCAATGTACAGCAGCGACATCATCTGCCTGTCTGTCGTCGTCTGTCAAAATTCAAATGAGATTGGGTATTACATATAAATTGACAAATATATATCCTGGAATAAATAGAAATTGGAACCAACCGTCCAATCTAGACGTGAAGCCATTTAAAAAAAAAAAAAAAAAAAATCGCTGGGTTCAAATTAATTAGGAGCTATATTTTAGCGGACTTTGCCAGGCGGTTACTCTTCATAACTATTGTAGTTCATTGGGTTCATGTATGTATGTATGCGAGTTTCTTCATTCAGCCATAACTTCTAAATGCCTGAACATATTTGGATGTATGGGGTATCGTTAGAATCCTTACATCAGCCTCAGTAACACTGGCTTTAATTTAATTTAGCAACAGCCTCCGTGTGGCTGAGAGGTCGAGATTTCGACGCCCATTACGGAGGTTCCGGGTTTGATTCCCGATGGGATACCGTGCTTCGGAAGGCACGTTAAGCCGTTGGTCCCGGCTACTATCTAGTCGTTACACGAGGCAAGTCAGTGGCTTTTGGCGGTTCTATAACACTGACACCAGGGTTTGTGAGGTCGGTTGTCGACAATCCACACGATGATGCTGATGATGATGACTGGCTTTAATATATTTGGCAGGGCAGTTATGTTTCTTTAATTTTAATTTGATTATTTAGGTAACACGTTGTATAGCGTCGGTAAGAGAGTTCAGTAGAAGTCGTCGAAGTTGGAGACCTTAGTGCCCGTGTTCTTGACCTGGTCCTGCGACAGGTACATGTCGGCGACCTGCTGCGCGCTCGTCGCTTCCTCCGGCGCCTTGTCGTCGCGCACTCGCACGAACCTGCAGAGGAACAATATAGGTAAATGTTTTTTCTTTCTTTTTTTTTCTTTTGTTAGGTAAATATACAAGGTGCATTTAGTCCACTTTGTTCAACGAATTGTGCAAATTCTACTAATTTAGTGTGATTTGTTCAATTACATAATTGACCGAGCGTCGCGTCTCCGTTTCAGCTTGGCCAAAATTGCTTTTGTATGTGCATCTGTCGATCTGTTTGTTTTCATCTACAGGTTGCGTTTCTCAACCGATTCTCGTGAAATTTTTGCGAGCAGGTTTTGTAAATTTTAAAAGATAGAGTTATGAGGGTTGAAAACGTAAAGAAATCATAAACCAGCCATTAAAAAAAAGATACTCGCGGGGTCTACAGCTCACAGAGACAGTTGAAAAATTTCTACTAATTTAGTGTGACTTGTTCAATTACATAATTTAATAACAAATGAGTTGAACAGGGTGGCCCATTTAGATGGGTTAGTACGGATAAGCATGCCAACCTTACAACCCATACGATATGTTGATGATGACTGACAGCTTATTGAACTGAACTGAGGAACTTGCGTTGAGTCTAGTTGCGAATTGGATGAAATGCGAATAGGACCAATTGCGAAATTGTTGAGACAGCACAATATCATATCTAGGGCATGGATACCGGTATAATCAAATTTTTCGGTATTTTGATACCGGTATTTGAAGAAAAAATACCGGTATTTCGGTATTTCGAAAAAAGTGATCTAATTTTGCAATATCGGCAGTTTTTCAACTAATGGAAAGTCATTGATAGATTTTATACCATCTCATTTTATTTTTTAACACGTTTTTATTAACTCGCTTTCTTGTCTGTCTGTTTGTTTGTTTGTGGGTTTGTTCGGTCCGAATCTTGCAACTCATTTTTGAAGCACGTGCTGTTATTCGATTGTGCTGAAATTTGGTACACTTATGTAACCTCGGTGACAATGCAATATTATGACACCATGGAGCTGGTCTGATGATGGAGCCGGAAGGTGGCCATAGGAATTTCTAAAATACACAACACAACCTCGTCGTGTTTGGACTCATTGGATTTGTCTTGACAAGATCTTTCGTCATACGTGATGTCCAAGGTCTCATGGAGCTGGAAGGTGGCCATAGGAACTTCTAAAATGCACAACACAACCTCATCGTGCTTGGACTCATTGGATTTGTCTTGACAAGATCTTTAGTCATACGTTATGTCCAGGGTCTCATGATGAAGCCGGAAGTTGGTCATAGGAATTCCTCAAATATCCAACATAACCTAGTCGTGTTTGGGCCCGTTGGAATAGTTTTGACTAGATCTTTAGTTACAAATGCAGGGTCTCATGATGGAGGCGAAAAGTGGCTATAGAAACTTCTAAAATACACAATACAACCTCGTCGTGTTTGGGCTCGTTGAATTTGTCTTGACTAGATCTTTAGTTATAAGTAATGTCCAGGGTCTCATGATGGAGGTGGCCACAGGAATTCTTCAAATACTCAACATAACCTAGTCGTGTTTGGGCCCGTTGGATTTGTTTTGACTATATATTTAGTCACACGTTATGTCCAGGGTGTCGTGATGGAGCCTGAAGGTGGCCATAGAAACTCCTAAAATACATAACATAATCTCGTCATGTTTAGGCTCGTTAGATTTGTCTTGACAAGATTTTTAGTCATACGTGACGTGATGTCCAGGATCTCATGATGGAGCCGGAAGGTGGCCGCTGTATTTCCTCAAATACTCAACATAACCTAGCCTTGTTGGGCCCGTTGGATTTGTCAAGACTAGTTCTTGAGTCATATGTGATGTTCAGGATCTCATTATGGAACCAGAAGGTGGCCATAGGAACTCTCTCAACGTCGCAACATAACCTTGTCGTGTTCGGGCTCATTGGATTTGTCTTGACAAGATCTTTAGTCATAAGTGATGTCTAGGGTCTCATGGTGAAGCCGGAAGGTAATCTCATCGTAACAACATAATCTCGGCATGCTTGGGATTTTTAGTCTTAGCAATTTAGTCCTACGTGATGTTCATCTTGCAACATTTAAATACGCTGGACTAAAAAGCACAAAATAATTATAAAGTAAAAAATATTTTTTTAACAACACGTTTTACGCACTAAAAAGTATAAAATATTTTTTATTGAGATTTTTTTTGTCGTAGTACTCTTGTAGGACTTAAAATGAAAAACGTGGGGAGCATGGAGTAGATTTTGAAGCATAACCGTGTTTCTCAAAAAACATAGTTTAGCCCTTTTATAAAAAAAACATAAATATCTTCTAGGCGAGCGTGGTCCATCTTTCACTTTATAATGCATTTCCATCAGCTAGAATAATGGTCAAACGCAAGTCTTTCCAATAATAAAATACACAACAATTGAATTGCACTGCAAATAATATACTAATAATAACTATTTGTAAGTTTTCAAGACATAACACATAACAACCCCTGGCACTCATAAAATTTAGAAGACATTTATTCATTTTCATTACAATAACAATATGTTGTGTATCAATAAGTAGTACAGACAGACATGAAAATAAGACAATGAAAAGATTACAGCGTCAGCTATGCTGTTTTTCAGCCATCACCTCGTTCTCTACTTCTTAGAATATATATATATATTCCATGCACCGCACGTTTTTCGTTTTAAGTCCTACAAGAGTACTACACCAATAAAAATCTCAATAAAAATTATTTTATACTTTTTAGTGCTAAAAACGTGTTGTTAAAAAAATATTTTTTACTTTTTAATTTAATATTTGATTGTCATATTTGTGCCAATGAAACAATATAAATAATTCTTGGATCAAAGAACGTATTTTCTTTAGTATTCTTAATAACCTATTACTTTAATTACTCATTTTGTGGTATCTAGGGAGTTGATAAATAGATTGAGTGTTTCTGCTATACAGCGTAGAAAACTTCTTTAATAACTTTTCGCAAACGAGACTTACTAATCGTTCTTGGAATCATTTAAACAGAAACTAGCAGTATTTCAAGAAATACCGAAAAAATACCGAAATTTCGGTATACCGGTAATTGAAATTTCAATACCGGTATCAATACCGGTATGAAAAATTACTCCGGTATTCCATGCCCTAATCATATCATACTGTATCAAATTTTTAAGAAATGAGCTGTTGATTACTAAAGAAAAATATAATGAGTTTGTGAATGGGAAGATCTGATACTAATTTGGCGTACACTAATGAGGACTATGCTGGCCTGGCGAACTTGAGTGAATTGCCCTTATCCTAATTCAAATTTGCAAGTCACAGTTTCGTAAAGATCTTAAATATAAATACATCCAGACAATAGTGACGCCCTGTAAGGGCACAGCAATCTTGCGAGAGAGCGCATTAATATTAGTTATAATTAATAAAATAATAAATAAATCTTTACTCTATTAAAATTAGGTACTTAGAGAAATAGAGGCATACTTAAATTAGGAAATGAACTGACTGCCTCGTTTTGAGCCACAAGTTCGACGTGCAATATTCTCAACTGAACTTCGATTTCGAATTAGATCAGTTGCGAATGGGATGAGTTGAGAATATAAACAGTTGAGAATGGGATGAGTTGAGAATGTGAACAGTTGCGAATAGGACTCGTTGCGATATGGGCAAGCACTGGCAGGGTCGCCATGCGATATCGGGGACCCGGCAGCGTGTCGGAAGTAAAGACGTGTTGTGCGTCAGACGAACGTATATTGACTACTCGCTAATATTTAGATGCTAACTTATATCTATATGTATGTGGTTGAGGTGAGTCACACACTACATCGTTAAAAACGTGACAAATCACAACTATTTAAATTGCTAATAGGACGAATTGCGAATAGGTAAAGCTGCGAATGGGACAATTTGCTACTCACCTAGGGAACCTGAGTGAGATGCCCTTGTCCGGGTCGACGATGCCGATGGCGGCGCGGTGCGCGGGCGACAGCGACAGGTCCGCGCATCGAACCTCGAACACCACGCCCGGCTCCAGCCACACGTCCGGCGTGTGCGACGCGTCGTACCTGACGAACAATATAATTGGTACGCCGTGAAACTTGGTGATCGAATCAGAAATGATGACATTCGCAGGCAAACCAAAGTTGCTGATACTGTTCTGATATTGTTCCCCTTGGTCGTGATAAGTAGTCTTACCTATAATAACTCTTCGGTCCATCCACAACCCGCTCCTTCAACAACTCATTCAGGTTACTCAGATCCTCATCAGAGAACCCGGTCCCGATCTTGCAGAGTGACTGATACTGTTCCCCCTGGTCTTCAGCGCAGGCCAGCAGGAATCCTCCGAAGACTCCCGTCCGCTTGCCCTTGCCGTAGTAGGCGCCTATGACCACCGCGTCGATGGTGTCGCCTATGCCCTCGAGGTAGTCTTTCTTTAGCTGTGGGAGAATATACAGTGTAAAGGCGCGTCTTAAAGTCAAAGTCAAAATAATTTATTTCCATAGGATGTTATAACATCACTTAGATCCGTCATTACATTTTTTTGGGCGAGTTCACTAACACAATGGCGGAATCTGTGGAGAAGAGCTCACCGAAGAAACTCCACAGTCGTCGCATCTTTTGCGTTTCCTGGGAATGTATTTTGTAATGTATCTTTGATGTAAGCTTCGATCACAGAAAGGACTAGATTCAGTACTTCATACTTCAACTTTTATCACGTGTCGCGCGTCGCCGTGACATCAGTACTTGTTCAGCTTCAAGACGTCGCGGGCAATATAGTGCTATCCTTGTTCTGGTCCCGCGCGCGGTGCCCTGCCATGCAGACCGCGCGGTGCCCTGCCATGCAGACCGCGCGGTGCCCTGCCATGCAGACCGCGCGGTGCCCTGCCATGCAGACCGCGCGGTGCCCTGCCGTGCAGACCGCGCGGTGCCCTGCCGTGCAGACCGCGCGGTGCCCTGCCGTGCAGACCGCGCGGTGCCCTGCCGTGCAGACCGCGCGGTGCCCTGCCGTGCAGACCGCGCGGTGCCCTGCCGTGCAGACCGCGCGGTGCCCTGCCGTGCAGACCGCGCGGTGCCCTGCCGTGCAGACCGCGCGGTGACCTGCCATGCAGACCGCGCGGTGCCCTGCCATGCAGACCGCGCGGTGCCCTGCCATGCAGACCGCGCGGTGCCCTGCCATGCAGACCGCGCGGTGCCCTGCCATGCAGACCGCGCGGTGCCCTGCCATGCAGACCGCGCGGTGCCCTGCCATGCAGACCGCGCGGTGCCCTGCCATGCAGACCGCGCGGTGCCCTGCCATGCAGACCGCGCGGTGCCCTGCCATGCAGACCGCGCGGTGACCTGCCATGCAGACCGCGCGGTGCCCTGCCGTGCAGACCGCGCGGTGCCCTGCCGTGCAGACCGCGCGGTGCCCTGCCGTGCAGACCGCGCGGTGCCCTGCCGTGCAGACCGCGCGGTGCCCTGCCGTGCAGACCGCGCGGTGCCCTGCCGTGCAGACCGCGCGGTGCCCTGCCGTGCAGACCGCGCGGTGCCCTGCCGTGCAGACCGCGCGGTGCCCTGCCGTGCAGACCGCGCGGTGCCCTGCCGTGCAGACCGCGCGGTGCCCTGCCGTGCAGACCGCGCGGTGCCCTGCCGTGCAGACCGCGCGGTGCCCTGCCGTGCAGACCGCGCGGTGCCCTGCCATGCAGACCGCGCCATGCCATGCAGACGTGCAGAGCGGGCGATGAGTGGAGTTTTAGTGGAACACGATTAGAACGTACTTGCTTTAGATAAAGCAAGTACGAAGGGACTAGATAGTCCCTTCTGTGATCGAAGGCTGTAAGGTATCATTCATCAACACCTCATATACGTCCCCACCGAGGGGCTCGAGCCTACCCTGAATTAGGGCGATTAGGCTTTAGTCGACCACGCTGGACCAGTGCGGTTTGGTCGACTTCACACACAACCTTTGATGTTCTTCGCAGGAGTGTGCAGGTTTCATCACGAATAAACGTACATATGAATTCGAAATTCGAAAACACATTGGTACGTGGTGGGGATCGAACCCGCGTCTCCCGGACGGGAGGCAGCGGCCCTAGCCACTAGACCACCGACGCTCTCCTTAATAACATTATAAACGCGAAAGTTTGTAAGTATGTATGGATGGATGTTTGTTACTCTTTCACGCAAAAACTACTGAACGGATTGGGATGAAATTTGGAATAGAGATAGTTTGTACCCTAGAATAACACAAAGTATACTTTTTACGGGAAAAAGTCTTATTTTTACGAGAAAATCTTACATAACCGCTAGTTCTTTAATAAATGAATTATTATGATAGAGGATACTATATACTCTCCATCAGAGGACGTAGTGTGGGACGCCCCCCTGCCAGGTGGACTGATGACCTGAGGAAGGTCGCTGGTGGTGGCTGGATGAGGAAGGCGGGTGATCGTGCGCTTTGGCGTGCCCGAGGGGAGGCACACGCCCAGCAGTGGACTGCAACAGGCTGATTGATTGATATACTCTCAATATTTTTCGGGCTGTAATGACTCGGGCTTGTTGGCTTGCGTGAGGGCGCGGCCCGACACGGAAAACAGCCTTTACAGTTTCAATAACCTTAATATTTTAAGTTTAAGAACAAAGATACCTTAAGCCAGTTGTGCGACCTCCTGGCGATGTCGTACCGCGCGTTCTCCCCGTTCAGCATCTTCACCATGAGCCCCTCGCACGAGCCGGCGATGGACGCCTCCAGGAACTGCTGGACCTCCTCCATGGAGGTACAGTCTTTGGAGGTCGCGAACTGCCACTCACCTTAACACCAAGCAATAAATAAGTCTTTGTTAAGTAAATTCACAGCAACACATCGGTAAACCTGCACACTCCGAAAAAAACAGTCATCGGGTTAACTAACACTCTTGTTGAAGTTAATGAAAGAATGAACAGATGAATAAGCTAATGAAAATTCACATTCTCATTTATCTATTCACTCTTTCGTTACAATTTTACGGTACTCCTTTAGGCATGCCCTTGGGGAGGCACACGTCCAGCAGTGGACTGCATGCAATAAACTGATTGATTGAACAAAACTAAATGAATATAATTTTAAAAAATAAAGAATTATCTTTATTTTCCTCCCCAAGGGCACGCCAAAACGAGTACCGTAAAGTTGTAACGAGTACTATAAAGTTGTAACGAGTACTATAAAGTTGTAACGAGTACCGTAAAGTTGTAACGAGTACCGTAAAGTTGTAACGAGTACTATAAAGTTGTAACGAGTACCGTAAAGTTGTAACGAGTACCGTAAAGTTGTAACGAGTACTATAAAGTTGTAACGAGTACCGTAAAGTTGTAACGAGTACCGTAAAGTTGTAACGAGTACCGTATAGTTGTAACGAGTACTATAAAGTTGTCGATAAATTATGAAACGAACGAAGAAATGAATGAATGGACTAACGAGTGAAAGTAAACGATGAGTAAATTGATTTATTGTGACCTACCCTCAACCTCATTGAAGTGCGTCCTCAGCAGCTCCCGCCGCCTGGCGAGCGGTTCGCGTACTAGAGGCTTCCCGTTCAGGTAGAGCAAGTCAAACACGAACACGCACACTTGGACTTTAATGTCTTCTTCGTTCGCGTCCTTGCGCTTGCGCGTTGATAGGATCTGGGAAAAAATTTAGATTTACATTTTTGAAAAGTTAGTGCGTCAGTGGTCTAGTGGCTAGGGTCGCTGTCTTCCGTCCGCGATTTGAATTTCTTCGCAGGAGTGTGCAGGTTTCATCACGATGTTTTCCTTCACCGTAAGAGCGTCACGTACATATGAATTTGAAATTCGAAAACACATTGGTACGCGGTGGGGAACCCGCGTCTCCCAAATAA
Source organism: Carpatolechia fugitivella (assembly GCA_951230895.1). Classification (NCBI taxonomy): domain Eukaryota; kingdom Metazoa; phylum Arthropoda; class Insecta; order Lepidoptera; family Gelechiidae; genus Carpatolechia; species Carpatolechia fugitivella. The sequence continues at coordinate 11,380,294 of OX579665.1, forward strand.
ATTGCAAATGTTTTTCAATGTTTTTATTTTTTATCAAAAACAAATCAAAATCGAAATTCTATATTTCTTGTAGGTTTAAGATGCCTGTGTTAGGAGACACCGCTCTTCCATTTTAGTCGTATAGTAGGTAGGTACCATTAAAGTTGACAATAAACTTCACTTTATAAAAGTTAGGTAACTGCGCGCGTGAGCGATGCTCGGCCTGTAACCCAGCGCCCCCCCGCTCGCCCCCTCGCTCGCCCCCCCGCTCGCCCCCTCGCTCGCCCCCCCGCTCGCCCCCTCGCTCGCCCCCCCGCTCGCCCCCCCGCTCGCCCCCTGGAATGTCAGACTGTGGCGCGGGACGAGGTAACGCCGATTGGCGGGAGGAGGTGAGTGGCCGTTCTGGTACTATATTAATTCTGTGGTAAAGATATGATACCTGGAATGGTAGTATTTGTTTCTTGTCCACGTCATAAGCAACGGCCTCGGTGTCCAAAACGCAGCTAGTGACGTCATCCTTCAGCAACTACAACATACAGACTGGATTAATAATATGTCGTTGTTATAGCGGGTTATTATAGGATGAGTTCTGACAGCTGCAAAATTTTTCATACAACGTTAACAACTTTTTTTTATAATATTCAGTTTAAAAACCATAATAGCTAAAATTTTAAAACAAAGTAACTTCACCTCTTATTTTATCATTAAACAGTATGTAATTTTACTTAATAAATAAGGGCATATTAAGCAAGGAATTAGAAGTTGAGTTGTTCATGAACTGTAATAATATTGATATTTTATGTATTACAGAGCACTTTTTAAAAAGTTATCAGTTCATGTTCAGCTTTAATAACCACCACGTAGCTAGTTCGTTCAACAGAAAAAAAGCAGAACGCGGTGGCTCCTTAATACTTGTTAATAATAGTTTTAAATATAAGGAACGAGTTGACATAGTGAGCCTGTCTGTTGAGCGTACTATTGAAATAGCCTGTATTGAACTTGAACAACTTATTGTAATGAGCGTATACAGACCACCAGATTCATCTTTTGATTTATTCGAAAAGATAATGGATGAAGCGTTGACTAAAATCAGCGATAAAAACAAAAATTTTATAATTTGTGGTGATTTTAATGTTAATCTGTTAGAGGATAATAATACTTGTACTAGATTTAAATCTTTATTTTTATGTCACAACATGAACTATCTTTTTTTGGAGCCTACTAGAATTACTGCAACATCTGCTACTTGCATTGATAATATATTTTCTAACATTACGCCTACTTACAAATCGGTCATCAATAAATTAACCTCTGATCACTCTGGTCAGATAGGTATATTCAATATTAAAATAAAAAAGGACCAAAAAGAGAATATTACATGTGTCCCCATTAGTGACACTCGGCTAGAACACTATAGGAATAATATTTTAGATAAATTATCGGAAATACCATACAGTGACGATCCAAATTTATTGTATAACTCAGTATTTAACTTTGTCAAAAATGAATATGATACGGTATTTAAATCAAAAACTATAAAAGTTAATAACAAAGCTTTGTTTAGTGATTGGGCGACAGCGGGAATTCATAGGAGCAGACGAAAATTATATGAACTCTATGAAGAGAAATCATATAACAAAAGTACGGCCTTTCTAGATTATGTTCGTAGTTATTCAAAAATGTTTAAACGCGTTTGTGCCGTAGCTAAATCCAATTTCATTAAAAACAAAATTGAATCTAGTAGCAATGTAATGAAAACGACATGGAAAATTATAAATAGCGAGACTGGAAAGGCCAAAGCTACACATAATAACTTCAAGCTTAAAATAGATAATCAATTGTTAAGTACAGACCTAGAAGTAGCAAAAGCCTTTGAAAATTTCTTTACGGACATTCCAGTTTCAACAACCAAGTCTTTAAATTCATCTCCCGCTGCTGCTGAATCTATACTTAAGCAGAACTTTGAGGAATGTAAAACAGATTTTAAATTTAGGCACGTAAATAATGAGGACATTGTAAAAGCGTTTAAATCCCTGGAAATGAAAAAGACGGCTGACGTCCATGGTCTATCTGTAAAAATTATAAGTTCCATTATAGATTGTATCGCACCTCACCTTTGTTGCATATTTAATCAATGTATAGATAATGGTGTGTTTCCTGACTTGATGAAACTAAGTAAAGTGATACCTTTATTCAAAGCCGGTAGTACATCAGACCCCACAAATTTTAGACCTATATCGATACTACCAACTCTTAGCAAAATATTTGAAAAACTCATACTTAATCAATTGCAGAGTCATTTTTATGTCAATAATTTAATTCATGTTGCTCAGTTTGGTTTCACAAGGGGTCGTTCAACAGCCGACGCTGGTGTTGAGCTAATTGACAATGTTTTTGGTGCCTGGGAAGACGCAATGGATGCAATAGGTGTATTCTGCGATCTATCCAAGGCTTTTGATTGCGTCCATCATGACATTCTTGTCAGGAAGCTACGCCATTATGGTGTAAAAGATCAGGCTCTTGGCCTTCTGGAGTCATATCTAACAGATAGGGTTCAGATGGTCGATGTTAATGGGAAAAGATCACCCGGATCTTCAATAAGTATGGGCGTCCCGCAGGGTTCAATTCTTGGACCTTTCTTGTTTTTAGTATATATTAATGATTTACCTTATCTTGTTAAAGCAAAACATGGGTTAGTATTGTTTGCCGATGATACTTCTTTGATATTTAAAGTTAAAAGACAACAATCAAACTATGACGACGTAAACAATGCTATCTCTAGTATAGTGAATTGGTTTACTGTTAATAATCTATTACTTAATGAAAAGAAAACTAAATGTATTAAATTCGTATTACCCAATGTGAAACCGGTAACTACAGATATATTTATAAAAGGACAGAAATTGGACCTTGTAGATTCGACTGTCTTTTTAGGCATTACTTTAGATGCCAAACTACAATGGGATTCTCATATAAATAAATTGTCGAACCGACTGAGTTCAGCAGCGTTCGCAGTTAAAAAAATTAGAGCCCTTACCGACGTAGACACCGCTAGACTAGTCTACTTCAGTTACTTTCATAGTCTAATGACCTATGGTATTTTATTGTGGGGTCACGCTGCGAATGCTAATAGTATATTTATTTTGCAGAAACGGGCTGTTCGTGCAATTTATAGATTAGGGCCTAGAGTGTCACTGAGGGAAAAATTTAAAGAAATCAATATTCTGACATTTGTGTCTCAATATATCTATGACAATCTTGTGTATATAAAACGAAATATAAGTAATTTTCAGAAGCACAGTGATATACACAATTTTAATACTAGAAATAAAGACAAGTTGGTTGCTTATGTCAGCCGACTACATAAAATTAGTAATTCTTTTAAAGGCAATTGTATACGCTATTACAATAAGGTCCCTACTGATATTAAAAACTTGCCTTTAGACAAGTTTAAAATAATTATAAAACAGAAATTGTATAAAAAAGGTTACTATAGGATATCTGATTACTTAGAAGATAGGTGTCCATGGGAATAGATTGTTTGAGTAGCAGGCTTTTTCGATATGTAATAAGCATTAATTTTGTAATTGACAATATTTTATTTAAAAAAGGAAACGCAAAAGATGCGACGACTGTGGAGTTTCTTCGGTGAGCTCTTCTCCACAGATTCCGCCATTGTGTTAGTGAACTCACCCAAAAAAAATGTAATGACGGATCTAAGTGATGTAATAACATCCTATGGAAATAAATTATTTTGACTTTGACTTTGACTTTGAAATAAAATTAAAAAGTTTTTAAAATTTTAATCTGTCAGAGCTCATCCTATAGTAACCCAAGTATAGTAGACATCAGATGTGGGATTGCTCTATAATAAAAACAATACAATACAAAATAATATTCAACATCATCCGCTTGCCCTTATCCCATCATTTGGGGTCGGCGCAGTATGATTTCTTCCTCCATTCATCCCTATCAGCCGTCACTTCAACACTCACATCCTTCCTGAACATATCATCTTTTACACAATCCATCCATCTTTTCTTTGGTCGTCCTCTCCCAACATATCCAACCACATTCAAATTCAATACCTTTTTCCTTACGTAACATTAATTTCTCCGCATTACGTGCCCATACCAGGTAAGGCGATTTCCTCTCATTTTATCTATCACTGGCGCAACTTTCAAACTTCCTCTTATATATTCATGCCTAATCTTGTCCATTCTTGTTACTCCACACATCCATCTCAGCATTCTCATTTCACTAGCATGAAGTCGTCTTTCATTCATCCCTTTGATGGCCCAACACTCCGATCCATACATGACGACAGGTCGTATAATTGTCTTATAAATTTTCCCTTTTAACTTAAGAGGCATTCGGGGGTCGCATGTTGTTCCCGTGACCTGCCGCCATTTCATCCATCCTGAGTTAATAGGGGATCGGACTGTTCACCATATTTTGAGTTTAACATATTTTATAAATTATTTTTAAAATATAGATTAGTAGCAGACGATTCGCGAAGAAAAAAACAGAATCGGTTGAAAAACGAATTTACAGTGATTTTTTAAGTTTCAAAATGTCCGTCTCTTTCAAAAACGATTTTTTGTATGGAGATTATATAGCGTTACCAACAAATGACGTCACAAGTGGGTATGTGCCTCTCTGTATAATCTTGAATTTCAAACCTCTATAGCTCGGTCAATTTTAAAGATAGAGCAAAAATTAGCAGAAGTTTGGATTTGTAAAATAAAAAAAAAGTAGTCCGATCCCCTATTCTATGCTTTACATCCTGGTCTATTTCGCCTAAATAATATTCAACAACATTTTTCGATGTATTGACATCGATGTGTTGCTTAAGAAGGAAAAAAGAAGTTAGTCCGTGGATGGCACCGGGCACCTTCACTGTGGAGAAGAACTACACTATTATTACCTTGGGCAGTCTCTTCAGTATGTCGGGGTACTTGCTGGTGTTGTTCTCCTGGTTCCTGCTGAATATGGCGCTGTGGGGGTAGTCGGGTCGGTCGGGTTGGTCGGGTTGGTCACCACTAGCGCTCGGCACGTGTATCTGCGCACGCTCGCCATCGTACTTCCATTCGCACGTGAATTCCTGGTTCTCAAACCTGGAAATATTTCATTATGTTCATTCATTCAATTCATAGTAACATACGGTTGCGGATTTGAGCGGTATTTTTACTATTTTCAGAAAAAGTCTTGTATATAAGAAAAACTTAGTTAGATTACACTTTTAATGAGTTATGTGTTCGTTTATTTACAATATTTCATTCATTTATCTCATTAATTAAATCTTCTAGCATCCCACTTCTGATAACGAAAAATTCCTGTGATCAAACTTTTTTGTCACCATGAACTGCATAATAATGCACCCCTATTGGGATAAGTCTGGTATTGCATTGACTTACCCCAATAGGGGTAAGTCTGTTTCCTATAAAAAAAATGAAAAAAAGGAATAAAACAAAAACAAAATTAAAAAATTAAGGGGTCGGGGAACATTTGTGGAGAAAAAAATAAAATAAATATGAAAAGATATTTACAGACTCGCGATGTCTACAGCTCGCAGAGCCACTAGTTAATAAATATATAAATAATGTTATTAAAATAGTTTATGATTGGTTCTAATTTAGTAAAGACAACGCACGCTTGGTGTTGTTGTCGATTTCAACTCTCTCTTCTCGTAGAACTTTCCTACATGGCGGACGAGTATTTAAATAAAAAACCGCAGTTCGTACAACTGCTCTTAGTACCGAACCTGAAGCCCTGCTTAGTAGCGTGTTTAAACGATGTTATCAGGGTAAACTTGCAGTGTTTCAGACAAACTTAGCTATCCCACTTATGATCACAAACTACACCTGTTAAATATTTTAGATTCTCCAAGAAAACAACCAAAAACGTAAACCTTCCGGCGGGACTTGAACCCACGACCTTCGGCCTATACGCAGCCAACGTGCTTACCAACTACACCACGAAGGGCATAGTGTCAGCGCCGAAATTCGTTCTTGCTTGTTGTCTATGAAGTTATGACGTCACCATTATAGGCAACCACTTGGCACGTTATAGCGTTTTTGAAGAAATACCTGTTAAAGACTTCGTTGAGTCCTTTAGTGGGGTGTGCCAGCATGGGTTTGAGCGGGATCCCCGGGGTGAGCCGGCAGTGCTCGGGGAGCGCCTTCACACCGTGTTGTAGCAGCGCCGGGATTATCATGTCGTAGTTCGGACACTCACAATACGTCGTCTTTATTATGAGGGCTTGTTCGTCGATTTTTGCCTGAGGAAATGAAATAATTTTTCCCTGTTAGATTTTGTTATTTAAAGATTAAGATGTGTAATAAAATAATAAATAATGTATTGAAAGAATACGTTACACAATTATTAAAGAGTCTTATCGTAATAACAGAATCATTTCTCGATAGCTAGCTAATAGTACCAATAATGCCCACTGTATCGCTGTAACCCAAAGGTTCACCTGGTGGACCACAGGCAGGTTTTATTTTCTTGTGGTACACCAATCAATCAGCCTATTGCAGTCCACTGCTGGGCGTGTGCCTCCCCTTGGGCACGCCAAAGCGCACGATCACCCGCTTTCCTCATCCAGCCACCACCAGCGACCTTCCTCAGGTCATCAGTCCCCCTGGCAGGGGGGCGACCCACACTACGTTTCCCGAGACGCGGTCTCCATTCGAGCACCCGTCTGCTCCAACGCTCGTCGGTTCTGCGACAGACGTGGCCAGCCCACAAACACTTCACGAAGCTACACTTCTGGACGATATCAACTACCTTGGTCCTCTGCCAGATGATTTTGTGGTAAACCAAGTAAATGATAATTATTTTTTTTTATATATTTTATTGCCCATCGTTAAAGTCAAAGTCAAAATAATTTATTTCCATAGGATGTTATTACATCACTTAGATCCGTCATTACATTTTTTTTGGGTGAGTTCACTAACACAATGGCGGAATCTGTGGAGAAGAGCTCACCGAAGAAACTCCACAGTCGTCGCATCTTTTGCGTTTCCTTTTTTAAATAAAATATTGTCAATTACAAAATTAATGCTTATTACATATCGAAAAAGCCTGCTACTCAAACAATCTATTCCCATGGACACCTATCTTCTAAGTAATCAGATATCCTATAGTAACCTTTTTTATACAATTTCTGTTTTATAATTATTTTAAACTTGTCTAAAGGCAAGTTTTTAATATCAGTAGGGACCTTATTGTAATAACGTATACAATTGCCTTTAAAAGAATTACTAATTTTATGTAGTCGGCTGACATAAGCAACCAACTTGTCTTTATTTCTAGTATTAAAATTGTGTATATCACTGTGCTTCTGAAAATTACTTATATTTCGTTTTACATACACAAGATTGTCATAGATATATTGAGACACAAATGTCAGAATATTGATTTCTTTAAATTTTTCCCTCAGTGACACTCTAGGCCCTAATCTATAAATTGCACGAACAGCCCGTTTCTGCAAAATAAATATACTATTAGCATTCGCAGCGTGACCCCACAATAAAATACCATAGGTCATTAGACTATGAAAGTAACTGAAGTAGACTAGTCTAGCGGTGTCTACGTCGGTAAGGGCTCTAATTTTTTTAACTGCGAACGCTGCTGAACTCAGTCGGTTCGACAATTTATTTATATGAGAATCCCATTGTAGTTTGGCATCTAAAGTAATGCCCAAAAAGACAGTCGAATCTACAAGGTCCAATTTCTGTCCTTTTATAAATATATCTGTAGTTACCGGTTTCACATTGGGTAATACGAATTTAATACATTTAGTTTTGTTTTCATTAAGTAATAGATTATTAACAGTAAACCAATTCACTATACTAGAGATAGCATTGTTTACGTCGTCATAGTTTGATTGTTGTCTTTTAACTTTAAATATCAAAGAAGTATCATCGGCAAACAATACTAACCCATGTTTTGCTTTAACAAGATAAGGTAAATCATTAATATATACTAAAAACAAGAAAGGTCCAAGAATTGAACCCTGCGGGACGCCCATACTTATTGAAGATCCGGGTGATCTTTTCCCATTAACATCGACCATCTGAACCCTATCTGTTAGATATGACTCCAGAAGGCCAAGAGCCTGATCTTTTACACCATAATGGCGTAGCTTCCTGACAAGAGTGTCATGATGGACGCAATCAAAAGCCTTGGAAAGATCGCAGAATACACCTATTGCATCCATTGCGTCTTCCCAGGCACCAAAAACATTGTCAATTAGCTCAACACCAGCGTCGGCTGTTGAACGACCCCTTGTGAAACCAAACTGAGCAACATGAATTAAATTATTGACATAAAAATTACTCTGCAATTGATTAAGTATGAGTTTTTCAAATATTTTGCTAAGAGTTGGTAGTATCGATATAGGTATTTGTGGGGTCTGATGTACTACCGGCTTTGAATAAAGGTATCACTTTACTTAGTTTCATCAAGTCAGGAAACACACCATTATCTGTATGTATCTGTGTGTGTGTATCTGTCTATCTAAATAAATAGCTCTTGCCTTGATCTGTTCCGCCGACAGTCCTCTGCCTGCGCCCAGAGCGGCGGCGCCGGCGGGCCCGGGGGGCGTGAGGGCGGTGGCCGCGGCCAGCGCCTGCAGCACCGACTGCTCCGCCAGGCCGATACGGAGCTTGCCTTCCAGAGACCTGGTGAAGTTGGGTATTTGAAGTCATCAACATAAAATAAAAATAAATAAACATAAACAGCTCATATACGTCCCCACCGAGGAGCCCGAGCCTATCCTGAATTAAGGCGATTAGGCCTTAGTCGACCACGCGGGCCCAGTGCGGGTTGGTCGGCTTCATAACCTTCGGTGGTCTAATGGCTAGGGCCCCTGCCTCCCGTCCGGGACACGCGGGTTCGATCCCCACCATGTAAAAGAAGAAGAAATAAGCTAAAAAACCAACCAATGTGTTTTCGAATTTCGAATTCACATGTACGTTTATTCGACGCTCTTACGGAGAAGGAAAACATCGTAATGAAACCTGCGAAAAAATTCAAAGGTTGTGTGTGAAGTCGACCAACCCGCACTGGGTCAGCGTGGTTGACTAAGGCGTAATCACCCTAATTCAGGGTAGGCTCGAGCCCCTCGGTGGGTGACTCCCATGCTCTGTCCACGCTATAATCGCTATGAGCCTGAAGGAATATAATTCAAATTTAATAATCTTACCTTATTAAATATCTAGCTTCAGAATGCCTGCACGCAATGTATAACGTTTGAATTTTGGATATTTTCTTGTTTACTGACGCGTGACCTAAAATAAAATTATAGACACATTTTTAAATAGCATAATTATTAGCAAAAGTAACCACCTTACATTGAAAATGTCGTGATTTCTCAGCGCCATCTACTGCCTTGGTTTTTTTTCTTCTTCCTAACTAATGGCGACACATCTTATGTAGACGTATTTCGCCAGTGTCGAGTGATATTTGTAGGTTTAAGATATATATCCTTGGACGATTGTTCGGTGAATTGGGCTCAGTAATGTGATAGTACAATTACTGAAGCCACCACGAGGCCTCTTGGCATCATCTAAAAATGTAAGCAAAGTGTAAGCAATTCAATTGTTCTATTAAAGTTTATAGTCCCGAAACATTCACTGGAAAATGTACTATCGAAATTATACACTAAACACTTCAATAAACAAAAATAAAAAAATAAAACGAAGACACGTCCGCCATTGTCAGATGCTCTACTGCCTTGGTTGGAACAAACCAAAGCGTGTCGTCATTAAAAAAACAATGTGAATAGAAAATATGCATAAAGAAATATATATTAGTTTTTTTCATAGTTCATCTGAAAGTATACAAAAATAGAATACTGACAGTCAAAACAGAATCGAAATTGATCGAAAAACAAACTAGATACAACATTATTAAACAAATATACCTCATTTTTTTCAATTTATCAATCGAAATATTTCAACAAGCACATTTAAATATTTTTTTCAAATATCTTATTCAGAAACAAAGTTATAAGGCTTCAAAGCTGATGGTTAGACAGAGAGGTCCGACGTGACATGTGACGTCATATGTCACGCGGGCCATACACCCGCCATAGAAAATATTGTTTTCGTAAGAGGGACAGATATCTGTTTAATAATGTTGTATCTAGTTTGTTTTTCGATCAATTTCGATTCCGTTTTGACTGTCAGTATTCTATTTTTGTATACTTTCAGATGAACTATGAATAAAACTAATATATTTTTTATGCATATTCCCTATTCCCATTGCTTTTTTTATGACGACACGCTTCCCAATCAAGGCAGTAGATGGCGCTGAGAAATCACGACTTCATTTTCGATTCTGTTTTTACTTTCAAATGAACTACGAAAAGAACTATGTTTTATACTGTAGCATACAACTGCATCGACGTGTTGCCGCGCCTGCACGCGCGTTCTACTGACCGAGCGGTGACTGGAGGCCTGCGATATATTTATAGTGTGCGAGCGAGACAGGACTCGCTCTTGCTATCTTTGTCTCTCCACATAGTTAACACTAGTTGAGATTAATTGCTTAACATACTTTTGGATGTTTCTAAATAATAAAAGCACTCTCACATCTACAAAACTTTACTGTTCTCAATCTCCATCTCGAGTTGTTATATTGGTGACCCCGACGATGTCGGAAGACGGAAAACCTACTGTCGAAGCGGTTTCGCTTAAAGCGCGAATAAGTCCGTTCTGGCGAGATCGACCGAAATTATGGTTTGCACATTTTGAGACCATAATCAGAAACCAGAAACTCAGCGACGCCGACAAGTTCAGTATTGCCGTCGCGCAGTTAGAGAAACCAGACGTCGATCAAATAAGCGACTTAATAATGACACCACCAACCACCGGGATGTACGACACACTAAAGAATCGCTTACTGTCTGTCTATGAAGAATCGGAACCTAAACAACTTCAAACCCTTCTTAACGAAATGAGTCTAGGCGACCAGCGACCGACTCAGCTACTTCGCCGCATGAAAGACCTAGCTGGGAAAAGAATACCCGATGACACCCTCAAGATTTTGTGGATTCAACATCTACCCTCATCCATGCGGGCTGTATTATCAGTCAGTGATGAATCATCCCTGGATTCGTTAGCGAGCATGGCAGACAAGATGCACGAGCAGTCCCGAGAAGTATGCAGCTGCTCATCGTCCACAAGCCGGAACAGAGACGACCAAGACTTACGTTGCTTGGTTATGGACTTGGTGAGAGAGGTAGCAGCCTTGAAGTTCCAGAGGTCTAGACCACAATGGCGTCGTGGTGATAGGCCACGATCACGCTCGCGATCACGCGGGAACTTCAATCAACGAGTCGGCGGGCCCTGCTATTATCATGACCGTTTCGGTGAACAAGCACGAACATGCAGATCACCCTGTAGCTACAATAAGCGTCAGGGAAACTAATGAGGGCTTCAGGAGAGGCGGAACCCGAAGTCGACGCAGTGACCGCCAATCGCTTGTTCGTATACGACACGAACAACAAGTTTCAATTCTTGGTTGATACCGGCGCTAATATATCAGTGATACCAGCGCAAGGAAAAAGGACAAAATCAGCAGATGATTTTTTGTATGCAGCTAATGGAAGTCAAATAGCAACTTATGGAGAAAAGAAGCTTGAATTGAACATTGGACTCCGTCGACCTCTTATATGGACGTTTATAAGGGCCGATGTCAACCGACCAATCCTCGGTGCGGATTTCATTCAACATCATAATCTACTAGTCGATCTTCGTGCGGGCAAGCTTGTAGATAGAACAACCGAGCTATCGATCAACTGTTGTGTTGCCCAGTCTTCTGCACCTACTTTACAAATTATAAATAAAAATAATCCTTACCATTACTTGTTAGAGAGTTTTACTGAGTTAACATCTCCCATGTTCAGTAGCACCTCCAGCAGCGAAGTCGAGCATCATATTGTGACCAATGGACCACCAGTGTTCTGTAAAGCACGTCCACTGCCACCGCACAAGTACCACATAGCAAAAAAACTTTTTGATGAAATGATGAAAGAAGGTACGTGCAGGCCATCGAAGTCACCTTGGGCCAGTCCATTACATCTAGCACCAAAGAAAAATGATGAACATGGATTTAGACCCTGTGGAGACTACAGGAAATTGAATTCAGTAACGAAACCCGACCGTTACCCGATACCCCGAGTAAAAGATTTCACAAACTACCTACATGGTTGCACAATATTCACAAAGTTGGACCTAAAGAAAGCCTACAACCAGATAAGAATTAGAGAAGAAGACGTGGAGAAAACGGCGGTAATAACACCATTCGGATTGTATGAGTTTCCGCGGATGTGTTTTGGGCTTCGAAACGCAGCGCAGACTTTCCAACGCCATATAGATAATCTGTTACGAGATTTAGACTATGCATTTCCGTTTGTCGACGACATACTTATTGCTTCTAATGACGAATCAACACATAAAATCCACCTAGAAAACGTATTGCGGAAATTGCAGGAAGGAGGTTTAAGACTGAACGTAACGAAGTGTGTTTTTGGAAAAGAGAAAATAGATTTCCTTGGATATACTGTAACGAAGGATGGGATACAACCAGTAGAAGAGAGAGTACGAGCGGTAATGGAGATACCCGAACCGACTACGGTACAGGAACTACGACGATTTATGGGTATACTAAATTTTTATAAAGCGAGTATACCTCACGCATCTCATTGTCAAGAACCGTTACACAGATACCTTCGAAATGCCAAGAAAAACGACAATACTAAGATAAAACTAACACCAGACGAGAAGTTGAGTTTTGAAACATGCAAAGAAAGTTTGAGAAATGCAGTAATGCTAACGCACCCGTCACCAGATGCACCGTTAGCAATCATGTGTGATGCTTCCAATAAGTGTATCGGCGCCGTACTTCAACAAAAGAAAGGCAGTGTGTGGAGGCCTTTAGCTTTTTATTCTCAGAAATTGAACGAAGCACAGAGCAAATATAGTACGTATGATCGAGAGCTGCTTGCTATGTACTTGGCTATTCGACATTTCCGACGCATGTTTGAAGGAAGGGAAATAATAATATTTACTGATCATAAGCCGCTTACATATGCTCTCCTGAGACAGAACATTAAAACTGAAACGCCAATACGCACTAGATACCTCCACTACATAAGCCAGTTCACGACCGATATCAGACACATCGATGGAAAAAATAATGTGGTCGCTGACGCACTATCACGCGTAGATGCTATTACACTACCTTCGCCTATTGATTATAAACAGCTGGCTCAAGATCAGTATAAGATAAGCGAAGAGCTAGCGAAAGTTAGAAAAAACAACAACGCACTGAAGTTCGAGTACGTCACCCAGGCAAGCACTCAGCATCGTGTGTTATGTGAAACATCGACAGGGGTACCTAGGCCGTACTTGCCGGTATCTTATCGCCGTGTAGTATTCACAGCCCTACATGATCTAAGCCACCCCGGTATACGAGGTACTAGAAAAATGATAACGAAACGATTTTTTTGGCCGAAAATGAATAGCGACATAAACTATTGGGCACGAAGTTGTTTACCTTGTCAGAAAGCGAAGATACAACGCCACACTAAAACAACTTTGGACGAGTATCCAGAAGTACAACGGTTACAACATGTACATATAGATATAATCGGGCCCTTGCCTACTTCGACCGACGGCAAGCGATATTGTATCACAATGATCGACAGAGCAACACGGTGGCCGGAAGCTTTTCCAGTGTATGAAATAACCGCAGAAGTCGTTGCTAGAAAAGTTTACGAAGGTTGGATAGTACGCTACGGCTGTCCCGAATTTTTGACGAGTGATCAAGGCCGACAGTTTGAGTCCGAATTATTCGCAAACTTAATGAAAAGAATGGGGGTAGAAAAAAATAGAACGACCGCATACCACCCACAATCAAACGGTATAATCGAAAGGTGGCACAGAACATTGAAAACCGCAATCACAGCACGGTTACGAAATAATTCATGGACGTACGAATTACCCACTGTTTTGCTAGGACTGCGCGCCGCATTAAAAACTGACGTAGATTTGTCGCCGGCGCAGGCCTTATATGGCACAACAATTCGACTACCTGGAGAAATGTGTGGTGAACAAAACAGATCAACCGGTACCTCATATTTTGAAGAAACGCTCAGTGATTCATTGAAAAAAATGCAATGCGCTCGTCGGAACAGCAATCGTCACGTAACGTTTATACACGATGCGCTAGAGAATTGCTCACATGTATTCTTGAGGAAGGATTCGTATCATAAGCCACTTACGCCAGCCTACGATGGCCCATACCTAGTGTTGCAGAGGAAAAGCAAGGTTTATACCATTCAAGTAAACAAAAAGGCAATAAATGTCTCTATTGACAGATTAAAACCAGCTTTCTTAATGAATGAAAACAGCTGTGCAAACAATGACTCGAACATCAATAATGAGTACTGTAACACTGATAAGGAACATCGTGACAAGTGCAATGGAGAAAAAACTCGACGTCAACAACCTGCTACAACGCGTCTCGCTCACACGTCGTCGGACCTGCGCGAAAACCCGAATAAGAAACAGTTGGATTATCACCCACTGCAACCAGTACTCAGATCGACGCGGAGCGGACGAGTTGTGCGCGCGCCGGTACGTTTCACTGGAGGGGAACTATGTAGCATACAACTGCATCGACGTGTTGCCGCGCCTGCACGCGCGTTCTACTGACCGAGCGGTGACTGGAGGCCTGCGATATATTTATAGTGTGCGAGCGAGACAGGACTCGCTCTTGCTATCTTTGTCTCTCCACATAGTTAACACTAGTTGAGATTAATTGCTTAACATACTTTTGGATGTTTCTAAATAATAAAAGCACTCTCACATCTACAAAACTTTACTGTTCTCAATCTCCATCTCGAGTTGTTATAATACTATTATGTGCGATTGGACAATAGAACGTCTAACAATCTATCTGACATTTGGTCCACTATAAAATGATCTTACCGGTCATATGAGCGACTTCTTTCAACACGGCGAAGACCTTCCTCGCCTTGAGCGGCGGCGTCCTCATTCACCTTAAAATGATCTTACCGGTCATATGAGCGACTTCTTTCAACACAGCGAAGACCTTCACGCCTTGAGCGGCGGCGTCCTCATTCACCTTAAAATGATCTTACCGGTCATATGAGCGACTTCTTTCAACACAGCGAAGACCTTCCTCGCCTTGAGCGGCGGCGTCCTCATTCACCTTAAAATGATCTTACCGGTCATATGAGCGACTTCTTTCAACACAGCGAAGACCTTCCTCGCCTTGAGCGGCGGCGTCCTCATTCACCTTAAAATGATCTTACCGGTCATATGAGCGACTTCTTTCAACACAGCGAAGACCTTCCTCGCCTTGAGCGGCGGCGTCCTCATTCACCTTAAAATGATCTTACCGGTCATATGAGCGACTTCTTTCAACACAGCGAAGACCTTCCTCGCCTTGAGCGGCGGCGTCCTCATTCACCTTAAAATGATCTTACCGGTCATATGAGCGACTTCTTTCAACACAGCGAAGACCTTCCTCGCCTTGAGCGGCGGCGTCCTCATTCACCTTAAAATGATCTTACCGGTCATATGAGCGACTTCTTTCAACACAGCGAAGACCTTCCTCGCCTTGAGCGGCGACGTCCTCATTCACCTTAAAATGATCTTACCGGTCATATGAGCGACTTCTTTCAACACAGCGAAGACCTTCCTCGCCTTGAGCGGCGGCGTCCTCATTCACCTTAAAATGATCTTACCGGTCATATGAGCGACTTCTTTCAACACAGCGAAGACCTTCCTCGCCTTGAGCGGCGGCGTCCTCATTCACCTTAAAATGATCTTACCGGTCATATGAGCGACTTCTTTCAACACGGCGAAGACCTTCCTCGCCTTGAGCGGCGGCGTCCTCATTCACCTTAAAATGATCTTACCGGTCATATGAGCGACTTCTTTCAACACAGCGAAGACCTTCCTCGCCTTGAGCGGCGGCGTCCTCATTCACCTTAAAATGATCTTACCGGTCATATGAGCGACTTCTTTCAACACAGCGAAGACCTTCTTCGCCTTGAGCGGCGGCGTCCTCATTCACCTTAAAATGATCTTACCGGTCATATGAGCGACTTCTTTCAACACAGCGAAGACCTTCCTCGCCTTGAGCGGCGGCGTCCTCATTCACCTTAAAATGATCTTACCGGTCATATGAGCGACTTCTTTCAACACAGCGAAGACCTTCCTCGCCTTGAGCGGCGGCGTCCTCATTCACCTTAAAATGATCTTACCGGTCATATGAGCGACTTCTTTCAACACAGCGAAGACCTTCCTCGCCTTGAGCGGCGGCGTCCTCATTCACCTTAAAATGATCTTACCGGTCATATGAGCGACTTCTTTCAACACAGCGAAGACCTTCCTCGCCTTGAGCGGCGACGTCCTCATTCACCTTAAAATGATCTTACCGGTCATATGAGCGACTTCTTTCAACACAGCGAAGACCTTCCTCGCCTTGAGCGGCGGCGTCCTCATTCACCTTAAAATGATCTTACCGGTCATATGAGCGACTTCTTTCAACACAGCGAAGACCTTCCTCGCCTTGAGCGGCGGCGTCCTCATTCACCTTAAAATGATCTTACCGGTCATATGAGCGACTTCTTTCAACACGGCGAAGACCTTCCTCGCCTTGAGCGGCGGCGTCCTCATTCACCTTAAAATGATCTTACCGGTCATATGAGCGACTTCTTTCAACACAGCGAAGACCTTCCTCGCCTTGAGCGGCGGCGTCCTCATTCACCTTAAAATGATCTTACCGGTCATATGAGCGACTTCTTTCAACACAGCGAAGACCTTCCTCGCCTTGAGCGGCGGCGTCCTCATTCACCTTAAAATGATCTTACCGGTCATATGAGCGACTTCTTTTAACACAGCGAAGACCTTCCTCGCCTTGAGCGGCGGCGTCCTCATTCACCTTAAAATGATCTTACCGGTCATATGAGCGACTTCTTTCAACACGGCGAAGACCTTCCTCGCCTTGAGCGGCGGCGTCCTCATTCACCTTAAAATGATCTTACCGGTCATATGAGCGACTTCTTTCAACACAGCGAAGACCTTCCTCGCCTTGAGCGGCGGCGTCCTCATTCACCTTAAAATGATCTTACCGGTCATATGAGCGACTTCTTTCAACACAGCGAAGACCTTCCTCGCCTTGAGCGGCGGCGTCCTCATTCACCTTAAAATGATCTTACCGGTCATATGAGCGACTTCTTTCAACACGGCGAAGACCTTCCTCGCCTTGAGCGGCGGCGTCCTCATTCACCTTAAAATGATCTTACCGGTCATATGAGCGACTTCTTTCAACACAGCGAAGACCTTCCTCGCCTTGAGCGGCGGCGTCCTCATTCACCTTAAAATGATCTTACCGGTCATATGAGCGACTTCTTTCAACACAGCGAAGACCTTCCTCGCCTTGAGCGGCGGCGTCCTCATTCACCTTAAAATGATCTTACCGGTCATATGAGCGACTTCTTTCAACACAGCGAAGACCTTCCTCGCCTTGAGCGGCGGCGTCCTCATTCACCTTAAAATGATCTTACCGGTCATATGAGCGACTTCTTTCAACACAGCGAAGACCTTCCTCGCCTTGAGCGGCGGCGTCCTCATTCACCTTAAAATGATCTTACCGGTCATATGAGCGACTTCTTTCAACACAGCGAAGACCTTCCTCGCCTTGAGCGGCGGCGTCCTCATTCACCTTAAAATGATCTTACCGGTCATATGAGCGACTTCTTTCAACACAGCGAAGACCTTCCTCGCCTTAAGCGGCGGCGGCGTGAACATGGTCCGCTGCGTGGCGCGCGCCTGCTCAGCGACCAGGCCCAGGTCCCCGCTCTTCTGCGCCGCGCTCTTCACCTGCGCGAGAGTGCGGCCCGTGCACTGCCCTATGGCCTTCATTAGGTAGGTCTCGGCCATACCTGGGGGGAAACAATCCGGTAGTGTATACTGACTTGTCAAATCAGCTTCTTTTAATTAAATGTCAAAACGTAACCTAGTACGGAAAGGAGGCAAAAAGCACGGCGTGACGTCACAACGTTTACCGGCAGGTTGAGGTGTAGCGCGTGTAGCGAGTTGGTCAGAGAGAGGGTCCGTGCAGATCTGATTTAGATAAATATGCAATTACCCACAAAATATCCGAGATGTAGGGATACTTACAACGTGTTAAGTTTATAATAAATCAAAATTAAAATATTGTAAAATTTTACACAAATTCGCGAACAATTCGCAAATATGTGAACAATTGGAAGATCCATTGCCTAAATAGTGTAAAGTTTTTTTTTTTAATGCAGTGAACTACTCTATTAAAGAACAAGAGCTGACCCAAGCTGCGAAGTGTTTACCAGGCATACTGCTGCATCAGAACTAGTGTTGTTATTGTGTTGTATCGATAGTATCGATATACTATCGCGAATTTAAAAGTTACTATCAGTTACTACGCCTATCGAAACTATCGGACAGTGACAATACTATCGATCGATAAAAACAACAAATACTATCGCTCAGATTCGTTACTATCGATAGTATTGTAGTTGATACTATCGAATCTGAGCAATCTGAGCAATACTTTCATACTATCGATAGTAACTGAATTTCAAGATCAACTATCGGTAGCGAAACTATTGCTATCGCAACAACACTAATCAGAAGTGGGATACTAGATGACAGGTAATGTAAGCAGGTTAATTTCTTCGAAACTCTTATATTAATTCCTAATGATTCCTGTTATTTACTTCATTCAATAAATAAACAAATACATAAATGTATTCACTTACCTAACTCCAGGCTATGATACGCAGGTGCGAGTTGATTCAGACACATGTATACACTTGGCAACAAGTCTTCCGGCGTCAGCGCTATGACGGACCTGCAGTATAACAGATAATGTTATAATACTTATTATTCAAGCAAAGTGAAACATAATACAGCAATATCAGACCAACGACGACGACGTTAAGACCTAAGACAGAAATGGCCAATATTGTGACTACGAACAGTACTGTGGAAATATCAACTTTAGAGAGAGTAGAGACTGTTCTTTTTACAGCAATTGATTTTAACACTTGGCTGCTGAAAATACAGCCATGCGCCCCCCACCCGCCTCGGTAGGTGGCCGCATACGCAGTCACATAGGAAATTATTGCACCTTCGAGGCGGGTTTACGCGCACGGCAGTCTAAACACGCCCCACCTACGTCGTAGGTGCATAGCAGGCGTCAAATACAGTTGCTAACCACACTACCATGTATGTTGGGATGTTTGTTCCGTTTTCTGGCCCATATTACTAAACGAATTTAGATGAAATTTGGAAAGAAGATAGTTTGTATCCAGGATTAACACGTAGAATACCTGCTTCTTATAGAAAAAAATATCTTATTGCCACGGTTGGACAAGTAGAATTTGATAATGCGTAAAAATAGGACATTGTGTTTGAAGTAATAATCATAAATAATAATTTACTAGTCTACCTATACATTATATAACATAAAATCTTATATTGTAATATCATAATTAACAATTAATAATTTAATAATCTAAAACAAATTTCTAACTCTTATTAAAATTTATACTACATCATTAAAGTCAATAGTAACACTTTATCTCCATCATATCTGTCAGTAATCAATATAAAATCAACATACCGAAAGAAGTTGCTGAGGATCTCTACGATCTTGAGCCTGGCGGAGGTGGCTTCAATGGCCTCCAGGGTCTTCGCCAACGCGAGGTACGGGACCTCTTCCCCGGCCGACCAGCACGCGTCCTCTACCGGGTGGTAGCGGGACTTACTCGGGTTGTAATCTTCCTCTAATTCAGGACACATGTATTGAAATTGAAATACTTTGAACAGGTTTCAAAAGAACAAAAAGTAGTGAACATGTAAAATAATTTATCATGCAAAAAACTAATATTAAGATCATCATCATCATCGTGTGGGTTGTAAGGTCGACAGCCAACTTCACGAACCCTGGTGTCAGTGTTATAGAGCCGCCAAAGGGCACTGACTTGGCTCATGTAACGACTAGATAGTAGCCGGGACCAACGGCTTAACGTGCCTTCTGAAGCACGGAATCTTCTTTCTTTTCGGACAATCAGGTGATTCAGCCTGCAATGTCCTAACCAAACTGAGGAAAGTCTCGCAAAGAGATATTTGCTTGAACCGGGGATCGAACCCGAAACCTCCGTAATGGGTGTCGAAATCTCGACCACTTGGCCACGGAGGCTGTTAATAAGGTTATAAATGTAAAGTAACTCTGTCTTTCTATTGCATTGTACAGTTTGATTGAGGTTTAATACCTCCATTTAAATAATGAGAGGAACTATTTTATAATAGTACATTACGATACGAGGATCGTAGGTGGAAAATTACAAACGAGGTGAGAGGCGAGGGCGAGGTGAGGTGGGGTGTGGTTGAGGTGGCGAAATTCTTATTCCCACGGGAAAATCTTACACAACGCGAGCGTAGCCGCAGGCGGAACGCTAGTTATAAAACAAAGAAAGGAAAGCGCTAAAAATACCTGCAACTCTACCATCAGTTTTGGTCTTTTCATGTGCTTCATTGTCCTTCTTTAGGAAACTACTCATTGACACCACCTTTTTTTGAGCTGGTGATTTATCATCCTTTGCCGACTTCTTCTCCGGACTCTCTTTCTCTTTCTTAACAGGAGATGGAGTCTTTTTGTGCTTATCTAGAGGAGTTCTTTTCACAGACTTATCAGCTTTGGACTTTTTAGTTTTGGGCGAACTGTAAGTTTTAGGAGATTTCTCTATTTTTATTTCCATCTTCTCGCCTTTCATTGGTGAAACAGCTTTGAAAGAACCTTTTTCTTTAACTGGCGATTCTGGTTCAACTTTTGTTAACTTTGGTGGAGATTCTGAATCACTTTCAGAGCTCTCTATCCTAAGTCGCTTTGATTTCTTTTTCTAAAAAGGAAATAGTTAGTGAAAATTAAGTAATAATTAAAAATCCTTTTTAAACAAGCTTTTAAAGCTGTGGAGTGGAGTATCCTTGTTAAGACAAATCCAACGAGCCCAAACACGACTAGGTTGTGGTGTGTATTTAAGGAGTTCCTATGGATACCTTCCAGCTCCATCATGAGACCTTGGACGTCACGTATGACTAAAGATTTTGTTAAGACAAATCCAACGAGCCCAAACACGACTAGGTTGTGTTGTGTATTAGAGGAGTTCCTATGGCCACCTTCCGTTTCCATCATCAGACCAGCTCCATGGTACCATAATATTGCATTGTCATTTTGGTTACATAAGTATACCAAATTTCAGCAAATTCCAATGGCAGCAAGTGCTTCAAAATACAGTTGCAAGATTTCGCCCGAACATACCCACAAACCCACCCACCCACATACAGTGCAAGCTAAATAAAAGCTTGTAAAAAAAAAAAGAGGTAATTTAAGGGGTAGAATATAATGATATCTATATTACTTTCTAGAATATTAAAATATTAAAATTACTTCAAAAACAAGATTTAATTTAAAAATAAATAATGTAGTTACTGTACCAAATTTTTTATCTGGTGATAGTGTTAATAATTATTAGCGGGCACTTTTTTTCACATGCATAACAATACAATAATATACTTTATTGATACCAAAAATTAAGGTGAACAGGCAACCAAATGAGCAATCATATAATTATTTGTTACGTAAATTGCCATTAGAAAAATAATAATTTAAAATTAAGTTGGATTGGAAATTTAATGTATTTTTTTTTTATTTCTTTACCTTTTCTGAGCTGATCGGTGAAGACTTTCTTTTGACAGGTTTTGGAGACTGTGACTCATCCTCACTACTCTCCAGTTTTTGATGCTTTGAACTCCTCTATAAAATGACAAGTAGAGTGTGAAACTTACAATATTTTTAGTATTTTAAGTAGGGAACCACTGAGGGCCCAAGCAAGCACATTAAATTACTAATAATTAATTGCAGTAAGTAGTGCATTAAATTGTTTTATTATTAGGCTACAATGTGTATGAATGAAATGTAATTGTCTAAATAAAGGCTTAAGGCACTAATTTTAATGATTTAAAATTCAAGTTAATGTATTTTATACAAAGGAGCAAATCTATTCTTTAAGTTTCAAACATCCTGCAGAATTTATCTCGCTCATAAATCAATGTTGCAATTTCTTAATCAAGATCAAATTATTACAATAAGTTTCTCTTATAGATAATTACAGTGAGTCATCGTCGACGACGACGACGACGACGACGACGACGACGAAGTGATAAAAGTGAAGATGTAGGTAGGTTAGGTACCTTTTCTTTTCCTTTTCCATCAGTTACATGTGATTTTTCAGGTTCCGCTTCAGGAGACGAGTTACTGTTGTCAGGAGAGGCAACCTGGAATGTGATTAGTAAGTATTAGTAGGTAGTATTAGGCGTGTCGGAAGCCAAGACTCACTTTGGATCCCTGAGCCGCATTAGTAAGTAAATAAAATAAAATAGCCTTTTATTTAATAATTTAACATGCTCAATTCTATAAGTATTAATAATATGTAAGTAAGTAAGGTATAACAAAAATAAAATTAATAAAATTTATAAATAAATATTTATATAAATTATTTACCACTATAAAAGAAACCAGTTATATTTAATGTGATGTGGTGAGCTCAGCAAATAGGTAGTATGAAAATAATCTACATACCAAAGCAGGACCTAGGTACCTTATTATTTCATCAATTTAAATGTATTGAATTGACAATCAAATGTATGATGATTTTGTGGGAATTCTTGCAGGTGTATTGGTAGACAATTTTAGTAGGCCTACACATTTGAATGGAAAATACATTAGTCGAAAGTCAGTGGCAACCGTACAAAGGATAATTAAGGCATAAGTTAATATGAAGTTTGATACACAACTATTGTAAATACTTTACCTGGGGATGCTCTTTTACTTCTGAAGTTTTCTTCGGAGTTATCTTAAAGAATGATGTTATACTTTTCTGAGCCATTGTTCTAACACTTATTGCAGCCAGATTATGGTCAAAATTTCGGTTCTCAAACACTGGTCTGGGTAAATGCGTAAAATAGTACCGTTTCGTCAAAGCAAATCGTATTCTAGTGGGCTGTATCAATTTATAGAAATTACTCATAAGTTTTTTTAGGAATTCACTCTTTTTTATAAATTAATAAAAGAGAAATAACTGAAAAATTCAACAAATAACAATATAATAACCTATCAACAATTTTGACAGATAGCGGTCTGAGCGGGAAAATCGTATTTCTGAACGAATCCTATAATCTAGTGATGTACCGCTCCATCAGTCAATCTTCAAAATGCTTATCAATCAGCTAGTCGTATCCGAATACATCATGGCTGTTTATGTTTATTCTTTGTCTTCATCATGAAAATAAAAAGTCAAACTTGTCATCAGTTGACTGTCTCGTTTTAAATTTTTTAATGTTATTGCTTTCGAAACTTCTTGATTTACTTCAAATTCAATAAAATGAATTAAATTTTCTGTTTTAATTTTTCGTGTCTCCAAATTAGTAACTTCTATTTATGAAATTCGTGTAATGACGCAGAATCTAGAACTATTTTGCAAAGATGGCGCCCTCTATCTAATCTTTTATAGTTGAACTGTCAACTTTACGCGTGTCGTCCATGTTCCGAATGTGGCCTGACTTATTTTTGTTTTGTGATAGTTTCCAATGTAATTTTATAAATGTGAAATACTACAGCATGTGTCAACCCATATAGTGGAACCTTGCTCCGGCTGAATGGATCCCGCCGTCGCGTGGTATCAGCCCGAGCAGGAAGGACCAGCGAAGCGCCTGTGGCTTCGTATTTGGGAAACTCAAAGTGAAATTGAAAAAATGAACTTAAAAAATTTAGAAAATGCTAATCCCAATGCGAATAAAGCGCAGGACTTTATACCTATAAATGATGTGAATGGTGAAAGTAGGAATAATAATTATTTCAATCCCGCGCGAAGGAAAATGAATGATAACCGCGCGTCAACTTTTAACCTGAATAAGAACCACGATGCTCTAATAGGGGAATACGGAGGGTGTCCTTGGAGGATACCCAACTATAGTTACAAGCCTGGGATTTTAGGGTAAGTGGCAACTCAACATTATTGTCTTGTAGTAGGCTTAGTGCATGCTGTCAACGTGCTTTGCGCGTTGTTCGGGCAAGGGGCAGCGGTGCATGGGCTAAAATAAGCACTGTATGTCGTTAAATAGGTTCAGTAGTCGCTAGGCAGCTTTCAGTGACGCTACGCATGAAATTCCGCCTTCACACTTATAATTTTTCAGTGCTCACGAAACATAACCAAACTCGAGGCAAAGTCGCGGTAACCCCCTCTTTCGCCTTATCTCTTGATTTCGAATCTCAAAAACAACCTTAATTTCGTGAAAACAGGTAGTTTTAGATCTTGTTTTTAGTATTAACCACAGTTTCTTAAGATAAGTTAGGTTATGTCTGACCTACTTAGGCCCTTTTGCACTTCTACCCTTGATAAGAAATCATTCAATAGTTTATTATTGTACCAAGATATGTAACTTTGTTCTGTCTCAATGTTAATAATTTGCTTATTATCTATTAGTAATTAATTTTTAGGTAATTATTTCTACCTACTATTAAATAGTACCTATATCATAAAATTGTTAGTTTTCTAAATTACAAAGTAAGTACATAATGTTTTTAGTTTGGTATACCTAGGTACTTAGCTAAAGTCTTGACTAGTAAATAGAAAAGATAACTAACATAAACTTATTATCAAGTTACTTTGTAAGTAAAATAAATTTTCTTTGTGATTTTGTCAGCTAGATACATAGATACATACTTACAGTCTATCACTATGCTACTAGCTTGAAGATGTAACTTCCTCAATTGATAGAAACATCAATCAAAATATTCCACTTATAGGAAGGAGTACTACTTATTTAACGTTAACATTATCTTAGAAAATGATAAAAAATAGCTAGGTACTCATAAAATAATTCTTGACATGAGAAGCATTAGGTTGGATCTACATATCTGACCTAAATCAATTTTTTAGTAGTCTCGCAAAATTAAAAAGTAACATGTTCCCAAAGAGTTCATTTTCCATAATTGTTTTTTCATTCTTTTATTGTAAGTGGCCAGATCCAGAGACTTTCAGTATGCCTACAATGATAGAAAGTGATTTTTGTCAGATATGTAGATCCGACTTAACGCTTCTCATGTTGAGAATTGTAAACTGAATAATTCTTTACACAAAGAGTGGGTAGGTAGATTGATGGAATGTTTTGTTTGACGTTTCTATCAATTGACGAAGTTACATCTCCAAGCTAGTAGCATAGTGATAGACTGTACGTATCTAAAATAATAGTAAGAAGTATTCATGTTTTTTTTTTTTTTAAGTAAATGTAATATTCCCCACAATCATGTTTACTGCATATCAAATGAACTAACCTGCAGTACTGTAGAATATTCAACTTAAATTTTAATTTTTAGTTCAGTTATTTTGCATTTTTGGTTTCAAAAGGTAGCTAAGATGATGATGTAGAATCATTAAAAACTTGAAAAATTCTAAATATGTTGAAAACCAATTCATTTGACTTTAAGTTTGTTATTTCCCTACTTTACTGAGCCTACTGTGAATAGGTAGCTTTTTTCTATTTATGCTGTCTTATGAATTTAGAATATTGTGAAATTACAAATTATCCCATAATTTAATGTAATTAGGATCTCAGAAATTTAGTACTGACTACTAAGCTGGAAATAAGAAAAAGGATAGTATGAAATGTAAAGCTGTTGTTTTGTAATTTTGTTTTGCCAAACTCCACACCATTGACACAATTTTTGAGCTTGATTTAAAATAGGTACTTTATTTATGGTTGGTTAATAAATCTGTCAACCTTGCACCCTGTAAAGTCTTGCTAATGATTGCAAACACGGTTGTTGACATACTATGACCGGGCATCATGCCAACGCCTAACTCGAAGGTTATGTATGATAGTCTTAACTAATTAAAACACGCGGAACAGCTTTATAATAATGTTCAGTTAGTCCATGCAAAGGTTTAAGAGCGCTTGTCGAGGAGTAAATTAAAATAAGTATTGGTATACCAAGTCTCCTCTGCACTTCATAAAACATTTTTTTCTTATACAAATTGGCAAGTCACTTATGTACTGTTTATTATTTGATAATCTTTATTTTACACATTCTAAGATTTAAATAATTACATATCAAACTAAAAATGTACATTTAAGTAATGAAAGACTTCAATCATATACATATGTTTTAAGATTTTCGTGGTAACAAACCCAATAATTGTGATAATGTTAGTGAGTTCAATCATCATCATCAGTAGTAGCTCATATACGTCATCACCGAGAGGCTCGAGCCTACCCTCAGTTAGACTAGACCAAATAACCACCTAGAACATAAAAATCTGATAATTTATAAAGCAAAACAGAATGTAACAGACATAATCTGTCTGTAACTCAAATAAATCCATAAAAATCTACTTGTGAAAGTACCCAAACACTATTAAAGGTTTCAGGAATTCCATTTAAATTTGGAAATAAATAACATTTTTATTTTATTTATTTATTCCATTCCTTCCTTCTCCTTTGGAATATCTGCTATTTCATAAACTTGTCATAAAATCAAAGTATTGACAAAACTACCCTATTTCTGTAGGAAAAAAGTTATGACAAAATTATCTACTTATTAAATGAATTTTAATAATATTCTATGGAAAAAAAAAACAGAAAAAAATATCTTATATTAAGTGATGTAAACGTTCTATGAAAAAAAAAAAAAACATTTTCTGTTTGAATAAATAATTCTTTGAATTCTCTACCTGAGAAAATACCTTCTTTTCTCCTTCCACACCTAGACTACACAATACATTGGAAATATTTAAACTATGACGAGTTAAGAGAGTACCGTAGATAATTAAAAAACATTGGAGGTGAATGGCCAAATATTTTCTATTTTGCATTCATAGCGTCATTGCTTGGCGCCAAGTTTACGCGCCAAAAAGTTCACGTGAACTCGGAAGCGGCTAAAGGTGTGAAGAGCCTTTGCCCACTATAACACACAACATCTACACTCTTCATTTAGTGTTCATTCAGCGACTAGGTGGTAGGAACCAGTAGTCTGCCATGGATATAGCTCACTTGCTGTCTTGCCCAGATTGTACGAAGCACCTTATACACGGAGATCTGTTCAATTCCTTCATCATCATCCTGTCGCGAATGTTGTAATGTAAGGTCGATAATCAGATAACCAGAATTGATTTGGCGGTTCAACATGTTTTCCGAAGCACGGGATAATCTTACTTTTTATACAGTTAGTGGATTCAGACTATCTATCTATCTAGCCCACATCCACCCACTGCTGAGTATAGGCCTCTTCTTTATTGCGCCATTTTTCACGGTCCTGTGCAGTTCTCATCCAGTACTTCCCTTCCACCTGTCACTATATCATCTGACCATCGGGCTGGTGGTCTGCCTACCGAGCGTTTTCCAAGTCTGGGCCGCCACTCTGCCACTGCTTTGGTCCACCTTCCGTCATCCCGCCGCGCTATGTGCCCCGCCCTGGGGACAGTCTCGTAACATTTGTTTGCCCTATGTACTGGGATTCGAACCCAAAATCACCGTAATGAAAGCCGTAAAAAAACAAAACAAAAATAAACATATTTGTTGTTAAAAGTATTAATCATAATCTCATCAAACATCTTTTTGTAGCTTGTTTCATAAGTCGTCACTGTTAGCCAGCTTCCGCATACCTAAATAACCATTTTATCTTACGTTGTCAGACATTAAAGTAGGACTTATATCATATATATACACAATTTACCAGGTTTATGAGTGCTAAAATTTGTACAAATAGTCCTAAACTGTTAACAGTAAGGCCGTGACTCCTGCGAATGTTTTGGTCTACACACTACACGAATG
This sequence comes from Carpatolechia fugitivella, assembly GCA_951230895.1. NCBI lineage: Eukaryota > Metazoa > Arthropoda > Insecta > Lepidoptera > Gelechiidae > Carpatolechia > Carpatolechia fugitivella. The sequence goes on from OX579665.1 coordinate 11,408,253, forward strand.
AGTCTATACACATAATCAAATGTTTCAAACGACGTCTCCTGGTCTGCAATGTTTCGGACAAAATGTTTTGGTTTCGACAGAGGTTTGATAGGCTCGCTTGTTTTGGTTAATGAGTCTCACTCGCACGGGGGATGCTTTCAGGGTTAGATTCCGTACGATAAAATATCGTATTTGAACGATATTTTCATGGTTCGTACTATGTACGATACTAATGGCAGGATCGTTCGTAAAAAATACGATAATTTTCCCCGGGCTATATTTAGTAGGCTATACGCCGTGTGGTGACGGCAGAGTAGAATACATTTGTCACCAACCCCTACTCTTCCCGTGGGTGTCGTAAGAGGCGACTTAGGGACTACACATTGAACAGGGAACGGGCAGCAGCGCTCTCTGATACAGTAACCTTTTAATCTGCGATCTCCAACCCGCCTGCCAAGCGTGGAGATTATGGCAAAACCCTCCACTTAAGTGGAGGAGGCTCATAGTCCAGCAGTGGACTGTAACGGGCCGTTGATTTGATTTGTTATTTAGTAAGACAAAGATAAAAATGATTACCATCAGTTCTATAGTTCTCAGCGCAGGGTTTGATTTTGTACTACAAATTATAATATTCGAGCCGTACTTTGAGACTTCTATATAATTTTACAATAACTTAGTAGGCACTGTATACAGTTACTATGACAAAAGATGTTAAGTTAAAAGTGGATTTGATGTACTGTCCTTTTGATTGTCATAGAAAATATTTTTTGAAGACGCTGATTTCAACTCTGGATATTTACTATCGGGAATGCAATGCATTTCATAGAGAATTTGTGTAAAGGTACCATAGATAAACATGCATTTTTCTTTTGTTTTGTTGAGATGTTTTCTGTGTATTGTGTACAAAAAAACATAGCAGGAGTCACAGCTTAAGACCACTAACCTAAACCACATTGTTTTCAAGCTGCCATGTCTATGACACTGGCTACCGAAGAATTCGCGCATCGCTCTAAATTTAGACGGACTGTCTATCACACCGTAGCGTAGCGTCACTGTAAATAATAATACAGTTTACGTTTTACATAAATAAGCGTGTGGTTGGCTCTCACTCAAAAGCATGACCCTTTTCACAGATCGCGTAAAACTCGACTCGAATATCAACCGTTTCCGCCAATCATATTCAAAATCATATACATTTCATGGATTAATCACAAACTTTTAGTTTTTTCCGTTCTACACATCCGCGTCCTCTGTCAGGGGCCTTCGGCGGCTTATAATTCTAACACCGGGATTTGTGAGGTTGTTTGTTGACTTTACAACCCGCGTGATAAGAAAGAAAGAAAGAAAGAGAGAGGGGTTCTGTCCGGTCCTGTCGATCCCATTCAGTCTGCTGTTGAGACAGCCATTGCCGATAGAGTACTGTAGCATCGGGCCTCGTTGGTCCGAGTGCTATGTAGTTTGATACTGGCGATAGTATTCTTTTTGCAATATATTCGTTCTCTTTTTAACTATTCAGTTTAGAAAGAGAACGATAGAAACTTCAGACGGGCTGGGGCCGTGGAAGTTTGACGTTCTCATCTGCCGTCCGCCGTCGAGTGCGGACCATAGTATTATTTCTAGTGCTAAAGTTATAAACAGTGCGTTTAAGTTATAAATAAAGTATCGTGTTATAAAAGTGTCTTTTATATTTAAAGTCGCGAGTTGTAGCCAAGGAGGCTACAGCCGATAGAGTACACTCCACAGAATGCCCTTCTGGCAAGTTCTGCATATCCTGGAAGGCCCCGTCAGGGTCATTCTTCTCATCTCCCACGCGCTTCTCGCCATGGCAACGTCCTATGCCGAGGTCAAAAGGAAGGAGGGAAGTGCGCCCTTAGGCGGTTGCTATAAATTCTAGGGGTAAGAGCCTTCCGCTCCCCCAAAAGCCCGGTTACGCTTGGCTTGATACGTCGATTTTGCGACACAAGGTCCATTAAAAAAAATACGAGTCATGTAACTGAATAATCTCCGAATTCGTATTCGCGATGTTGTGAGGTACAGTCAGCGCCCTCATATTATGTTGAATTTATGTCATCCTCCACGTGATAAGCACACCTCGCTGGTGTATTGAATTAAGATAGTTATATTGTTTTGCGTTAGGTTACACTTATAAAACTTTACGTTACGTAGGTTGTAGTTTCAGTGATTCACTGATGATTTCTCTAATAAATGAATCCGAAGTACTGTTAAGCTATTGCGAAATACCGACGTGTTCTAACTGCATTAGTCTCTGCGTTGATAATGAGATGAGTCACTCAATTAGTTTTGAATTCTATACGGTAATCTTACGTTACGTAAGTGTAACGTTAGAGAAAGGACTTAAAACTATGTTTTAGAAAAGCCTTTTCATGCGATTTACACTTATCGGTCAGTTAATGAAGATGTTATCTAGTAGAGAGCCTTTATTCTGATTTTACTCGTATCTGAATTGGAACAAGAGCTTTCATTCCTAGCTTTAATAAGTAAAAACAATAGGGATTATGCACATTTTTTAAAATTTATTAATCGAAATATTTCAAGTTCCAGAAAAAAAAAAAAACAGAAAAAAAATAATAATGTGGGTTTTATGGCAGTTTACTTACAATACAATGTCAACATTAAACGCTGTGACATAAAAAAAAATTGATGTATGCCACTTAGAGCACCCGTCTGAATAGCACCTGTGCGAATAGCACCAAAGCTATTCCACTTAGAGCACCTAATTCAAACATCTTGCTCAGAAACAAAGTTATAAGGATTCAAAGTGGATGGTTAGACAGACAGAGAGGTCCGACGTGACATGTGACGTCATTGGTCACGCGGGCCCTACATCTGCCATAGAAAATTTTGTTTTCGTAAGAGGGACACATATATTTGTTGAATAATGTTGTATTTAGTTTGTTTTTCGATCAATTTCGATTCTGTTTTGACTGTCAGTATTCTATTTTTGTATAGTTTCAGATGAACTATGAAATCTAATATTTTTTATGCATAATAATTTTTTATGGATATTATTCTCTATTGTCGTATGATTTAATTAACTTATCCTTTACACTCTACATAAAGTCATGCTCCTATTCCTGAAGGGGTTAACAGTGAACATGTAACAAAAAAAATGTGGGTTTTATGGCAGTTTACTTACAATACAATGTCAACATTAAACGCTGTGTAGATTTTTTAAATCGTCGTAAAACAACGAGAGTCGGCTCATTCGACGCAGAATTTTTTGCTGATTCCAAATATGTAAAAAAAATATTTTCGTACATGGATGGGTTACAGGGTTTACGCTCTCTAGCGTCGAATATTAACTTGACAATGGTGTCGATTCGGCATACGCCCAACAAAACTAAATTTAAAATTAGTCCTGTCACTTTCTATAATTTTTAATTGAAAAGGGACCGAAGATCATCGGTTTTGTTTTTGTCTTTGACTTCACGACTAACTGTCAATTTTAGTGGCTTTTTATTCGTCATGGTGTTAGGTAGGCACTAAAACAAGACTAAATTTGACAGTTAGTCGTGAAGTCATGGACAAAAACAAAACCGATGATCTTCGGGTCCCTTTTCAATTAAAAATGATGGAAAGTGACAGGACTAATTTTAAATTTAGTTTAGTTGGGCGTATGCCGAATCGACACCAATACCGAACAAAAAAACAACATTCATGATAGTAGTAAAACCGGATAGTAAGATAGTAGATTCGGCCAGTGATCGCGGCCTTGAGCCTTTGCCTCAGTCAGTGCCCCCCTATAGATGGTTACGTAATCAGGTAATCGACGCGAATATGTTATACGTCTGTTTAGTATTAACGATAGTGTGGAGATAGGCTGATATGGGGCATGATATCACTTGTAATATTTTGTAAGTGAAGCATCTTTGAAACAATTTGCAATGCGGTTAGAATAAGAATAGGATCTTTTGGTTAACTTCACGCGAGTCTAATCGATTATATTTGAATTGATTTGATAGATTGACGTCACAAATTTGCGGGCCCCAGTGTTTTTTTTATATTCTCATTTTTATGCATTATAAAAAAAAGCTAAATACCCAGTCCCGTTCCCGATAGTTTTATTTATAACTAGCTGACCCCGCAGACGTTGTCCTGCCATTTTTCCCTACACCTACCCTACACCTACCCTACACCTACCCTACACCTACCCTACACCTACCCTACACCTACCCTACACCTACCCTAAAACCATCCTTGAACTTCAACGAACATTTTAAAAAAAGATTTGGCCAAATTGGTCCAGGCGTTGTTGAGTTATGCGCTTACCAACACATTTTGCGATTCATTTTTATATTATAGATATAGATAAAGTATACACCTTCTTTAAAAATCTTCATTTACTTAGAATTAAAAAAGGATATTATAGAAGTCGAAGATTCTTGTATGTATAGTGATAGAAACTTCGGCTGTAAAAAAAGTGTGCCAGAGTCGAATCTAGGCCGGTCGGGAACTTCACAGACCTGTCTATATCTAGAATCTAGATCATATAAAACATATTTACTTTCTGATTCATTGAATTTTTTGTAAACGTGCTTGAAAATCTTCTATAAGCAATCGTGTTTTAAAAATACTAGTCTGCTTAACTAAATGTGAACAATCTGGATACATATCCAAGTTTTATCCAGATTGTTGACATTTAGTTAAGCTACATTATGTTGGTATTAAAAATACATTATGATTAATTTTAATGATGTCAACAGCTCATATTATGTTCCCACCGAGGGCCTTGAGCCTACCCTAAATTTAGGGCAATTAGTGCTGGTTGGTCGACTTCACACACGACCTTTGAACTTCTTCGCAGGAGTGTGCAGGTTTCATCATGATGTTTTTCTTTACCGTAAGAGCGTCGAATAAACGTACATATGAATTCGAAATTCGAAAACACATTGGTACGTGGTGGGCATCGAACCCGCGTCTCCCGGACAGGAGGCAGCGGCCCTAGCCACTAGACCACCTACATTATCATATTAGATTTATTTGCTAAAAGTTATTCGTTATTTTCGATATATGTATCTTTTTTCAAGTGACATATATATCAAGTTTTTTAAGTAGTAAGCAAATGGATGCTAACATTCTGATGTGCTGACATTTTATCCAAGGTGAAGTTAGCCAAGTGTTGTAGGCATATTTTATACGCTAAAATGTCAAATTATTCCGTAATGCTAATTGATAAATCATAAGAAATTATCAGATGAGCTTATTGAATAGTCCCGAATTTTAGATTGTCATCAGCTCGGAGTGCTTTATTTTTAGGGCTGTCAAATATCGAATTTGGGCATCATTACACGACTGTCCAATAAAAGGAGTGTAATGTGAGCTTCTTTATTCCACCATAATTGCCCGAGCGAGCGAAGTGTCTCTGTTTCAGCTTGGCCAAAATTGCTTTTGTATCTCTGTCCATCTGTCCATTTGTTTGTTTCACTCTACAGATCGCGTTTCTCTGCCGATTCTCGTGGAATTTTGTAAGCAGGTTTTTTTGTCGAGTCAGTTTTTTGAAAGTTTTAAAAATGAATAGTTTTAGTTCCACATTTCTCACCATCAGAATATCAAACTTCCACCATATATCGTAACGTAATGTTCGTTCGTTACGTCATTGTCCTGGGACCAGGATAACGCGACTGTATGCAATGCATCAGTGCTCTCCCGGGATTTGAAATGCACTATGCTGCATCAGAAATGGTCGTGTATTTATCACTGTCATTGAACTCTTTACAAACATTTTATTCTGTTCGAAATAGGTAGCGGATATTAATGTTTAACTTACCAGATAACCTCACCATCAACACGACCATCATCGTAACATCGTATGCCTTCTCTAAGGTCGACGACCGACCGGACAAACCCCGCGCTTATTGACCGAGTTGGAATAGAATTTTCTTTTGGTGCAAAAGATTGTCGTCTGATCCATGTTCCTTGGGGGAAAAATGTCCAGTGCAGAAGTATTTGACATCGTAAACCATAGTTTATACATCATATCGTGTGGATTGTATGGTTGATGACAACCCTGGTATCAGAATAGGGATGATACCTATGTAAGAAAGTGAAATTCTATTTTAAGTCTGGTAATACAAAAACATTAAACACGTAAGGTATTTTTTGTTTTCTCAAATTAACAAAAAATCAATGAAAAGACCGCTAAAACATGGCACCTAATTAATTTTGACAGACGACGACAGATGATGTCGTCGCTGCTGTACATTGAAGCTTACTTTCCACGTTCTTACAAACCGAGTCATATAAAACATCATTGTACCGCGTATTCGAATGTCGTATGGTATAGTTTTGCTTCTTTGGTGGGGTCAAGTTTGAAGCGTATTACTCTTCTGGACTGCTATAGATAATTCGTTGCAAAAATATCTTAGTTAAACCTCATTAAAGTTGGAGAGTGGGGGGGTTGTGACGTAGCACAACTCGGTATAAAATCGACTCAAGCGTGACGTCATACTCTTTTTCAACGCAATATATCTCCGTATTTTTTTGATTACGTGGAAAAAGAAAAATGCGTGTCCAATACTTTTTAATAATCTACCTGGGCCCCGTTTCATGAAGCAACAATTTACAAGTAGCAAGTTACAATTTGGTATTCATTGCGTAGCCAATTCGCCCAAACTGTAAGCCCTTATCGTTTTATCTCATTATCTACGCAATCTACATCGAATTGTACTTGTAATTTGTAACTTGTAGCTTCGTGAAACGGCCCCCTGACAGCCAAAGAAAATAAACTAGTCATCATCCCTATTATTGAATGAATGAATGAATGAATGAATTAATTAATTAATTAATTAATGAATAATATATACTGACTGAGACTTACGTATATAATAGCCGGGACCAATGAACGTGGCTTCCATTCGGAATTATCTTGCTTTTCGCAAAACCAGTGATTCACCCTGATTTTTTTTTGTTGAATTTGCTAAGTCAATGTATTTATCAATTTTTTTACTACATTAATCACTTGATTGTCTAAATTGGCTCATGTACTAACAAGTGTACATTCTGTAGAGAAGAACTTGCCGGAGAAACTCCCATGGCTTGTTTCTCTTTTTTTTAACACGCTTTTATTAGCTTCACCTGTATGCTTGTATGCTTGTATGTATGTAACCGACTCCTTTGTTTGACTCGATTTTGACCCACAATCTTGGACAAATTCAATCCTTTAACCAAATTAAGTATGTTTTTACAAACCGATTTTGTTCATAGTATCTCTTCCGGTATTCAAACTTAGTACAACCGGTTCAAGAGCCGCACGAGTACAAAATAAAGCGTCCACGCAACACGCGCTCCACTTTCATCAGAGCGCATGTGCGGAAGCTGAATGAACAGCCTTGCGGTTGCGCAACGCGTGTAGTAAACAAACAGCGATCGCCGTGTGCGATAAGCTAATACATAACATCTCAATGGTATGGTGTCCGGCGAAGAACCTTGTTCCCTAACTTTGACAAACGCGAAAGTTTGTAAGTATGGATGTATGGATGGATGTTTGTTACTCTTTCATGTAAAAACTACTGAACGGTTTGGCATGAAATTTGGAATAGAGATAGTTTATACCCTGGATAGTAGGTACCTGGTTTGTAGGACACATTTTACGGGAAATTCTTATTCCCACGGGAAAATCTTACACAACGCGAGCGACCCTAGGGGTAAGAGCCGTCCGCTCCCCCAAAAGTCCGGTTACGCTTGATACGTCGATATTGCGACACGCACTAAACCACGTAGAAAAATTGTGGGTATATTCGGTATGTTTTTTACGCACGCGCCTATACAATGTTCGCCTATACCTTGTGTTACTTGTTTAAGAACCTAGAGTCCATTTTATACTACGCCTCCGTAATTCTATGGCATGGCTTATATTCGTAAGCCACAAAACTACAGATCTCTACAAAGTACTTTTCTCTCTTTCCAGGCTTCACGAAGAAATAGAACATTTCTTCATGTACATGTCTCCAACGGAGACGGAACATCTCGTCCGTACAACAGTAGTCAACAGGATCCGACAAGCCATACTGACCCTGTGGCCTCAAGCCAGGGTCGAAGTCTTCGGCTCCTTTAGAACCGGGCTGTACCTGCCGACCAGTGATATAGACCTTGTCGTTATAGGTAAGTTCATCTCTTTACGTGTCTATGCTCCTGGTACTTATATCAGGATCAATCTATGGTTGGAAGAAACCGATCCGCACCCGCCTTTTCTCCGCTTAGGGAGGGGGGGTTTCCAAAAACACCTTAGGGTGCTTTTAAATGAGCGTTGCGAGATGTATAGCGGAGATGTGCGAGGAATATGAGCGGTGGAGGATGCGTAGCGGATTAATAGGGGATCGGACTGTTCCTAAATTTACCATATTTTATGAATTATTTTTAAAATATAGATTAGTAGCAGACGATTCGCGAAAAAAAAAAAACTGAATCGATTGAAAAACGAATTTACAGTGATTTTTAAAGTTTCAATATGTCTGTCTCTTTCAAAAACGATTTTTGTATGGAGATAATATGGCGTTACTAACAAATGACGTCACAAGTGGGTATGTGCCTCTCTGTCTAATCTTGAATTTCAAACCTTTATAACTTGGTCAATTTTAAAGATAGAGTAAAAATTCTTTTAGTGTTCGATAGCAGAAACTAGGAAGTTTGGATTTATAAAATAAAATTAGTCCGATTCCCTATTTCAGATATGCCCGTTCGCCCTAATTCAGGGTAGGCTCGAGTAGGCCCCTCAAACCGGTGTACACATTCCTCGCACGCGTTCCTCGCACACACACATTTCTTGCTTGTTTTGTATATAGGAAGACCTCGCTTCGCTTAGCTCTTTTGCATCAGAGCTGAGCTGAGTGAGACTAGGAAAATGAAGTGATACTATTGGTTTGTTAGTTTCCTTGCGCACCGCTCATCTCCCAATAAGTTTATCTCTGTTTCTGGTATTCCCTTTAAGCGTAAAGAAGTCTCGCATCCTTGTAAGATGTCACATCCTAATTCGCAATTGACAGTGACTCCACATGTTCTAATTGGCTATCAACCCATGTTACTCATCGCGGTATTTCTCAACGATGAAGGTTGAGGTCAAAGTATTGCGTGAAATTATTCATCTAAAGGTATTATTCTTCATATTTTGTTCATATTACTTAGCTACTCTGCAAAAGTAAATTCAGATATTCTTTATTGCACATAAAATCATACATACAAACACGAGAACAAATAGAGGAAAAGGCAAATAGTTTATAGTTGACCGAGCGAGCGAAGCGTCTCTGTTTCAGCTTGGCCAAATCCATCTGTTTGTTTGTTTGCTTCACTCTACAGGTCGCGTTTCTCAACCAATTCTCGTGGAATTTTGTGAACAGGTTCGATAAATTAATCGATTTTTTTTGTCGAGTCAGTTTTTGGAAATTTAAAAAAATGACAGAGTTATGGAAAACTGTGCCTCTTTTACCCGTTTGTAATATAAGAATAATTAGAGTCCCGCAATACCCTTGTAAAAGCCAGTTTGCCAGAAGATTTTATGACTTCAGTGCTCCACTTCCCTATAATAAATTACTTATTAGAGATAACGTAATGAAATATAATAATCATAAATTTAAGAAACACGTTATCAATTACCTTGCTGAATTTGATTATGATGCGGTTGAAAATCTATTCCAGGCCGTAACATAACTTAAATAACGCGTAAGTTTATAATAAATATATATACAAATGCACACACATATTATAAACAAGTAGGTATATATATGTATTATATTTTTACATACAAACTCCTCAAACCTCAAACTCATACAAACTCTTACCACACTTACACCCCCCCCCCACACACACATACACCACATACACATGCCAATGGAGAAAGGGTCGAGTAGCTAGTGGTTTTCCTGATCCCAAGCAATCACTGCGTAGGGCTAGCTTCCGTCCCCCCTCCCACCTGGTCTCGCAATCACACACATACTTCACACACTGGAGAGAGGGAGTAAGGCCAGGGGTCTTCCAATCCCAAGTATTTACTGCGTAGGGCTGTAGTGTAGTGACACACTCTCCCTACGTAAGCTAGTTTGTAAGTTAGATATAAGGCATTACAGCCCGCACTCGAGGGCATTATACGTCAGAACGTCGATCTAGTCGTTTCATTCACGAACCCTCTACAGCCCACATTGCAGGGCTGGCTTACACACACACACACACACACACACCCTGGATTTTATGTACTCATTGTATATTTGAAGAATTACTCGGAACTAGAATGATCTTAGACTGTCTTAATAGTTATATCTTAAGCTACTTGTTTGCCTTACTGCTTTTCTGTTTATGTAAAACTATACTAGTGCCATATTATGTTCTAATTAAATAAGGGGAAGTCACTGTAGCCTGTAACACAGTTATCCAACTAGCACAGGCTACAGGGTTCCAAGCTCACATGTAACGCACTTTTAGATCAATAAAGAATTATTATTATTATTATTATTATGGGGGTTGCCAGCTTACAAGGTCTACCGCTGAGGCTGTTTTCATCTACAGGTCACATTTCTTAACCAATAAGATAAAATAAAATACAATAAAATAAAGTAAAGTAAAATAAACTGAAATAAATATAATAAAAAAAATCAAGGCGTTGGGAATGTTTGTGGAGAAAAAATAAAAATAAATATGAAAAGATATACAGACTCGCGAGGTCTACAGCTCACAGAGCCACTAGTTTTTAGGTCAGTTATTATATTACAAAACTTTGCCCTACATATCAAAGCCCCAAATGTTTACAATCGAGAGTAGCAGGTCACGGCCTGTCCTTGAGACAGCTCCCAAAGCCCTTAACACGCGTGGAAATTTATCGCCCTGTCTGTACACGCCCCAAATGGGCCAATAGGGGAACGGACTGTTCACCATATTTGATGAATTTACCATATTTTATGAATTATGTATTTTTAAAATATGAATTAGTAGCAGACGATTCGCGAAGAAAAAAACAGAATCGGTTGAAAAACGAATTTACAGTGATTTTTTAAAGTTTCAATATATCTGTCTCTTTCAAAAACGATTTTTTATGGAGAATAATCTTCATATAAATGGCGTTACTAACAAATGACGTCACAAGTGGGTATGTGCCTCTCTGTCTAATCTTGAATTTCAAACCTTTATAACTCTGTCAATTTTAAAGATAGAGCAAAAGTTCTTTTAGTGTTCGATAGCAGAAACTAAAAAGTTTGGATTTATAAATAAAAAAAAGTAGTCCGATCCCCTATTACTGAAGGCACTGGGGATGGAAACTGAAACCTAATGGGGTCACTCCTTTTAACCTGTAAATGCGCGATTTTCCAAAACACGAAAACGGCAAAAAAATCCCCTTGAAATCTAAAAAATTTGCCCGTCATAAAATTAATTAGTTCCTGAAAAGAAAGTAATAAAAGAATAAAAAAAAAAATGTGGTATGATGTTTTACATCACTACACTGCGCGTCCCCTTCGTCCAGCGTTGTAATTTTATACCTATCGCAAGAATTTTATACCTATCGTAAGAATGCCGTCCTGACAGCTGTCAACACGTACAATTTTTCTTCTGTCTCTTTTGCACCCATTTGGTTTTCATATTTCCTGCCTGCTGTCAGGACGGCATTCTTACGATGAGATTACTATAAATTTTATAGTGTTCCTGAACGGGTAGAGCTATTACTTGACAGCAGTCTATTTCACTTTCAATAATAATAATAATAATAATAAGACATTTATTCACGGTACACAAAAACAAAACACACACAGAGGGTACAAATCAAATAAAAATAAAAAAGGCACATCAACAAAATAAAATAACATTAAAATAAACAATAATGTACGTGCACTTTCACTCGTAAGATTTGAAGGAAGAGAAAGTGAAAAAGTCTATCAGAATGATTTTCGCACGTTTTGGAACCTACTCATAATATAGATTGTATTTGTGATGTTAGATGAAGTTATTAGCTCATACGATTTGATGATAAGATAGTATTCGTGTAATTTGGTAATCTATGGGCTTCTAAGCAAAATAAGTGTTTTTTTTTATTGTAGTGTATTTTTTAATTGATTGAAAATGAAATGAAAATGAAAAATGAATTTATTTGCAGAAAGTTTACATCCAATTAGTGCGCTAATCCTTGCACTAGGATTCCCTGTATTGCAAGGACTAGGCTACTTCAACTTAACTAGGCTTATGTACTAGTGTAACCCTTTAAACATTACAATCAAGATGTGTGCAGAAAAAAATAAAATAAAATAATAATAATACAGCAAATGATAGAACCAGCCCTATAGGAGAGTGTTGTTGAGTTGAAAGTGTGATATGTATGTGTTGTGTGTGTGTGTGTGTGTGTGTGTGTGTGTGTGTGATTGGATTTAGTATTAGTAGAACATTGAATGTTATATCGAAATTGGTTCAGTAATTTTCACTATTTGTATAGGATGTTTTAAACTTTTAAAGTTATTGTTTTTACTAGTCGTACGATTATTTTATGAAAAGTAACTGCGCAGTTCTTTTTGTTTACATACTTTGAATATTGTAACTATTTATATTTAACCTTCAGGACAAATTGATATTGCATAAACATTGTCACCTATTTTATCTGAATAAACACCTTATTAGGTAAAGTACTTAAACTGCGCATTTTATACTGATAACAAAAAATATTTATTTATTATTTACAAAACATAAATAAGTTGCGATTACGTCAATCTGAAAAGGTAATCACACTTATGTGTGAAAATATTTGTATGTTTGGATGTTTGGAAGTTTGTTCCGCTTTCACGCCTAAACTACTGGACGGATTTGGGCGAAATTTGGAAGTAAGATAGTTTATAACCTGGATTAACACATAGGATACATTTTACCGGGAAAAGTCTTATTCCCACGGGAAAATCTTACATAGCGTGAGCGTAGCCGCGGGCGTACCGCTATGAATAGATAAAAACCAACTACATGCCGAATGGGGTAGGGTAGGTGTAGGGTGGGTGTACACTTTAGTCTTAGGGATTTTCTTCAAATTGTTATTTATTGCAATCATCATCATCGTCAGCTCATATACATCCCCACCGAGGGGCTCGAGCCTACCCTGAACTAGGGCGATCTCATCGCAATCAACTATTTTCTATTATTATTTATTATAGGCACAAGAAACAAGACTAGTTTACAATAGGGAAATCGTAACCTACATGAGATGTTCATATGCCTTTATTATGTACTACATAAGTCTGTCCGTCGTTGATACATTACCTACTTGGAATTTTATATTAATATTTACTTTATGCAATAACAGTAACGCACTTGTTCAAATAAATTAACATCTGTCTCCAAATTTTACAGCTTATAATCTATCTAGCCCACATCCCCCCACTGCTGAGTATAGGCCTCTTCTTTATTGCGCCATTTTTCACGGTCCTGTGCAGTTCTCATCCAGTACTTCCCTTCCACCTGTCACTATATTATCTGACCATCGGGCTGGTGGTCTGCCTACCGAGCGTTTTCCAAGACTAAAATAAAATTATCGTTTTTATGAAAAGAGTAAAGCCGAATTCTACCCTAATATTGTTTTTTATCGGTTGTCGAATTTCGAATTCATATGTACGTTTAATTGACGCTCTTATGGTGAAGGAAAACATCGTGATGAAACCTGCACACTCCTGCGAAGAAATTCAAAGGTTGTGAAGTCGACCAACCCGCACTGGGTCCCTCGATGGGGACGTACTTATATGAACTGTTGATGATTATTTCTAAATAGAATAATTAGAACATAATCTCTAAAATAAGCTATGGCTATGCAGTGTGGTGACGGCAGAGTAGAATACATTTGTCACCAACCCCTACTCTTCCCGTGGGTGTCGTGAGAGGCGACTTATGGACTACACATTGAACAGGGAACGGGCAGCAGCGCTCTCTGATACAGTAACCTTTTAATCTGCGATCTCCAACCCGCCTGCCAAGCGTGGAGATTATGGCAAAACCCTCCACTTAAGTGGATGAGGCTCATAGTCCAGCAGTGGACTGTAACGGGCCGTTGAGTTGATGAGACCAGACTAATCTCCCGTCATTAAACGCTTTATTTTTGGTTTACGTCAAATCGCTGTTTAGGTTTAGAAGACCATAGAAATCAAACAGAGAAAGCTTCCGGAAGAATAACCTATAAGTTGTCTCGTAGTTATTTATGTACCTGATACATTCTTCTGTTTCAAATTTCGATCACCGATTACTGCGACGCTTCAAAACCTGTCTAAGTATAAATATAGATCGTCTCGTTAGATCGACGGAGCTAAATATACTACAAAAACATTAGTTGCAGTGCTCTAGACAAGCTAGCCGAGATTATTTTTAGAATTTAGACCTGTTTAGTTTGTGTAGTACAATAACATCATAGTTGATAACTGTACTCAAAACAAATTGTTATTTGTAACTTGCTGTCTGTTCGCAGCTACGCTCGCATTGTGCTTTTTCTCGTGGGAATAAGACAAGTATCCTATGTGTTAATCCAGGATATAAACTATCTTTATTTCAAACATCTAAATCCGTTAGGCGTGAAAGCGGAACAAATATCCATATTTATATTATTAGTGTGATGTGATAATTATAATTTTACACTATCAATTTTAAATGAAAACTTCGCGGACAAAGTTTCGGGCAGAAAGCTAGTGATTGGATGTATGTATATGTTGAGGAGGGGTTCGGAGACAAGGAAACAACCGCTTAGTTGAGAGCCGATATATTACTGAACTGATTTGGTACAGTAGGTTAGATTATAGGTATATACTTAAGAGTACTATAATAGCATACACAGTTAAATGTAATCATCTTTAATTGAATAGCCAGACCTCCCGATATCAGATTTTTCAAGTCGCTTAACGTGGTTCAAACAAAAGTCACCGATTTATCCCGAAGAATTGAAAAACTGTGTCAGTAATAATAATAAAACATTATAGTTTCTAATGTCCCTTTCAATAGAATCCGGCAATAATGTAAACAAACCAGTTTAAACACGATTACTCCGTAATTACTTACATTTGAGTATCAATCCTGATCATATTCACATTTCAAGGAACCATACTTTCTTCTTACAATCATTTCGCACCTTATTAACTTTTTTATGATAGTTATTTAAAAAAAATACTCGGACGACAAAACTTTCAATAATTTGTACAACTGCCATATTAATTTTTTACTCATAAAAGTCTCGTTTGTCTTTGGAAAGTTAGTGTCAAAAAAATATCTTGTTTACATTATTGCCGGATTCTATTGAAAGGGACGCTAGTTAAATTTGACATTACCAGCCCTTTATCTTCCTAAGCTAACGCTGTAATATCCTTGCCACCAGGTCAGTGGGAGAAGTTGCCACTGTGGACTCTAGAACGCGAGCTGGTGGGGCAAGACATCGCAGAGAAGGAGAGTATCAAGGTGCTGGAGAAAGCCACGGTGCCCATCGTCAAGATGACTGACAAGTACTCTGATGTTAAGGTGAGTAACTACAGCCTCCGTAGCCTAGTCGGTCCTAAGTCCCCAGTTTGGTTAGGACATTGCAGTGAATCACCTTTTGATATCTGTGTCATCTTCATCATCATCGTGTGGGTTGTAAGGTCGACAACCGACCTCACAAACCTTGGTGTCAGTGTTATAGAGCCGCCAAAGGCCACTGACTTGGCTCGTGTAACGACTAGATAGCAGCCGGGACCAACGGCTTAACGTGCCTTCCGAAGCACGGAATCATCTTTCTTTTTGGACAATCAGGTGATTCGGCCTGCAAAGTCCCATCTCTTAGTTTCGTCATTACATTTTTTTGGGTGAGTTCACTACACGATGTGCGGACTCTGTGGTGAAGAACTCGCCAAAGAAACTCCACGTGCATTTCTTTTTTTGTCGTTCATACATGTTGAAATAGCCTGTCATTCAAGAAATCTATTCCCACGGATATCTGTATCACGGAAGTAGTCAGATATTCTTGTTGTTATTGGCCCCGATTCACACTGTCACGCTCTAATCCTTAATTTAAGTTAGTCTGTCCTTTATACCTTTTAAAGATTGAAAAGGGACAGGAGATGGCCATTCTAATATTAGAGCTGTCAAACATCGAATTTGAACCTTATGGCTGTGTCGATGCCACAATTTTAGAGAGCACTTAAAATATGCGACTTAAAAATCTCTTAAACTGAGAGCTATGCCCTTATTTTAGGTTATCATTCGTTTAAATTAATATCATTCGTTCATCACCTCTTTTTCATTGGTCATAAAAACGAAAAGGATAGCTGGATTTTAAATTAGAATTAGAGCATGACATCCCTAATCGAGGCCAATGTATTACCTGGTGACTGACAAAATAGAATTTAGTTTTCTTTACCCAAACATCATCCCTATTATATACTTGTGGTTACTTACCTTTTGTTATCCGAATGCGTTGGCGCCTCTAGAAGATGATAAAGAAGATGATGATGATGATGTTGACGTTTCAGGTGGACATTTCATTCAACATGAGCAGCGGGGTGAAGAGCGCCGAGCTCATCAAACAGTATAAGGTCAGTGTCAGCTGATAACATTGTGACACTTCTATGATTTATCTACGGCGGCGTTTGAGACAAACTGTATTTATCATCTTGAATAACTGTTTTTTACTTCAAAATATAGACCGATGTCTACCCCTTTCATATAAAATATATATTTTTTTAATACCTAGTTTTTTTTATGGAAAAACTTAAATATTTTCCCTTCGGAGCATAATGTACAAAACGCAAAATGAACACAACACGCAAAATGTACAAATCTCAAAATGTACAAATCGCAAAATGTGCAAAACGCAAAATGAACACAACACGCAAAATGTACAAATCTCAAAATGTACAAATCGCAAAATGTGCAAAACGCAAAATGAACACAACACGCAAAATGTACAAATCGCAAAGTGTATAAGAAAGCCCACGTTCACATCGATCAGGTACTACATAAACGACACAATATTTTTGAGCAAAGCGATGTAACAAATCTATATTTCTACTAGCACAGATAATATAATACTACGTACAGATGCCTCATCTCATACAAAAAAACTGTACCCTCAAAACTCGGGCTATTCTTCGGGCTATTTCGTTTCCTCTATTAGCTCACTAGATGGTGCTATGTGCGCACTGACCTACAAAATTGCGCAGATACGACATCTAGTGCCAAGTTGACGACCTTGAGAGCGCCTTTAATATAAATATACTTCTTTTATTGTTTTCTGTTTGCTATTATTTGAATCTTTTCAAAAATCGTTACTACTATCCAAAAACATTAAAAAAATAATAATGCAAGAACAAAACATCGCTGTGTCAGGGGCCAAGTTTGATAAATATTACAACTATTAGATAATAGATGTCGCTGTATGTGTGATATGTCACAAACAATATAACTATTAGACGATAGATAGCGCTGCTAATGATAACGATTGCTTAGACTCTACGTAGTGCCAATGTTGTCACTAGATGTCATCAATAATTTAGAACAAGATTTCCGTACTATGGAATGAGACCCCGTGATTATGACACTTCTATGATTTATCTACGGCGGCGTTTTAAGTATGCTTGCTCAACTTAACAAGATCGTAGCAAAAGTATGAAGCTATGACGGCTCTGTAGCCCAGGTGGTGGTGTATCTGCCTCCGGCGCACAGGGTCGCGGGTTCGAATCCCGCCCAGGGCAAACATTCGTGTGATGAGCACTTGTATTTGCCTTGTGTCTGGTTGTTGTTTATCTATATATGTATGTATTTATCTATTTAAGTAATGTATATCAGCTGTCTGCTACCCATAGTACAAGCTTTGCTTAGTTTGGGTTCAGATGGCCGTGCGTGAGATGTCCCCACATATTTATTTATTTGGAAATTTTATGATGATAAAAATTGGCATCTGCCGTTTGGTTCCTGACTTCAGATGTTGATGTTAAACCAAGTAAACAAAAATTCAAATCCAATCAACGGCCCGTTACAGTCCACTGCTGGACTATGAGCCTCATAATCTCCACGCTTGGCAGGTGGGTTGGAGATCGCAGATTAAAAGGTTACTGTATCAGAGAGCGCTGCTGCCCGTTCCCTGTTCAATGTGTAGTCCCTAAGTCGTCTCTTACGACACCCACGGGAAGAGTAGGGGTTGGTGGTGACAAATGTATTCTACTCTGCCGTCACCACACGGCGCACAGAAAATTACAAAGATGCTATTCCCGTTCGCCTTCCTTCATAGAACTAGTTTTTTACATAAACTCACGCTCCTATCCCAAAAAGGGTGAACAGAGATTTACAGGAGCCTTACCCTTGTTCACAGATATTAATTAATTTATTTATTACGCCCAAACAGAGAAATATAGACTAGGTGAAAAAACGTTAGTATGGAAGAAATAGGATAAAAGTTGTGTCGTTTTGTCCGATGACGTCATGTTCTATACAGCAAACGCAAACTTCCTAGTGTTATTCTTAAAAAAACATCCCAATACGAGGTCGTATACATACAGACAGATAGTATTAATAATTTCACTCTACAGTATTGTCGCTACGCAAAAAGAACGCGACCTTGATATGCGCACACTTCACGACTAAATGTAATACATTCTGAGTAAATGTAATATTTTTTTTTCGTCGTGGTTGTTCACTACACTAAAATTGTCACAATTTTCGGGTTTGTTACCACGATTATTATTTAATATTGTTACCTCTGAGCGTGCAACCGTTGAAGAGCGTCGGTGGTCTAGTGGCTAGTGCCGCTGCCTCCCATCTGGGAGACGCTGGTTCGATTCCCACCACGTATCAATGTTTTCGAAATTAGAATACATTTATACGTTTATTCGACGCTCTTACGGTGAAGGAAAACATCGCGATGAAATCCTGCGAAGAAATTCAAAGGTTGTGTGTGAAGTCGACCAACCCGCACTGGGCCAGCGTGGTGGACTAAGGCCTAGTCGCCCTAATTCAGAGTAGGCTCGAGCCCCTCGGTGGGGACGTATATGAGCTGTTGATGATCTAATTTAGGTTTGTCTCAAATACCTGGGTGGGTGAGTATAAGAGCTATTGAAGATGATAACGAAGATGTAGCACATTCTATTTCATTAACATTAAATATTCTAATTAAAAAAATATCTCTTTACAGGAAAAATACCCTTGCCTCTCCCGCTTAGTAATGGTCCTCAAACAGTTTCTTCTCCAACGCGACCTAAACGAGGTCTTCACCGGAGGCATCTCCTCATACTCCCTAATCCTGATGTGCATCAGCTTCCTCCAGCTGCACCCTCGGCCGGAGAGGCTCAGGCAGACGCACAACCTTGGCGTTCTACTGGTCGAATTCTTCGAGCTGTACGGACGCAAATTCAACTACGTCAAGACGGCTATTCGCGTGAAGAACGGGGGGTCGTATGTGTCGAAAGATGACATTCAAAAAGTAAGTTCATTTCTTTGAAAACTTCTGTTTTTACGGTATATTTCATTTGTTGTTTATATTCAAACAATAGAAAGATAAATAAAAAATAATAAAAAATATTTAATATCTTTCTATTGTTTGAATATAAACAACAATTAGGGTAATATACCGTAAAAAAACGGAAGATTTTTAAAAATCTCAGGTAGGCGGCGTCGTTCGATCTTATGCTTACATAGTTAAGACGGATTGAGTGGAAATAGTTCAAAAGGACTACCATAGATGTCGCTAAGCACGCTGTAACGTGCCAAGTGGTTGGCTATTGTGGTGATGTCATGATTTCATAGAAAACAGGCAAGAACGAATTTCGGCGCTGCCACTATGCCCTCCGTGGTGTAGTTGGTAAGCACGTTGGCTGCGTATAGGCGGAAGGTCGTGGGTTCAAGTCCCGCCGGAAGGTTTACGTTTTTGGTTGTTTTCTATGAATCTAAAATATTAACAAAAGCCTCCGTGGATCTCCACAGTTGGATCGAATGTAATGATTTATTTTCCCTTAGGAAATGAATGACGGACATCGACCTTCGCTGCTTTGTATAGAAGATCCACTAACGGCTGGGAATGATATAGGCAGGTCAAGTTACGGAGCCATCCAGGTCAAACAGGTAAGCTAAACAAATATCCGTCTTTATTTTTCCAGTGCTTTCTTCGCTCGTACCCCAAATCAAATGTTCCTGTGATTGCTCCACTTGTCACAAGGTGGGTTTCACCTTTGTTTCAATCAATCAATTAATCAATCAGCCTATTGCAGTCCACTGTTGGACTGCTGGACGCCAAAGCGCACGATCACCCGCTGTCCTCATCCCGCTGTCCTCATCCAGCCACCACCAGCGACCTTCCTCAGGTCATCAGTCCACCTGGCAGGGGGGCGTCCCACACTACGTTTCCCGAGACGTGGTCTCCATTCGAGCACCCGTCTGCTCCAACGCTCATCGGTTCTGTGACGTGGTCTACCTTCGTTTAGGGTGCCCCAAATTTCGGAATCACTCGCGCTCGCTTGCAGTTCAGGTTCCTCGAGTGCTCGTATTACTCGTATTCTCCAGGATATCCTTAACTCATCGTTCCCGGGCCTCTCGTGCTATCTTCACTCACACTCGCCTTCAATTATGGTAACTTTTTCGTGCTCGATTTATCCACCTAAACTTGTGATATCCCAAGTTTCCGTTCTTTTCACTTATACTTGCTTACAGTAAGGGTGCCCCAAATCCCGTGCTTGCTTTGTTCGCGATTCGTTACACAGGTGTACTAAAATTCATATTCAATTGCAGTTTTTGATATTTCCGTGCTTATAAGCCCCGCCCAGGACAAACATTTATGTGATGAGTTTGCCTTGTGTCTGGATGTTGTACTTACCGATTTATCTAAGGTCCCTTTCAATAGAATCCGGCAATAATGTAAACAAGATAATTTTTTGATACTAACTTTCCAAAGACAAACAAGACTGATGAGTAAAAAATTAATGAAAGTTTTGTCGGCCGAGTATTTTTTATCATAAAGAAGTTAATAGGGGACGAAATGATTGTAAGAAGAATGTATGGTATCTTGAAAAGTGAATATGATCAGGATTGATACTCAAATGTAAGTAATTACGGAGTAATCGTGTTTAAATTAGTTTGTTTACATTATTGCCGGATTCTATTGAAAGGGACCTTATGTTTATCAGCTGTCTGATACCCACAGTACAGACTGCTTAGTTCGGGATCAGATGACCTTGTGTCTACTTACTAGTTGTTTTCGTCCCCAGGCCTTCGACTACGGCTACATAATCCTGCAGCAGGCGGTGGCGCCGCACAACGCGCAGCTGCTGGCGCGCCACAGCGTGCTCGGGCGCATCGTGCGCGTCACGGACCACGTGCTGCAGTACCGGCGCTGGGTGCGCGACACGTTCGAGCCGTACTTCTTCCCGCGCCGCGCGCCCCGCCCGCGCTCGCCGCGCTCCGCGTCGCCCTGTCCGAGCGACAGTGACCGGGTATTTGTTTATTTATTAAATAGGTTTGCCGACAGGATTATATTAGTTATACAAATAGTTTTACGGTATAGCAGAGATGTAGATTATAGGCAAACACAGCTTGCGTTCTTAACTTAATTTCTGTTGCCATTTAAATTTTTTTACTATTCTGACTAATAAATATTAATATATTAGGGTGTAATCTAATGCTATCATATCATGTGATAATTCGCATATGCGACATATGTATTGTATACACACATAATATATAGACATACTATTGTATTGTATTGAAATGTTATCTTTATCCTTCCAGGAGTGGTCTGATAGCGGCTCTGTCGCCTTGAGCTCGCACCCCACGGGGTGCGGCGTGCGGGGGGAGGACCCGCCCCCCCCGTGCACCTCACCCCCACCTCTGTCCGCCCTGCAGTGCTCCTCACCCACCCCACGGCGGGTCTCCGCGCATCAGAGCCTCATCATCCACCATATCACCTCCAACTCGGACTTCTATAACATACCCTCAGGTACGAAATGTTTCCATAATAAAAGTTTGAGTAATGTTTAATGTTTCGTAATTTACAATAGGGGTATTTGCATAAAAAAATATTAGTTTTTTTTCATAGTTCATCAGAAAGTATACAAAAATTGAATACTGACAGTCAAAACAAAATCGAAATTGATCGAAAAACAAACTAGATACAACATTATTGTAACTCCCCCAAATACCTCGGCGTACTGTTGGATAGGTCTCTTACCTTCCGGAAGAACTGCCAGAGTGTGAAAAGGAAGGTACATGCTCGAAATAATCTAGTGCGGCGCCTTACAACCACAAATTGGGGAGCCTCGCCGCAAGTTCTGCGCACAACTGGTTTGGCGCTTGCCTTTTCAGCTGGCGAATTTGCATGCCCAGTATGGGACCGCTCCGCTCATGCCGAGCTAGTGGACATAGCTTTAAATGAAACTTGCCGGATCATTACTGGTTGTCTGCAACCGGCGCCGGTTAAGTTGCTGTTTCCACTAGCTGGCGTAGCGCCTCCGGATATCCGCAGAGCAGTTGCCAGCTCCCTTGATAGGCGAAAAATGGACGATGACACTCGGCACCCACTGAATGGCTATAAACCAGTGCGTCAACGGCTGAGAAGCCGGATTTTTTTATAAAGTGCGTCGAACCACTGACCAACGACCCGTCACAAGCAAAATGCGACCTCTGGCGCCGCAGAGTCTCCCTTCCTAGTCCCTTTGTCACACCATCTGAGAATCTTCCACCCGGACAGCAGTTGTCGTGGCCGATCTGGAAGTCTTTAAATAGACTTCGGACTCAGGTCGGCCGAGTAAAGATAGCATGTCTAGGTGGGGATTCTCCAATAACACTGATTTGAGCTGCGCGTGCAGTGCAGCGTGGGGAGGTGCAGACGATGGCCCACCTGACATCATGTCCTGCATGCCCTGCCACCTGCACGCAGAAAGATTTGATGGACGCCACACAATCCGCCGTCCAAGTGACCACATTCTGGGCTACAACAATATAAAGTTTCGACTTGCCATCGACTCGCTAAGAAGAAGAAATAAAATATATCTGTCCTTACGAAAACAAAATTTTCTATGGCGGATGAATGGCCCGCGTGACATATGACGTCACATGTCACGTTGGACCTCTCTGTCTAACCATCAACTTTGAGCCTTATTACTTTGTTTTTGAGAAAGATATTTGAAAAATTATTTTTTATATGTTTATCTGAAACTTGAAATATTTCGATTAATAAATTAAAAAGAAAGTGCATATTCCCTTTCAAGTGTAAACCACCAAATACTGACCACACCCTTCTCTTCCAGGGGTAATGCAACAGCGCTTCGGCAGCGGCGACAACAACACTAAGCGCAGCACCCAACGCTCGTTCAGCTCGAAGCAGCGGCGCTACGCGTCCCCGCCCGCGCCCGCCGCGCGCGACCCGCGCCGCCCCGACCCGCCGCGCCACAAGAAGCGGAGGCAGTTCCAGCAGCCGCCGCGATGATACCTGCTGGCGATAACCGGGCATTGATGGGGAGAGATGTATGTTGTTGTTGGTGGTACTTGATAGTGTTTGATGATATAATCAACGAATTATCTATAGTCTAACAAAGCCCGCTAAAACATGGCACCTAATTAATTTTGACAGACGACGACGACGACAGACAGGCAGATGATGTCGCTGCTGTACATTGAAGCTTACTTTCGACGTTCTTACAAACCGAGTCTAAAACATTAACGAGTATAAAACATTATTGTACCGCGTATTCGAATGTCGTATGGTATAGCTTTGCTTCTTTGTTATTCATTTGGTGGGGTCGAGTTTGAAGTGTTAGTTATTCTTCTAGACTATAGATAATTCGTTGGATAACATGGGGTTAGTTACTGAGAGCTACTGTTGGGCCTTGAAGATGTTGATCGGTTAAACAAATGCCAGATGGGTATTGTGACGTTTCACTGTCCAATCGCACACGTCTAGGAACACGACAGTGGCGCCATCAGGTTATAGTTTCTATCCCCATTGATATAAAACGTGTTGGTGAAACCACGCAAAAGCTCTCGGGTAGGTCAGCCTATGAATGTGAATAAATTTTGTTCCAAAAGTTCTCAAAAATAAAAACTTCATACATAATTGTCAGCTGATCGAGTTATTTGTATGGGACCCCGAACCTTAAGTATGGAAAATGTGGTTTCAGTTAAATATCCTGAGATTTTGATATGTTATAGATTTCTAAGTCCTGAACAAATGTCTCTAGGGGCGCTACCACTGTTTCCGAGTCCCTTTCGGAGTTTCGACTGGTTTTGTATCAGATAACAAAAACTAAACAACGGATAAAATAAAAGAAAAATAAATCTTAACTACTAATATTTATTTTATTTTATTTTTATTCTTTGTTATCTGGTACAAAATCAGTTGAAACTCTGAAAGGGACTCGGAAACAGTGGTAGCGCCCCTAGAGATTTATGTTCAGGACTTTGATATCTGTAACATATCAAAATCTCAGGATATTTAACTGAACCAACATTTTCCATACTTTAGGTCCGGGGTCCTTTGTGAATTTTAATATTTGTTCATTTCATGGGCTGATTTACCACTCAAGAGGTTTCGCGTTATTTTTCTAACGCGATCTAGATAGGGAGTTTAATGTTGATAGAATTAGTATACAATGTGTTGTTTAATTAAAGCAAAGGCTGTCTATTAGAAGGCCTTTGAAACTGAACATTGTACCACAAAAAGTTTCTAGTTTCGATCGATACTATTGACAATATCGATTGTATAAGCAATTGCAAGAGGATTAGATTCTATCAATATTAAAATTGCTATTGGTGTCTTATTTTATCGATAGTATTGAGTACCATCAACACTATGACATTTCTCAAGCTATTGATACCCCTTACTATTATAGTTTAAATTCAAGGTCAAACTATCGATAGTCGAACTGTCGATAGTTCGACAACACTAATTCACAGGTGCGGTAAGTACTAACTGTGGTTCCAGACAGACTAGCAGCTATAGTAATACTAGTTTTAACTTAACATACTCCTTTACAGCTGAAATAGACTTGTTCAAGCTAAGGTGAAGTACGCGCGGTATATGAAAGAACATCGGACAAGTTCCATACATTGTTGGCCCAAAACAAAAGTAGCACGATCAGACCTAGGGTTATTTGCAATGGCTAGATCATGTTTAGGCCTTAAATTGTTACTATGAACTTAACCATGCAAATGTAACTTCGGAGTAGTTATTCAATTTAGAAAGTATTTATTTTAGGTAATTTATTTAATAAGGAGACAGTTTGAGGTCTATGATCCACTGTGACAATTTTAGATTTTTAAATGGTCTAGCTTTATACAAATGTCGCGTAAAATGCCTGATGTTTTCAAAGTGGGATTTTGTAAAAGGATTTTCCTTGGTATTCTACCTACAAAGCACGAAATTACATCGCGCTCCTTCGCTACTAGAGACGAAAGTCCGTGCCAAGTACAGGTGTAGTAGAGATCGAGGGATGTGATTCCGTGCCATGTGGTTCGATTTTTGGGACTATGTCATACAGAGAAGAAAACAGAGACGACACGACAAAAAGCAATACTTAACTGTTAGTGACTATGAATTATTACACATTTTGACACCAATTTTAAGCAATAGACTCTTAGTAGCTCCAAGTTTGAGGTTAAGTCAAAGATATGAAAAACTTAAAGGGATTATTCGGTGTAAAATGGTAGTCTGTCCGACCACCCGTTAAGGGGGAACCCCATGTGAACACTAGCGCCACTTGGATAAAAAATCACAACTTAGTGAAAACACAAAATATCAAAAATATGAACGATCAAATTGTTTCATTAGTCTTGTTGTATTTTTAGAATTGATAAATTCAGTTATCTATTGTTAATTGTAGTAACAAATACTAAACTAATAACGGCTGTTTTAGCACTTTCGCTATCTCTTACTATACCGTATAAGATTTTATAAAATTCGGTATTTCTAAAAATACTAAAGTACCTACACTTTAAAATGATCGTCCACTTTTTAATATGTTTAGTTTTTTCGAAGTGACGCTAGTGCGCAGTCAGGTGGCCCCTTAACGTATTAAGTTACTTTGTAAAAACATTCATCCTTTTTAAGTTCAGACGGATAAAATTAGGAATGAAGAATTTTTAGTAGCCATGAATTTATACAATTTGATGAATGCCCCCCAATGTAATAGAACTTCTTTTTTCCAAATTGCATTACGTAATTTACGTGCAACCCCCTAGAATGCAGTTGCAGACATATTGTGCAGGCCCTTAATTCTCAATTTTAGTACTTTGACCTTTGACCCAAACGAGGAGCCATGTTATGCAAATATAGGTAGTGCTCAATAGAACAGCCTTATACAAAATAAGCCTTCAACAGTTAAATAATAGTTTAAGTAGCTACTGGAATACATAAAAAAACGGAGAATTTTGGAACTTCGCTAGATGACAGTGAAGCTGAAATGTTTTTCGAAAAAAAATCGCTAGATGGAGCTATTCTACCTTAGACTTTTAAAATTGAATCCTTAAACGCGCTTTTAAAGTTAATGTTCGAAAACCTAATCTTTGTTGTGTTGATTTTAGTAACTGATTCATATTTATTTGCCCCTAGTTCCAAAATATGTGAAGAACGAAATGGAAAGATGATTTTCTTGCATAGTGTTGCCATCTAGCGAGGTTAAAATTTATTCCTGTAATCGTCATCAGTTTAGGTAGCCCAGTTGTTGATATCTTGCTCTGTGATATATCTACATGTCTGACGTTTCGGGGTGCGAGGTACTTACACGATACAAAAACATGAAAAAAAAGTTATAAGCTAGATAAATAGAACATTAAAATAACCTCGCTATAGAACAATGTCGGATTGTGAATTTATTATTAAAGTTCTGTGTTTCATAATCAAGTAAACCAAGTACGTTTTTCGTTATTTCTTATAACAACATTTTAATAAGTTGCGGCGAATTTAACTACTTCTATTCGCAATTTAAATTTTTCGTCTATCCGCTGAGGTTTCAATTGATAAAAGCACTAAAAAATAATCGAAAGCTTGTACGTGCATCACGTATAACGCCATCTATCGGAGAGTTAGTTAAATCAATTCCTTAAATTAGCATTGCTAGTTCCCTTTGTTCACTTATCGTAAACACTGCCTTACTTATGATAGGTATTTTTAGAATTTGTAGGTATTAGCTAGTGTATTGCAAGTTATTCGACGCCTTTTAGATTAAGCATTTTATGGGTACAAAATCATTAAAAAAGAATAAAAAAAAACACAAAAAAAGTAAGCGTGACGTGACGTGAAGAGACGTTGAAAAAACAAAACACAACAAACTAATGAATAAGGAGACAATGGCCCTACATCTGCGGCAATATGATCTTCTGTCCTTTTCGTTCTTCTGGAAATGAGAAAGATAGGAGATGAAGGAATGGTGTTTAATTAAATAAACGATCGAAAAGTAACTCACAGCCTCTGATTCTGGAGATGAAGCAACGAATGTCTAGAAGAGTAACCGTTCTAACAAAGCCCTCTAAAACATGGCACCTAATTAATTTTGACAGACGATGACGACGACAGACAGGCAGATGATGTCGCTGCTGTACATTGAAGCTTACTTTCGACGTTCTTACAAACCGAGTCATATAAAACATCATTGTACCGCGTATTCGAATGTCGTATGGTATAGTTTTGCTTCTTTGGTATTCATTTGGTGGGGTCAAGTTTGAAGCGTTAGTTACTCTTCTAGACTATAAATAATTCGTTGGGTTTGAAGCGTTTAGTATTGGAACCATGTGTTCCGGTTTCAAATCCTGGTAGGACACTGTCTTGCAAAATAACTTAATGAGTATGTCCCTAGTTTGAACATTGTAGGTTTGTAAACCTGATTATTATCTGAAAATGTAAGATGATTTCGTGCTCCGGAAAGCACGTTAAGCCGTTAGTCTTGGCTTAGTCTGCTATTATTTACGGAAGTAGCCTTTGTCATGTAGGAAACATGATGTCCATGTCGTGGCCATATCGTAGAATTGCCCACATCATGAAATTTTCGATCGTTTCATGAAATAGTCGCATTTCATGATGTGGCCTACTAAATTTGACCAGATCATTAAATCGACACGATTGGCCATATCGTGAAAATAGGGCGTCCATGAAATATATTATGTTTGGTATTTATTGTTCTCTAAGTCCGACAGACATTTTCAGAGTACTTTTTTATCATAAACTCTTTTTTTCTTCGTTTTAATAACGAATTATTCACTTTTTCAATAAGGTCAATTTTTTTTATTCGAATTAAGATTTTTACAAATCATTTTTCGACGTCAAGGCTATCATGGATAGAGATATAACGCAGCCGCCATGTTGGTACATAAACAAGGAGTTTCCAGCAGTAGTTGCGTTTTTAGTTGAACATATCGACAAACGATTTCTTATCATTGATCTGGCCAAGGCACATCATGATGTGGCCAATAGACAGTGAAAATTTCATGAAATGGTCGAAAATTTCATGATGTGGGCAATTCTACGATATGGCCACGACATCCACATTCTTAAATTTGATTGGCACCATTCATCTCTTGTCTCTTTTTTTCTTTGAAAGGCAATAGGGTATTTGCCTGTTCCTAAATTTACCATACTTTATGAATTAATTTATAAATATACTTATAGATTAGTAGCAGACGATTCGCGAAAAAAAAACAGAATCGGTTGGAAAACGAATTTACAGTGATGTTTTAAAGTTTCAATATGTCTGTCTCTTTCAAAAACTATTTTTTGTATGGAGATTATATAGCGTTACTAACAAATGACGTCACAAGCAAGTACGCGCCTCTGTCAAATTTTGAATTTCAAATCTTTATGACTCAGTCAATTTTAACGATAGAGCAAGAATTATTTTAGTGTTCGATAGCAGAGACTAACAAGTTTGGATTTATAAAATTAAAAAAAAAATGGCAAATACCCTATTACCTAAATAAAAAAATAAGGTTAGAGCGTTTTAAGAATCAGTGGCAGAGTATATTATGAGTTTTGTGAGATTATAAATACTGCAGATTTGGCCAATCGCAGTCGATTTTCACTATCAGCTGTCAATCATAAATGGAATATTTGTACTTTTTTATTTTTTTTAATCTATTTGCGTGACTGTGATTGGTCGATAAAACAAAATGGCCGGCGCACCCCGTAACAAAGACAAAGCTAACGTTACTTCAAATACAAATAAAACCACGTGTAAATAATGTAAATATAATTTAATATTTTTAAATTAATAAATATTAGTGCTGTGACTGTTATATAGAGTTAGTTTTAATGTATAATATTATTTAGACTAGTGCTTATTTTTTATACAGTGCGTTTTGGCTAGGACGCCGTAGAAAAGTTATGAACTCGTGAGATAACAAGAAATACATAAGTTATTGAATTTGGTTTGTGTCGTAAGTGACTGATAAAATTAGGTCTACCCTAGAGACAAATTAATATCATCAATCAGTGTATATCTGACAACCAAAATTTTTTTAAATGCATTTTTGACAATGTTTTAGTTGGTTGGCAGCTCGGATAGCGTCAGTTATTTTTTTTAATATATATTTTTTATGTTAGAGGTTTTTCTCCTTATCATCATAGGTGGTGTAACGTCTGATGATGTAGCCGAAAGGCGACCAAAGAAACTAAACAATAACCCCGTTGTGTTCGGGCAGAAAGGGCACGGAAGTAACATATATTCCGTTCAGAGCTGCCAACCTGACAATTTTGAGAGCTCGTAAAATCAATAATTACTTTTGTTTCTCCGTTGCGTAGTCCATTCGAAAACTAATCAAACATGTAATCAAAACACTTATTTTCGACACTTAGTTTTCCATATTTTATAAAGATGGCGTGGACACATTTGTCACTAGATGTTGATAAGATTCACCACCTACCACGTCTTTAACATCGGATTAATAAGAATGACAAGGAACTGTCTCTACTAAGCATTTTTCCTAATGATTTCTATTTCTAAATTCATTTTAGTCATGTTCAATTTAGTAGCGCGTTCTAATTTCAAAGATTTCAAAGATGCCAGTGTCAATGGCACGTGATCCAAGTGACTTTGAAGCCAGTGGCTTTGTAACTAAACTGCCAGTCTTAACCAGTAAATAAAACATGCTTATTCAGTGTATGAGCTGGTTACAAGCACATTATAATTTATTGTACGGTGCAATCAACGAATTATCTATTGTCTAGAAGAGTAACCGTCTAACAAAGCCCGCTAAAACATGGCACCTAATTAATTTTGACAGACGACGACGACAGACAGGCAGATGATGTCGCTGCTGTACATTAAAGCTTACTTTCGACGTTCTTACAAACCGAGTCATATAAAACATCATTGTACCGCGTATTCGAATGTCGTATGGTATAGTTTTGCTTTCTTTGGTATTCATTTGGTGGGGTCAAGTTTGAAGCGTAGTTACTCTTCTAGACTATAGATAATTCGTTGGGTGCAATTGTATAAAATAAACAAAATTACTAAAAATATCAGTAATACTCTACCATGTTAAAAAAAACTATGAATTCTAAATTGATATATTCACTACTAGGTTTTTTTTTTATTAAAGAATCGCCTTTTATAATAATAGGATTAGATTGAAGAATATCGATTTTGAAATATGATAGTGTTGTGGTATTTAATTGTTTGAATATCGATAAAAAGTTACAATATCGACACGTTTTTGTCGATCGCTGTGTTAGTCGGTTTTGTGCGGTTTGATTGAAATATACAATAAGTCCGTATAACTGATAGATCCGATCCATTTCTCTATTTTATACTTAGTTGTAGAAGTACAATAAAATACGACTAGGTATATAATAATGCCATAAAAATTGTAGTTTTGACAGAGAGACGAGGAGACCTGTAAAAAAATCAAGTACAGTCATAATAAAAAAAACAAAACAAAAAAAATCTCAATTAATATCGATGAAATATAATATCGTATTTGAATATAACTTAAATTAATAACGTGGCGAATCTGTCTTATTAACTCTAAAGAAGCAATAAAAATAATTCATGTTAGTTATACGTATTTCAAATAAAGCAATCGATTCGTGTGTATTAATATTTGCCTTATGAGGACTATTCAAATGATTCTTTTATAGAAATGTCAAATCGCTGCTTAAAACTGACAATAGGACTAGTTAGTCTTCTCTTAGTTATGACGGTGACGCCGTTCTCGAATGTATTCGCCTTTTTAATACATACATAGTAAACACAAATGTTACAGACTGAGAACTGCGTACGGTGAAGGACTCCAATAATATGATAGTAGAATTACTAAAACCACTATGCGGTCACTTGACACGAAAACGGCAACAAAAATGCATAATTATCAATAATTGTCCTATTAAAGTTTATAGCTCTGAATAAAACACTATCAACATTGTACACTGAACACTGCACAGTGTCCAATAAATAGAAAAAAAGAACATGACCGCCATCTTTAATCTTCACAATCGACCGACTAGCTAGTCTCGTCACTAGACTGATGACAATAGATGACAATGACATTTGACATTCAAAGCTGCCTTCTTATCGAGTCTTTTCTTATCGTGTCGTTTGTTCAACACCACACGTAATAAGCTGTTAGATCATTGCAAACGGCATTTGGTCTGGCCTCATAGTGTTCTTCCAAAGCCGTTAATCGTTAATGTCGAAAAAACAATATTCGGAATAATAATATAATAGAAAAAAACAGAACCGGTTGAAAAACGAATTTACAGTGATTTTTAAAGTTTCAAAAACAATGCCTGTCTCTTTCTAAAACAATTTTTTGTATGGAGATTATATGGCGTTCCTAGCTTGTGACGTCAAAAGTGGATATGTGCCTCTCTGTCTAATCTTGAATTTCAAACCTTTATTCATTTATGCAAAAATTCTTGTAGTGTTCGATAGCAGAAACTAAAAAGTTTGGATTTATAAAATAAAATCAATAAGTAGTCCTGTAGCCTGTGTTTATATTTCGCCCGAAAAACCACTTCAAAATTGGTACGTGGTGGGGTCCGAACCGCGACCTCCGCGTTAAGAAGGCAGCAACTCTAACTACTATACCAGACGCATTTTTGCAAATATTGTAATCGATTTTGTGCCTTGCCATGTGTCCTCGATGGAAAACCTCATAGATGTTTTTACAACAATATTATACTACCTACTCGTACTTGTTTGTGTAGTCATAAGTTAGGAGAAATTTATTAATATTTCTGTCCAACTCAATGGAAAATGGAATAATTATTAAAAACTGCCTTTTAAGGTTAAACGTCAGCAGCTACAGTAGCGCCACCGAAATTATTAGTGGCCACTTTTAACAGTTACGACCTAAATAACTTATTGATTATATTTAGGACTATAAAACAGAAACTGAAATATATTTGTAACCCTTCTATTGTCGTTAAACACATAATAATTTCGATCGAAGTCACTGACAATAAGTAAACGATTTAATTCAATTGGTGGCGCTGGCGCTACTGTAGCCGACGTTCAACCTTAACGTGCAAATAGGTAGGTATCTGAGCTTTGCTCGGCGGTATGTCTGTATTTTATCCGAGATGATTCTGACAATGCCAATCGAAAAGTATATTCTATTTTTTCTAACGAACACAAGTAGGAAAAATATTCACGCACGCTGTTAGCAGATGTACAGTCAGCAAAGTACCTATAGATAGGCAGGCTGCTTGAAACCGATAAAATTTTCTCAGGAATTTATGCTTTGTCATAAAATTGCGTATATTTTTGCAGATTGGTGAACTGTACAAGTAAGTATATAAATTTTCATGTAAAAATATAAAAAAAATCTGTGAAAACATTTTTTGTTTCAAGCGGCCTGCATGACCATCTCCTTTGCCGACTGAATGTCTTCTAATGGATGAGTTTAGTTAAAATACACTCTTAACTTAAAATTGTCGTTTTGTCCGTTTGGCTTTTTTGAGTAATAAAACGCATCGGAGATATGAATTGTTTTCAATAGGGAATATGCATAAAAAAAATATTAGTTTTTTTCATAGTTCATCTGAAAGTATACAAAAATAGAATACTGACAGTCAAAACAGAATCGAAATTGATCGAAAAACAAACTAGATACAGAAAACAAACTAGATACAGCAAACAAATATATATGTCCCTCTTATCTTCATCAACGAAAACAATTTTTTTTATGGCGGACATATGGCCCGCATACCAATGACGTCAATGGTCATGTCGGACCTCTCTGTCTAACCATCAACTTTGAAGCCTTATAACTTTGTTTCAGAGCAAGATATTTGAAAAAATATTTTTTATGTGTTCTGTACTTGAAATATTTTGATTAATGAATTTAAAAAATGTGCATTTTTCCTATTAATGATATTTTGAATTATCGTAGCTGTCAAATGGAAAACATAAAAAGTATCGAATTTAGATTTACGAAATCATTTTTTCACAAAGGAAACGCTATATTCTTCAAAAACTAATTTGAATCATTTTTTAAAGGTACATACATTGAAGCTTACTTTCGACGTTCTTACAAACCGAATCATATAAAACATCATTGTACCGCGTATTCGAATGTGGTATGGTATAGTTTTTTTTCCCCGGCTTCTTTGGTATTCATTAGGTAAGGTCAAATTTGAAGCGTAGTTACGTTTCTTGACTGTAAGTATAGATAACTCGTTGTTTAGAACACTCGAACTACGATCCGCCATTACCGGATGTTGCCAAACGATCCAAAGATATTTCAATTGACTCGCCCGTAAGTTTTAACTCTCTCCGACCCTGATGATCCTATTCATTGCTGGAGTGCTGCCTCCCCAAGGGCACACCAAAGCGCACGATCACCCGCTTTCTTCATCCAGCCACCACCAGCGACCTTCCTCAGGTCATCAGTCCACCTAATCTAGCCAATAGAATACACTCCACATAATGTCCTTCTGGTAGCAATCGCACCCGCCGGCGGAGACGCGGTAGACTCAATCAAGTTCTGCATATCCTGGAAGGCCCCGTCAGGGTCATTCCTCTCATCTCCCGCGCGCTTCTCGCCATGGCAACGTCTTGTGCTGAGGTCCGAGCCCCCAAGTGGGCGCCCTTAGGCTGTTGCTAAAAATTCTAGGGGTAAGAGCCTCCCGCTTCCCCAAAAGTCCGGTTACGCTTGATACGTCGCTTTTGCGACGCATTAGGTCCAAGTAAAAAAAAAGACATAGTTTCAATATTGATGTTTGACAGCTCAAAAGCCAGACGTTCATCTTCTGTCCCTTTTTTTTATTTAACGGGCGAAAAGGATGGAATGTACATATTTTAAGTTAAGAGTGATAATGCAAAAATCGATGACAATGGCCTCGATTCGGGAGGTCATGCTCTAATCCTAATTTTACAATCCAGCTATCCTTTTCATTTTTTTGACCAATGAAAGAGAGGTGATGAATTCAGACGAATGAATGATATTAATTTGAACGAATGATAACCTAAAATAAGGGCATAGCTGTCAGATTAAGATATTTTTGAGTCGCGCTTGCTCTCTAAAATTGTGCAATCGACACGGCCATAAGGTTCAAATTCGATGTTTGACAGCTCTAATATCAGGATGGCCATCTCCTTTCCCTTTCAATCTTTAAAACGTGAAAAGGACGGATGAACTTAAATTAAGGATTAGAGCGTTACAGTAAGAATTAGCCTCAATAGCGCCTTAAAAACAACGAATTATTTATAGTCTAGAAGAGTAACCGTCTAACAAAGCCCTAATTAATTTTGACAGACGGCAGATGATGTCGCTGCTGTACATTGAAGCTTACTTTCGACGTTTTTACAAACCGAGTGATATAAAACATCATTGTACCGCGTATTCGAATGTCGTATGGTATAGTTTTGCTTCTTTGGTTGGTATTCATTTGGTGGGGTCAAATTTGAAGCGTAGTTACTCTTCTAGACTATAGATGATTCGTTGCTTAAAACAT
The DNA here is from genome assembly GCA_951230895.1 of Carpatolechia fugitivella. Lineage (NCBI taxonomy): Eukaryota > Metazoa > Arthropoda > Insecta > Lepidoptera > Gelechiidae > Carpatolechia > Carpatolechia fugitivella. The sequence continues at coordinate 11,443,078 of OX579665.1, forward strand.
ACTATTAAAACTTAGTCAATCTAGCTGTAAATTTAAACCAAGGTTTTTGGATATAGTATTTAATAAACTAACCTGGGTAAGGCGATATTGGGTTTTTAGGGTCAATTTGGTCTGATGATCTGTTGTGTTTTCAATCTTATTTTCTAGAGAAAAAAGATTAAATTTACTTGAAGCTATAGGGAATAGTAGCGCGGCGTCTACAAGCTCAGTCAAAGTTCAACTTTTAGTACTAGTAAATAAAATTCAAAATGCAATGCAACAACTACGAACCTAGAATTGACCCTAAGTTATCCAAAGACTTAATTGACGTCACATAAAGGGTCTACACATAAGGGGTCCATTGGCTTTAAAAATCTAAATAAAAAAGCCAATGTCTACTGTATGATCTTTGGTGAGTAGACCTCTTTATAACTAATTAATCTGTAAATCGACCCGATATCACAACAGTGAATTAGTAGATCTCTCGTTTAGATATTGTAGCTGTATTTATTTGTTGGTTTGTATGTAATTATTTCCTGAGTGTATTTGAATGTGTGTACCAGTTTTTATCAGCAAAATAATTTTAATGTCGCTATTTGGGACTAATGTTTAGTATGGAGCGATGTTTGGGCGCCATTTCGTATATTGATTTCAATGATTCAGTCTCTATGAAATGTTATTATTTAGTGATCATGACGGTAGAGAAACTAACGTAGATATAATATAAAAAAGTTTGCGATCACTGTGACAAATCTTTAAAATTCCTGTTACAATTACATTATGATTTAAAAAATAAAAATAGTTTTAATTTTTAAATTCAAACAGGGTATTTCTATTTAAAGAAAACACACAAGTTAGATATTTTTCTTGATAAAGATCAATTTAAAAAAATATATTAGCTTATGCTATATAGTGATCACAAACTTTTTTTGATGTATGTACATATAATATAAAATAGTACGTCTAGTTTTTAGCTCCCCATTAGAAAATGAAGCATATAAAAAAAAACAGACACTACAAAGCTAAAAAAAGGCCTTGGGTAAAAACACTACGTTTTTTAAATTATGTTTATAAGACAAATATCACAGTGCTCAAAAATATCTTTGAACTCATTGTCAATTTTAAATACCAATAGAAACCCAATCTTCTCGATTTCGTGTTCTAAGATTTGGCTAAATGCAGAGTCTAATTGAGTATACATTGCTGTGTTTGGATAGCTTTAGGGACGGTAAAATGGTACTGCAACTGCAATGTCCTGTAGTTGCATCATATAATATATAAAGTCCCTGTCAATAGAATCCGGCAATAATGTAAACAAACCTATTTAAACACGATTACTCCGTAATTACTTACATTTGAGTATCAATCCTGATCATATTCACTCTTCAAGGAACAATACATTCTTCAAAGTAAATTTTTTTTATTCGAATTAAGATTTTTGCAAATCATTTTTCGACGTCAAAGCTATCATGGATGGCACGTTCACTACCAGTGTACGCCCTCTGTGGAGAAGAACGGCCAGAAGAAACTCCACAGGAATTGTATCTTTTGTACTTTTCTTTTAAATATATAAAGAATCATACATAAGTCATAATTATAATCTACTCCGCTGATTTGGAACAACAGTTGACCGGACGTTTTTATCATCTAAGTAATCATTTATCGTATAATAGGCCTTAGAACATAAATTAGTTTTAATTTTAGCTTTAAATTGGCTATCGCACAGATTTACAATATCATCTGGTATTTTATTATAGAAGCGAATACAGTTCCCCATGAATGAATTATTAACTGTACACAGTCTAAACTTTGGGTGCGCTATTTTATTTTTATTTCTAGTATTTATATTATGTATATCAGAATTCTTACAATCATTTCGCCCCCTATTAACTTCTTTGTTAGTTATTTTAATAAAAAATACTCGGATGACAAAACTTTCAATAATTTGTAAAACTGCTATATCAATTTTTTTACTCATCGTCTTGTTTGTCTTTGGAAAGTTAGTGTCTTTGGAACATTGTGTTGTTAACATTATTGGCGGATTCTATTGAAAGGGACCTTAGATAAAGTGTAAAGCACAGTTCTGCATACAAAACAAACCAATCAAATTGAAACACGAATATAAAATAAAACTCTGTTTTGTGCTTCGCAGTCAGGTGACTAACGAAGCGTGAACCACATTTTATGTTGGACAGTAAAATATCCAACGAACTAATCATATTTGCAGTAAAAATATCGCTGACCAGTCAGAACTGTAAAGGAGACGGTCAAACGGTTTGATTCAAACACGTAAAGTTTGGTTTGACTCAAACCATTTTGATCGTTTACAAAGGTGGTTTGAACGGTTTGTCGAACATTTACGTGTTTGAAGCATGTTTGATGCAATTTCATATTTTTGTTGTGTTTGACGCGTCAGAAGTGTAATTACGACAGCGTACAGAATCAGACTGCGCAGAGCCGTTTGACAAAACGTTCAAACCGACCTTACACGGTTTGAGTAAAACCGTTTGACCGTCTCCGGGGCCCTTAACGATGCTTTGGTGTATAACTTCAGTCACACCTCAGTAACAAAATGTGCGTTTTCTTTTTCTTTTAATTGTTTTTTTCTATTGAACCAGTTTCGATAACATTTTATTAAAGTCTTGTTAGCTTGAGCGTTATTCCACAAGCGCCTTGCCTTAACCTACTTCGTGACGTCATCGCAAAATGCTGCTAACTTTTATAAGTACGGTACCTATGTCGCTGGAATGTAATGAAATTGGTGATTTCATTAAAACACTGATGTTTTAGATTTCCCCCTTTGCAATTTGAAGCCTTATTTTCTAAATGTTTAGTTACCCTCGACTTCTTTTGAAGGCCATATAACATGCATACATGTATGCAGTCACGCTCATATCCTTAGGCGGTGAGCAGAGCCTTTAAGTGACACTCTGGCATGTAAAAACGTCACATGTCTTCGATTTATATGTTTATGAGCTTGAATGTGGCCTTACAAATATTAATGAAAAGCTTCCCAGAAAGAAACGGTAAACTTTTTATTCTTACAGAAAGACATTTGTATCGAAAAATAATTAAACGAAGTGGTTTCCAAACCAGCTTATGTAAAATATTAGCGGTCCGCCCGAGGCTACGCTCGCGTTATGTAAGATTTTCCCGTGGGAATACGACGTTTCCCGACGTAAAAAGTATCCTATGTGTTAATCCAAGGTACAAACTATCTCTATTCCAAATTTCATCCAAAGCCATTCCAGTAGTTTAGGCGTGAAAGCGGAACAAACATCCAAACATCTAAATATCCTAATATATTTTCACATTAATATTAGTGTGATGTGATATTTTCCATTTTCTTATAGTCCGGGCTAAAATCCTAGTATTTTATACAAAGTGCAGATTCCAATAATACTGCGACGTATTACAAATACTATATTTCTGCACGATACACGACCTAGATACTTCAATTTATTATTCTTCGCTTGTGTTGTGGAATACTACATACAAATACCCCGAGCGAGATAAAATTACCTCCTCTAAGAAAATTATCATTTAATTAGATCTATATTGGATTATGTATGATTAATTGTATCAGCACGTCTAGAACTTGCGTAATTCTGTATTGATATTGACTGCTTCTATAATAAATGTCGTAAAAGCTCGATGTTTTTAAGGTTTGAGTGGGGAATATGCACATTTTTTTTATTTATTAATCGAGACATTTCAAGTTCCAGATAAACACAAAAGATAATTTTTCAAATATCTTGCTCAGAAATAAAGTTATAGGGCTTCAAAGTTGATGGTTAGACAGAGAGGTCCGACGTGAAATTTTGTTTTCGAAAGAGGGACAGATATATTTGTTTAATAGTGTTGTACCTAGTTTGTTTTTCGAACAATTTCGATTCGGTTTTGACTGTCAGTATTCTATTTTTGTATACTTTCAGATGAACTATGAAAAAAAACTTTTTTTTTTAATGCACATTCCCTAATGGCGTCGTCTGAGTAAGCTGGTCCCACCTTCGGCAACGTCATCTCTTTTCATCAGTTGCGACTCAAAACCAGATATATAAATAACTAGCGGTCCGCCCGCGGCTACCCTCGGTTTTGTAAGATTTTCCCGTGGGAATAAGACTTTACCCCATAAAAAGTATCCTATGTGTTAATCCAGGTTACAAACTATCTCCATTCTAAATTTCATTCAAATCCGATGAGTCCTTTAAGCGTGCAGGCGGAACAAACATCCCAAACATATTTTTACATTTATAATATTAGTGTGATATTTGGTTAGTAATCTTCATGCCATAAACCAGATAATTGAGAAACATCATGAATTCAATCTCCCTCTGTATCTAGCTTTTGTTGATTACTCTAAGGCTTTTGACAGCCTTACCCATAGTTCTATTTACCAAGCCCTAGAAAACCAAAATGTACCCCAAACTTACATAAAGTTGCTGAGGAACATATACAACAATAGTAGCGCTGCTGTCAACTTACAAATACCTGGACCATCATTTCCGATTCAAAAAGGTGTCAAACAGGGCGATCCGCTGTCCCCAAAACTATTTACCGCCACTCTAGAGGAAATATTCCGAAAGCTGGCTCCGGCTTGGGCAAACAGAGGCATTAGCGTTGGCGAAGCAAGACTGACTAATCTTCGCTTCGCGGACGATATTGTCCTCTTCTCATCGACGGTCACTGAGCTACAACAAATGTTACAAGAGCTGAGCAGGGAGAGCCTTGAAGTTGGTTTGAGGATGAATATGTCGAAGACCAAGCTCATGACAAATCGCGCCGAGAAAATCGTGGACTTAGATGGGGAAAGAATAGCATATGTCCGTGAGTACCTTTACCTTGGCCAAGTAGTCTCTTTCCAGACCAGACAAGACAAGGAAGTCGAAAGACGGACTGAAAATGCCTGGAAGAGCTACTGGGTCATGAAAGATCTCGTTAAGGGTAAATTGCCGCTAACATTGAAAACTCATGGATATGTGCATCTTACCCATCCTTACGTACGGCGCGAAGACTTGGGCTTTGACTGACATCCAAAAGACCAAACTCCAGGTGTGCCAGCGAAACATGGAGCGCAGCATACTCGGTGTAAGGCTAAGCGACCGAGTTCGAAACACGACGCTGCGCTCCCAGACAAAACTAATTGATGTAGCTCAGAAGGCCGCCCACTTAAAATGGGACTGGGCTGGCCACGTCACCCGAATGCCTAACAAACTGTGGGCTAAAAAGACCAACAGTTGGGTGCCCCAGAACGCAGCAAGGTGTCGTGGTCGGCCCCGCAAGAGGTGGCGAGACGAACTCGCTGCCTACTGTGGCGAGTGGGAAAGTTTGGTCCAGGATCGGGATAAGTGGAAGGAAGCGAGGGAGGCCTTTGCCCTACAGTGGGACACTTCAGGCTAATAATAATAATAATAAAAATAACTATAATATTTTTTTTTATATCAGGGGCGGACGTAAAACACAAAATAACGGTAAACAACATATGTATGTATGTATGTAAACACTTTATTGCACAATCAAAGTAACATTACAATAAGAAGTCACAAGGAAAGTTTACAGTGCAAAGGCGGACTTATCCCGTGAGGGATCTCTTCCAGTCAACCTTCCAGCATCCAGGAGGAAAAATGTGAGTGGCAGGCACTGTACACAAAGTGCTTATACTGACCTAACTGATTGGCTACATAAAATAAAATAACTACATTCTAAAATAAAATACTATACTATACATGATTCAAATTAATAAACACTACTTACTATACATATTAAATATACATACGTACGTGCAGTCTGCTGACGAATTAGTTGACCCCCCCCTCCCCCCGCTCGAAACCGATGAGATTTTCTCAGGTGATTATTTATATTTTTACATAACATTTTATATACTCGTACAGTTTATTAACCTGCACAATTATACGAAATTTCATGATAAAGCAAAAACAATTACCCAAGAAAACGTCATCGGTTTCGAGCGGGGGGGGGGGGTGTCAACTAATAAATAAATTATTATGTTAACGATGATGATAGCGGTCATAACAACTATTATATGAATTTGTTTGAATTTTGCTCATTCAGAATTGTGAAGCAACGAAATGGTGTCCCAAATAGCGCTTCGAAATAGGTAGTACCTTATAATAAAGTAATAAAAATAATAAAAAATGTTACTGTAACGATTGCAACTATGATGTACGGATGTAGGCTGTTATTTGTATACTTGAGGCCACTAAAAGTCATCCACCTAATTAAGATTTGAAGTGAAAGGTTAAACTTTGGCTGCGGAAAATCACTTGTGAAAATTCTGTTAAGTTTAGATCCGATCAACTCACCCAGCAATTGATCTTTTCACTATCTCTTGCACTATTATCATTGAGATACTCTTCTAGCACGAAAAACTATTGCATCGGTGATACAGAATAATCTGTTGCTATGTGGGTGAATAAGTAATCTCTAGTACCTAATGATTGTAGAATATTTAGGTCATATCCATTGACAATTTGGAGCCTAAGTAGGCATAATTCCGTCCGACCATGGGCGCCAGATTTTGTATGTTATTATCATAGTTCGCTTCATGTAAAATAAGCGTTAAATGAAGTAAAAATGTGTCTGTCATACATAATGTCTTATTGTTAATAATAATATTTAATTATAAACATTGTAATTTTCTACTTATAAAACTATGTATGTGCTTTTGTATGATACTACTTTTATACTCATCAACGGCCCGTTACAGTCCACTGCTGGACTATGAGCCTCCTCCACTTGAGTGGAGGGTTTGCCATAATCTCCACGCTTGGCAGGCGGGTTGGAGATCGCAGATTAAAAGGTTACTGTATCAGAGAGCGCTGCTGCCCGTTCCCTGTTCAATGTGTAGTCCCTAAGTCGCCTCTTACGACACCCACGGGAAGAGTAGGGGTTGGTGACAAATGTGTTCTACTCTGCCGTCACCACACGGCGTAACTACTTTTATACTACTTGTAGAATTTTAGTTTTTCCGTGGCCAAAGTTTAATCTACGTATTCACTTTGTAATTGGTTCACTAAACCGTGTTCTTAGCAATATGCATTTAATAAATTATTTAAATAGGAAATGAAGATGTTGACGATGGTTTTTGTCCTCCAGTGTAGGCTAGCGGTTTTTTTCTATATCTCTGTGAAGTTATTACCTATGTATCTTAGTTATATAACATTGATGTACATACGTTTAGTTAAGGTGTATATACCTAAACATGTATATAACATGTACATACACTCGAGATATATTTAATAATAATATAAAATTTGATTTAAAGAAACGTTTTAAATAAAAATAAATTGACAAAAACACAAAAAAATAAATAAAGACATACAGTGAGTATGAAGCGGAAAAAACGAAATATTGTCTTTTATTTGAAATCCTAACACCCTATCAGTTACACATGGTTAGCTACTAGCACTGGCTCTGTGAGCTGTAGACCTTGCGAGTAATATTTTTTTCCAAATGGCTGACTTATGATTTTTTAAAGTTGTTCAACCCTCAAAATTCTATATATTTATCGAACCTGCTCACAAAATTGCACGAGAATCGGTTGAGAAACGCGACCTGAAGATGAGAACAATTTCAACCCTCACAACTCTGTCATTTTTTTTTAAATATTGACCCGACAAAAAAATTCTATACTTATATTTATCGAACCTGCTCACAAAATACCAGACTAGCCAATAAATGTAGCAAATCCTCAGACATTTTTGCTGATTCACTATCTCTATACCGTAAGAGCGTTACCAGCACTCTTTTAACTTTAAGGTAAATTTGTAAATGTGACAATTTGTTTCCGATTTTTGTTAAACTAGAGTAAAATTTATAGATTACTATTGTTACAGAAAACGTTTGTTGACGAAATATCTAATAATGCACTCTGAGCATTAAGGTAGAATGAAGAGTGTCAGGTTTCGTCGGCCTTTCACAGAGCTTGGTGGCATAATTGGTATTGCGCCTGTTTCTGGCCTGGATAGCCGGAGGTGCAGTTTTGAGCCCTGTCCAAGATCGGCAAATTTTTTTCATTTTTCATTTTTTGCTTTAGAGTAGCAATGGGCCATCACTTGAAATTTTATATTTTTTTTTACATTTTTCGCTTTATAATTTATTAGAGTAAAATTAGTTAGTGTAGTTAAATTCAACGCATGAGGTGTTTACCTTTAATTAGTTATGCACTTAGTTTATATTGTTTAAGTACAGTATTGTTATTGTGATATTTAGTGTAGTAACTGTTGGTAAGCCTAATAAATAAAAAAAAAAAAAAAAAAAAAAAAAAAACAAGAATCGGTTGAGAAACGCGACCTGTAGAGGAGAACAAACAGACAGACTGATGGACATACAAAAACAATTTTGGCCAAGCTGAAAAAAAAGGAAACGGAGCGCTTTCGTCAGTCGGTCGGTATCCTTGTGAATATTTTTAAATATGGCTTTTAAATCGTCATACAACATTTCTTGAAAAGTCGAAAGAGGACAGAAAAGTCTGAAATACATTTTTTCCTAATAGTTCGGACGGTATAGAGCTCTAGGGGACCCCACTTTGCTATAAGATAGATAGATAGATAAAACGTTTATTGCACCACAAGAACACTCACAAACATACCTGGGCTGATTGATAACTGGCCGAAACGACGAACTTAAAAAAATGATACGCAAAAAAAAATATTACATTATATTTTGACATCTTTTTGAAAATAGAACGCCAAATTTGAATTTAATCGAACTGGTGGAATTTGTTTGATAGGACGTAGAACTTTCTCTGTCGTAAATTTTCTTAACAATGGAAAGAAACGAAATTCGTGCGGTGATAAAGTTTTACGTTTTAAAACAGAAAACAGCAACCCAGATTAAAACCAAGCTAGACAGTGTTTTAGGTAATTCTGCTCCTGCATTGAGTACAATTCACACCTGGGTAACTGATTTTAAACGTGGAAGACAGAGCTGCGAAGACGCCCACAGGTCTGGCCGTCCAAATGAAGTCACGAATCCGGACATGATCAAAAAAATTCACAAAATTGTATTGAATGATCGGCGTTTGAAGTTGCGAGAGATAGCAGAGATGGTGAGCATTTCATCTGAACGCGTTTTTAATATTTTGCACCAACATTTGGGAATGAAAAAGCTTTGCGCGCGATGGGTGCCGCGTTTGCTCACTGTTGACCAAAAGCAACGTCGAGTGGACGATTCATCGGAGTGTTTGGCGCTGTTTAACCGAGATCCTAACGAGTTTTCGGGGCGTTATGTAACAGTCGATGAAACCTGGATACATCATTATACTCCCGAGACAAAAGAACAATCTAAGCAGTGGACTGAGAGCGGAAGACCTGCGCCGAAGAAAGCAAAAACGGTTTTGTCGGCCGGTCGGGTCGGTGGATTATCTGCAAAAAGGAAAAACAATAAATGGAGAGTACTACAAGCTTGCTGCAAAAATTAAGTGAAGAAATCCAGAAAAAACGACCACATTTGGCCAAGAAAAAAGTTTTGTTCCACCATGACAACGCACCTGCACACACGTCAATGGTTGCAGTCGCCAAACTCCATGAATTGCGGTTCGAATTGCTACCGCATCCACCCTATTCCCCGGATCTGGCCCCGTGTGACTTCCACTTATTCCCAAACCTGAAGAAATGGTTAGGTGGCCAGAGATTTTCATCAAATGAAGAAGTCATTGTTGCCGTGGACGAGTATTTTGAGGGGTTGGAGAAAACATTTTATCAAACTGGTGTAACGGCATTGGAGAAGCGCTGGACTAAATGCATCGAGGTAGAAGGAAACTACGTTGAGAAATAAATTTATTTTAAATAGATTTTTAAAGTTTTTCTTTGTCGTTTCGGAAACTTATCAATCAGCCCTCGTATAGCAAACTTACAACTAAATATAACCTTACGACTAAACATAAAAAATATATAAAAAACAATTTATTTGAAAAGAAAAAAAAAACTTAATAATAAAAAAGTAGTGTTTGCGGGTGCTGCAGTGATGCAGAAGGGTCAAGGCTCAGTGTATAGCAGCCCAAAGGGCAACACTGATTTTCAGCCTACATCCAGGAATGTGATGCGGGTACTTAAAGAAAAAATAAAACAAACACAAAACGTATTATTCGACGTGCTCTCATCAGTTCCAACCAAAAAATTACTAATTAATCCCAAAAACGAAAAAAATAATATATAAAACTTATGCGGGAAATTGCATAAAAACTATGAGACGAAACCACGGAGGAAAAAAGGACCGAAACACTTCAAAGCTGTGCCATCCACCAGTACGCAGCCATACACGCATCATTTTTGCATATTTAGTAGATGCATCTTTACATGTTTTTTAAAAGAATATAGTGACTTCAAGTTTCTCATTGGCGGCGGCAAGTCATTCCAGCACTTCGTAGCCTGAAATCGAAAACTGCCACGAAACGCAACGGTCCGATGTAAGCTACCCTCAAGTGGTGCACGTGCATTTCTAGCACCATACCTTGCAAGGAGCGGCGTAGGTCTCAACTTATGGAACAGGTATTCGGGTTTTTCATGTTTGATAACAGTAAAAGTAAGACTGGCAAGATGAAGATGCCTGCGGGACTCCATATCCGCTACGCTCGTAAGAGCACAAATGTGTGCTAATATGGCCGCCAACCGTTGGCTCGTAAGAGCACACATTTGTGCTCTGGTACTTCTCGCGTATGCGGTGAGAAAGAAATACTTTTTTGACGAAAGATATCCGATTTTAGTGGTTGGGACGTGTATGGCGGGCTTTATAATAATATTTTCATTAAAATGGCAACACAAAAAGCTTTTGGTTGGAAGAAAAAAATAAAAATATGACAACTGTAACTTTTACGAATTTTCGCGGGTTCGGAAAATTTTTAGTGCGTGTTTATTGTGTTTGTTACGGTATTTACGGAAAGAAAAGGTAGGTAAAGTATTTATACATGTTCTCTGGTTATTCCTTTACATATAAAACTTGTATATTTATGAAAATAGTGCTCTTTGATACAATCAAACTCACTTTGAATAAAAGTTGTACTTCACAGCCCATTTTTTTTTTGCGATTTGTGTTAGATTCCTTGAAGTATTTATAACAACAAGTACCTATATTGTAAGATGGATGATTATTCATGAATACTATTCAAGATTTCTTTCATTACTAACGCCTAATGTTGATTTTCATGAGTTTGAAAATACGAGTCGCACGACATATGTTTGATATAGGACCAATACGGCCATAAACTTTGATAGCTGTTTTCATGAAAAAAATGTACGTGGACTCAAATATAACAAGAAACGTTTGCAACACGTATTTATTACAGATTTATTGAGAGTAAATTATTTTTCTGATACATTATGTATTTCTCGTAATTCTATTTTATTTACATTATGTCAGCAAAGTTTCTAGACCCTGAAGTTTCCGTACCTGTAATTATATTGCAAAATGATAACTCTAACATATAAAAAAATTGGAAATAGATCGTAATATATTCTGGAATTAGATTTTAGTAGTAGAATGAATGTTATCTCTCAAAATTACTTGTAATTTATATTTATCTAACCCTAGTCCTTGCGAAAATCACCGCCATTTTATATCGCGAAATTTGACGCGATGGAAATGCATGGTTTTGGGCACAAAGCTTCAGGTACGAAAGATCTTGCAGGTTGCTCCAATCGTTCATGTTGATGGGCAGATAATTGAGCGTGTCGAGGAATGTAGAAACCTGGGCCTCATTTTTGACAGTCACCTTCGTTTCGAGTCACATGTCTTGAGCTTGGTGAAAACATGTTTGTATAGGTTAAGGGTTTTATACAAAATACGAAACTTTCTCAGTGAGAAATCACGTGTGCCTTTGTGTGAATCGCTTATACTTTCTAGACTCAATTACGGTGACATTGTTATGGGTCCTCGTCTACTGTCCAAGACGCAACGCTTAGTGCAGCGCGTACAGAACGCATGCTGCAGGTTTTGTTTCACCGTTCCCCCGCGTCAAATACTAGCGAAGCTTGCACCAGCAGCGACTCAATCGCACTCACACTACAACCAAACTATGCCATGTACAACAAAAGGTGTAGTGCCGAGTTCCTAAATCGGGTAAAGAGAGCCGCAACTTCATCCGATGATACAAGTAAATGCAGTGTTTTGCTCTTGACGCCGCTTTGTTCTGTGTCTGTCTGTGTATTTTGCCTGTAAACTGCACATTGACAAACCCGCAATAATGTAGCGTTCTGCATTGCTGGGTACAATGCAGAACGCTACATTATTGCGGGAGAATGTTGTGCCTAAAATTATGTATTATTGGTTTAAATCGCGCCCAAGCCGACGGAATTAAAAGGCCATTTTCTGCAAAGGTCCATGTAACCGGTTTGTAAATTCAGTCGTCTTATTTAAAACTACTACCATGTGGTTTTATACATTTCTAAATACAATGGTTTCGTTGGTAGAGGGGAGGAACTGGACTCTAACAAAAATGAGCACTTTAAAACAAAATATTTCTCAAACGTACGCTAGAATCGAAAAGTAGTTTTCGCAACCCCATAATATTTTTTAAAAACCTATCCAAAGATACCTCACACTATAGGGTAGTCATAAAAATTAATTAACCCCCATTTCACATGTACCAGAGGAACCCTAAAAATATATATATTTTATTAAACAGCTTTGTTAGCATTATTAATATGTATGTCCATGTTACATTACAACTTTCTAGCACTAAGAGTCTCAGAGCTAAGCCGTGGACAGACGGACGGACGAACAGATGGCGAAACCTTATTGACTACGAAACCCTAAAAAATTACTGTGTGCCCTGGAACACTTGCTTGTAACCATTGACATTTCAAATACCACATGTGTACCAAATTTCAGAGCTCTACATCATTTTCTAGCTCCATAACGAACAAAAATTCGAATACGTCCCTTGTGGTAGGAAATCATGTTGTAAAAAGCCCCTCCACGGGGCCCCCCGTGCTGGGCAACCCTTCTTATATTGTAGAGTAGGATCTAAAGAACAGGTGTACCAAATTTAGCCCCTTGAACATTTATAGCAAAGTTGATACCTATGTCCTCTGAACCATAACTGACATACTGCTAATGTATTAGCAAAGTGGTACCATTTCTAAGGAAAGTATTTGTTTGACGTATTTCAGTACCTGAGCAAATGTTATATTATAAGTCTTATATCGAATACCATAATTTAAATAATGCTCACTGATTAACAAATAACACTTCTCTAAAAAAAATATATTTGACTATTGACTATTTATTTATTCGATAACAACATGCATAGTGCTCGAAATCAGTTTTAAAATAAAAAAACAACTTAATTAACTATACATCGAATTTACTATAATAATACGAAATAATAAAGTCAAAGTCAAAGTCAAAATTTTTTATTCGAATTAAGATTTTTACAAATCATTTTTCGACGTCAAAGCTATCATGGATGGCACGTTCACTACCAGTGTACGCCCTCTGTGGAGAAGAACGGCCAGAAGAAACTCCACAGGAATTGTATCTTTTGTACTTTTCTTTTAAATATATAAAGAATCATACATGAGTCATAATTACAATCTACTCCGCTGATTTGGAACAACAGTTGACCAGACGTTTTTATCATCTAAGTAATCATTTATCGTATAGTAGGCCTTAGAACATAAAATAGTTTTAATTTTAGCTTTAAATTGGCTATCGGACAGATTTACAATATCATCTGGTATTTTATTATAGAAGCGAATACAGTTCCCCATGAATGAATTATTAACTGTACACAGTCTAAACTTTGGGTGCGCTATTTTATTTTTATTTCTAGTATTTATACTATGGATATCATAATTCTTAGGAAATAGCATTGTGTTCTTCCGGACATACAATATCTAAATATCTTTATATTCTAACAATTTGTTTTAGAAACAGCAAGTCAGAAACAGAAATATCAAATAGATTAAACTTAAAATGTAACTACTCGTGCCTTTAAAAACTCAGTCTTAAATATAATATAAAAAGTATGTCCAGAATCTATAGGTAGGTATATTTTTCACAATAATTAACATCTAATGTCAGAAATAACGCCTTGAAAGTTAAATAATCCAAAAATTACAATTAAAGATTTGTACTTATACATGGTGTTCCTAAAAATTGCACAAGAAATAAGAAGTGAAAAATACAACGTGGTAACAAATCATTAATAGTTATGTAGTATTAAATTTTAAAAACAGTCATAAGAAGCGTGATTAGCCGTCACCTAAAATGGCGTATTGACCTACTTAAACGTGGCTCATTTTGAAGAATTGTCCCACATTTATTTGGTAATCAGTGCGCATTAGAACCAAAGACCTTTTACCTTTTCAAAAATACCCACCGACCCAGCAGGATGGATTGCGTATTACAAAATGGAGTCTGCTTCCGGTATCCGGCCCGGATCAATCGACCGGATCTACCGGTCCCGTAACCGGGTTAACTGAATCTGGGATGTTTGGACACGAGGAGCAGGATTGGTTTGTATTAAATTATTGAAGCTATTTTGGAATATTACGCTCAGCTATACAAGTCTTCCGTTCGGGAGACGCGGGTTCGGTCCCCAACGTGTTTTCGAATTCATATTCTTACTATTATTTCTGTGTGTGCAATAAAGTATATTCATTCATTCATTCATTCACATGTTCAATGAAGATTAGCGGCAAGAATGAAAAGCGATATGCTGGGAACACTACTAATACGCATCTACAGGAGCGGCGTAATGGGAACAGTTCGTTTATTCGACGCTCTTACGGTGAAGTAAAACATCTGCACATTCCTGCTAAGAGATTCAAAGGTCGTGTGTGAAATCGCCCGTCACGCACTGGGCTAGCGTGGTCGACTAATCGCCCTAGTCCAGGGTATGCTTGAGCCCCTCGGTGGGGACGTATATGAGCTGTTGATGATGATGATTCAAGCAAATAATTTCATTGAGCTAAACTTAGTCTCATTAGTACAATCGACTGAACTGTTTAGAATAAGACACGTGGCTGGCCCGTCACGTGGAGTAACTAATTTGAACCAACCATTTACAATTTAACGTATTATTTCTCGTTAGTTTATAATCTTACGATGTCAAACCGTCAAATTGTGAACTGATTAAAAATTGGCATGCGACGTAACGCACCTTGCCGCTGATTGGTTAAAACGTTTGACGAGTCCAGCGTGGCTATTCTTGGCTGTCATTCTGTAGGTAGCTACCACCAAAACCGACCAATCAGGAAAACGATTCACAATTTTACGGTTTGACATCGTAAGATTATAAACTAACGTGAAATAATACGTTAAATTGTAAATGGTTGGTTTCAGTTCACAATTTTCCGTATGTTTATAATATCGCGAGTAAGATTATAAACTAACGGCGTTCACAATCTTACGGTGACATATACAAAGCGATAATCACTGTGAAGAGATACGGCGCGCCGAAACTTGACTTAGCGGGACTCGATGGTAAGTGAAGAATTCGATAATAAGTACTTCAAATGTTGATCTTCAAAATATTAGGTAAGCTCCCCGTATTTTCCTTCTTCGCAATACGAGTAAGTAATAGCTCACCGTACTAAAAGACAAACGACCGACCTTTCATATTGTCTATTATAACTTTACTATTATATTATTGGCACAGCTGAGACTATAAAAACTAGATAAATCGTAATCGTCGAAGCCAAGTGTTTTGCTATGCTGTTAAAAACTGATTACAGGTGTCTACGTCGTAGCAAGTAAGTCGTAGCAAGTCACAGCTACAGGTGTCTACGACGACGTAGCAAGTGAAAGCTGCAGGTGTCTATGTCGTAGCAAGTAAAAGCTGCAGGTGTCTACGTCGTAGCATGTCACAGCTACAGGTGTCTACGACGTAGCAAGTGAAAGCTGCAGGTGTCTATGTCGTAGCAAGTAAAAGCTACAGGTGTCTACGTCGTAGCAAGTAAAAGCTGCAAGTGTCTACGTCGTAGCCAGTCACAGCTACAGGTGTCTACGACGACGTAGCAAGTGAAAGCTGCAGGTGTCTATGTCGTAGCAAGTAAAAGCTGCAGGTGTCCATATCGTAGCAAGTAAAAGCTGCAGGTGTCTACGTCGTAGCATGTCACAGCTACAGGTGTCTACGACGTAGCAAGTGAAAGCTGCAGGTGTCTATGTCGTAGCAAGTAAAAGCTACAGGTGTCTACGTTGTAGCAAGTAAAAGCTGCAAGTGTCTACGTCGTAGCCAGTCACAGCTACAGGTGTCTACGTCGTAGCAAGTCAAAGCTACGGGTGTCTACGTCGTAGAAAGTCAAAGCTACGGGTGTCTACGTCGTAGCAAGTCAAAGCTAGAGGTATCTACGTCTTAGAAAGTCAAAGCTACGGATGTCCGCGTCGTAGCAAGCCTAAGCTACGGGTGTCTGCGTCGTAGCAAGTCAAAGCTACAGGTGTCTACTTCGTAGAAAGTCAAAGCTACGGGTGTCTGCGTCGTAGCAAGTCATAGCTGCAGGTGTCTACGTCGTAGCTCCGAGGCAAATGAAAGATAACAGATGTCTACGTCGTGGCAAGACAAGGCTGCAAGTGTCTACGTCGTAGCGAGTCGTATTGGTCTTGTTGAAATATAGATTATTATAATTATTATGAGATTTTGTTTATCTGAAGATATTTTTGATTTTGATACACAAACTAAACTTGTAACTGATTTTTTTCTACCTCTTTGTGTAGATGTTTTAAAGCTTTAGGTATGATTTTTTTTAATTTGATATAGGTATACATCGTAGCGAGTCAATCATCGTTATCTCAGTAGACTCTCGGGAATCGATTCCTTGCTCTGTGGTTAACTCACTGTCTACCTTTTTTATAACGACCGGAACACGACGTGAAGTCTAATTTTAACTTTTCTCTTTACTTTCATTTTTAAGGTAGTTACAAAATGATTCTGGATTTGATCACGTCGTCTAATCCCGGTCGCGGGCATCGTAAACTTCACTTGGCAATAATAAAAGAAGCCGCGATGTCGCAAAATACAAATAAAAACCAGAAGGTCGCTAAACTGTAGTTATACTTTATAGGTTATAGGTATACCTACCTACTAGTACTTCGGAGTACTCGAAATTGGTCACCAAATATTGTGTAGACCACAGATATTAAGTATCTGACTTATTATGTAAAAATAAGAAGAATTCCTTGTAAAGGTTTAATCAGATTGGTGAATAGGAACTTATTTTGACCGAAAACTTCATACAGGGAGTTAAGTATAACTTACATACTGACCATTCTCGGACTGATCGACATATTGTAATGCAGCTGTCTGCTTGTACAGAAAATACTTATAATTATCTTACATATTATTATGCGGCGAATCATAGCGACATTATGTAGAACAACAGGTTTTATTAAGGTAGGTCCGAGATGACAAGAACACCATAACTATGTAAGTAAAAAAAATATTATTTCTACTTGTTTATTTGTTGAATAAATACGCCTTCGGTCCTAGAATCAAGCATCAAATGAATGTTGGATTTGCGACCGCGGAGTGAGACTGATATTCGGGTATTCTATGAAGCGGACTGTCTGGACCTTATTTCGTTTTGAGGTAATGTCTCCTTATAAAATGTTGTTTGAAAGTCCTCTCTTTATATTTTCCGTAAAAGTTGAAATACAAAAATTGAGATCAGCTTTTTATTTGCATGTCCGTGTTCTAATTTATTTGCAGAGAGAGCAGAGGGAATATTTTTATCGTGACTTTCTAAGCACGTAAGATGTTATAATGTTGACCATCCGCGACCTGACCAAAACTAGCAGCCTCCGTAGCCTTTCAATGCGGAGGTTCAGGTTCGAATTCCAGTAGGGACACTATCAATATATTTGTGACTTCCCCAGTTTGAGTAGGACATTGCAGGTAGAATCACCTGATCGTCCGAAAAGAAAGATGATACCGTGCTTCGGAAGGCCCGTTAAGCCGGGGGGGGGGGGTCGTCTTGATACCAGATTCGACTCAACGTTGTCAACATAACGTTAAGTAATTTGGTAAAATAACCCTACAACTCGAGAAACAAATGATAATCACTGCTTTCCCGTCTATTTTTATTTTTTTCTGTGGCCGAGCCGGCCAGCGTTTGAGCCATTATATTTCATTTCCATCATTGATAAATGGTAAATATTTTGCCTAAATCTATTTTATTTTAAAGAAGTTAAAAGTCAATTATAATAAAGTCATTTAAAAAATATGTATTCTTTAATTAATACTTAACTTTATGTTATTTCAATTTAACATTGCGCTGTAATTGAGTGGCTGTATAGAAAGATGGAACATAGTTTATTAGAAATGTGAAATGAGAACTAGTTTTTTTTTTAATTTGACAGCTGTCAGTTGAAAACGATTCTCCCTCCGGGCTGAAAAGTATTACCTTCAATCCGCTCCTCAGGCAACTTCAGACCTACTTTCCGAGTATGAGTAATGAAAAAGTACAGTTTTGTTTGAATAAAATGACGTCGCATATCGTTATGTGCTACTTAAATAACGTAGTTAGGTGGTTAAGTGTTTACCAACCTAACCAGACAAACATATCGTGACGATACGTATTAATTTATAACAGCACTTGACCGTAGCGTGACCTGGTCAGCTACACGAGGGATTCTAGTAAGTAGATCCTCGTTTATTTGTACTCGTAGTTTGGCCAAGAGGAATTAAGATTTCTTGTGCTCTAAATGGATTGGCAATCTAGTACGGCTTAGGGGAAACGGGACAGTTAGGTTCACCTAGTTTATGTTCATATAAACATGTCAAATTAAATGCTATCTCAATTTCTTTCTTATATAATTGTCTATGTACTAATGATCATCATCGTCAACAGATCATACGTCCCCACCGAGGGGCTTGAGCCTACCCTGAATTAAGTCGACCATGCTGGCTCAGTGCGGGTTGGTGGACTGCAAAAAAAAGGTATTTTTTTCATAGGATGATTTTCATTATGTTAAAGCTCTTACTAAATTTTAGTTCATAAATTTAACAACAGATGGCGTTAGTAGGTTTTTAAAACTCGCTATCGATGTGTCGCAGCGTTTAGTTATAAGCTTAAAATTTGCCTTTGAAAATATACTTGCTTACTTGCTACCACTACTCTTTGAGTTTTATTTTAATGCAATCTGGAGTTCCTGTGGGAGTTTTTTTTTGGGACTTTTGTAAATGGTCCTTCGAGCCGGATTAAGGCGAGAAGTCGACTGTACTGTACACTAGTTCACCCCTGCGCGCCGAGCCAGGGCGGCGGATTGCTGCCTAGCGCCTACTTCCGAGGGTCCCTTCAGCAGACTGCTCCTCGTGTGGAAGACGTCAAACAGAGGGAGGGGAGCACCCCCTCAGTGGCCCTACGGAGTGACGTTTAGAAACGTCAAGTAGAAGCTGTCAAGCGGCGGGAAGGGAGCACCCCTTCGTGGTCCAGTGAAGTGACAGTGACAGGCGACGTTTAGCAGCGGGAGGGAAGCACCCCCTCAGTGGCCCTACCAACTGACGTTTGGAAACGCCAAGAAGAGGTGACAGAAGACGTCAAGCAGCAGAGGGGAGCACCCCCTCAGTGGCCCTACGGAGTGACGTTTGGAAACGTCAAGCAGAAGTGACAGGCAACGTCAAACAGCAGGAGGGGAGCACCCCCTCTGGGGCCTGGCGGAGCAACAACCAGCAGACCAAAGCACGGGTGGAGTTCTGAGCGGGGGAAGTGCCTCTTCGGGCACCTACTACGTGAGGGTCAGCTTCGGTGCATCGTGCTACGCCATCCGATCGTCGTCATCGTCATCGCCAGTGCTTCGTGCCGTAGAGCTACGCTTGTAAATGTGTGAGTGTGCGGAAATAGAAGTAAAAACGTGAGTACATTTTCGACCTTATTGTTAGCGAACATTTAACTTTGAAGAATTTCGAGTAACTTTCAAGATAGTGCATGAAGAGTAAATTTGTGGACATAGAAAAATTAAGGTGTGCATGGACTTAGAATAATTCTGCAAAAAGTGAACCGACGGGGAACCTATGCCCGATTTTCGACCGAATTGCAAAGTTCTCAAACACTTAGAAAAATTTCGTGCGATTTTGGCAGGACTTAGAAAATTTTGAAGAAATTTGGACTTGTGTTTTTTATGTTTAAGGGGATATCTTTGCGTCTTGTTTGTTTTCATTTAGCTGTGATATTGTTTAGAGTTTGTTTACGAGTAGGTATATTGTTTTTAGGTCCTACATTTGTTTAAGTTTACTATATTTGCCTATATTAATTCAAGATGTCTGATAACTATATTAAAACGCAAGAAGACCTTGCTTGTAAAATTGCCAAAGGTATAGTTAATTTTAAAAAATCTCCTAAAGAGCGTGTTACTTATTCTTACATAGAAAGGAGGTTGGAAAATTTAGAAGCACAATGGAATCTTTTCCAAAATACGCATCGTAAAATTATTTTTGAGTTAGAAAGGGATGAATTTGCAAACACGGATTATGCTATTAATGATGTGTATGATGTAACTGAAGAAGAGTATTTATGTTATAAAGGATTGTTAAAAGAAAGCTTGTCTAAATTAAAACCTAAAAAAGATGAAAACAAGAAAGGTAATGATGAAAATAGAAAGGTGTTTGTTAAATTACCTGACATTGTTTTGCCAACATTTACAGGCAAGTATTCGGAATGGGCAAATTATAAGGACTTATTCAAATCTTTAATAGAACGTAACGAATCACTAGACGATGTCCAAAAATTACATTATTTAAAGGGTTCTCTGTCCGGTGAAGCTGAAGCACTGGTAAGGAATATTGCAATTACCGCAGATAATTTCAAAATCTGTTGGGATCGATTATTATCTCGTTATGAGAATAAAAGGTCAATGGCAAATTCAATCATGAGACGGATGATGACTCAAAAGAGTTTGTCTCACGAATCGGCAATTTCCATTAGACACTTGCTTGACACGACCAGTGAATGTTTTCAGGCTTTGCGCAATATGGGAATTAATACTTCCACTTGGGATATAATGCTCATTTACACCATGAGTCAGAAACTTGATGCAGAATCAAGATCAAAATGGGAGGCTAAAATGAGTGAAACAGGTCAACATCTACCAAAGTATAAAGAATTTGAAGAATTTTTAGAAACACGGTTTAGAGCACTAGAATATAAAATCACCGAAAGGGAAAAGGATTCCTCTAATCAAACAAAACACTCACATACTGTCACAACTGTGAACTTGTCGTGTATATTTTGTTCAGAGAAGCACAAGCTGAACAACTGTAAAAAGTTTCTCAAAGAAACTGTCGATGCTAGGCGACAATTTGTACAAAATCGGCGATTATGCTATAACTGCTTGAGCTCAGAGCATGCAGTATACGGGTGTACAGTGTCGACGTCTTGCCGTTTATGTAAAAAGCGACATCACACACTGCTCCATCCCAAAACACCACAGGGCAGCAAGTCTGGGCAGTCTCATGAGACTAGCAAAATTGTTGCGGTCGTGAGCAAACCCGAAGAAGTGTCTGAGGAAGTGGAAAGCTCAGAGATAGTAACATCTTGCTTCTCTACTTCTCAAAGCACGGTATTATTGGCTACTGCTTTGGTTAATGTCAGCGCACAGACCAAAGGCAGTTCGGCTAGCGTGTTAAGATCACTGTTAGACCAAGGGTCTCAAGCGTCCTTCTTGACAGAGTCTGCAGCTCAACTACTTGGCCTCAAACGGTTTAAAGAAACTGTAAAGGTCTCAGGTGTTGGAGGGTCTGACTCACTAGAATCCAAATCATCAGTGAATTTACTCATCATTTCGCGTAGTGATCCTTCCTTCTCTGTCTGCGTCAAAGCACATGTTTTAGACAAAATCACATCTTTATTACCTAGTAATAAAGTTCTCGTCAATGTTTCTCAAATGAAGGCATTGCCTACATTGAAATTAGCTGATCCAACTTTCAACAGTCCAGGTTGTATAGACTTGCTGTTGGGAGCTGAGGTGTACAGCAAAATAATGATGAGTGGTTTAATTCAAGGTGCAAACGGGTCTTTCATAGCTCAAAAACCAGACTTGGATGGGTTTTGTCAGGGGTTGTAAAAGAGCCCATTGCAACTGATCAACTTGACAGTCAACTAAAGTGTCACACTGTTACTGTTGATGAAGTTGATGATAACGCATTGCTTAAAAAGTTCTGGGAGTTGGAATCGGAACCAGTGACGAGTAAAAAGATCTTAACAGTAGAAGAAGATCTTTGCGAAGAGTTGTTTGTTAAAACGACTAAAAGAGACGAGTTTGGACGATACGTCGTCAAACTTCCGTTTAGGGAAGAAGACCCTTCTTCCAAGTATGGTGGATCACAGGATATAGCACGGCATCGCTTCCTGTACATTGAAAAGCGTCTGTTAAACAATCATACACTCAAGGTCGAATACTCAAAGGTGATAAAAGAGTACCTAGCCATGGGGCACATGGAGATCTGTGAGGATAAAAACAACAGTGACGCTGTCTACCTTTCTCATCACGCTGTTGTGCGCGAGGATAGAACTTCAACAAAAGTGAGGGTAGTTTTTGACGCATCCAGCAAAGGCAAAAATTGAGCCTCCTTGAATAGTGACCTGATGATCGGTCCTAGAATACAACCGGAACTTCGACATTTAGTAATGAGATGGCGTCGCTATCCCATATCGCTGGTCGCGGACATAGTAAAAATGTACCGTCAAATAAAGGTGGCTGACGAAGACATCGATTTCCAACGTATTCTATGGCGTGATAATCCAGGTGAAGAACTACAACATTTTAGGCTGTTGCGTGTAACATTTGGAACGTCAGCGGCTCCCCATCTGGCAGTTCGTGCTCTTCAGCAGGTAGCACATGATGAAGGCTCTGAATTTCCACTAGCTGCAGATCGAGTCATCAATGATTTTTACGTAGATGACTTAATGACTGGATGTCATTCTGTTGCGGAGGGTATAAAAGTAGTAGACCAAATGACCCAGCTGTTGAATCGAGGTGGTTTCCCTCTCCAAAAATGGTCAAGTAACAGCAAAGAGTTACTTGAAGCCATCAGTAACACAGCTTCCAAAACAGACCAAGATATAGATCTGAAGACGGATGAGATCATGAAAATTCTTGGTTTGATTTGGAACCGGGAAACAGACGATTTTCGTTTTAAGGTCAATCTGACTCCTCTGCCAAGTTCCCCAATAACTAAACGAAAGGTCATTTCCGATATCGCGAAGCTGTTTGACCCTATTGGTTGGTTAGCACCGGCAATAATCACCGCCAAAATATTTATACAAAAACTTTGGCTGTCTGGCATCAACTGGGACGATCCACTACCTTCCGACCTGCTTCAGGACTGGTTAAGTTTTAGAGGCGACTTGGTGAGTCTTGAGAAATTTGTTATCCCTCGTTGGATCAACTTGGAAAAGGACGATCAATGTCTAGAGCTGCATGGCTTTTCAGACGCATCGAACGTAGCTTTTGCCGCAGTAGTTTATGCTCGAGTGATTGACAAGGACAACAACGTTCATGTCAACCTAATCACCTCGAAAACGAGAGTTGCACCTATTAAGCAGGTATCAATTCCTCGCTTGGAGTTGTGTGGCGCCTCTTTGTTGGCTAAACTACTGAGTGAAGTCGCTACTGTGTTGCATTCAACATTCCTAAGTCGAACATACACGCATGCTCGGATTCGACCATAGTTCTGGCATGGTTAAGCAGCCACCCCAGCAGATGGAAGACGTTTGTTGCCAATAGGGTATCCGATATTCTTACCACTATGAACGGAAATCAGTGGTCTCATGTGAGAAGCGAAGACAATCCTGCAGATTGTGCATCCAGAGGTCTTCAGCCTGCCGAGTGTGCTCAGAATCAGCTCTGGAAGCATGGGCCAAAATGGTTGCATAGTCTCAACATAGACTACAGCAAAGAGCGGGTGACGGATACAAAACTGGAAGAGAAAAAGGTTAAGATAAACTGTCACATAACGGCAGGTGAGGAATGTGATCAAACTGAAGAGCTGCTGTCACGATTCTCATCTTTAAAGAAGCTTGTACGAGTCTTGTCATTTTGTAGACGGGTTCTGCTCTGGAAGCAACCTAAAGGGAAAGAAGATAAGAAGAAAAGACAGGACTACAGTTTAACAGTTGAGGAGATATCCATAACTTTCCTGACATGCGTTAGGATATGTCAGCAACGGTATTTTCAGGAAGAAATTGAAAATTTAAAGTCTAACAAGTTTATTAGCAAGAAGAGTAAACTGCTTTCATTGTTTCCATATCTTGATGAGGACAATATTTTGCGAGTGGGTGGGAGACTGCACAATGCTTCAATCGAGGAAGACATGAAACATCCAATTATAATTCCTCATGATTCCCACTTTGCAAAATTATTGGTTGATGATGCTCATCAGCGAACTCTACATGGAGGACCTCAAATGATGCTCAATTATCTACGGTCCAGATTTTGGGTAATAGGAGCCAAAAGTCTAGTGCGTCAACTCGTGCGTAAGTGTGTTACTTGTGTACGCCATTCTAACGAGGTCAATCAGCAAATGATGGGGCGATTACCATCAGCTAGAGTGACTGCACATCGACCTTTCCACAAAAGCGGAGTGGACTATGCAGGTCCGATTAACGTCAGAACCACAAAGGGTCGAGGTCATCGTTCCACAAAAGGATACATATGCGTATTCGTCTGTATAGCTACTAAAGCCATACACCTTGAGGTGGTGAGTGACATGACCTCAGAAGCCTTCATAGCCGCCTTTAGACGCTTTACAGCCAAGAGAGGTCATATTGCAGAAATGTGGAGCGATAACGGCACTACCTTTGTGGGTGCTGCACGACAACTTGTCGAACTGTTCGATGCGGAAAAGTCGAGTGTGGCAGTGGAGATTGCAGATTGGCTAGCGTCAAACGGAACAGCTTGGCACTTCATCCCTCCCCATTCTCCAAACTTTGGAGGATTGTGGGAAGCGGCTGTGAAATCAACCAAGTTTCATCTGGCTAGGGTTATTGGCACAAGCACACTTACGTTCGAAGAAATGACGACCACGCTATCTCAAATTGAAGCATGCCTCAACTCGAGGCCAATAACTCAACTGTCAAGTGATTCAAACGATCCGAGTCCTTTAACACCGGGACATTTTCTTGTTGGAGAGCCATTAGTACTCGTTCCAGACTTGAACTATGAAACATCCACAATCAGTAGCCTCAAGCGTTGGCATCTCACTCAGCGGATGGTTCAAGAGTTCTGGCGCAGATGGTCCCAAGAATATCTTACCCAATTGCAGCACAGATATAAATGGACTAATCAGATTGCTGAACCAGAGATAGGAGACGTTGTCTTGATAAAAGAAGACGGTCTCGATGGTTGCTCGGTATCATCGTGACTAAATATCCTGGTACTGACGGTATCACTCTCATAGTCGAGTTAAAGTGTAAAGGACAAGCTTTGAAGCGACCTATCTCAAAACTTATAATTTTGCCCAAATCCGATTGATTAGGTTAATCAAGTTGTTCCTAAATTATTATATACATTTTCATCTTGTTTTTATTTTAAATAGTATTTTTTTTTAAAATTTTAAGTTATTTTTACATTTTAGTCTATTTCTACATTTGTTAACTTTTAACAATTATTTTTCATTGTTATTTTGTTTTTCTTGTTTACTGTAGCGGCTGTAGCCACTTTAGCTACAGCTCGCTACTTCAAATATAAAAGACACTTTTATAACACGATAACTATTTATTAAATCACAATTTACACAGCACACGTACTGAAAGTCATACAATCGTCCGCACACGACGGCGGACGGCAGGTGAGAACGTCAAACTTCCACGGCCCCAGCCCGTCTGAAGTTTCTATCGTTCTCTTTCTAAACTGAATAGTTAAAAAGAGAACGAATATATTGCAAAAAGAATACTATCGCCAGTATCAAACTACATAGCACTCGGACCAACGAGGCCCGATGCTACAACTACCCCCGGTCTCCCCTGAAAAAATTTTTTGGTTGAAGACCCAAAAAATTTTTTTGCTAGTTACAATCTACTAGTAACTAACTACCTACCTAAGAGAGGGAAAAATTCACTTAATAAAAATCTAATAAAAAAAACAATGGAAGACTTAGATCCTGGACTTAGCTAAAGTCTAATTACCAGAAAAATATTTTCTAATAATTTTTTTAAATAAAAAACCTCTCCAAAAATACTTAAAACAGGACCCATATCTTACCATCCTAAACCAAAGCTAACAGCTACCTCAATCACAAAATGCAAACCCTAACCTGAATCTATAAAATTCTTCAAAGACATAGCATGCAAAATTTAAAATGAAATTTAAAACATTTAAGTTAACGATAAAAAAAAAAAAATCAAGATAATCAAAACAATGTTAACACCAATCACAATACTCAAGAATCTCAAGAGTTAAATTATATTTAATTTAAAAGCTAAATAGAAAAAGAAGTTAAGGTGTTAAAATTGAAGCTATGTTTCCAAAGAAAGAGAAGTTAACATATAGAAAAAACAATCAGAAGAGCTAAGATATAAATGTTGTTTTTTAATATGAAAAATTATTTTCTTTTCATTCAGGCATCACTGATGTCCTGAAGTACATCTCGCGTCAGTAAGGAGGTGTAGAAGAAAATATTAATAATTGTTTAAATATAAAAGTTTTATCAGCCCGCACATGAAACAAATAATAGGATTAATACATAGAAAAAACAATATAGTAACAACAATATCCAGATAACTAGCGACTAGGAAGAAAAATAATTATTTAGTCTAAGATACAAGTACATTACATGTCTTCTTACAAGATACAATATCATATTCAAATTATTAAATATGTGGATTTGAAAATGACAACAACTTGGATTGGTATATATAATGAAAAAAATGACCTATCACTTCTCCCCATATCCTTATACCATACCTCATCATAACTCATAGAAATCTCAACCTTTTACTAACCTAGAAAAGGACAGATAGAATACGTGTGATCCTAAACAGATCACCCTACAAAGCTCCTATGTCCCTTAAAGCAGGTGTATCAACTGTGCCTAATCAGCCAACTAACAGCGCAACAATCTCAACCTAATCATCGTACACGAAACCTCAACTACCTAACTACCAATCCATTTAGAAAAACATACAAACAATTCGTAAAAACTAGTGACAATAATGCATTTATATTTTATTTTGTATTATGCAGGTCACCCAAGCATAACCCCAAAAGAAATTACCTACCTCAATACAATAAAAGGGAATTCAATAAAATATAAATAAAAATAAATACGTAAACATCTGCTTACAAAAGTGACAGACCAAGACATGACATTTTATCTTTGACGAAACGGATCGCCATTTTACTCCAAGAAGTATTTATAACAGACTAACCATTCAAATAGTTGAACTGTCAAGAACAAAGAAAATATCTGCCATTTTTGAAACTGACAATGGAAAATTCTTTGAAAAATTGCAAACAAAATATTAGTTGGGATAAAATGAAAATAACTCGGAACTTTCCTCTTTATGTCTGCGACCCTGCTGACGATGTCACCAATCGCCTTCCGGCCGCCTCGTCCGTGCGTTTATACTCAATAAAACAATAAAAATACTCTGCGGGGTACTCGCTGGGAATACTCCTCCCTCTCGACGAGCTCCATCACACGACACTCATCATCATCATCCAGACGGGGTGCCATAAGCCCTCTCGGCGGGGTGAACTGTTGCAGTCCATCTCTTCTTTCTCCAGACATTGCTCAGTGAAGAAACCACGGCATAATCTCCAAAGCAGCTTCTGGCTCACTAGCCAGCAGCAGCAACAACAGCTTCTTTTAATATATTCTCCTCTTCATTTGTTTTATTCTTCATTACATCATAACATTCTATCCGCGTTATTTGAAAAACAGCGGAGATCTATAGCACATTTTAACCATTTTTTATAAACTCCTTATTTGCTTTTACAAAGCCCACTGCCCCGGGC
Source organism: Carpatolechia fugitivella (assembly GCA_951230895.1). Taxonomy (NCBI): domain Eukaryota; kingdom Metazoa; phylum Arthropoda; class Insecta; order Lepidoptera; family Gelechiidae; genus Carpatolechia; species Carpatolechia fugitivella. Next base: position 11,470,969 of record OX579665.1, read on the forward strand.
AGGGCTCGCCCGTGGGCTAGGCCCACTAAAAACAACCTGCCACGACGGCGGTCGGAGAGTGAGAACGTCAAACTTCCACGGCCCCAGCCCGTCTGAAGTTTCTATCGTTCTCTTTCTAAACTGAATAGTTAAAAAGAGAACGAATATATTGCAAAAAGAATACTATCGCCAGTATCAAACTACATAGCACTCGGACCAACGAGGCCCGATGCTACATTACACTACTTCAAAGTCTATGTGTGATGAACTTTATTATTATTTTTTCTCTATATTTAGATTATTTGGATGGACACGTCACTAACGGTCCATGGCGGGCGGTATGTTAAAGCTCTTACTAAATTTTAGTTCATAAATTTAACAACAGATGGCGTTAGTAGGTTTTTAAAACTCGCTATCGATGTGTCGCAGCGTTTAGTTATAAGCTTAAAATTTGCCTTTGAAAATATACTTGCTTACTTGCTACCACTACTCTTTGAGTTTTATTTTAATGCAATCTGGAGTTCCTGTGGGAGTTTTTTTTTTGGGACTTTTGTACACATTACTTAGATTCGTCATACATTTTTTTGGGTGTATGATGTATCTAGTGAATAGTAACATAACGGCGGAATCTGCGGAGAATAGCTCACCAAAGAAACTTCTTTGCAGATTACTAAAGTAATATATATATATATATATATAGTAGTATTCTGTACGTGTGTTGTTTTTTATGGCACTTGTATGACTTTGTGCCAGTGTCAAGTTTTTTATTGTTAAAGCTAGCGAAAAAAAGTAAAGGATAGGCAAGAAAAAGGAAAGTTAGGTTAATTTAAATTATAAAGTAGATATCAATAAAATCATATAACGATACGTATTATACATAATATTAAATATAATAAAGGATAATGTTGCAATATAATAAAGGATACATTATAAGGCATGATATTCGGGTAGGAAAAGGAACATGGAGAGACTGGAGGGATTCATATAAATAAGAACGATTATACCGGGAGCAGGCGAAGAGTTTTTTCATTTCATTTCTGTTTTATTATGTACTATTCTTTATGTATGTGTTTTGTGTTGTGATGTCCTACAAATAAATGTTTCTGATTCTGATTCTGATTCTAAAGTATTCCCTGCAATAACGAAAGTTAAGAAGGCGTAGGTTCGGCCAACTCGTGGATGTGTTGACGTGGACGACCATACTTTACTAGTTTTAACTTAGAGCGCCTTCCGTGCTCCGAAAAGCATGTCTTCAGTTGGTTCCAACTACAATCGCTTTTAAATCAAACTAAATAAGTAAGAAGTTCTTTAATAATTAATAGTTTAAAAAAACACTAGAAAAACACGCTTTTAGAAATGCACGTAAAAATAAAAAATTGTATATTTGAGGAGTTCCTATGGCCACCTTCCGTCTCCATCATGAGACCCTGGACATCACGTATGACTAAAGATCTTGCTAAGACAAATCCAACGATCCCAAACACGACTAGATAGTGTTTTGTATTTGAGGAGTTCCTATGACCACCTTCCGTCTCCATCATGAAACCCTGGACATCACGCATGACTAAAGATCTTGCTAAGACAAATCCAACGAGCCCAAACACGACAAGGTTGGGTTGTACATTTGAGGAGTTCCTATGGCCACCTTCCGTTTCCATCATGAGACCCTGGGCATCACGTATGACTAAAGATCTTGCTAAGACAAATCCAATGAGCCCAAATACGACTAGGTTGTGTTGTGTATTTGAAGAGTTTCTATGGCCACCTTCCGTCTCCATCATCAGACCAGCTCCATGGTACCATAATATTGCATTGTCATCGCGGTTACATAAGTGTACCAAATTTCAATAAAATCGAATGACAGCAAGTGCTTTAAAATTGAGTTGCAAGATTCCATTACAGTTAGTTACATACAGGTCGACTAATAAAAGCGTGTTAAAAACATCTAAGTTAATTTTCTTCGAATATAAAGCGTCGATATGTGAAGTCGACCAACCCGCACTGGGTCAGCGTGGACATCTAAGGCCTAATCGCTCTAATTCAGGGTAGGCTCGAGCCCCTCGGTGGGGACGTATGTGAGCTGTTGATGTTGTTGATAGGCAAGTAACGTTATTTTCTGACGGTAATTTTATTCGTTGCCTGAAAAAAAATGCAACCCTAGCAATAAGGCCGCCCTACCTACTCTTCCCGTGGGTATCGTAAGAGGCGACTTAGGGACTACACATTGAACAGGGAACGGGCAGCAGCGCTCTCTGATACAGTAACCTTTTAATCTGCGATCTCCAACCCGCCTGCCAAGCGTGGAGATTATGGCAAAACCCTCCACTTAAGTGGAGGAGGCTCATAGGCCAGCAGTGGACTGTAACGGGCCGTTGATGATGATGATTATAAGTATAAAAGTAGGTATCCTACGATTAAGATTAATTTATTTGAAGCATTTTAACCTCAAATACTTACAACACCTTTTTGACAGACAGGAAATACGACGCATCCCCAGCCCACTAATATGGCAATTAGACTAAGTTGACATCACTTGAATGGCCCCATTCAAACTAAACGAACAAAACAATCTAAGTTCGAAGACGCGCCTTAACGATATAGAATACTACGACAAAAAAACTACTTACCTATACCTACACATTATACCACATTCAATCCATTCAAACCGTCTTTACATCCACCCTTGTAAACCCAACTTTAACAGTCACTTCGTAATGACTTGTTACGTGTCATTAGAGCTGAAATTTGAGTAACAGGTGACACAAACAATTTTGTTGAGGAGAGTAGATATACGCATGCGTGGTTTACGAAAACACGGCGTGTCATGTCAGTTGTGTATCGGCCGGTGGCGAGGACTGTCGTGTCGTTCGCGCGAGTTTGCCGCACCGCGTCGCGAGTGTTGTGAAAATACTACTATCAATAAAAAACATTCTTCATTTTGTTCAGCGAGAAATTTTTCTAAGGAATTTTACGGTAAAGTATTTTTTTTATAAATTGTGTATTGAATAACATCGAATTTCTTTCTCCTCGGTAGGGATTTTTCAGAACTAAATTAGAATAACGTTTTCCATTATTTGCATGTGATTTACGTAACAAAGAGGTTTCTAATTTCCATATTCATGGTGTAGTGCGTGCTGTCTGGCGCGTTGGCGTTTTTAATCCTTTTTTTGGAAATATTTTTCGTAAATTGGCGCCCGAACAGGTTTATTCTCTGTCCAATAATTTAAAATTCAGTGTATTTGTTTTTCTATCAGTGGCATCGTAATGTAACCAATTAATCGGGTATTAAAACGTTTTAATTTAGCTTCTAAAGCCGGTTTTATGATTCTAGTTCGTAATATTTAATGAAATTGGTTCCTTTCACCGTAAGCATTAATTTATTTATTTAAGTAGAAAGGGTAAATATACAACTAACTTATGGTAAATAATGATACAGCGGAGCCAATCTCATCAATATTATAAACGTGAAAGTATGTTTGGATATTTAGATGTTTGTTTCGCTTTAATATAAACTATCAAACGGATATGGATGAACTTTGGATTGTAGGTAGTTTGTACCCTGGATTAACACATAGGATACTTTTTACAGCAAAATTTCTCATTCTCATGAGAAAAATCTTAACAACACGAGTGTAGCCACGGGGGGACAGTTAATATAATTTATACTATGATACTATTTTTTTTATTATGGCTTCTGCATTTAGCAATTTAGCCAGTGTCAAGTAATCCGCTTATCACTAATTTTATGAAAGCGTCATATGTCAACTTAGTCTGATCAAGTAAAAGCGGTAACAATTTCATAGGCTTACAAGAATCATCTTTCCATCTATATTCTGCTTACCTATTTAAATTGGCGCCCGAAGAGGGCCGAAATTCAATATACCTTCCAGAAACAAATTTATTTTATGTCACCAGAGATGTTATCCTTTGCTTATCGATATTGAATCTTACACTTCCAATATTATTATAGTAATACTCTTGTTTGTTTGTTTGTTTTATGAAAAATAACAAGTATTTTATTTAACGCTACTTGTAGACATTTGTTTCCAATAGAGACTTAAAATAGACTTAATTATGTAGACCTAGGCAGTTCATCATCATCATTATCAGCTTTTATCTTTTAGGCAGTTGGGCAGTCATTATTTCCTTACATAGCTAAATACCTATAGTTGGAGTTTATCTCCAGGTGGCGTTTATTTTTTATCGTTAAGTAAGTATAAGCAACTGCCAGTAAAATAGACGATTTGAAGCCTAAGCAGTGGACCCTGTACTATTAGACTGAATTTAACATCATTTTGCAAATCTGTTATCTAACTGAAATGTAGTAAGAAAAGCAGTTTAATTACGTTTTTTTACTTAGGTTTGTACGAGACGTTTGCGTGCAATTCACAGCTATTCTTGTTGAATTAATAAGCAAGGATTACGCCTTACTTCTTAATTATTAGGTATTTTAACTTTAAGCTACAAAATAAAACTTTTTGTTGTGACGACTATCACTACGTTTTAGATGGTTGCGGTTTGAAACCTCTTAGATGGGTAACAATGAGATTTCGAATTTTAAATGGGGGTTATCATCAACAGCTCATATATGTCCCCACCGAGGGGCTTGAGCTGTTGATACCCTTTATTAAAAAATAAATAACACGTATTCTCGTAATCAAAAAATCACGGAGAAGCGTATGACGTCATGCTTGAGTTAATTTTATACTTAGTTGTGACGTAGTAGTTAGCCCCCACTCTCCAACTTTAATGCGGTTTAACTAAGTATTCTTTTTGTTAAAACAAAAAATACTTGTCTAAAATTTTTGAATTACCTGACTGACGGATAAAACAGAATTTAGAATCAATCAACAAATCAATCAATCAATCAATCAATTTCAAATCAATCAACGGCCCGTTACAGTCCACTGCTGGACAACGAGCCTCCTCCACTTAAGTGGAGGGTTTTTCCATAATCTCCACGCTTGGCAGGCGGGTTGGAGATCGCAGATTAAAAGGTTACTGTATCAGAGAGCGCTGCTGCCCGTTCCCTGTTCAATGTGTAGTCCCTAAGTCACCTCTTACGACACCCACGAGAAGGGTAGGCGTTGGTGACAAATGTATTCTACTCTGCCGTCACCACACGGCTAATAACATTTTTTAGTTTTCTTTAACTTTATGGATAGGGATAATGCAAGGGGCATTATCCCTATCCATAAAGTTAATTTTTCCCTATCGATTTAAATAAATACCTTTAGATAAGTTCAAAGCTATTGTTAAGCAAAAATTGTATACAAAAACTTATCATAAAATATCCGACTACTTAGAGGACAGATATCCACGGGGATGGATTTCTTGAATGACAGGCTATTTCATTCAACATGCATGAATTTTGTAAATGACTATAATTTATTATTTGACAATAAAAGAAACGCAAAAGATGCGACGCATGTGGAGTTTCTTTGGTGAGTTCTTCTCCACAGAGTCCGCACGTCCTATAGGAACTATAGTGAACTCGCCCAAAAAAATGTAATGACTAAACTAAGAGATGTAACATCTAATAGTTAATAAACTATTCATTTCATTTCAACGATCTTACTGTAAAAAGAAACTTCGTGAAGAAAAAAACCTGCCTGAAGGGAAAATGTACGTGTAGTCAATCAACCCATCAAAGCCTTCTCGGTTGCCTAATGCTTGATCATCCTATTTAAAGTTTAGCTGCAGCGGTTGTGTTGATTGTAAGGAGCGAAAGGTTCGAATTGACATGAGTTGAATTGAGTTCGTGTTGTGGGTTGAGATCTTTATTAAACAACCCTTATTTATACAAAGTAAGACATTTAGAAAAGCTGAGCTGAAGGCGGTTGAAGCCAATTGCCTGGTTTGTACCAACAACACGACGAAAAACTTGTAGGCGGAGTCCTATAAATAAAAAATAATATTCATGCATAAAGTCAAAGTCATGTGTAAGTTCTATTCTATTCTATTCACGATTTCATTCATAAATAAGCAGAGCTTTTTTTGCTGTATAGTGAGTACACACTAAAATCACAAAAATGCAAAATAAGCAATCTATATTGAGTTAGTTTGGTCGTTTTTCATAGACGCACGCGCATCAAGTAACTTTTGTTTTGACTTTCCTCGGGTCTTTCTGTGAGGAATAATACTTAGGTTTGTACGCGATCCTTGTGACCTTGTGCCCACCTGCGCTAGGCAGTAATTTGGTCTTTGTCTCTGCTTTATTGATGCCATATATCCTGACGCTGACATTTGGACGGAATTTATGGCAGAACCCATAGCTTCGGTTTAATTGGCGCCCAGAGCGGGACCTTGTTTTAATTATTGGGCCATGTTCCTGCAAGGTGAATTGAATACGTTCTTATTCGTTTTGAATTAAAAATTGTTTATTCATGAGGTTTTAAATGTAATTATGACATGAAATTTTAATGAAGTAGCTTATCAACGGATGATAATTATATGAGGTAAGCTTGTTAGGATAGAAGCCAGATTGCGTTCACGTATTTTCTTCGAATAGTAGCTAAGTTTGAGTTTTGCTTTGTCTTCTACTTTTTTATACTATAATTTTATATATATTTTTGACACATAATGGTACTAATAATATACATAGCATCATACGGCGTTCAGGAATCCAAACTCGTGATGCTTAGAAAAATGGTTTTGTGTAGCAAAGTGCTACGAGCAGCTACGCGCTATCTAATTTGCTACTTTTGACGTAGCACGTCAGTGTTATTTGGTTGGCGCCCAAACTGGGACTAGATTTTAATAACTACAGATGAGTCAAACTTATACATAATATTACACCCCGCCTCGCACGCGAAATTAAAAAGATAAAAAGAACGGCAAATATTCTGAAACGAATTCTTTTTCACTGACATTTTACTACAAAGAATTTAGAATTGTGCAAATTGACAGAACGCAAAAAATTACCATGATACAGGGTGTAATTAACAAGCATTTAGCTCGGTTTATTTATACAGGGTGATTCTCTTTAATCCGCTGGTCCTTCAACCGGATAAGCGACCGTTTGCCCCGGGCCTTCGTAATTACTCTTTTGTGTTTCAAACTAGAGAATATAAACAAATAAGTTACTTTTTTTTATTGTGTCCAGCGGTAGACTTCAATAGGCTGATTGATTGATTTGAAGTAACTTTTAATTCAGAACAAATTATTAACAAAGAAAACTAGGTGTCCAAAACCATAAAGTGTTAAGAAATAAAAGGGAGAGAAAATACGAATGTTTTTTGATTGAGTAGTAAGTTGGTCGTAAATATCCTTTCTTCCTTGCCGAGGATTCTAGGTACGATCCCAGTTCAGAATTTTCTTCAGAATCTTATTTTCAGTGTGCATCCATGTCACCCCCGTACATGATAATCTAGTGAGGGGATCGGACTGTTCCTAAATTTACCATATTTTATGAATTATTTTCAAAATATAGATTAGTGGCAGACGATTCGCGAAGAAAAAAACAGAATCGGTTGAAAAACAAATTTACAGTGACTTTTTAAAGTTTCAATACGTCTGTCTCCTGCGCTACTAACAAATGACGTCACAGGTGGGTATGTGCCTTTGTATGTGCCTTTATAACTCGGTCAATTTTAAAGATAGAGCAAAAATTATTTTAGTATTCGATAGCAGAAACTAAGAAGTTTGGATTTATAAAATAAAAAAAGTAGTCCGATACCCTATTGTAGTGAAAATCACAACTACTCTTGGAAGCTGGCTGGTAGAATTTTGTAATCTTTAGGTATTTTAATTTCTTTGTGACTTTTTCACGTCTTTTTTGTAGTACATGTCTTCATATAGTCATCGCGTTCGATTTTATTATATTTTAACGTCATGTTTCTGTTCAACTACTTTGAACTTTCCCACTGGAAAAATAAAGCAATCAGGTCGTTCATCATCATCAAAACATCAACGGCCCGTTACAGTCCACTGCTGGACTATGAGCCTCCTCCACTTAAGTGGAGGGTATTGCCATAATCTCCACGCTTGGCAGGCGGGTTGGAGATCGCAGATTAAAAGGTTACCGTATCAGAGAGCGCTGCTGCCCGTTCCCTGTTCAATGTGTAGTCCCTAAATCGCCTCTTACGACACCCACGGGAAGAGTAGGGGTTGGTGACAAATGTATTCTACTCTGCCGTCACCACACCGCTCATCAGGTCGTTATTTACGGAAAAAAAACAAAGCAAGCAGCTTCGAGCGGACATCTAGTTATTAGTTTTAAAACAAAAACTACAATAAGAACGTAATTGTCGCGTGGAAAAGTCCAATGGTACACACACACACACATAGCAGAAACACGTTTCGTGGCCAGGCTATGACAGTGGTATATTTTCTGCTGCCACACGCACGCAAACCACATCAACATACGCATACACATGCGAAGAATTACAGTAGCCTCTAACCTTTGCAGAATTTCTTCCTTCTTTTTATCGTGTGCGACCTCACAAACCCTGGTGTCAGAGTTATGGAGCTTCCGAAGGTTTCTGACATGGTCATGTAAGGATCTATTTCTAGCTAGATAACTAGTGGCTCTGTGAGCTAAAGACATCGCGAGTTATTTTTTTCAAAATGGCTGAAATACGACTTTTTTACGTTTTCAACCCCCATATCTTTGGAAAAATTTCGAAAAACTGAATCGAGAAAAAACTATGTACTTATCGAACCTGCTCACAAAATTTCACGAGAATTGGGTTAGAAACGCGACCTATAGAGGAAAACAAACAGATAGATGGGCAGATGGGCAGATGGACATACAAAAGCAATTCTGGCCAAGCTGAAACGGAGACACTTCGCACTCATTCGGTCAATAACCTGGGGGCCGTTTCACGAAGCTACAAGTTACAAACTACAAGTACGATTCCATGTACATTGCGTAGACAATGAGACAAAACAATAAGGGTTAGGGCGAATTGGCTACGCAATGAATATCAAATTGTAACTTGTTACTAGTAAATTGTTGCTTCGTGAAACGGGGCCCTGAGGTCTACAGAAGCAAGAATCATCTTATTTTTCGGATAACCAAACCAAACTGGACAATTTTTTTTTCTCCACCGGGATTTGAACCAGGGACATCTGTAATAAGAACCGAACGCGTTACAATTAGCCACAGAGGTTGTAATTTCTACCAGAATATCTACATTTTGATCGTATAATACCCGTAACTTATCTTTGAATGTGCCTCCACTCACAATGTAGTATAAATATTAAATGAAGGACATATTCAGATGATTCCACATCTATTATTCATATAAATGTATGACTGTTCTAGTGTTGTCACTCGATAGAAGACTATCGATAGTGTCGGTTACAAACAATCGATTTAGTATCTACGTAAAAAGTTTAACTTTAAAATATAATTTTGTCTAGATTGCAAGTAGTCAAAAATAACAGCTATCGTTAATTGCGGACGCCGGACGGGCTATCCGCAATAATATCAAGAAAAAATATTATAATATACTCATCATCATTGGCTTTGACGTCTATTGCAGACGATTCAAACAGTGTGTAAGACATCTTTTCTCGTGGCTGTGTAAGCCAATACGGGAACGACTATGACGTGCGCAGGCTTTGCAGATGTACTCGTCACCCGCAGAAGGGAACGATGCAGCTTGGTGACGTTTTGCACTTTTTTGAGCTAAGCCAGTAAACCATTCGTCGTCATGAGTCTTGCGCCCGTCCCCCACGCTTTTACGCCATTTGTCTCTGTCCACGGCTGTCCTCTCCCAGCCTTGCTGTTCTATCCCAAAAGCGGCCATGTCCCGCTTGGCACAGTCCTTGAATCGCAACAAAGGTCTCCCTACGGCTCTCTTTGCGTTTGCAACAGCACCAAGTAGAACGCGACGTGGCAAGCGGGAGGGTTCCATCCTATATACATGGCCCAACCATCGCAAACGTCTCTGTTTGAGCAGTGCGGTGAAACTGGGCAGCTACATTAATATATTACACTATCATTTGTTTAAGACTTTTGATAGTTTCTTATTCATGAGCTACAAAAGTATTGGTACCACCAATAATATTGCATAGCTTTGTTAGTTCGACCTATCAATACTATAGATAATATCGATTGGCCTATCAATAGGCTAGCATCATCAATGGCCCGTTACAGTCCACTGCTGGACTATGAGCCTCCTCCACTTAAGTGTTTGGTTTTGCCATAATCTCCACGCTTGGCAGGCGGGTTGGAGATCGCAGATTAAAAGGTTAATGTATCAGAGAGCGCTGCTGCCCGTTCCCTGTTCAATGTGTAGTCCTTAAGTCGCCTCTTACGACACCCACGGGAAGAGTAGGGGTTGGTGACAAATGTGTTCTACTCTGCCGTCACCACACGGCTAAATAGGCCTATCAATAGGCTAGCATATTTACATGAAAACTATCGATAGCAGAACTATATCGATAGTGTGGCAACACTAAACTGTTCCACGTCTGAAGGTCCTGAGGGACAGTCCTTAAGTAACCCAGGACTGGATTAAGTTAAAAAATCTCATCTTTTGTTTCATTTAATAATAAAGTTTACCAAGTTCACAAACGAAATGAGAACAAATGACCTTTTTGTTACGAAAAGTAGGGTATTTGGACGGACTAGTCAAATAAGCTTTTTTTATTGTATTTAAAAACCAGTTTTTTTTTTCTTCCTAACTAATGGTGACACATCTTAATTATGTAGACGTATTTCGCCAGTGTCGAGTGATATTTGTAGGTTTAAGATATATATCCTTGGATGATTGTTCGGTGAATTGGGCTCAGTAATGTGATAGTACAATTACTGAAGCCACCACGAGGCCTCTGGGCATCATCTAAAAATGTCAGCAAAGTGTAAGCGATTCAATTGTTCTATTAAAGTTTATAGTCCCGAAACATTCACTGGATAATACACTATCGAAATTATACACTAAACACTTCAGTAAACTAAAATAAAATAATTAAAACGAAGACACGTCCGCCATTGTCAGATGCTGACAAAAGACCTTAAAAACCAGGTTTTGATGAACTGAATGTTTACTGTAACTGTATGGAGAGCAATTCTATAGGCTTTCTCTCTCTACTTCCAAACAAGGGACCAAACTCGACAAAATGCAAACCTTGGGGAAAACGAAAGTTCGTTCGGGAATAAACAAAACGCTTCATTTGAAGATGCAAGGTGGAGGATTTACTAATTAATTAATTCAATCAACGGACAGCCCTTTATGCAGAGGATGCAGGTGCTGTTGGAGTGTCGGGGCGTGTCAATGTACCGGGCAAGGTATCTCGGTTCGCCGGGGACGATCTCTGAGGTGCTGGGTAACATCGGTGGTATGCTGCAGTTCCTCGAGGAGATCGGGTGGCTCGAGTAGTGAGCTACCCCACCCACACGCAAAATAGGCGCATCAGACGTCGGTTTGCGGAAACCAGCCCGTCATACCATACCATACCAATTCAATCAACTACAGCTCATATAAGTACGTCCCCAACGAGGGGCTCGAGCCTACCTTGAATTTGGGCGATTAAGCCTTAGTCGACCACGCTGGCCCAGTGCGGGTTGGTCGACTACACACACAGCCTTTGAATTTCTTCACAGGAGTGTGGGTTTCATCACAATGTTTTCCTTCACCGAAAGAGCGTCGAATAAACGTACAGTCAGCTGACGAATCAGCTGACTGTACATATGAATTCGAAAATCGAAAACACATTGGTACGTGGTGGGGATCGAACCCGCGTCTCCCGGACAGGAGGCAGCGGGCCCAGCCACTAGACCACGACGACTATATAATTAATTAATTTTAAATAGTTACGTGTTTAATATTTATGTAAATGACAGACGAAATAGAAATTAGTTCTCTTTACCTATGCATCATCCCTATTCCCTCTCTAAGGGGTAAAAAGAGGGTTGAAGTTGTATGGAATTTGTCGTACGAAAACCATGCGACCGAAGTAGTGGGCGGACAGCTCGTCATCATTAGAAATGTTATTATTATTACACACTTACGTTATCTGTTCAACTGTGCGTGACTACGCCGCCGCCCGTAATATTTTGAGCTTAGAGTATTCATTACCGTAATTAATACTCTTAGATTTTAAGATTTTTTCTGCGTAAAAACACTAAGAGAGTGGTCGACTAAGGCCTAATCTCCCTAATTCAGGGTAGGCTCAAGCCCCTCGGTGGGACGTATATGAGCTGTTCATATTGTAGTTGTTTGTTGTGATTTGCATAGTTGTGACATACTAATTTTGCCGAATATTATCAAAATCGATTTTCCGAGTTGAGTGGCAGACTTTAGCATTAGAAATATTAGTATGCGAAGAGTGAGATTTTCTTCCTCTCTCAATAACACATCTGATATTTTATAGATCAGGCTTGTGATTAGAATTCAGCGTGCGTACGGGCAAACCTCATCCGAGTGCGGTCGCCCGACGCAATATCGGTAACTGCCACGCTGTCCCGCCACCGCCGCCGCGCCCCACTCGGGACGAATTATGGAACTGCTGCCACATAATAAATACCTATATAGTACTACGTACAGGACGCCCACTCTCCCCCTTCCGCCAATCCATGCTTCCTCACTCCGCCGCGCAGGACGGGGGCGACTTAGGTGTACCGAAACAGAAAGGTCGCGCCGCCCCGCGCGCCCAGTTTGTCGTGTAGCGTAGCGTACCTACTTGTACTAAACATCGTAAGGACTTTCAAGTCCCTCTATATTACCACTTTGTTAGTAGGAATAGCAATGAGGTCCGTTAAGAAAAAATATATCTTAGGGGCGCAGCGATAACCTAAATACTTGACGTATGGTTTACTAGTGAATGGAATATTATTTTAATAGAATGGTTATTGCATGGAGAGACCGCTGTGTCCCGCCGCCGCCGGCCGGGACAAGTTGTGGGACCACTCCTGTATGTACTTCTAGGTAGGTTATACAGTCTGAAATACATTAAAAAAAGTTACTACTTCTTACACAAAAAGTTACTTCATCTTCGAGTGGAGTTACGCAGCCACCAAATGCTTTTTGACATGTCTCGTGTAACCACTGAAGTATAAATGCGTGTAACATGTTCCGTCCGGGAGACGCAGGTTCGATCGACGCGAATTCATAATGTACGTTATTCGACGCTTTTACGGTAAAAGAAAACATCTTGAGGAAACCTGCACACTGCGAAGAAATGCAAAGGTTGGCCAACCCGCAACGAGATCAGCGTAGAATCTGTCTTTAAGAGAATTTGTCTTTTTGAGAATCTGTCCTTGTGCGAACAAAGGGTCAAAAGGCCTCATCGCCTTAATTCAGGGTAAGCTCAAGCCCCTCGGTGGGGACGTATATGAGCTGTTGCCCCTCGGTGGGGATGGAGTGCAATATCATTGAAGTCTGCATCAAGCAATGATAAACATCATTGTCATCAAGTACCAACTTCCAATCCATTTTTATAACAAATAATAAGCTGTTTGCTCATTTCGTAAATCTCAAATATGGGGTGCTCTCCTCTGTAAACACGTTTAATTCGTTCACTCCAGGCTGGGCAGCCATTACCTACATGAACGATACCCAGCCCCACGGGACGAGGCCGAGGCCGATATGGAAGTGCTGGTCCAGTAAAAAAAAAGTACTACGTCAGTCATCTTCTTCTACCTTGAAGAGGCATCTCCTGGGTAAGGCAGTCATATTTATGGCCACTTCGTCCCTTTCCACCGGGGAGACAATAGATGAGAAACGCAAATCCATCGTATATAAGGTGCCCCGTCATCATCAACATCATCAACACTTTGTTTTTTAGTTTGTGTGACATCGTATCTGTCTATGTCTTTCCATGTCTTATTTAATTAAATAAATAAAAAAATAAAAAATAATCAATGGCCCGTTACAGTCCACTGCTGGACTATGAGCCTCCTCCACATAAGTGGAGGGTTTTGCCATAATCTCCACGCTTGGCAGGCGGGTTGGAGATCGCAGATTAAAAGGTTACTGTATCAGAGAGCGCTGCTGCCCGTTCCCTGTTCAATGTGTAGTACCTAAGTCGCCTCTTACGACACCCACGGGAAGACAGGGGTAATTGGTGACAAATGTATTCTACTCTGCCAGTGCCCCGTAATTAGTGTCAAATATTTTCAGGGCTGAAAGTAAAAGTCACGTAAAAATAATATTTTGAAAATCTACACGTTAGTTTAAAAGTTTTGTTTTCTAACAAAAAATATCATCATTAAATATGACAAAAAGAGATCACCCTCTGCATGTACACTCACATTACTCTAGATACATGTAAACACGCATCAAACGCGTGTGTGCGTGCATGAATGCAAATGTAGTAGTGTGATCAGCTGGTTGAGGGTGATGTTTTTTATGATTAGATAACAAAGTTGTTTGGCTTAATTACTTGAAAACTAACGTGTAAATTGATCTAATTTTTTTATAAAGTGAAGATCAGCACTTCTTTCAGCCCTGAAAATATTTGACACTAGGGCACCTTATAATTATAATATAAACAAACAGTATGAGCCGGATTGTTAGGTCGACGACTGTCCCACAAACCCTGGTGTCAATTATGGCGTCTGATATGACCCATGTCCAATGATTATTTTATGTAGATAACAGCTGGAACCAAACACGTGATAATGTCACTTTTTAAATAATTAGGTGATATAAATAACACACATATCTACCGGGTCTATCTACCTGCAACTGGTGGCTGGATGAGGAAAGCGGGTGATCGTGCGCTTTGGTATGCCCTTGGGGAGGCCTACGTCTAGCAGTGGACTGCATTAGGCTGATTGATTGATTAGTATCTAATATTGATTGATTGATATCTTAACGCCAGTTTATATTTTGACAAATACAAGTGCGAGTTGCAAGTACAGTTGTCAAAACAAAAACTTCATATCTTCCTGTTGTCAAAAAGCATATTATTTCCTGTTGCCAAGGAAACACTCACACTTGCCAAAAATTGACCGGACTTGTATAATTTTACAAGCTTTTATTTAGCTTGCACTGTATGTATGCACTGCATGTATGTAGGTGGGTTTGTTTGTATGTTCGGGCGAAACCTTGCAACTTAATTTTGAAGCACTTGCTGCCATTGGAATTTGATGAAATTTGGTTAACCGCGATGACAATGCAATATTACGGTACCATGGAGCTGGTCTGATGATGGAGACGGAAGGTGGCCATAGGAACTCCTTAAATACACACCACAACCTAGTCGTGTTTGGGCTCGTTGGATTTGTCTTAACAAGGATACTCCACTCCACGGCTTTAAAAGCTTGTTGCAAGTTGAGTGATTAAGTTGACTTGCAACTCGCACTTACTACTTGTCGAAGTGTAAATCGGCCTTCATACGTTACGTTGCCAAAACCTCGCTTCACCGCGCATTAACAAACAATTTTTAAATATGTGATTGCTTTTAACCCACGCTTTTCCTCTGAGGGACATCGTTTGTATTAAATTTTATATCAAAGCTGCCAAAGTTAATAACGAGGGCTAATTGTATAATCAAGTGCTTTGACGTCGAAAAATGATTTGTAAAAATCTTAATTCGAATAAAAAATTTTGACTTTGACTTTGACTTTGAAGTTGTTCTTGTTTCGTTTTTCCGACGGTCAATGAAAATGTAAAATAATTTGAAGTTCTCGTCAGGTCTTTTTAGGGTTTCGTAGTCAAAAAGGAGCTCATCAAATCTTTAAGAATTTGTTTAAGGGTTCCTCTGGTACACGTGAAGTTGGCGTTATTTTTTTTATTCACGAATACCTTATAGGGTGAGGAATCGTTGGATAGGTTTTTTAAAAATAGTATTTTATAGTACAATTTTATATTATATTATCATTGAATTATAGTTCAATCAATCAGCCTATTGCAGTCTCATTGAATTATAGTTGTCTATGTCTAATTAATCTTAGAACATATTTTTTTTCAATGGATGAGATTAATAATAACAAAAAATAAATCAAAGTTGTGTCCAGAAAACCAAGAAATTTAACATTTAAAGTACTTTCCCTTAATGTGACATAATATGCCTATAGCCGTAGGACGTTCTAATACCGCCCAAGGCAAATATCGGTGATTCGTTCCCTCCCTCCCTAGGGACACAAAAATCGTTTACTTAATGGCTCTATAAACGCCACATGTCTGGATTTAATTAAATAAATCGCTCGACCACGTTTTTCAGAGCGCTGTTGCTCACTGATTCGCATTTGAATTTTTGGATTTTAATTGGATGGATGATGTTGTACCCGGACGATATTTAATATTGCTATTACGTATTCATGAAAAAATGTTTACTTTGACGTACAAGTGATGGCATGTTGCCGCGACACAAATTTTAAAGTCCCATAAAGTAAGCCCTGTTGGTTGTCTCCTTGACATAAGCTATAAATTATTAAAAAATATTTTTTTATTACATTTACTACAAAACTTTATACAAATATATAAATAAATAAATAAAATAAATATGTGGGGACATCTTCACACACGGCCATCTGATCCCAAACTAAGCAGAGCTTGTACTATGGGTACCAGACAGCTGATATACATTACATAAATAGATAAATACATACTTATATAGATAAACAACATCCAGACACAAGGCAAACACAAGTGCTCATCACACGAATGTTTGCCCTGGGCGGGATTCGAACCCGCGACCCTGTGCGTCGGAGGCAGATACACTACCACCTGGGTTACGGAGCAGTTTTGTTCTGTTTTTTTTACCCTATTTGAGTGGAAAGCTGTTGTTCAGGTTTGACAAAAGTAGAACCCAGCGCCACATAGCGGGCCTTTATAGAACTAAAAGAAAAACCCCCATTATGAGCTGCCAATAAAATTGCCAGTCTATCCTGTTGACAGAATTTTGAAGGCGTTAAATGTAACCTCTGAATTAGTCAAGCCTCTGACTTAATTTGACTAATAGTTGGGTTATTATAGGATGAGTTCTGACAGCTTCAAAACTCTTCATATTACGTTAACAACTTTTTTTATAATATTCAGTTTAAAAACTATAATAGCCAATAATTAAAAATAAAGTAACTTCACCTCTTATTTTATCATTAAAAAGTATGTAATTTTACTAATGAAATTTTTCAAAAAAAAAGTTATTAAAATTTTAATCTGTCAGAGCTCATTCTACAGTAACCCAACTATAGGTACTATTGTTATCTATTCTGTGGTTTAACGAACAATATCAATATAAATCGATACTCCTTACAATATAAACCTGATACATCATGGCAGAAGGGTTACTTCCGTACTGATCGAGCGGTTTCCGATTCGTCTCGAATCAGAGGATAAAGGTTTATTCCCGTTGTCCCCCATGACAACAGGATATTTTGTAAGAATACATTTTGTGTTTAATTTTAAAATTATCTCATTTCTTAATACTTAAGTAAAGATATTTTTATAGTGATTAAGTTAGCTTAAGTGAGCTGTTTTAAATTTGTGCGCCTTATGAAGGTCATATAGAGACTATATTTTAAAATACCTACCATCTGTAATGTATCTACGAGGGCTGATTGATAAGTTTCCGAAACGACAAAGAAAAACTTTAAAAATCTATTTAAAATAAATTTATTTCTCAACGTAGTTTCCTTCTACCTCGATGCATTTAGTCCAGCGCTTCTCCAATGCCGTTACACCAGTTTGATAAAATGTTTTCTTCAACCCCTCAAAATACTCGTCCACGGCAACAATGACTTCTTCATTTGATGAAAATCTCTGGCCACCTAACCATTTCTTCAGGTTTGGGAATAAGTGAAAGTCACACGGGGCCAGATCCGGGGAATAGGGTGGATGCGGTAGAAATTCGAACCGCAATTCATGGAGTTTGGCGACTGCAACCATTGACGTGTGTGCAGGTGCGTTGTCATGGTGGAACAAAACTTTTTTCTTGGCCAAATGTGGTCGTTTTTTCTGGATTTCTTCACTTAATTTTTGCAGCAAGCTTGCGTAGTACTCTCCATTTATTGTTTTTCCTTTTTGCAGATAATCCACTAAAATAATCCCTCGAGCATCCCAAAAAACAGTCGCCATCACTTTGCCGGCCGACAAAACCGTTTTTGCTTTCTTCGGCGCAGGTTTTCCGCTCTCAGTCCACTGCTTAGATTGTTCTTTTGTCTCGGGAGTATAATGATGTATCCAGGTTTCATCGACTGTTACATAACGCCGCGAAAACTCGTTAGGATCTCGGTTAAACAGCGCCAAACACTCCGATGAATCGTCCACTCGACGTTGCTTTTGGTCAACAGTGAGCAAACGCGGCACCCATCGCGCGCAAAGCTTTTTAATTCCCAAATGTTGGTGCAAAATATTAAAAACGCGTTCAGATGAAATGCTCACCATCTCTGCTATCTCTCGCAACTTCAAGCGCCTATCATTCAATACAATTTTGTGAATTTTTTTGATCATGTCCGGATTCGTGACTTCATTTGGACGGCCAGACCTGTGGGCGTCTTCGCAGCTCTGTCTTCCACGTTTAAAATCAGTTACCCAGGTGTGAATTGTACTCAATGCAGGAGCAGAATTACCTAAAACACTGTCTAGCTTGGTTTTAATCTGGGTTGCTGTTTTCTGTTTTAAAACGTAAAACTTTATCACCGCACGAATTTCGTTTCTTTCCATTGTTAAGAAAATTTACGACAGAGAAAGTTCTACGTCCTATCAAACAAATTCCACCAGTTCGATTAAATTCAAATTTGGCGTTCTATTTTCAAAAAGATGCCAAAATATAATGTAATTTTTTTTTTTTGCGTATCATTTTTTTAAGTTCGTCGTTTCGGCCAGTTATCAATCAGCCCAGGTATCTATATCTACCCATGACTACAAATAATTTTTCTTTCTTTCTTTCTTTCTTTCTTTCTTTATTTACAGCACACAATCCTCCTCCTCCTCTTTAGTCGTTCACTCTTGACAGAGTGATCGTGGTTTTACGATGATGCATCTAATTTGGATAATGCAGCTCTCGCGATGCGCTTCCACTTGGTAGAATCCTCAGCGTCACGAGAACATTGGGCTATGGTGGTCTGTTTTGCAGCTTTTATCTGTCCAACGAGTAGGCGATCGCCCTCGTGATCGCTTGCCTTCCACTTGCCCTTGGACAACGAGTCGTTCCATTGAGTTTTGGTTTCGAGCAATATGTCCGAAGTATTTGAGGCACACAGCACACAATATACAACATTAAACAAAACAAAACAAGTAATTACATACTTAAATGTGTAAAATCGGATGCCAGCGCGTGGAAATCCGATCGCTGGCGTCAACACTCCCGCCAAAAGAATGGCTTTTTTTCCCCCAGTATAATATTTTCACACGAAAATAAATCGGTGTACAACAGGAGAAATTAACTCATTTCCAAAGTTACTTTTCTTCGAGTGAATAACTGGGGATCTATAAAAAAAATAGGTTTTCGGAGACAACGGGAATAACCCGAATAAAGCTCGTGTCGATAATCCCCGGGGTCCCGAGTTCGACTAATCCTGATTGAATTTGTCTCCGATACGTTACCTTTTACTATATGACTATTTATTTTATGATATTCTATGAGTTTCTTTCGCAGTTGAGTATTTTCTTTTCATCTAAAGGTGCACAAAATTAAGTGACTTATGAACTAAATATTTTGACTAGCGCTATTACAAAACTTTTGTTTGGTTTTTCTCCCAAAGTCAAAGTCAAAATTATTTATCTCCATAGGATATTATTACATCACTTAGATCCGTCATTACATTTTTTTGGGTGAATTCACTAACAAAATGGCGGAATCTGTGGAGAAGAGCTCACCGAAGAAACTCCACAGCCGTCGCATCTTTTGCGTTTCCTTTTTTAAATAAAATATTGTCAATTACAAAATTAATGCTTATTATATATCGATAAAACCTGCTACTCAAACAATCTATTCCCATGGACATCTGTCCTCCATCAGATATCCAATAGTAATCTTTTTTATACAATTTCTGTTTTATAACTCCCGTCTGGGAGACTCGGGTTCGATCGCCAATTTTGAGAAATATGTGCGTTTATTCAATGTACTTACGCCCGAAGAAAACATTGTAAATCTGCTCATATCTGCGAAGAGATTCAAAGGTTATGAGTGAAGCTGATTAACCTAGGCCAGCGTGGTAGACTAAAGCCTCATCGCAGTGTAGGCTTAAGCCCTTTGAAGGGGACCTATGCTAATTACAAAGAGTGATTCTATTCGACTTATTCTATCTTATTTGGTCCTCTATCTTATTTTTGTATCAAAAGTTGTATGAACCAAACTAACTTGACCCTTATATTCAGACTTGGACCAGGAATTTGTTGGAAATCTTTGTAGTTTCTAGCGAAGAGTTACGTATAAGCAATTACGCGTTATATGCAGTCAAGTTGTACTCTAGATACATAGATAGATTACTTACATACTTATTTTATCTAAATATACAGGATGATCGAATCAGAAATGAGGAGATACGTAGAAAGACCAATGTCATCGACATAGCTTTCAGGATAAGCAATGTGCCGGACAGTATGGTCTCGACACAGGATATTGTCAGATGTCAGATAGTAACGGTAGGATGCAGGATTTAGATGTCAGATGTCACTAATGAAAACTCGACCGATACTATGGAGCGTCTTTATTACACTAAATTATTCAATGACGTATTTCGCCAGACGTACCAAAACTAGGTCGCCCGAGTCAGCGTAATAGATTGAAAATCATGTACAGTAGCTTGTACAAGCAAGTTGAAGTGGCAACGGGCGGGCAATGGGTTCGACGAATCGCTAACCGATGGGGAAGAAAGGTTCTCTCCTGGCTTGCACGAGCTGGAAGGCGTAGTGTTGGACGGCCTCCCACAAGGTGGACAGATGACTTGGTGAAGGTTGCTGGGCGCCGGTGGATGCAAGTAGCGCAGGACCGTTCACGGTGGAAACCTATGGGGGAGGCCTATGTTCAGCAGTGGACGTCTTCCGGCTGAGATGATGATGATGGTGACAGGGTATAACAACATCGGCGAAATAATAATTACATTTATACATCGTGTTAGAGTAAAAAGTGTTAATTAAATAATAACATAACCGCTCGTTTGGTAGTTTATTATAGCTCATGAAATTCAACTTTTGTTCCTAATCATAAAATATTTTCAAAAAAATAACAATTATTACTCTTCTACTTATTTGATATTTTGGAAACTTCTAATTAAATATATTATGTAACATTTTTGGTTTTTTTTTTTTATTATAATGCGGTTACATTTTTGGTGTTTGTTTACTATTTCTGGGTTGTTCAGCGATTATTTTGGTTATAATTTCATACTAAAATGGGGATTAAATTCTGGTAATTACTTACTATTTTTAGCGGTTTATAGCGATTTTTTTAGCATTATTACTTTATCACATCTGGTGATTGCTTGAACATAAGCCTTTTATAACAACGGTCCGGAAAATCCTAGATAGTTTTTGCATGCAGCCAACAATATTATTAATGACTTTTCGAAAGATTCTCGACTTTTTTGTTATACGAGTAGAAGACGACCCTCTTGCGTAACTTCCGGGATGTTCTGCTAAAAACAGAAACAAAGCTTTTTGAGTTTGTTGGAAGGTTGTTCGACTTAAATTAACTCAAGTGGGCGCTTAGTTACGAATCCCTTATATTACTAAACGAAGTGTCTTCCGAAAAGGGCGGGCATTGTTGCCATTTAAATAAAACAACAATCTGAGCATTAATTTGTAAAGAAAGTAATTTGAGTTCGCAGAAATCTGTAAACTGTTTGTGATTGTAATTAATATCGAAATCTCAAGCGCTGCCACGCGCTGCTTTAAAGTTTTGGTAAAGAAATAAACTGTATTATATTTAAAAATATATTTAACAAAATAACTTGATTGGAAAATTATCCTGTAGTTAGGTCCAGATTTAAGAATAGGGCCATCCTTTGCGAACTTAGGGCCAGCGAAAACCAGGCGTAGTGCAGCTAAGATACTGAAAAGCTGTGAAATTAAAATGAATCCTTAACTTTTACAAGACACGGTTAAAAATAGCATGCCAAATAAAGGTGGCACCAATGAACCGTATTTTGTAGACGTTAAGTTTTAGTTTTAAATTGCTTTTCCGTATCTTCGTCACGTCTCACCTGGTGTGCACTGGGGCTTACTTCCTCAAAGGGCACTCCATTCTCCTTTCCATATTTTCCCGCTGGGTCTTGATATGAGCAAACACGTGTATCGAAAACACGTGTTATCTAGAACAATCGAATGTTGCTATAATCTAGACTATGTAATGACAAATAAGTTTAAAAAAAAACGAATAAATGCTTTTTCTTTTTTTTCTTTCAAATTGGGGCTAATTCTCGATGTCACGCGCTCTAAACCTAATTTGAAAATCCTTCAGCCGTAGGTGCTGATAAGATAATGGAACCGTACCTAATCCTAACACAACAACTTTGCCGAAGGTGGTTATAGTGTGTAAGCCAACTAGAATCCCTCTGGGGATAACGTGACTTTGGTCTGACGTGAACGCCTAAAATAAACGAAACTATACCGTCTCAAATAACATTTTTCAAAACAGCTCGAATTTAAATTGCGCCGTTGAATAAAAATAAATAATTGAAAAAAATAAAAATAAATGAAAAATGTTAATGTTGTGTGCAATAGGCTGATTGATTAATTGATTGATCAAAATCAAAATAAAAAAAATCAATAATATTTATACGTTAACAAAATTTCACTTAATGCTAGTGGCAGGGTCCTCCTTTTAAGCATAAAAATTCCTTAAAGTAAATACTCGTAGTAGGTAATTAAGTTTAAAATATTATGATTAAATTTATAGATTAAATAAATATATGGGGACTTTAAATTGATAATGTTGATGATACTACGAACTAGAACAGCTTAGAACCGGTGCTGTAGAATCGGGGCCTATGGAAGTCTACGAAGCCGACGTTTCCACCCGATTGGCTGCGAGTTGGAGGCATTACAGGCTTCAAAGATCACAAGGGAGGAAATGTCGGGATTTTATTTAAATATCAAATAAATGTCGCAATTTCTGAGATTCTTGAGATAAGCTATAATATATACCTATACTCGTACTTGCTACAGTAAATAGAATGTTTCCGCCGCAGTGTGGTGACGGCAGAGTAGAATACATTTGTCACCAACCCCTACTCTTCCCGTGGGTGTCGTAAGAGGCGACTTAGGGACTACACATTGAACAGGGAACGGGCAGCAGCGCTCTCTGATACAGTGACCTTCTGCGATGTCCAACCCGCCTGCCAAGCGTGGAGATTATGGCAAAACCCTCCACTTAAGTGGAGGCGGCTTATAGTCCAGCAGTGGACTGTAACGGGCCGATGATTTGATAGAAGTTTTCATCTCCGTCTAGCTAGCAGCCTCACCATCGATTTTGATGGTTTTAACCATGTCAAAAAATTGATTGGAATTTGATTTAAGTTTATAAATCTCAGAAAAAGTTTAATAGTATTTTGGAAGATATTTGAGTATCTTACTGAGGCTTCTAGATCGACGTCTAGCTAGCAGCCTCGCCAAGATAGACTGGCTCTATCGTTATAATTTATATGTCAAAATTTTGATTGGAAATTGATTATCTCGTAAATCCCAGTAAAGCCCTGACCACGTCGTAACGTAACTAACACACACACTTACTTTTGCATTTTATATATTGGTTTTATATGATGATAATGAAAGAAGTATGTATTTGGCAAAATAAATATATTTCTTGAGAAATAATTGTAATACTGATAATATCTAGTACAATATTGACATGATAGGAAGTAAACTCGAAGTTATGTACACAAGCAAACAATTATGCCTATTCAAGACTTATTTACTACAAGTTTTACAATAAACAAAACAGAATCAAACGGAGTTTCGCAAACAGTATCCTTATACTAAAAAAAAACAATATAATTCGTATCATAGTTAAAATAAAACACACAGATAACAACGTTTCCACACTGTTAAAATAATAACACACATTTGCAAAGGAAAAGGATATTCACACATAAGTTTAGGTAGGTACTCCAATGTTGCGAAAAATATCACTAGGGATATGATCATATACCGGATGATAGTCATACGAAAGCTCCTATGTACTATATTACTAGGGATATGATCATGTCACTAAACTAATCTAGTGAAATAGTTATTATCGATCAAATTTACCCAAATTGCATGCCTGCAGGCAGGCATGGGTGGTCACAAGGCAACCTAACCCGGAAGGAGCCAGGCAAGCGAAGTCGGGGTGCCCCGAACTCCCGTGCTCGCTACGCTCGGACCCGCACTGATTGTACTGTGCTTTATCCATTTTTTAATAATAATGGAATGCTTCGTACGGTCATTTGATCGATAATTATCCACCCACGAGATATTTAGGTATTTTATCGATATTAGTACAATAAAATGTCTTCTACTTATTATTTTGTTCATAGAAAGTACTTTCTTCAAGTTTTATTTTTAACTAAATAGTTAAATGTATTTTCAAATACTGAATCCAAAAAAATAAGCGGAATTTTTTGAAATACGAGTAGTTGCTAGTTAGCAATTATAAACGTTCTAAATTCAACATTAGTTGTTTGAAAAAAAAAAAAGGATTTTTTACTGCGTCAATCGATTGAGCAGAAACTTGTTGACCTAATAATGTTATTGATACAGAGCTTGTCACGACTATGCAAATTAAATATTGTATATACTTATTTTAATTAATACTAAAGAAGTTTTCCATTGAATACTTATTTAAAAATAGCAAAGTTTTTGTTTATTCGCTAGTACAAATAAATAATATACATTTCATAGCCTACTTATGACGCTATCTATATGACTAGTGTTTATTATAAACTTGACTTTTAACTTAACAATATTTTAGTAACAAATAGCACTCAGTTTTTACAAACTTGCGAAGGTGAAGGAATTAAATATATAAGAATTATAAGAAATAATAAAATTTAAATAACATTTGAGTGCGACTTCACGCGGTTTAAAATATAATAATAAAGTTATATCTAGTTATTATTAACATGTTTTGATCTTACATGAGTTTACTTATCGATTGTCAATGTCTTATTGACAACTGACAACAAGGTATTTACTTTTTCAATCCACGATCACATATTTGAGACATCAGGTGGTTGTGCTAATTTAGCAGGAAATATATTTGTGGTCAAAACGGATGAGACAGGAGAACAGTTAGAACTACCTAGGTAGTTAGATATATAGTATCCAAAGACTTCTGACGCGTGTCGCCTCGATCGTCTTTTATTTCCTCTGAGTATATATAAAAAAAAAAAAACTTTATGTCATTAAACTAAAGATATTTATGAAACAAATTTGCTGGGCCTCCTTTTAATCTCTATGACTATTCCTTTTTTCAGTATTTTTAAAATATAACTGTATGCATTAAACGATACAGATTCCATATCACTTTACAGTTTTGCAATACCTTTAAAATCGACGAAATAATCGTCTGGACGTTTCCACCCTTTTTATATCGAACAATAACATTTATCCTTCCTTACAAAACATTACAATTGTAAAAATATCTAATGAAAAGCTTTGAAGCTGTCCTTGCACATTGCATTTGTATTGTTCCTAATGAGCCGGTAAGAATTAAATTAATAACATTTTACGGTTAATCCTTTTCCACGCACATACCGTTCACTCTGATCTTCCCAGTAGGACACTGGTCTCCTGTAAACGCAGCTCTGTTTGGAGTTCCTACTATAACTGTACTATTTGCTGTCTCTGTTGTGATTTCCAATGTTCCATTATTTGTTGGCATTTGATTTCTGCTTCCACCGTTAACATGTCCCAAATCTTCACCTGTTTGTTCTCTGTCTGGATTTCTATCAGTTTTTCCTGAATCACTTGTTTTTTCTCCATTTCCGTATCCAGAACCATGTTTGGTTGCAGTATTATCTCTATGTGTATTCTGTTGGTAACTATCAGGGTTGTGATGATATTCACTAGATGGATTTGTTTTTACGAAGCCTTGATTACCATTACGTAGTGGATCGCGATCATAATGAGTGCCATAAGAATTGGTTTTAACATTTTGTGTTTCATTAGCTGGTCTTATATTGCCTTGCGTGTTTTGGTTATAGTTGAATGATTGTTGGTCAACATATTGTGTATTATGTTGTTTAGTATCAGGTTGTTTTTTGTTTTGATTGTCTATATAGGCACCGTCACGACTTATATAACCTTGATTTTGATTTTGGGTACCCAAATCGGTTTGGGCGTATGTTTCTTCTTGTCTTTGATCAAATTTGCCGATAGATTGATACATTTGTTGGTGTATCCTGTGGTTCATTTCACTTATCAGCTTACTATTTTCATTGATTTGCACTTTTGGATCCCCTTCATGTTTTCTTTGTTTTTCTCTATCAAATTCATCTGTAGGTCTAATAGAATCAAAATCGGGTCTTTGTGCGTGATTCTGATAAGCATGAGTGTGGATATGTCTGGGTTCTACACGACCTTGACCATATCCTTGTCCTCTATCACTGAAGTCTTCATATTGGGGATTAATATTACCATTGGTTTCGAATGATTGATGACGTGATCCACTGCTATCAGGCCTTCGATGGTGTTCTAAGCTTACTTCACGAGCTTCGCCTAGTGCTGTACCATATTTATGCATTTGTCTGACATTACTTTCGTGTGAAGGTCCATACTCCCGTCTTTGGTCATCTGGTTGATCAACAAGAGCATCTCTATCAATATGCCTAGCTGATACAGCAACTGCAGTCAATATTAATAGTTTCCAACACATTTTCACAGTTTCTGCACTGCATGCACCACAAAATAGTAAATTCTGTTCTTAGTAAACGTACGGGTTTTAATTGTAAACAAGTAGGTATCACTACAAACGGGAACACTCCAGTTTCTTAAACCATGTAAAAGTTGCGAAAAAGTTTAATTATGAAAGATACAATCGAGTTAATAACTTCCACTACACGATCAACCGTAAATTAAGAACATGCGGAAATTATGCGTATGCGCATCGGTTAAGCGGAAACGTGCGCGCGCGCCGGTGAAACGCTTCTGACTGAGCGCGCTTGTGTTTATAATGTTTATATTATGTTGCAGGAGGTTCGTTTTTTAGCCGGGTGGACTCGTTACATGTGAAATTGACGTCATTTCGAGCGCGTCTTTAAGGTCATATTTACTGGATTTTATGTTGACTACCTATTTGCTACACTGTTTTATAGTGTATTCTCAAGCAAGTTTAAAAAACCTCATTGGAAAATTTTCTTACATACATGCATATCACCAAAGGGGTGAGCAGAACCCTTGTAGTAGTTTGTTAGTACTTTAGATATTACATTGTATAGGTATATATAACTAGTTGTTATTGTTCTGTATCTATGTTTCCATGATGTGCACGTTTTATCCGCGTCCTGTTATTTTATTTTCTCTCTTCCGTAGGTCTGCTGGAAGATATTTCCTTGGAAATAAGTAGGCCTGTTGTGTCGTTTTACTGGAACCAGAATAATTTATTTGTAGGGCATCACAACATAGAACGCACATATAAAGAATACAGAACATAATGTAACAGAAAATATAGATATGATAATACAAAAACCACATTACACAGTTTGTACAAAATTACCCCTGTGTTGCGACACCCAGACAAAAAGGCCGTAATCTTTATTGCGTACAATAAATTGTTTAATAAATAAATTAGTAAGCTCCCAAAGAGGACACATTTTACCTATATTTTTGGGTCTATAGTTAATTTTTTTTTCGTATTAACAAAATTTAAACGATATATCGGTATATCGGTCGTTAAGGTGTGTATGTATATGCCAAATTCGAAAGATAATAAATTTAAAAATAAATTTAAAACATTGAATCATATTATGTTTTTGCTACACACAAATAACTTTCATCTTTACGCATACCGGTTCCCGGTGTATTAAATTCCTGCGAATGAAAGATGAATGAATGATTGACCAAATGACTGACTTAAATGCCAAAACTGCTGAAGCTTAGGTACCTATTACTAAATTTGGTGTGACCACAAGAAAGGGTTGCAAACTATTGGAGTTTAGATAGGACATTGTTGGCTGAATCACCTGATTGTCCGAAAAGAAAGATGCTTCCGTGCTTCGGAAGGCACGTTAAGCACTTGGTCCCGGCTACTAATCTAGTCATTACATGAGCCAAGTCAGTGGCTTTTAGCGGCTCTATAACACTGACACCAGGGTTTGTGAGGTCGGTTGTCGATCTTACAACCCACACGATGATGATGATGAATTGCTTTGGTCACCTTTAACTTGCAAGGTGTTTCGATTTTTTAGATGAGAAGTATTATATCTGATATAATTTCTTTTGGTTTAATTATTATTAAGCATTTGAATTTCTGTTTTAATAATTGAATTATCTTATAGAAAGAAAGAAAAAAACATTAACGTGTTGTAAAATAAGTTAAATTAAAAATCCTTTTTAAACAAGCTTTTAAAGCCGTGGAGTGGAGTATCCTTGTTAAGACAAATCCAACGAGCCCAAACACGACTAGGTTGTGGTGTGTATTTAAGGAGTTCCTATGGACACCTTCCAGCTCCATCATGAGACCCTGGACATCACGTATGACTAAAGATATTGTTAAGACAAATCCAATGAGCCTAAACACGACTAGGTTGTGGTGTGTATTTAAGGAGTTCCTATGGCCACCTTCTGGCTCCATCATGAGACCCTGGACATCACGTATGACTAAAGATCTTGTTAAGACAAATCCAACGAGCCCAAACACGCTAGGTTGTGTTGTGTATTAGAGGAGTTCCTATGGCCACCTTCCGGCTCCATCATGAGACCCTGGACATCACGTATGACTAAAGATCTTGTTAATACAAATCCAACGAGCCCAAACACGACTAGGTTGTGTTGTGCATTAATGGAGTTCCTATGTCCACCTTCCGTCTCCATCATCAGACCAGCTCCATGGTACCACAATATTGCATTGTCATCGTATGTAACCGCACATAAGTGTACCAAATTTCATCAAATTCCAATGGCAGCAAGTGCTTCAAAGAGTTGCAAGATTTCGCCCGAACATACAACAAACCCACCCACATACAGTGCAAGCTAATAAAAAGCTTGTAAAAAAGGTTTTATAAGTAACTTTATAATGGAATTATAAAAAAAACGAACCAGTTTGATCTGTTTACATGTCCATCAGCTGATCAGTTATATTCAATTGGTTGAGAATAATTAAATCGTGAATCAGATCTAATTGGAGATGGGCCGGTCATATCAGTCGCAGAACGAATGGCAATGGCCTTCGGGTTGCTGAGTGGAGACCCAGAACAGGAAGTCGGAGAGTCGGAAGACAGTCTTCCCGCTGGGCCGACGACATCGCCAAAGTGGCGGGAAGAAGCTGGATGCGAATGGCACGGAACCGCGATACTTGGCGTGCCCATGGAGAGGCCCATACTCAACAATGGGTGATTACTGGTGAAGAAGAAGAAGAATTTAATCGTGTCTGGTTAAGAACGAGTCCGTCTTTTTAAGCAGAAATTCACCAATCTCTCGAATGTGTACCTCATATAATGCTCTCAGCGCTGACTTAGATGTCTTTCAAGGTTGCTTTAAAAAGAAAATCTATGATCTTATTACTTAAGGGGGTGCCCTATGTGAACACTAGCGCCACTTGGATAAAAAATCATAACTTAGTGAAAACACAAAATATCAAAAATATGAACGATCAAATTGTTTCATTAGTCTTGTTGTATTTTTAGAATTGATAAATTCAGTTATCTATTGTTAATTGTAGTAACAGATAGCGAAAGTGCTAATAACGGCCGTTTTAGCACTTTCGCTATCTCTTACTACACCGTATAAGATTTTATAAAATTCGGTATTTCTAAAAATACTAAAGTACCTACACTTTAAAATGATCGTCCACTTTTTTAATATATTTAGTTTTTTCGGAGTTATGATTTTTTTTCGAAGTGGCGCTAGTGCGCAGTCAGATAGCCCCTTAATGTATACTGCCAGTTTACAAGTTTTTTTTTCTGCTTGTCACTTCTCTTTTATTTTTTTGTTTTAATTTTATATTAGTAAGTGATGATAACCTAATTCAGTTTTGAAGTTAGTAAGTTTACTGTATTATGTATCTTGAATGTTGTGTTCACATATCAGACTGTGTCCGTGTGTATATTTTTTTATTTTTAAATGTTGTAATATGTGTACTGTTGGCGATCCTAATATATAAATAAATAAATAAACGAGTGGTAGGTATGTAGTGGCTTGGATGCTGCGTTTTGAATGGAAGATCATAGTTCGATACTAAATGGATAACATAATATCTATTTGTTTAGGTACTAAAGCAAAAAACTATTTCAACTTTGTAGGAAATGATTTAAAAGAGCATACTAATGAATTGAATGACAGCGTCTGTGGTCTAGTGGTTCGGACTGCTGCCTCCCGTCCGGGAGACGCGGGTTCGATCCTCACCTCGTACCAATGTGTTTTCGAATTTCGAATTCATATGTACGTTTATTCGACGCTCTTACGGTGAAGGACAACATCGTGATGAAACCTGCACACTCCTGCGAAGAAATTCAAAGGTTGTGTGTGAAGTAGACCAACCCGCACTGGGCCAGCATGGTTGACTATGGCTTAATCACCCTAATTTAGGGTAGGCTCGAGCCCCTCTCAATGGGGACGTATATGAACTGTTAATGATGACTAATGAACTTTCCGCCCGTAGTTTGTCCAGTTTACTAATTACTAACTATACCTATAGAATAACAGATTTTCATACAATTAAAAAATTTGAAAAATCCTGTCTTATCGTTTATTTACATTATAAATACAACCTACTGTCCAATTTTTATCTTACTTTTACTAAAAAAAAAAGACCAACAGTAGGTATGTTTCCATTCTCGATGACGTCATTCAAATGAACTGAAATCACTAACTATTGTACGCTAGTAGTTAATATTATTATTTATTTTCCATTGTCATTGTCTATATAGGATCTACTTTTCCTATAAAACACTGTAATATCATTGGTACTATGAGTCTAAAAATGTACCAGTTTTAGATGACACCGCACTACCAATAAAAGTGATTGTAGCTAGGGGTCTAAGAATGTTATTGCATTGTATTCTTTAGGTTTTTCCTTGACTCATCTCGTTCTCGTCGCCATGTTGTGACGTCATGATGATCTTTGGACCCACCTGTCATCTTCCGCGGTCAAAACTGGGCCAAGATCAACTTGGTATCATTTCGAATTAAATATTTCCTATTTAGGTTCATAGTTGAATGGCTTTTTCTTAGTAAATTATGAATGGATCAAAATAAAAAAAAAAAAAATTGAACTAATTAGCAACAAACTAAGGCTCTGGCGATTCTTCATTAAACAGCTCATACACGTCCCAACCGAGGGGTTCGAGCCTACCCTAAAGTAGGGCGATCAGGCCTTAATCGACCACGCTGGCCCAGTGCGGGTTGGTCAACTTCACACACAACCTTTGAATTTCTTTGCAGGAGTGTGTAGGTGAGAGCCATACTATGGCGATAAGTGTTCGAGTTTTTAGAGCGTGAGATAATCCTAGATTAAAGAGCAGGGTCTCTCTAGGTATCTTTATAATTATAATATACCACAAGTTACATCCTAGTTTGCAAGCTACTAATTTAGCCTACTACCGGTGGCAAGCTAGGGGGTGGCATACGGGAATAAACCCTGGCTACTGTCTCTTTCTTATTCATAATGATGTTGTATCTAGTTCTAAAAATCTGATTTCGTTTGTCTGACGCATGGCCGCTGGGATTGCTTTCAATGAGTTGCATTCTACATTCTCAAATAATTCCATGACAATGCTCTAAAAGTATTGGCTTTATTATGATGACCAGCCCGTGACGTCAGCCCTCCTGAAATACTTGTTTGGTGAGTCGCCAGAGAGCGTCAGTGGTCTAGTGGCTAGAGCTGCTGCCTCCCGTCCGGGAGAGCGAGCCCCTTCACGTACCAATGTGTTTTTTAAATTCTTAAGTGCAGTACTAGGCGATAAATATTGCACATAGAGCATTGGAAAGAGAGTAAGCTGTAATAAATAATAACCACCATTCTTAAAAAAACAAAAAACCCGACTGCATGAAAAGTTTAAAACTTTTGGTGCCAAAAATAGGCCATCTTGGTTTTTTTTATAAATTTGATGTACCCAGTGTCACTCTCACTAGTAAGACGAATCTAACGATACCTCTTTAGCTAAAATCCATCAAGCCGTTTAGTCTGTAGAGCGTGCCAAAGAAATATACATACATACACTCGAAAAACATAACCATGCTTCTAAAGCAGTCGGGTAAAAAAAAATGTTTTTATAGAAACCAATTACAACTGTCTATTATTATTGTTACAGATAACGTCTGTTAACGAAGATAAGATTAAGATAGATAATTTTTTTATTGCGAATAAAGGTATTTTGACATAAAAATTTCGAAGCCACTGGTATCCGAACTAGGCCGGAAACCAGTCCCTTCCATGTGATCATTTTCATATATTAACCTATAGTATAAGGTAATTATGTAATATAAAATAGTACAGATGAAGGAATTACACATTCGCGTACGTATGCACCAACAACGCCAAGCGGTCAGTTAACTTCCAACAACATACATACCCACCCCCATAATTTATTTATCTCAAAGTAAAATTTACCTAACTAACACTAAATATTAAGTGTTTACATACTACGATACAATTACAAGCAGGCTTACAGAAACGAAAGTCACACAAGTAAAAGAAATATGTAATATCTATTTTTCATTTTATAATGGTACATGGTTAACTATAACCCCTTTAAAAAAAATACACTACTCCCCCACTGACGTAACTGTTTAATGAGAAAAGTTCCATAGCAATAATGTTACGTGTCATGCTATGACAAAGATGCACGTCGTCATTATACAAGTCATCATCATCAACAGCTCATATAC
The DNA here is from genome assembly GCA_951230895.1 of Carpatolechia fugitivella. Taxonomy (NCBI): domain Eukaryota; kingdom Metazoa; phylum Arthropoda; class Insecta; order Lepidoptera; family Gelechiidae; genus Carpatolechia; species Carpatolechia fugitivella. The sequence continues at coordinate 11,503,815 of OX579665.1, forward strand.
GTCCCCACCGAGGGGCTCGAGCCTACCCTGATTTTAGAGTGATTATACAAGTACTAATTAATTTTTCTTTGCCTTTTCACAGTAATCACACTTAATATTATAATAATGTGAAAATATATTTGGATGTTTGTTCCGCTTTCACGCCTAAACTACTGGACGGATTTCGATGAAATTTGGAATAGAGATAGTTTGTACCCTGGAATAATACATAGGATACTTTTTATCGGGAAAAGTCTTATTCCCACGGGAAAATCTTACATAATGCGGGCGGACCGCTAGTGTTGTTATAACTTGGTGTTGGTACTGTAAGGATCAGCCTCCTTTGTTGTTACTGGCTGATAGAGGTTTTAATATTTCGTTCTAAAAATTTGTAATTTTTGAATTGCGAATAGTTCTTTTTTGTTTGCGTGTCTTTATGCTTTCGTTCTCCTACACGCGTTTTATATTTTTATATGAAATTCTCTGATTAAATTCAATACCTAGAATCTTTACGCGTTTAATTTATAAAGCCCATCTGGTTACGCCTCCCACTGTCATCAGTCATTCATCATTATCAGCTTCTCATTACCCACTGCAGGACATAAGCCGCCTTTTTTTCGTACTAACCTTTGCAATCCTGTGCACACCTCAGCCAAGTCTTTCCAGCGACCCGCTCTATTGGCTGGTTTACACGTATTAAGTTGTTTAGTAGTTAACTAAATTTTAAGCAACTTAATGCGTGTAAACAGCGAATTTAGTAGTAAGTTGCAAGTTAAAATTTAGTGTGCAAGTAAACAAGTAGATTAGAACTTTTTCTATTTTTCGGATAAGTTGGTGGGCGTGGACTGTCACTTGACACGTTTGGAAAGGCGCGATTTAGTTAATTTTAAGTTAAATGCGAAGTGCGAAGTTAAGTGCGAGTGTATTATGTTTATTTTTTGGATATATTTTAATATATATTATTATATAGGAATAAAAACATTAATGATTAATATATTATTAATATTAAATATTAATCATTAAAAATAATAATAATAATATAGTATAAAAAATAAATAATAATATTATATTAATTATATAAAAATTAATATTTTTTTATACTTTATTATTTTATTTATTACAGATTTGAATTCGCTGTTGATCGTCCATCTTGGACTAAAGAGCTTAACTACTAAAATGACGTGTAAACACTTACTTAAAATTTAGTTGCTACTAGACAACTTAATACGTGTAAACCAGCCATAAGTCATCGACCCACTGTCTGTACTTACTATTTAAAAACGCTACTCATTTTACCATTGAGATCTGAATAAAAGAATTTTTCTCGAAGGCTTAATACTAATCTAGATAATTGAGAAATGCAGATAGCTTAACTACAAACAAAATATTGTTGGCAAGTAAAGAATAGTACATAATTTAAGCAACTTTTTAGTACGGAAAAATATTTTCATCAACGGCCCGTTACAGTCCACTGCTGGACTATCAGTGTTTGGTTTTGCCACAATCTCCACGCTTGGCAGGCGGGTTGGAGAGCGCAGATTAAAAGGTTACTGTATCAGAGAGCGCTGCTGCCCGTTCCCTGTTCAATGTATAGTCCCTAAGTCGCCTCTTACGACACCCACGGGAAGAGTAGCGGTTGGTGACAAATGTATTCTACTCTGCCGTCACCACACGGCTATTCGTATTCTCATAGAAATATCCTCGCTTCACAAAGTCACGATTCATCAGTTAGAAAGTAAGAATTATGCAGCGAGTGTCGATTCGTCGGACATCGAATCTCTCCACGTCGAGTCCGTTTGCATCGAGTTTACTTTGGGTAGGTATAGCATAATATTATAGACAAAGCTCTTGTAGCAGTAGGGGCGGTATTCGAAAGCGACTTTCCAGAAACAAGTATTTTTTCTGTATTTTCCAATGACGTTAAAAGTAATAAATAAATGTATTATACTTAATTTAAAAACTAGTAATGGCTGCTAGATATCCTTCTAAAAATAACTTTACAACAGAACTGTAATTAAATTTTCCTTTCCATCGCAAAAATTGAGGTCAATGATACTACCACGTTTTGTATGACGTAGGATATTAAAAAAAAAAAGAGTATAAAGTCGGCAGACACGGTGAAGTAAAGAAGCTTTTACAACCAACGAGATGGAATTTTTGGAAAGATACGAAGGGATACAAACTTTAGCAGGAGCTTTTAATGTCTTAATTGCTAAAAAAAAATTATTAATGTTTTGACTATAAATTATAAATGTGAGGAGTCAAAATTAACTGTTTTAAAAACGTTTACCGTTTTTTGTTATAAATAGTCTTGACGACTGAAAGAGAGAAAGTATTAATTAAAACGCTGGTATTAGGATTAGGATCCTGTCTATAAATGAATGTCAAAACAACATAAAAAGTGAAAGTTGTAAATTTTCGACAAACATCACTCAAGGCGAAATAATTAAGTGATTTTAATTCTTTGACATTTAATTTTATTGATGTTTCGCAGTTAGTCTATTTCGTAGTTAGCAAAAAAATGTGGACGGTGATGTACATCAAAGAATTAATTGTTTGTAAGTTTCAGACAACGTAAAAAAAGTTTTCGGTACAAAAACATTTATGCCATTTATTGTGAAACCACCTCAAGAAAGACATTTGGATCTAGACGCTTATTTAAATTAGCATTATATGCGTCAGACCTGGCTTTTTGCTAAACCGGTATTCTTAAAACTTGAGGTTTTTAGTTTTTTACACGCCTTGCCTTCCGATGTCTAATCCTACGAGTAACACTGTAGCAGTAGTCCTACCTTCTTGTATTTTGTTTCTGGCAATTCAGTACTTTTAAGTACTGGCAGTTTCATCATTCATTTTCAATTTATTTTCAAATTTGGAATCCATCCGTTTCGGTTCTGTCATTTTCATCAAAATTTCCTCATTCCACCTCAAGACATCAGACTGTGATCATCTTATTAACAGCATTTTATTGATTTTATTTAAAAGTAAGCTTTTAAAAGTGTTACGTTAATTTCTTATACTAATAAGTCGTGTGTGTAACTATCTGGACTGAACCCTGTTTGCTTCTGCCACGTTACCTCTCTAAATCTACATCTTCTACCTCATCTTCACCACCTTCAAACTACTATCCATCATCATGCGGCCAGCAGCAGCGTGTGGCATTGTTCCTGAATTAACGATAATATTTGAAATGAAATAATAATTTCTTTTGTTTAATAGCAGAGAATCGGTTGAAAAACTAATTTACAGTGTTTTTAAAAGTTTCAAATTCAAACTCTCTTTATAATCTGTATGGAGAATATAGGATTTTCATGCTTGTGACGTCACTGCGCCATTAGTATTTGCTTCTGTCTAATATTTAATTTAAAACCTTTTTAACTCGGTAAATTTAAAGATGGGCTAATAGTTATTTGTTAGGTAAGAGAGGAATGTTGATTTTTCCTCAGAGAACTGATATTGAATCCAGAGCATGCGAATGCATGCAGAGCATGTTTCTATTATAGACTCCTGAAGCTCGCGAGGGATTCTAAGGTTCTAGGAGAGAATTAGATTCCTCTCAAACCCAACACATTACTTTTCACCTGTTCCGGCAAGGAAACCATTAACTATTTACTTACCTACGTAAATATTGGTACTTAAAATGTACAAGAGTTCTCTTATTTTCGATATAATTCTATAAATTGAGATTTTATTACTGTATTTCATCATAATACTTTAAAATTTTTAGTTAAGTAGATAAATATAAACAACCAAAACAATAAACAAACTTTTAGGTTATTATTTTTTAGGGTGCGTTCCAAAATTGTATAAAAACCAATCCCTGCGTTTCGAGACGCGCTTAAAATAAGGTAGGCGAAACCCATACAATCTTTTGGTTTTCTGATCGCTGCTGACGGCTCTGACAGTTTGATTCGGAATACGCCCAATAAAAAAAATGGCTCACGTCAATTATTTTACGCGCGGATATACGAAAACTTTTTTCCTGTGTAAGATAATGTTCGAAATTCAAACTAATTTTCCTCTCTAGACATGAGAATGGTTTGCATGTCTAGAAATGAATAAATGATTTTGGGCCCTATTTTCAGGCATTAAAAGCCAACTTTCCGAGGTGGAGAGGTGAAAAATTATTTTACAGTTCGCTCACAGAAACTAAGAGCGTCGGTGGTCTAGTGGTTCGGACCGCTGTCTTCCGTCCGGGAGACGCGGGTTCGATCCCCACCACGTATTCGAATTCATATGTACGTTTATTCGACGCTCTTACGGTGAAGGAAAACATCGTGATGAAACCTTCACACTCCTGCGAAGAAATTCAAAGGTTGTGTGTGAAGTCGACCAACCCGCACTGGGCCAGCGTGGTCGACTAAGGCCTGATGATCATCACCCTAATTCAGAGTAGGTTTGAGCCGTATATGAGCTGTTGATTATAAAGAAGAATACCAAATTTATTTAGCAAGGTCTTCTTACGAACTAAACTAAAAAAAAAACTGCTATAAAAAGAAATGAATGGCAACAAGAAAAGACACAAGAAAATCCGCTTGCGCACACGACTACAATAGATAATTTGTCTTAGGTACTTACGGTCAGCAACATCACGTTTACAAACATATAATATAGAAAATGATATAGAAAATATCTAAAACGTTTTCATAACGAATCAATGAGTTTCTAAAACGATATCAATGAGTTACCTATCAGTCGAGTATTCAAAGAGATGGAATAATAATACTTTAAATATATATACTCTTCTAAATGTATATACTCTTTATTGAACGCAATTTCAACATACATTTAATTTTGATTAATAATTTGCATTGCAAAGGCGAGCTTATCTCTACAAAGAGATCTCTTCCAGCCAACCTATTCATGTAGTAAGAGAGAAGAATAATTTAAAAGTAGACAAAAAGTGCGCTAAGTATAATGTAAGTAAATAGACCTACTTGAATATAAATATTATATAACAATACATAATATATAATAATATATAACAAAATCCAAACATACAAATACATATATACACATATATACATACAAAAAAAAAATTGTCTAAATCAATATCTCCAGGAGTAATACTAATTTTATATTTTCATAATTTAATAAGTTCTATATATTGTAATATATTATTTTATAAGTACATAATAATAATATTCTTGTAACTATTTAAGAAACAAATTTTTTAGTTTTGCTTGGTTAAGTCAGGTATTTTATTTTGTTTGCTTTTCTCTTGTAAATGTCGTTGTCGCCTATAATTGGAGCGGCTTTTAGCTTGTTACTTACCATGACTGTTATATTTGTTACTTTTTTTAATGTACGCTGTGTTGGTGACCTAATAAATAAATAAAATAAAATAAATACTTATAAATAAGTTACATAGATATGAAGTGCTCTTTTAATCTCTTTTTAAAAAGGTGTATAGAGGAGCTTTCCTGTTTATATAAAGTTTAAAAAAATATACCATCAAAACAAAAACAAACACTACCATAAAAATAGCTAAGAATCATAATTATGATAATTAAAATTGGCTTCGGATGAAGAAGTTTGATTGGCTCGCTTATCACCATCATCGTGTGGGTTGTAAGGGACAACCGACCTCACAAACCCTGGTGTCAGTGTTATAAAGCCGCCAAAGGCCACTGACTTGGCTCATATTGTAACGAATAGATAGTAGCCGGGACCAACGGTTTAACGTGCCTTCCGAAGCACGGAATCATCTTTCTTTCCGAACAATCAGGTGATTCAGCCTGCAATGTCCTAACCAAACTGGGGATAGTCTCACAAAGAGATTTTTGCTTGACAGTGACGCTCCGTAATGGGCGTCGAAGTCTCGACCACTCGGCCACTGAGGCTGTTATATATCGCTTCCGACACGCTTTATAAAACTATTTAGATTATATTTGACTACGAGTATCGAGTATAGAAACGTTGATGACAGCTTTCCAACATAGTCTTCTCTGCAGAGGTTTAGGGTTCGATTTCCGACCGAGTAGTAGGTTTTCAATAAAACAAAAAGCGCCGTGTGGTGACGGCAGAGTAGAATACATTTGTCACCAACCCCTACTCTTCCCGTGGGTGTCGTAAGAGGCGACTTAGGGACTACATATTGAACAGGGAACGGGCAGCAGCGCTCTCCGATACAGGATCTCCAACTCGCCTGCCAAGCGTGGAGATTGTGGCAAAACCAAACACTTAAGTGGAGGAGGCTCATAGTCCAGCAGTGGTTGTTGATGTTGATGAAAACAAAAAAAACCAAAGATAAAGACAAAGATATATTAATTACAAGCGGGAGTAATTACGTAATTTTGTTCTTCAATTACTGCAATAGTCATGTTGACCGTACCGTACTCTACTGAGAATTCAATTTTTTATGGTAATTATGAGTTATGACTATAGAACGGCTTACGTGCAGCTTTTCCTAATTAAGTGTGCTAAAATACTGAACGGTATGAAGTCATCAATGAGAACATTAATTACTGTAAACCTTGAGGAGATTATGGTCATGCCTACACTATACACTCATCATCGCGGCAACCACGTTTGGACAAACGAAGCGGGACATCCCAGCTCGATGTAGTGTTTGCTGGGGCCCATTTCACGAAGCTACAAGTTACAATTTGATATATATTGCGTAGTCAATTCGCCTAGCTAAACTGTGAGCCCTTATCGTTTTATCTAATCTAATCGTCTACGCAATGTACGTCGAATTGTACTTGTAATTTGTAACTTGTAGCTTCGTGAAACGGCCCCCTGGAGGTCTGCCGTCAGCATCTTGAATTTTTCCTTGTCCCTTGCTAAGCGGAAAAGCTCTTCCACCCTGGTAAAAGCCCCATCCACTCTCGAATGTATCAAAGCCTGTTGGCTGTCTTAAGACGTGTCTAACTTTCCTTTTTTTTACAGTTTGTAAAAACTCTTAGGTTTTCATGACGCTTTGGAGAACTCTTCCGTTGGAAACGTTCTGATACCCAACTAATGCAAAGCATACGGCGACAGCATCACATCTCGAACGCTTCGAGGCGTCGTCCTTTGGAGCGACGGTCTGTGAAAAGTGGCTGGATGGAAGCTATTGGATGCGTGCAGCCCCCTTCAGGGTTTAAATCCAGGAAGGCCCCATCAGGGTCATTCATCTTCGACTTGCTTTTCCCCCTGGCAACGTCCCGGGCAGAGGTGCGTGGGCGCCCCTAGGCGTGTTGCTATTAATTTTTAGTAGTAGTTTTAGTCTGAGTCTTCTACTCCCGCAAATCCGCGTCTCTTATATTACCATTTTGGTATGCATTAGGGCCGTGTGGTGACGGCAGAGTAGAATACATTGGTCACCAACCCCTACTCTTCCCGTGGGTGTCGTAAGAGGCGACTTAGGGACTACACATTGAACAGGGAACGGGCAGCAGCGCTCTCTGATACAGTAACCTTTTAATCTGCGATCTCCAACCCGCCTGCCAAGCGTGGAGATTATGGCAAAACCCTCCACCTAAGTGGAGGAGGCTCATAGTCCAGCAGTGGACTGTAACGGGCCGTTCATGTTCATGCATTAGGTCAGCTAGAAAAAAGGGTCCGTGCAGCCAAAGTGACCGTCTATGAGTCTAATTCCTACCAATATTACACCATAGATTATTATTGTTAGAGATTACGTATGTTAACGAAATATCTAATGCCATCAAAAACATAACTTGTAAAAAAACCAAGTCTCGCACGCAACTTAGTCTACCGTAAAAAGTTGTGAGATCCATGTAATACCAAGTCGGTTAATTTATTCAGTCCCTACTTAAGAGTCCTTCTGTCTTAAGTTATTACGTAATTAGCTCACCTAACAACATCTTATAGTGACCAGATCAATATTAAAAATCTCTTATGTTTTAAATAAATACATAGATTGACCTGGCAATCGCATGAAAACACAATGTATCTCACAAGTAATACATTATTATATTAAATTTGATTGTTTAGTGCGATTGCCAAGTCAATCTATGTATTTATCGCATGAAAACATAATGTATCTCACAATTAATACATTATTATATTAAATTTGATTGTTTAGTGCGATTGCCAAGTCAATCTATGTATTTATTTCAAACATAAGAGATTTTTAATATTGATCTGGTCACTATAAGATGTTGTTAGGTGAGCTAATTACGTAATAACTTAAGACAGAAGGACTCTTAAGTAGGGACTGAATAAATTAACCGACTTGGTATTACATGGATCTCACAACTTTTTACAGTAGACTAAGTTGCGTGCGAGACTTGGTTTTTTTACAAGTTATGTTTTTGATGGCATCTCATTTCTTTTTGTAGATCGCATGAAAACACAATGTAAAAATGCACACCTACGCTCCACCGACCCTACACCTAACCTACACCTAACCTACACCTACCCTATACCTACCCTATACCTACCCTACACCTATCCAACACCTATCCAACACCTACCCTACACCTACCCTACACCTACCCTGCACCTCTTATTCAATTATATTCCATTATACAGGTACACTGATTCATTTACTGCAAATGTAACTTTGTAATCCTATATAATGCCCCAAGATTTATATGGGATTACAAAGTTATCTAGCAAATGATGTATCTAGAAAACTGGGCTGAAATTGCAAAATGTTTTAGTTTTTCCTTGGTTTATACACTAAACACTAATTCCATTCTAAATTTGAAGCTTCTATGTCTGCTAGAAGTGCCTTAGAGTTTTGATGATCGGTCAGTCAGTCAGTGAGTGACAAAATTAAGAAACTTTGACTAGTTATAATTCATAAACTACTGGTTCAAATTGATTGAAATTTGAAATATACCGTATTTATACAATACCTGCTTGGTTACTGAAAACTCAGGCTTCTAGTTTTATCCACAACGAAGTTATAGGGGGGTCGAAAATGGCCTGAACTGCTTCGAGAAAAGTATGGTACGGCCGTGCCACTTTTTTGCTCGACTTGGCGGGGGCACTACCGTGCCCCCAGATAATTGGATATTTGACCACTTTTTTATTATTTTATAAATCCAAACTTGTCAGTTTCTGCTATCGAACACTAAATAAAACTATTATTAAAAAAAAACCCGACTGCATGAAAAATTTAAAACTTTTGGCGCCAAAAATAGGCCATCTTGTTTTTTTTATAAATTTGATGTACCCAGTGTCACTCTCACCAGTAAGACGAATCTAACGATACCTTTTTAGCTAAAATCCATCAAGCCGTTTCGGCTGTAGAGCGTGCCAAAGAAATATACATACATACATACATACATACATACACTCGAAAAACATAACCCTCCTTCTAAAGCAGTCGGGTAAAGATCTTTAAAATTTACCGAGTTATAAAGGTTTGAAATTCAAGATTAGACAGAGAGGCACTTACTAGATGTGACGTCACTTGCTAGTAACGCCATATAATCCCCATACAAAAAATCGTTTTTGAAAGAGACAGACATATTGAAACTTTAAAAAATCACTGTCAATTCGTTTTTCAACCGATTCTGGTTTTTTCTTCGCGAATCGTCTGCTATATTTTAAAATTAATTCATAAAATATGGTAAATTTAGGAACAGTGAAATACCCTATTATAAAGCGAAAAATATTACACCACCTTGCCTTAGGTAGCCAACCTGTGGAGCGACCGGTTCTCATTAGGAAGTCCTGAGTTCGAATACTGTTGTTAAAAAAAACTTTGTGAGGCTGTCCCCTGCTTGGTAGGACATTGCAGAATCACCTGATTGTCCGAAGAGTAAGAGAACTCCGTGCTTCGGAAGGGACAGATGGTCGTGCTTGGCTGTTTTCTACGGAGAATTGTCATTACAAGAGCCATGTCAGATGCCTTCGGAGGCTCGACATCAGAATTTGTGAGGTTGGTTGTTAACAGAAAAAATAGCTGAACTAAAAATACCTGTTTTTATAAAAAAACTGTTTTTGTTAGAAACAGTTTCGTTAAAAAGTCTTATCAAGTTTGTTTATATCGTCACATTGTAAAGCGTAGGTGGAGACGGTATTTCAACTAAAAGATGGATGTTACACGAAATGCTTTTTTATTTACTTTTTCAAAGATCTTTTCACACGCGCAGCCTAACCTAGAATCAGCTCTTTTTTCTCATGTCAAAACTTATCTTCCTAATTCAAATTAATCTAAATGTTTACGGCCAGCAACAGCCAAAGAGGCAAAAAGGTATAGGTATGTACACATACCTAACACATTGCACCTACCTCAACATTGCACCTACATTTTCGAGGTTTCTGAACAATCTTGAGCAATATTAAAAGGTGCAGTGTAAATACGTAGATCAATAAGATCTTGTATTGTTGCTGATTCTGTAAGTCAGTTACACTAAGATTTACTTCGAAATAAAACCGACATTGTTGGTACCTTACCTATAGTTGTATAAGTACCTAGGTATACAATCTTCGGTATAGTCTTCGGTTTACGAGCGCACGCTCAGCGAAAATAGAGGGGGGACACTCGCAATGCGCTTTTTATTTTATTTACAGAATAATGGACTTTTTATAGTATTTATAATAAATTAAAAAAGACCTGAAATTTGAATCTATTTTATAATAATTAATCAAGAAAAACGTGAATGCAAAAATGGGTGTAAAGTTACCAATGAAATATCAGATCAGAAGGGCTTTTTTCTATCGTGTGGGTTGCAAGGTCAACGGCCGACCTCACAATCCCTGGTGTTAAAGTTATTGATCAGTCAAAATAGTCTATAGCCTTTGATAACGGTTTAACGTGCGGTCCGAAGCACGAAACTGTCTTACTTTTCGGACAATTAGGTGATTCATTTACCTAATCAAATGGAAAGTATTTTTTGTTTGACAAGGTCTCTACCACGATTCGAACTCAGAACCTCGAGAGCTGAATGTTCAGCTTATCGTACTATGATGCTTATAATTTTCAAGATTATCGATAAATCTATCGATAGTAGGACAACACTAGTAACAGCTTAACTGAAGCGAAATATTCATATTCGGTTTATGCACCTGTGGCTCGGCGGCGTCAACAAACATGTTCGGAATTTCGGGGAAACGTGCCGACGTTTTCGGGGAACTGTTGCGGCTAGCCATACATAGGTATGTGACGGAATTTCTACAATTAGGTGTTATTTTATTATTACTCTACAGATAGAGTCTACACGTATACGATCAGAAATCATCATCGTCATCATCGTGTGGGTTATAAGGTCGACAACCGACCTCACAATCCCTGGTGTCAGTGTTATAGAGCCGCCAAAGGCCACTGACTTGGCTCCTGTAACGACTAGATAGTAGCCGGGACCAACGGCTTAACGTGCCTTCCATAGCACGGAATCATCTTTCTTTTCGGATAATTAGGTGATTCAGCCTGCAATGTCCTAACCAAACTGGGTAAAGTCTCACAAAGAGATTTTTGCTTGACAGTGTCCCCACTGGGAATCGAACCCGGAACCTCCGTAATGGGCGTCGAAATCTCGACCACTCGGCCACGGAGGCTGTTCGATCAGAAAGCGGGAGTACTACGTTTAAACTTAATAAAAATATAAATTTCTCGGGTTAGTTCAGAGCAAACTGAACCACTTTAATTGATCCATGACTTTTGTAAATTGTCAAATGTAAATCGTATCCGTAGCCTACTTCGAAGCACAGGGTCGCGGGTTCGAAACCCGTCCAGGGCAAACTTTCGTGTGATGAGCACTTGTGTTTGCCTTGTGTCTTGTTGTTGTTTATCTATATTTATATATTTATGTATGTATATCAGCTGTCTGGTACCCATAGTACAAGCTCTGCTTAGTTTGGGATCCGATGGTCGTGTGTGAGATGTCTCCACATATTTATTTATTTTCATGCAATTTTCCTCAGTCAGTGACAAAAATTGTTTAGTCACGGATTATCTAACTTGAAAGATTTTGTTTGATTTATCACCATTTTTAGTGAGTAGACGAAACTGAACAACCTTCTCTAAAAACGCCCACACAACCTCATAACTCACTATAGGATACCCTGTTGAGTTTGCCATGAAAACATCCGCAGGTTTGAAGATGTTCAAAAACGTACAAATACTTTTCTGTATCTAATATCTGGGAACCGTATCCGGGACTTTTAGGCAAGAGACCTAAGTCACAAAACTCTAAGAAGTACAAGTATTTGTTATTCAATATACCCACATAGATACACAGACGGATATCCAAATTATTGAATTAAAATTAACGATTATCGAAAACAATAAATTGACTTTAAAGATAAACATAATCAAAGACATAAAGGAAAAAATAACAAAAATAATATTACATAATGTCCTTGAGAGCAGAAACTGGAGACTAGAAACACATTGGCTGATAAACACGCAGATGTGCGAAATCAAAACGCGAAACGTAGTCCAGCGCATATCAAGTTCATTATGATTATTCGTGATGGTCGTGACCATGAATAGGTACATATAGGTATGCTGTATACTTGTAATTACACATCGGTACATACATAGCAACTAATATGGACAATGGATAACTTTATTACAGAACACAATTTCTGTTTTATGCAGGTAGTCGTAATGCCGAGTCATGTAAGGTTCATCTGGCCGTGGAAGCGCACACTTATAGTGAAAATGCAAACTTTGATAAATGGAATCTTCTTTGATATTATTAGCTAGCTTTGACTTTTAAAAACGAATCTGTAGAATGTACGATGTTTCTTTTCAAACAGATGCTTTATCATTTCATATTTGAACTTCCATAGAAAATATCTAGTGGTAGGGATATTTTCTATGGAAGTTCAAATATGAAATGATAAAGCATGAGTTAGGCACAATCTGATACTTGTAGTAGAAGAATCCTTTACGTGGCTAAAGTAGGTCCTGTTTGCATCATTGCATAAGATCTCCCTAAAAACTTCCACAATGCACTGCAAGCATCCAGCGGTTTCCATTCCAGCCATCTTCACTAGATCATCTTCATCACATTCAAATGGCTTCATAAATTGCTGTTGCTGCATCGTGTGGGTTGTAACGTTGACAACAACAAACCCAGGTCAACGTTATAGAGCCGCCAAAATCAACATGGTTCAAGGTTGATATTCTTTTTAGCGTATCGGTTCATATACGGCGATTAAATTATGCGCAAACCAATAGAAAGCTGCGGATATTCCCATATCCGTAGCGACATGCAGATTCGCGCGTGTGCAGGTGTTTTGACACGTGTGCTTATATTATCTGGGGAGAGACACCACACCGACTTCAAACAAGCATTCCGGACTCGTGGTCCCCCTCGCGATGTTCCCCTGGAGGGCCACGGAGAATTCGCATTAGCTTGTTGTCCCCCCTAATCCTAATTCACACTTGACCGTGGGATATAAGCACTGTCCGAGCTCCCCACATATTCTTCTGTCTTCAGCCGACGGCCTTCTTCTGTCGGCGTTTGTTTAGAGATCTCCATGTCGGCCAAGATAGAGACTATGTATGGCAACGAGATAATTGAATGGAAGCAGCATGGATAAGTGATGCTGCTGAGTGCTGATATCTAATTGCTAATTATTGTGCTTGTCCTCAGATGTGGGAGTCAGGGGCGGTGGCGTGACCACGGACGGGCTGCTGAGCGCCCTGGCCCGCCTGCGCCGCTCCCCGCACCCCGCTCAGCCCCCGACACGCCCCGTGAGTACCCTCGATTTTTTCTTCTTATTGTGTAGGTTGTAAGGTCGACAATCGCCCCTCACAAACCCTGGTGCTCGAGACCTCTGTTTTCCTCTTGTTACGTCTATTTTCCGTGAAGTTACTGTAAATAGTACTGCAGCATCCACTTTATGGAATTCCAAATGTTATTGAGGCGAGTGTTGGGGCGAAATAACTTTATTCCGGCGTATGATATCACATGTTGCTGAGGAGTTTTCTCACGTCGCTGCGCACCCTGTAGAATAATAATATGATTATATTACTTAGCGAATTCATTTGGACTTTTTGATGACGAAGGTGGGCAGAAGATAGCCAAAACACGTAGCATTTGCGTACGCCATGGCAATTTTTATTATCTTATTAAAGGTAATTCACCAACCAATTCGCACTGGGCCAGCGTGATCATTTTACTTCAGGGTTAGGTTATAGCCCCTCGGCGGGGACTATTTTTTTTAGAACGGACCTAAACGCTATCTCTACCATAGTGGTAATGTACCGGGCGTGGTCTTAATACCCCTCGGTGGGTATATGAACAGTTTATGATTAAAGGAAAATGATATGGTACCACGGAGACAAATACAAAGAGGAGCTGCCCTAAGACATTTTCTATATGATAGCGGGGTCTCCATTAAAAGGGGGTGCGGGGAGATGAAGTTCTGCTAACCATCTAGCGGTCAGTAGCAAAACTAGCTTTGCAGCTAGGCACTAATAAACCGTACTTAATTTTGCTATTACACACAAGATGGTTCTGTTCGTTACGCTGTATAATGTTGCCAGGCAAGTGAAAAAACAAAAAATTCGGACCGTTTTAAAAAAAAAAATCTCTCTCTTCTTTTTGTATTATGTAGTCGTTTTTATTGTAGGACTTTGTATTTGTCTCCGTGTATACATCGCGTTACAGTTTACAGTAAGTACCTAATAAAAGTATTGGGTTCATTTGGGAAGTTATTTCTGCCTTTATATAAGTTTGTCCATGCTTTCGATCAACATCAACGGCCCGTTACAGTTCACTGCTGGACTATCTCCACGCTTGGCAGGCGGGTTAGAGATCGCAGATTAAAAGGTTACTGTATCAGAGAGCGCTGCTGCCCGTTCAGGAGATGAGCATCTTAATTGTAGATCGTTCAAATGTCGAATTCCGACTATAAGGTCCATAAGGATAGCATAATTTAAGAGCTGACGTAAGGGCATGAGACTTAAACTTCATTTGACAGCCGACCCTACATTCGGTTATCATTCATTCAAAATATCACTCGTTCATTTACTTTTTCTTTCATTACACATAAAATCAAAAAAGATAATAGGCTTCAAAATAAAGAGTAATAGTTATTTGTTGGGTAAGAGAGGAATGTTGATTTTTCCTCAGAGAACTGATATTGAATCCAGAGCATGCGAAGGAGTCTATCCTGAAGCTCGCGAGGGATTCTAAGGTTCGAGGAGAGAATTAGATTCCTCTCAAACACAACACATTACTTTTCACCTGTTCCGGCAAGGAAATCATTAACTATTTACTTATTAAGTAAATATTGGTATTTAAAAATGTACAAGAGTTCTCTTATTTTGGATATAATTCTATAAGTTGAGATTTAATTACTGTATTCCATCATAATACTTTTAAATTTTTAGTTAAAAGATAAAAATAAACAACCAAAACAATAAACAAACTTTTAGGTTTTAATTTTTTAAGGTGCGTTCCAAAATTGTATGAAAACCTATCCCTACGTTCCGAGACGCGCTTAAATCGATTTTAACCCATACAATCTTTTGGTTTTTTGATCGCTGCTGACGGCGCTGGCAGTTTGATTCGGAATACACCCAATAAAAAAAAATGGCTCACGTCAATTATTTTACGCGCGGATATATGAAAACTTTTTTACTGTGTACGATAATGTTCGAAATTCAAACTAATTTTCCTCTCTAGATATGAGAATGGTTTGCATGTCTAGAAATGAATAAGCGATTTTCGACCCTGTTTTCGGGCATTAAAAGCCAACTTTCCGAGGTGGAGAGGTGAAAAAGTTATTTTATTATTGATTGAAAAGTTATTGGCGAAATCACAGGAACGAAGTTTGGGCGAACTTTCTTTTCGCAGAACTCTAATGATGGAGCAGCCGATGTCAATGATTTTATTGGCCTATTTGCAAGAGGCTTTAGGTATAAAAAACTCATCGATCTTATAACTTTTGGATAAAAAAGAAAATGTTTATGATACACCTCAGAGTAACAAAAGCAGATAGCTTCCGAGGCGACGCACGTGTTTCAAAAATCTATGGGATGGGATACACCTCCAGACACATGACAATCCTATTTTAGTGACGTGTGTGAATCGTGAAAAACCTTTTCTCTTATCGGCGAAGTGTAAACCGGAATTTCGGGTCGGCACAGGGATGGACTTAGAGGACTTTTTTTATCACAACTGAAAAAGTGCTCTTGAGAATAATATTTCACACCTTAAGTTGCACCGGAGAGAAGATGCCAAAAGGTGTTCTTTTGACCGAGCTGATGGTAAGCTTTATTAGTGTCCGCAGTTGGCAGTGCGTCTATCTAAACAAATGAAAGAGTCTCCGAAGCTGAATGGTCGAGATCGCGGCTTTCATTATGGAAGTTCCAGGTTCAAATCCCGTTGGGGACAATATCAAGCAAAAATCACTTGAGTTGTGAGACTTTAGTATATGACGGCTCCGTAGCCCAAGTGGTAGTGAGTGTATCTGCTTCCGACGCGCAGGGTCGCGGGTACGAATACCGCCCAGGGCAAGCATTCGTGTGACGAGCACTTGTGTTTGCCTTGTGTCTGGTTGTTGTTTATCTATATAAGTAAATATTTATGTAATGTATATCAGCTGTCTGGTACCGATAGCACAAGCTCTGCTTAATTTGGGATCAGATGGCCGTGTGTGAGATGTCCCCACATATTTATTTATTACTAGCTTTTCTACCCGGCTACGCCCGGGACTGTAACTAATGAATCGCAAAAAAGATTTTAAATGAAATATTATTTTGATCTTTATTTCACAAATATAGTAGCCTATAACCTGGTCAGTAATCTCTTCTATCGATTGGTACAAACCCCATCGAAATCGGTGCAGCCGTTCTCTAGTTATAAAAGGACAAACATTCAGTTTTATATAGTAGAAGATTTTGTTTGTTTATATAAAGTTTTCATCAATCTAACTACTCATCATTCATCATCATCATCACTTCAGCCTGTTAAAGTCCACTGCTGAACATAGGCCTCTCCAATCGCACTCCAGCGCGACCGGTCCATAGCCACCTGCATCCAACGAGACCAGCGATCCTCACCAGGTCGTCGGTCCATCTCGTAAGTGGCCGTCCCACACTGCGCTTGCCCCATCGGCCATCCGATCTTCGCGCTAAGTGGCCTGCCCATTGCCACTTCAGCTTGCTTATCCTACGGTCTGACTACTCGTATATGGGTATCTATCTATATGATATCCCCGAAACAGGGAATCTTAGTGGGGACCCAGCACCATTGTATAATGTTCTTTATGACAGCTTTGCCTTTTAAGAAATTTAGATCACAATTATATAGGTTTTTATGTGACAAATGTGTTAGGTATGTGTACATACCTATTTGAATTAGGAAGATAAGTTTTGACATGAGAAAAAAGAGCGGATTCTAGGTTAGACTGCGCGTGTGAAAAGATCTTTGAAAAAGTAATTAAAAAAGCATCTCTCGCAATATCTGACTTTTAGTTAAAATACCACCTCCACCTACGCCCTAAAATGATTTTACAGTGTGGACGAATTTATGAATTGCAAAATTTGATTTGATTTTTTTAATTTTAGTTTTAAATGACATTTTAAATTAATTTATTGACACTCTAGTTTATAATTTTATAAAATTATTTTATTTTTTATCTAATTTTTCGTAACATTTAAAATTATTTGACATTTTATTAATTGTGCTTTAATGCTAATTTTGGCTGCATGCTAATCTTCCAATTTGCATACCGAAGATGTCGGTTAAATGTGAGATGCTTCAAAATGTACTTAACCCACATTTATTGCAAATAAATAATTTGTACTTGTTTTTTACTACCACGGACTGAAAAGTTACTTTTCCAAACTCTAGATTCGTTTTTGTACATAATTTATTTGCTTTGTTTCCCAGCTCGTTAGCACTGCACGATACGGCAGCAGTTGCGTTCGTTGAAAAATGTTTGGAAACAAACAAAAACTTTTTGTTTTGAGAATTTTCAAAATGGAAGAATGAAAAACTGGTTGAAGTACAGCTGCTTTTATTATACCTGATAAAGTACCTAAGGATATTTAGTGCAAGGCAGGGTCTAGTACAGGTAGGGTTTTTCTGCACAGTAAGCTAAGAGCGTCAATGGTGTAGTGGTTAGGGCCGCTGCCTCCCGTCCGGGAGATGCGGGTTCGATCCCCACCACGTACCAACGTGTTTTCGAATTTCGAATTCATATGTACGTTTATTCGACGCTCTTACGGTGAAGGAAAACATCGTGAAGAAACCTGCACACTCCTGCGAAGAAATTCAAAGGTTGTGTGTGAAGTCGACCAACCCGCACTGGGCCAGCTTGGTCGACTAATAATACCTGATCGCCCTAATTCAGGGTAGGCTCGAGCCCCACGGTGGGGACGTATATGAGCTGTTGATGTAAGCTCATACTGGTAGTGAATTTGTCAACTATTGGACACAAAGAATTTAACTCGATAGCTTTGACGTCAAAAAATATTGATTCAAAGATTTCAGCAGCGCGTCGCCTCGAAGCTAGCCTAAGGCCCGGTTTCCACCAAAGCGGAGAGGAGAGGAGATGTGTTTGAATAACCAATCAGATTTCGTTATTTCCACATCTCCTCTCTGCTTAGCTTCAATAACGAAATCTGATTGGTTATTTAAACACATCTCTCCTCTCCGCTTTGGTGGAAACCGGGCCTAACAAAGTTCTTCGGATTGAATAAAGACATTTTATCCTTAGGTTTTTTCCAAGGTTTTTTCTGTATCTACATGTCAGTTATAATACCAAGATGCAGTGCAAATGCGGCCTGAGTGTAGACTCAAATCGTCACACTAAATTATTATAAATGTGAAAATGAGTTTGGATGTTTGGGTGTTTGTTCTGTCTTCACTCTTAAAGTACTGAACGGATTTGGATGAAGATGGTTTGTAACCTGGATTAACACATAGGATACTTTTTACAGAAAAAAAGTCTCATTCCCACGGGAAAATCTTAAATCTTATCTTAATCTTATGTATTAGTGTGGCAAAACACCTAATGTAATAATGTAGTACCTATTATCTAGTTCTTTAAAATAACCTAGTGTTAACCTAACAAGTGGACCACTGTCGTCTGAAATAAAAAGTTTATGGGGAAACTTCTTCAGATCACCTTTAAGTTTATTATTATTATAATTAAACAGTGCGAGCGTAGCCGCGGGCGGACCGCTAGTAATTTATAATTTACGAATAATAAAAATTATTCAATTCAATGCAATATTTATAGAAATGGCAAATTATGTTGAGCGGATGAATTTACTCACGTTTCTACTGTTCACATTTTTGTCTCACAGTCTTTTTGTTCACTACTCTAGCTATGTGCCCTCTGTGCGGGGGGGGGTTAACGAAGCGATTCGCTAATGAAATGGAAACGATGACGTTACGACACATTAGTAGAACAGATTCAGGGTTATCACCTTTCGAAATATTAAACAAAGAAATACCTATGTTCGTCTGTCGTTCCTTTCTTTAAAAAGGAGGATGCTCAATTCGTCGACATGTTTATTTTTACGTATAAAATGGGATCTATGACGACATCGCTTTAAAGCATGGGCATCTGGGCGACATTGGCCTCGATTCGGGATGTCAGGCTCTAATCCTTAATTTAAGTCAGTCCGTCCTTTTTACCTTTTAAAGATTGAAATGGGACAGGAGATGGCCATCCTAATATTAGAGCTGTCAAACATCGAATTTGAACCTTATGGTCGTGTCGATCGCACTTAAAACATGCGACTTCCTGGGAACTGGGAACATCCTGGGGTCTTTTGTCAGCATCTGACAATGGCGGACGTGTCTTCGTTTTATTTTTTTTATTTTAGTTTATTGAAGTGTTTAGTGTATAATTTCGATAGTGTATTATCCAGTGAATGTTTCGGGACTATAAATTTTAATAGAACAATTGAATCGCTTACACTTTGCTGACATTTTTAGATGATGCCAAGAGGCCTCGTGGTGGCTTCAGTAATTGTACTATCACATTACTGAGCCCAATTCACCGAACAATCATACAAGGATATATATCTTAATCTTAAACCTACAAATATCACTTGACACTGGCGAAATACGTCTACATAAGATGTGTCGCCATTAGTTAGGAAGAAGAAAAAAGAACATTCTATGGAAATAAATAATTTTTGATTTTGATTTTGTTTTGTTTTTGACTGTCAATTTTCTTTGTCCTACTTACGTTACAGAACAGAACAATGCAGTATATTATAATGCTTGTATTGTACATATACGCATCACCGCAGTTTTCGTCTATAAATTGTGAAAAGGATTCTTGTTGTCTGTTCAAGTACTATTGATGTCGTGCTTGCTTTTTATTTGCAAGGAAATTGCCTGACAGAGAAACAGATAAATTACTGTATGTTATGAGCATGCGCGAAAGCGTGATGCTAGGTCATAAATATTCCCTGCAAAAGTCTTGAGCCTACTTATTATCCGGTATTTCTAGGGAGAAAAACAAGTAAATATAAGTAAAAAAATAATAATTAATAATAGTTTTTTTTTTCTTTTTAAGTAGTTTTTTTTTTAAGTTTTTTGTTTGTTTTAAGTTTGCATCTCGACAATATTATATCATCAACTCACTTCTATATAATAAAATTCATAAACAGTTACAAATTAATAAATTACACAAATACGAAATAAAAAGAAAAATGGAAAATTGGCTGCTAAACCTTAGTTATTCACAAACTGAGGATTTACTAACTAAATAACATATTCAATATTATTTTACTACACATGACCCCCCACATACATACATACATACATATTATACATAATACACAAATAAATAGGTACACAAACACAAATACATTCACCCTACTTACATCTTAACACATTCTTTTCCCCCTACCGTTTTTGCTTCCTTTGTGTTTTTTTTTTTAATTTGGTTTGTTGTCACACGATTGATCACGTTTCGAGAATTACTGATACCTAAGATACAGGTTTTTACCTTGTTTAGGAATCAGGATTTCCCCTATCTTATATTCCATTTTCAACGTGCCACCTAACTCACTTGTTCTAGTTTCTAAGATAATCAAAATTGTTTCTTTGGTTAATAAAGATATTATTATTATTATTATTATTAAGTAGGTAATTTGCATTGCGTATTAAACGACTTCACACCAATTATTGAATATCTTTGCAAGAATGTGCAAGAAATGTGTTTTTTCACGATTGTCGCAACAGCAGCGTCGAGAAAATGAATTTTCTTCCTTGTTGATGGAATAATCGCCTTTCTTCTCTATTTTCTTTCGACTTGTTCTACAAAGTTTTGTCTAGGCTTTATAGAAATTGACATTACACCATTACACGAAAAAATACATAAATATAAAATAACTTAACCAAGGTGCAAAGTACAATAGTGTAGCTTCGTGAAGTGTTAGTGGGCTGGCCACGTCTGTCGCAGAACCGATGAGCGTTGAAGCAGACGGGTGCTCGAATGGAAACCACGTCTCGGGAAACGTAGTATGGGACGCCCCCCTGCCAGGTGGACTGATGGCCTGAGGAAGGTCGCTGGTGGTGGCTGGATGAGGAAAGCGGGTGATCGTGTGCTTTGGCGTGCCCTTGGGGAGGCCTACGTCCAGCAGTGGACTGCAATAGGCTGCTTGATTGAAGGTGCAAAGTACAAACACGATTTTCTCGAATAATTTTGGACTCTAGTTAATTGAATTTTGTTTGTCACTATGGTTTGTTGGTTGGTTGACCAAGATTGTTGGCAAGTGCCAACCCTATGCTCAGCTTGGGTTTGTATCGATTACACTCGAGTAGAAATACTGAATTAATGCGCTATGTATTTGCTTCGCATGGGCTGGTTCAAATGATTTATGTATTTTTCTTGGAACGCAGCGTGTAGGTTATAGGAATGCGGGTTGGGTCGGCACATGCTTTGTAATGAATTATAGGTTAATGTTTCTATCTAACCTACTTACAACCTGTTACTAGTTTCGATATTGAATACATTTATGTTTTCCTCAAGCCTACCCTGAATTAGGGCGATTAGGCTTTAGTCGACCACGCTGGCCCAGTGCGGGTTGGTCGACTTCACACAAAACCTTTGAATTTCTTCGCAGGAGTGTGCAGATTTCATCACGATGTTTTCCTTCGCCGTAAGAGCGTCGAATAAACGTACATATGAATTCGAAATTCGAAAATACATTGGTACGTGGTGGGGATCGAACCCCAGACGCGAGGCAGCGGCCCTAACCACTAGACCAGCGACGCTCACTAAAATCACGTTCTGTACACACCTAAGGAGCCTTTAAGGTTAAACATCAGCTGCAGTAGCGCCACCAATAGAATTAAATCGTTTACTTATTGTCAGTGACTTCATCGTAACTGTTAAAAGTGGCCACTTTTGGCAGTTACTGCAAACGACTTACTTAACTTATTGATTATATTTAGGACTATAAAACAGTCATCAATCATCAACAGCCCGTTACAGTCCACTGCTGGACTATGAGCCTCCTCCACTCAAGTGTTTGGTTTTGCCATAACCTCCACGCTTGGCAGGCGGGTTGGAGATCGCAGATTAAAAGGTTACTGTATCAGAGAGCGCTGCTGCCCGTTCCCTGTTCAATGTGTAGTCCCAAAAATAAAACTAACTAAAATATATTTACAACTCTTCTACATAATAATTTCGATCGAAGTCACTGACAATAAGTAAATGGTTTATTTCAATGGCGCTACTGCAGCTGCTGCACAATATTCACGTTACTAAAAACAAACAGACAGACCATTTATCTATGAGACAGACTTTTGAAAAATATTTTCACTCAAGAGATTTTGCTTGCTTTTGACAAACATGTTGTGAGCGAACAGAAAAACGCCCACATCAAGAAGCGATGCAAACGCTACGCCTCTCGTTATTAGTAGCCAAGAGGTTCCGTCGCACTAGGCGCTACGTGGTATTGTATGTACGTAACGTAACTACGTAGATAGAATCAAGTACCTAATGTTATATTGTGTTAGCTTGCTAAGAACAACACTCATACAATAACACTAGCGGCCCGCCCGCGGCTACGCTCACATTGTGTAAGATTTTCCCGTGGGAAGTAGACCTTTTCCCGTAGAAATGTGTGTTAACCTAGGTTACAAATTATCTCCACTTCAAATTTCATCCAAATCCGTTACTTTAAGCGTGAAGGCGGAACAAACATCCAAACATATTTTTATATCTATATTTCATTAGTGTTGATGGATTATGCAACGTTTTGACGTGAGCAAAACCTCTCTTTTCTATTTCTCAATTTTTCATGTATTTTATTTTTATTTTCATGGTTTGTCTGTTAGTTTTCCTCCTTAGTGATCAGTTTGTGTGAAGAGTCAAAAATCCAGGTGGTTTTTCGTTATTTACATGTTATGTAGAAAATTTACCAAAAATTAAAATCGCGATACAAGAGAAACTACCTTCAGAGCTTCAAAACTTCTGTTTTCACACGGAAAAAGTTTTCTAGTTAGCTACCTCTCAAAAGCAGCGCGCTACAAAATTGGATTTGAATCGGCGGCCATGTTGAATTTAGAATTTCAAACCAGTTCAAACCGCCGCGCCGTTTGGCACGGGCTGCCATGCATTCTGCCAGAGGCTGTGTACGCGGGAAACACTGCCAAATGACGTGTAGGAATGCGATATGAGTGCCATGTTTTGTCTTAAAACAATAGGCTTAACATAAGGCACACCCTAACGTGGTTTTAGTGCTTGGCCACTTTAAATCAATGACGATCCGATAACTCCTTTAGAGACCTGGAAACTATAGTTCATAAATGGAGGAAAACGAAGACTAAATTTACGAAAAATGAATAAGGGTAATCGATCAGTTTTAAAAAGAGAACGCGCTGGTCTTTATTTATTTTATAAACACAAACATGAAAATAAATTTCTCGACACAGATTTTTTATAAATTAATTCTTGTAGCTTTAGGTTGAACTAGCTAAATAAATACCTAATTTTGTAAATAGATTGGAAGTTATGATACCATAACAGCCATGCAAGGACCGACCAAACACCTTCAGAAAGAGTTTAACAATAATAATAATAATAATAATAAATTTGGTGAACTGAAGAAGTTTCCCCATAAAAAAATTATTCTTCAGACAACACAGTCCATTATTGTTAGTAAACCTTAACCTATGATTATTTTTTATGATTGTTTTTTTTTCATCTGACTTTCAATATCCTCAACAGCCTCCGTGGCCGAGTGGTCGAGATTTCGACACCCATTATGGAGGTTCCGGGTTCGATACCCCTTTGTGGACAATGTCAAGCAAAAATCTCTTTGTGAGACTTTCCCCTGTTTGGTTAGGACTTTGCAGGCTGAATCACCTGATTGTCCGAAAAGAAAGATGATTCTCTCCGGAAGGCACGTTAAGCCGTTGGGCCCGGCTGCTATCTAGTCGTTACACGAGCCAACACTGACAAGTGTTATAGAGCCGCCAAAGGCCACTGACCAGGGTTTGTGATATCGGTGTCGGTGTGGGGCCGTTCTGAACATAGTACTAAATTAATTCTGTGCCGTGTGGTGACGGCAGAGTAGAATACATTTATAACCAACCCCTACTCTCCCCGCGGGTGTCGTAAGAGGCGACTTAGGGACTACACATTGAACAGGGAACGGGCAGCAGCGCTCTCTGATACAGTAACCTTTGAATTTGCGATCTCCAACCCGCCTGCCAAGCGTGGAGATTATGGCAAAACCCTCCACTTAAGTGGAGGAGGCTCATAGTCCAGCAGTGGACTGTAACGGGCTGTTGATGATTGATGAAATTCTGTGCCTACAGGCACATCAATTCAATTTCACATACTGGCCAGGTTAGCCCGACTACATTCAGCTGGTGGTCACAGCCGCCGGCTAGACAAGCGGCGGAGCGGCAAACATTGTTAACCGCACGACTGACCGCCATTATGATTCAGCTTAATAATGGTTTGTTAGTGTTAATTAACTACTCGTAGTAGCCGCGAATCTAAAGCGTCGGTGGTCTAGTGGTTCGGACCGCTGTCTTCCGTCCGGGTGACGCGGATGCGATCCCCACCACCTACCAATGTGTTTTTGAACTTCGAATATGTACGTTTATTCGACGCTCTTACGGTGAAGGAAAACATCGTGATGAATGAAACCTACACACACGTTAGAAGAAATTCAAAGGTGGTGTGTGAAGTCGACCAACCCGTACTGGGCCAGCGTGGTCGATTAAGGCCTAATCGCCCTAATTCAAGGTAGGCTTGAGCCCTTCGGAGGGGACGTATATGAGCTGTTGATGATGATGAATGATAAAATACTGATGAACTTCATCTAAAGTATAAATAGTACAACTATGATTGCGTGTCGAAGAAGTGTTGAAGAAACTTCTTTTGTCCATTGCCGTCGAAAAATTATTTTGTTAAATCTTACTTCGAATAAAGCAATTTTTATCATTTTTTTAGGGGAATGGCCCCGATTCACCCTGTCACGCTCTTATCTTTAATTTAAGTTAGTCTGTCCTTTTTACCTTTTAAAGATTGAAAAGGGACAGGAGGTGGCCATTCTAATATTAGAGCTGTCAAACATCGAATTTGAACCTTATGGCCGTGTCGATGGCACAATTTTAGAGAGCACTTATAACATGCGACTTAAAGATCTCTTAAACTGACAGCTATGCCCTTATTTTTGGTTATCATTCGTTCAAATTAATATCATTCGTTCATCACCTCTCTTTCATTTATCATAAAAACGAACAAGATAGTTGGATTTTAAAATAGAATTAGAGCATGAGATCCCGAATCGAGGCCAATATGATGATTTGCCGCGGTTAAAAGTTCAGATTACTGCGCAAGCACCACACACCACCACCTAACAAAAATTATACTTAAAGTACTACCAACCCTCCTGAAAAAAGGTAAACAATCTTGCCTGATAATTTTTTTTTATCAAAAAATACCAACACATTTGACAATGATGTTTAATTTTAAAAATATATTTTCTTGCACATTCATGGCTGACACTTATAAAAAAAAATGTGTTAATCAATTTAGAGACTTATCAAGATTTATAAGTTAATCACCTAACCCAATAAGCTATCATCATCTTCATCAACAGCTCATATACGTCCCAAGTTCAACAATCTACTTGGTTTTTAGTTATTACGCCGTGTGGTGACGGCAGAGTAGAATACATTTGTCACCAACCCCTACTCTTCCCGTGGGTGTCGTAAGAGGCGACTTAGGGACTACACATTGAACAGGGAACGGGCAGCAGCGCTCTCTGATACAGTAACCTTTTAATCTGCGATCTCCAACCCGCCTGCCAAGCGTGGAGGTTATGGCAAAACCAAACACCTCATAGTCCAGCAGTGGACTGTAACGGGCCGTTGATGTTGATGATGATGTTAGTTATTATTGGCGCCATAACATAAAAATGATCTCGACATAATTCAGACTGTCATTTGTCTGTTTCGCTTTTTAGCCCATTTTTATTGTTCTCTTTTGTAGTTAGTTGATGCACTCTGCTCAAAGTGGAAATCTGAAATTCTATTTCGTGTACTAAGTGCTACGTGAGCGCGATCAGAACGAATTTTGCTTTGAGAAAAATTCAATAACCTTTTTTTAGGTTTCCGTTTTAAAAAAGGAACCTTTATAGTTTCGCCATGTCCGTCCGTCTGTCTGTCTGTCTGTCCGTCCGCGGCTTAGCTCAGAGAGTCTTACTACTGTAATTTGGCATGGATATACATATTAATCATGCCGACAAAGCTGAAGAATAAAATCTTTAAGATTGTGTTCCTCTGGTACACGTGAAGTGGGGGTTATTCTTTTTATTCACGATTACCTTATAGTGTGAGGTATCGTTGGATAGGTTTATTTAAAATATTGGGGATTTGCTTAAACCATTTTTCGATGCTAGTGTACGTTTCAGAAATATTTCATTTTGAAGTGCTTATTTTTGTTAGAATCAAATGTCCTCCCCTCCTACCAGCGAAACCGTTGTATTTGGAAATGTGAAAAAACTCACGGTAGTAGTGTATATTATGATGAATTTAAAAGGAAAACTATCAACATCAAGTAGGCTTTACAGGTTATCGAATAATAGCCCAACTTATAAAATGTACTTGTACAAGTAAGAAATTTGGTACTACAAATATCATAGAAAAATATTTTGATGAATGTTAACTGTCTTATACAGGTACATAAGTAAGTAGTATAGGACAACTACGGAACCCCACACTTTGCGTGGCCCGACACGTGCTTGGCCGGTTATTTGTATTTTTTTTTCTGTTCAAAGTGAGAAATAATAAGATCAAATGTCCGTGGAATAGGAAAATTGCGAATAACTTTTTGTTTTGACTAATTTTATTAGTTACTGGAGGGCGAACTGTCTTCGAACCTTGGTAGGTAGTTCAATCAGACGTTCGTAACAGCCTCTGTGGCCGAGCGGTCGATACGATTACGAAGGTTCCAGGTTCGATTCCCGGTGAGGACACTGTCAAGCAAGAATCTCTTTGTGAGACTTTCCACAGTTTTGGTTAGAACATTGCCTGATTGTCCGAAAAGAAAGATGATTCCGTGTTTTGGAAGGCACGTTAAGTCGTTACATGAGCCAAGTCAATGGCCTTTGGCGGCTCTATAATACTGACACCAGGGTTTGTGAGTCTAAGATCTAGCTAGATCTAAGTGATGTAATAACATCCTATGGAAATAAATGATTTTGACTTTGACTTTGAGGTCGGTTGTCAACCCACACGATGATGATAATGAGTTCAATCAGAGCGGACAGCTTTAAGGAGGTATTGGGTTCGAATCCCGGTGGTCAAACAAAAATTACTTTGTGATACTACCTCCAGTTTGGTTACAACACTGCAGACTGAGTCACTAACAGTAAAATAAGATCTGTGCTATAGTCACTAGCATCATCAACAGCTCATATACGTCCCCACCAAGGGGCTCAAGCCTACCCTGGCGATTAGGCCTTAGTCGACCACGCTGGCTCAGTGCAGGTTGGTCGACTTCACGCACAACCTTTGAAATTCTTAGGAGTGTGCAGGTTTCATCACGATGTTTTCCTTCACCGTAAGAGCGTCGAATAAACGTAGTACATATGGATTCGAAATTGAAAGGATTCGAAAAAAAAAATATATTGGTATGTTGATCGAATCCGCGTCTCCAACAGTCGACAGCGGCCCTAGTCCTAGCCGCTAGACCACCGACGCTCTTAGCATGATGGATTTAACAATTCTGGCATCAGGGTTTGTGGGGTCATGTGATAAAATACATAGGCATAATCATTATCATATCGAATGAGTAGTATCATTACAATATTAGATTAAGGGGATTTCTGGAAAAAATCCAAAATTCCCCTTAATTCACTGCTGGACTATGAGCCTCCTCCACTTAAGTGTTTGGTTTTGCCATAATCTCCACGCTTGGCAGGCGGGTTGGAGATCGCAGATTAAAAGGTTACTGTATCAGAGAGCGCTGCTGCCCGTTCCCTGTTCAATGTGTAGTCCCTAAGTCGCCTCTTACGACACCCACGGGAAGAGTAGGGGTTGGTGACAAATGTATTCTACTCTGCCGTCACTCACCACACGGCCATTTAAGAGGAGGATTAAGGCGGGGATTTTTGGAATGAGCCATTATTCTTTAATTTTAAGCACAGATTTTATGTATTGCGAATAACATTACACTAAATTTAATACAATTCACGAAAATCTTAAAACATATAAATCATACTTTTCTCGGCTTCTCTTTGAAGTTTCCTTTTTACGTTCGCATTGAGACGATTTATTATTACAGGATCTGAACTGAAACTCGAAGCCTTTGAATCGCCACTCAAAAGGGAATCAGTGAAAGAAATGAGCTTACAACGCGAAGCAAAAAGAATTCCGATTCACGTAAACATAATGGGGTACATTTTGACTCGACATTTTTACGTGTTATATACAACGTGTTACAAAAAATACCAAAAAAAAGAATATTCTTCATCACAGGCATTTAATTAAAATTTTCCCATCTCTAGTGTCATTTGACACCTAAAATATAGACTATCGATTATCAGAACGGAAAAGTATTTGTACACCATTTGTGCCTACATTTTTAAAAGAGATGTACTGAAATCTATTTATGTTAGAAAACATTTTCTTTTTTTGCCTTAATTATATTGTTTACTTATTTAGATACATAAATATTATTTTGAAAAATTTAGTTCATTATTTCATTAATTTATTATTTCATAACAATTATTTAACAAAGCTTTTTTTATTTATTTGTAGTTTTTTCATTTTGAAATTAATTGTTCTAATGTGGATGTTATGGTACAAGTAGTACGTAAAAATTTTTAACCATAGCCGTAAAAATAGGCACATATACCTAAAATTACATATCTGGTCCGAATATTCTTTGACACAGCTGATCACTAGAGATGGGAAAACTTTAATTAAATACCTTTGATAAAAATATCCTTTTTTTGGTATTTTTTGTAACACGTTGTATATATATATATATATATATATAGGTATATGAATGATGTAGTAAAGGCCAATGTCTTCGACGTAGCTTTCAGGATTATAGCAAGTTGAAGTGGCAAACTCCCTCAAACCCTAGTGTCAGTGTTATAGAGCCGCCAAAGGCCACTGACATGGCTCGTGTAACGACTAGTTAGTAGCTGGGACCAACGGCTTAACGTGCCTTCCGAAGCACGGAATCATCTTTCTTTTCGGACAATCAGGTGATTCAGCCTGCAAAGTCCTAACCAAACTGGGGAAAGTCCCACAAAGAGATTTCTGCTTGACAGTGTCCCCACCGGAAATCGACCGGAACTTCCGTAATGGGCGTCGAAATCTCGACCACTCGGCCGCGGAGGCTAATGAGATTGAGTCTGATCACATCCATCCAATGATCACGCTCCTGTCCCCAAAGGGTTGAGCAGAGCTTTAATGGGCTCCCAGGGAGACACTAAAACCGCGGTTGGTAATAGTTTAGGTAAAGGTTAGGGATACGCAACTAAACGAAGGCACATACACCGATCATCATGATTCTTAGTAGGTTCATCTCGAGAAAAGTATGTCCATTATTTTCAAAATATGGATGACTAGCGGTCCGCCCGCGGCTACGCTCGCGTTGTGTACGATTTTCCCGTGGGAATAAAACTTTCCTGTAAAAGTATCCATACAGGTACAAACTATCTCCATTCCTTTCATTCAAATCCGTTGAGTACTTTAAGCGTGAAGGCGGATCAAACATCCAAACATCCAAACATATTTTCACATTTATAATATTAGTGTGATTTTTTTTATTTCTTTCTTCTTACATTCATATAACATCGAATGTTTGACAGCTCTAATATTAGAATCGCCATCTCCTGTCCCTTTTTATTCTTTAAAAGGTGAAAAGGACAGATGAACATAAGGATTAGATCTTCCCGAATTTTGCAATAGTTTTTGCGTAAAAGAGTAACAAAACATTCATTCATACTTACAAACTTTCGCGTTTATAAAAGGACTTTTAAAGAATATTGAGTAGGTAATTGATTGAAACTACATTCATTCATACTTACAAACTTCCGCGTTTATAAAAGGACTTTTAAAGAATATTGAGTAGGTAATTGATTGAAACTACATTCATTCATACTTGCAAACTTTCGCGTTTATAAAAGGACTTTTAAAGAATATTGAGTAGGTAATTGATTGAAACTACGTTTTCCCAGTTCTTTAGTATGATTTTTTTGGAAATTAAAATTTTCTTTTTACGCTTCAAATACCTTTTTGAACTTGATTAAGTAATTAAATTTATTGAATTTATAAGGAAAAGTCTGCGATGGAAATTATTTTTTCAAAGAAAAGCCAGATTGGTTACGAATTTATTTATTGGCAGAGGATGAAATTTTAGCAGAGTAAGTTTTGAAAATAAAGTGTTTATTTATTTGTTTCATCATTAGCTTTGCGCCCGCGGCTACGCTCGATTTTTCCCTTGGGAATAAGAATCTTTCTCATGAAAAGTATCTTTTGTATTAATCCAGGGTATACTTATACAAACTATCTCCATTCCTTCATTCAAATCTGTTCAGTAGTTTAGGCTCAAAAGCGGAACAAACATCCAAACATCTAAACATCCAAATATATTTTCTCATTATTATAATAATATTAGTTGATAATTGAAGTTGATTTTATCATAACTTTTGGTTTCGGTTAGAGTCTTGTGGAGTGGAGACATTTCGGCAGAGTAGGAAACTCTTGCGAATTGTAGACCTTTGAATTTTTTTGTAGGTGTCCGCAGGCTAATTGTTTGTGTTATATTTCTTGCTACTAAACGGCGAAATTTGGCAAGTTTTAATAGTGAATTAAGGTAAATTAAGTACATATTGGCCCCGATCACACAGTCATGCTCTAATCCTAATTTTAAAATCCAGCAATCTTTTTCGTTTTTATGACCAATGAAAGAGAGGAGATGAATTCATATGATCGAATGATATTATTTTGAAGGAATGATAACCTAAAATAAAGGCGTAGCTGTCAGATTAAGTGATTTTTAAGTCGCATGTAAAATTGTGCAATCAACGCGACCATAAGGTTAAAATTCGATGTTTGACAGCTCTAATATTAGAATGACCTTCTCTTGTCCCTTTTTAATCTTTTAAAGGTAAAAAGGACGGACAAACTTAAATTAAAAATTAGAGCTTGACAGTGAGAATTAGCCTCATTACTTAATTAAATAAATTGTATTAACAATAAGAAAATTAATGAAAACTTGACAAGGTACGCCGTTTAGTAGCAAGTATAACACAAGTAATTTAAAACAATTTAAGAAAGTTGTGCTTTTCTATAGCAATTGGAACTTCTATAGAACTTGGTACCCATGAAAGATCGCACACCTTTTATTGACTAAGCCCTTACTTGAACTTGGCACATACTTATATATATTTACACTGTCATTATGCGTGTGAGTGTAATCCCACCAAGTATAGTACAGGTATGTTTTTGGTGGGACTACACTGTCATTATGCAATGACGATGTAAATTTCAGGGTATATACAAAGTCATCACACTGATCTACAGCTGTCATTACGAAAAGAAAATATAAGTATTAACAATGCAACAAGGTAAAGTATACTAAAATACTCAAGTAATTTAATAGCACATTTTCTTTGTTTATTACGTGTAGAGTAAGAAAAACAAATTTTCGTTTAGGCCTGCTATTCGTTTCCGGAATTAGATTTTTAATAAGGGCCTTTTAGGACCCATAATAGACTCCATAGGAGAGATACTACATTTGGCTATTATTACTGAGGTTCTGTGTTCGATTCCCGGAGAAAATTCGGGAAGATCTAATCCTTATGTTCATCTGTCCTTTTCACATTTTAAAGAATAAAAAGGGACAGGAGATGGCCATCCTAATATTAGAGCTGTCAAACATCGAAGTATCAGAAATCTTTTAATCTGACAGCGATGCCCTTATTTTAGATTATATTTCATTCAAAATAATATCATTCGATCTGAATTCTGGCCGTGTGGTGACGGCAGAGTAGAATACATTTGTCACCAACCCCTACTCTTCCCGTGGGTGTCGTAAGAGGCGACTTAGGGACTGCACATTGAACAGGGAACGGGCAGCAGCGCTCTCTGATACAGTAACCTTTTAATCTGCGATCTCCAACCCGCCTGCCAAGCGTGGAGATTATGGCAAAACCAAACACTTAAGTGGAGGAGGCTCATAGTCCAGCAGTGGACTGTAACGGGCCGTTGATGATCTGAATTCATCAATTTCTCTTTCAAAAAACGAAACGGACTGTTTGATTTTAAAATTAGAATTAGAGCATGACTGTGTAAATCACGGGTCTTTTAAGCAAGAAATAAAAAAAATCACACTAATATTATAAATGTGAAAATATATTTGGATGTTTAGTAGATGTTTGGATGTTTGATCCGCCTTCACGCTTAAAGTACTCAACGGATTTGAATGAAAGGAATGGAGATAGTTTGTAACCTGGACTAATACATAGGATATTTTTTACGGGAAAAAGTCTTATTCCCACGGGAAAATCTTACACAACGCGAGCGTAGCCGCGGGCGGAAAAATATTTTTAAAGATTTACACGCTTAGGTAATGTCAGAAATGCTAAATGCCAGATGTGTAAAAAATACCAATTCAAGCTCTGCACGGCCTGACCTGGTCGGTGGCCTAGTGGCTATAGGGCCGGCTGTCTTCCGTGCGAGAGACGCGGTTTCGATCACCACCACGTACCAATGTGTTTTCGAATTTCGAATTCATACGTACGTTTATTCGACGCTGAAGGAAAACATCGTGATGAAACCTGCACACTCAGGAGAAATTCAAAGGTTGTGTGTGAACTCGGCCAACCCGCACTAGGCCAGCGTGGTTGACTAATGCCTAATCACCCTAATTCAGGGTAGGCTTGGGCCCCTCGGTGGGGACGTATATGAGCTGTTGATGATGACGGCCTGCCCTGTATTGCTCTATCTTCTTGAAGGTGTAGGTACATACTACTTTGTGATCCCGTATTTGCTATATGGGATCTATGTTTACTGTTAGTTTAGGATCTGTTTGTTTGATTTGCTATTGTGCTTCCGTAGGCCTGATTGATTCAGAGTTCAAAGTCATTGTCAAAATTGATTTCGTGATATAGATAGAGCGTCTGTGGTCAATGTGTTTTCGAATTTAGAATTCATATGTACGTTTATTCGACGCTCTTACGGTGAAGGAAAACATCGTGATGAAACCTACACACTCCTGCGAAGAAATTCAAAGGTTGTGTGTGAAGTTGACCAACCCGCTCTGGGCCAGCTCGTTTGTAATATGCCACCTACGATCCTTGTATCGTAATGTACTATTTTCAACAAAAAAAAAAGAATGTGTATCCTCTTAGAACGCAAAACG
This sequence comes from Carpatolechia fugitivella, assembly GCA_951230895.1. NCBI lineage: Eukaryota > Metazoa > Arthropoda > Insecta > Lepidoptera > Gelechiidae > Carpatolechia > Carpatolechia fugitivella. The sequence continues at coordinate 11,537,535 of OX579665.1, forward strand.
TTCTAAGTTTCGCAAAGTTTGGGTATAAATGTTCCCTTTGATTCCCCTCAAACTGCTCATTCATAAAGATAATAAGAGTAATGTAGCATTCAATGCGTTGAACCCATCCATTAATATTCAAATTACTATTACAGGGTTGGCAGAAACAATTATTCCACTATGTACACACAATTCTAAACTAATTTAGGTACTCAGTTTTGAGGAGTCTACACACTTGAGACATTTTGTTATATTTGCCTTTAAATATTCAGACAAAGTAACATTACAAAGTGACATTTGTCACCAACCTTCCCGTGGGTGTCGTAAGAGGCGACTTAGGGACTACATATTGAACAGGGAACGGGCAGCAGCGCTCTCTGATACAGTAACCTTTAAATCTGCGATCTCCAACCCGCCTGTCTAGCGTGGAGATTATGGCAAAACCAAACACTTAAGTGGAGGAGGCTCATAGTCCAGCAGTGGACTGTAACGGGCCGGTGATGATGATGACAAAGTAAAGGGCGTCACAGACGGTTAAGATACGATATTATAGCACGAGGCAGCCAGCTCTCTCGTCGCCATTCAAAGTCAAAGTCAAAATTAATTCAAATTAAGATTCGACAAATCATTTTTCGACGTCAAAGCTATCATGGATGGCACGTTCACTTCCAGTGTACGCCCTCTGTGGAGAAGAACGGCCAGAAGAAACTCCACAGGAATTGTATCTTTTGTACTTTTCTTTTAAATATATAAAGAATCATACATGAGTCATAATCATACATGTGGCGCTGACAGAATACCAGCGCTGTACTCTTGTACTGCAGCACATGCTGAGTCAGCGCCAATTGGTTGGCCCAATGCAGATGGCGCGGTGCACTCCGCAAACAATTTTACCGTTACAGTAACTTCTGTAATTTGTATGTTTGTGATTATTTTTGTTGTGTTTGTTTCTGAACTGTACTTATTTTTATTTGTAAATATCTGTGTTTTATTGTTTTTGGTGTGCAATACTGAGCTGTCTGTATGTGTCATTCAATTAAAAAAAAATCTATTCTATTCTATTCATTGATTTTGATTTCATTGTTTATAGTTGACCATGTCATGTTTTATCTAAAACTTAAATCTAATCTTAAATCTAATCAAATCTAATCTAATCTTTACTTTAATCTTAGACTTAAATCTTTAAGACTTTACTGTTTCTAGGTTAAATTTATATTGAAATAAAATTTATATTATCTTATCTTATCTTATTCTATAATTACAATGTACTCCGCTGATTTGGAACAACAGTTGACCAGACGTTTTTATTATCTAAGTAATCATTTATTGTATAATAGGCCTTAGAACATAAAATAGTTTTAATTTTAGTTTTAAATTGTCGGACAGATTTACAATATCATCTGGTATTTTATTATAGAAGCGAATACAGTTAGTTCCCCATGAATGAATTGTTTACCTTACAAAGTCTAAACTTTGCGGGTGCGCTGTTTTATTTTTATTTCTAGTATTTATATTATGCATATCAGAATTCTTAGGAAATAGCAAATAGCATAGCATTCACTTTGTGTGAAAAGCGGGGGTCAAACAAAATGGCCGGTCACTGATTGATTCGCCATTTTTGTTTGACCCCCGCTTTGCGTGAAAGTGAATGGCGACGAGAGAGCTGGCTGCCTCGTGCTATAATATCGTATCTTAACCGTCTGTGACTCTCTTAACTTATATCAACCTGTGAATCAGGTCACTGAAAGACAACCCTTAGAAATTGTGTCTTTAGGGTTAAGATCAAACTTTAAGGCAAGGAGGACAGAGGTCTTCTGGATAAGCGTGATTCACTTTGAGCCTCGTCATCATTTTCTATTAGGTGATTTAAAAAATCAACATCCAAACTTTTTTTTCTCAAACAGCAGTTTTTCACGCCGAATTGGTTTAACTTCAACGTAAAAGGTTGGTAACTCCTCCAATTAAAAAATATAAAAGGTTGAGCGCCCCTGAGCGCACCTGATAGAACAATAAAGGTTGGGTTCGGTGCTAAGTGCACTCATTTTCTATAAATTGATTGTATTGGGTTAAAGGGTGGGAGCGAAGCTGCCTAGTTCTTTGATGTGTGGGATAAGTATTATCCCGAAAAACTTACTTGATTTTTTTTTTAAACAGCTCACATACGTCCCCACCGAGGGGCTCGAGCCTACCCTGAATTAGGGCGATTAGGCCTTAGTCGACCACGCTGGCCCAGTGCGGATTGGTTGACTTTACACACAACCTTTGAATTTCTTCGCAGGAGTGTGCAGGTTTCATCACGCGATGTTTCCCTTCACCGTAAGAGCGTCGAATAAACGTACATATGAATTCGAAATTCGAAAACACATAGGTACGTGGTGGGGACCGAACCCGCGTTTCCCGAACGGGAGGCAGCGGTCCTAGCCACTAGACCACCGACGTTCTCAGACACTTGAAATATTGAAAAAATACAAATAAAAAAGACATGGTGTCAACGAAAGATTCAAGAGAAGATTGAATGTAATGTCAGAACATAATAATTATTTTAGGAATAAGAGAAATATTTTTTTAGGAATTAACTTATTTATTAAATAATACGAATGGAACGCAGGGTAAAGCTGGCTACTCGCAGTACATATTTGAAAACATCTTGTATGTCTGGAAGAACACAATGCTATTTCCTAAGAATTCTGATATACATAATATAAATACTAGAAATAAAAATAAAATAGCGCACCCAAAGTTTAGACTGTGTACAGTTAATAATTCATTCATGGGGAACTGTATTCGCTTCTATAATAAAATACCAGTTGATATTGTAAATCTGTCCGATAGCCAATTTAAAGCTAAAATTAAAACTATTTTATGTTCTAAGGCCTATTATACGATAAATGATTACTTAGATGATAAAAACGTCTGGTCAACTGTTGTTCCAAATCAGCGGAGTAGATTGTAATTATGACTCATGTATGATTCTTTATATATTTAAAAGAAAAGTACAAAAGATACAATTCCTGTGGAGTTTCTTCTGGCCGTTCTTCTCCACAGAGGGCGTACACTGGTAGTGAACGTGCCATCCATGATAGCTTTGACGTCGAAAAATGATTTGTAAAAATCTTAATTCGAATAAAAAATTTTGACTTTGACTTTGACTTACTAAGGCTGGGATAAGGCTACTTTTTACCTTAAAAAAATGTTATTCTGGCAGGAAAATTATGTAAAGTTACCCAACACGAACTCAGCCATTTTTTTACTAATTCTGCTCCACAATCTGTACTCCACCTACTGGTAAGTTATTTATGTTTATGTAAGTATATTGTAGTATTTATACATATTGAGTAGGTATGTGTTTGTTATATTTGGGTAGGCATATATAAATGTATTTGTGTAGTCTATTTGTATGTATGTATGTATATATGTATTAATTAAGTATGTTAAATTCTAGTACACGTTCTTGTCATCCCACTTTAATTAAATGTCTCACAAAATACATTGGTTGGCTGGAAGAGATCTCTCTTTAGAGATAAGCTCGCCTTTGCTACAGCTATTAATAATGTCATTTCTGTATAGTGTACTATTGCAATAAAGAATATAATAAGTAGGAAAGAGAGCGATACATCATCGATCCACAATAGTGTCTATAGCAAGTGAATAATCCTAGTACAGCCATATCTTATGCCTTGCACCACAACCTAACCTCACATAACTAATTACCGACGCTGTTGAGGGTAGTCGGTGTAAAGTGGACCAGGTTGGGGTCTGAGCTTACATGGTTGCGTTAACAATATCCACATTATCCACATTATTCCATCATGTGGGTTGTAGAGCCACCAAATGCCACTGACTTGGCTCGTGTAACGACTAGAGAGCAGCCGGGACGAACGGCTTAACGTGCCTTCCGAAGCACGGAATCATCTTTCTTTTCGGAAAATCAGGTGATTCAGCCTGCAATGTCCTAACCGAACTGGGGAAAGTCTTATAAAGAGATTTTTGCTTGACAGTGTCCCCACCGGGAATCGAACCCGGAACCTCCGTAATGGGCGTCGAAATCTCGACCACTCGGCCACGAGGTTAAGCAGGTGACGGATGGGTGAAGGTAGTGGTTTTTATATAGATTGTCTTTTGTACTTCAAAAGGCACGTTTGGTCGTAAGGACAGAAGGACAAACTGTCATCTCAACTGGAAGCCAGAGATGCGGGAACAAAAACCAGAAAATGAAATGGTTACGCCAAAAACATAATATTTTTCAAATAGAATAAGTACTATTAACGCATTATTCATAATTTCTCAAAAATACATTACTATAAGTTCTTGATTTATTAAGTAAGTAGGTACTCTTTAAAAATACACGTCAATTAAATAATGACTTAATAATATGGGTTAAGTACATATTAAACGACATAACCGAGAACGATGCTAAAATTATTCATAAGTAAACCTTTACTACCGTGAAGTGGTTTAAAGGTGTAACATAAATAATAAAGTAGGACCTTTTATCATAAAGTACCTAGGGCGGTAAAGTTTAAGCTTATTATGAGTAAACAGAATGGTTGAAAGCAGACGTTTCGGAAGATTTACGGCCGACGAAACCTCGGCAAAAGGCCGAACCGTAAGCCTAGGGCTGCTCTTAACTCCCAAGGTGCGTAAATAACAGTTATATGAAGTACGTACTCCATGTAGCAGTGCAGTGCGTCGTCGTCCGTAGTCGTTAGGGACGCAGAATTTAATTTTATTACTATATTTAGTACTAGATTTCGCGCGTTTTGTGAGATTTTTTCGTGGGAATAAGACTTCCCCGACTGTCCTATGTGTTGGTTACAAACTATCTTCATTCCAAATTTTATCTAAACCCGTTGAGTACTTTAAGCGTGAAGGCTGAAAAACATCCAACATCTAAACATCCAAATATTTTTTCACATTTATAATAATTATGTGTGATGTGAAGTGTGAAAACGTTGTATTGAATATGACACTCTAACATTATTATAGCAGGTATAATAATAAGCCTTTAAATTTTGTATTTTATAGCGACACACGCATGAACATGAACGGCCCGTTACAGTCCACTGCTGGACTATGAGCCTCCTCCACTTAAGTGGAGGGTTTTGCCATAATCTCCACGCTTGGCAGGCGGGTTGGAGATCGCAGATTAAAAGGTTACTGTATCAGAGAGCGCTGCTGCCCGTTCCCTGTTCAATGTGTGGTCCCTAAGTCACCTCTTACGACACCCACGGGAAGAGTAGGGGTTGGTGACTAATGTATTCTACTCTGCTGTCACCACACGGCAACATGCGTGTTAACTAAAACTTATATAAACGTTAGTTTTCAATATTATACAAATTTTCAATATTCTCAAAAAGAAAAATCTTCATACAAATTGACTCGGTGAGCTGATGAGTTTATTTGAGTTTTTTTTTGAGATTTGGAAAAGTTCCAGTTCAAAAGTAGTTCAGTTCCATGTAAGTTTAGCTGAAGCATCGAATATACCTCTAGAATTCGAAAATCGAAAACGTTAACAAACGTTAACCAATACCTGCTACTTTGTATCCCAATGCATAGTCCAACTCTATTAACAGCTTACCCTATTTGGGTCAATCGGGGCACAGTGACCCGCTGATAATCACCTTATCAAGAAGAAGGGCTACGTTATAGCCGACTTTCCCCCTGCTACGACAACAGACCTTGTTTTAGCAAATTATTGGTCGCCAACCTAATAGGGTCACAAGTGTTGCTAGTGTTAGTTTATGGTCGAAATTTTGAGGGTGTCATAGTTAGGAGACGAAAATTGGTTACGTTTGTTATGGCTTGTCGTTACATTTGTTTGCCGTGTGGTGACGGCAGAGTAGAATACATTAATTGTCACCAACCCTTACTCTTCCTGTGGGTGTCGCAAGAGGCGACTTAGGGACTACACATTGAATAGGGAACGGGCAGCAGCGCTCTCTGATACAGTAACCTTTTAATCTGCGATCTGCAACCCGCCTGTCAAGCGTGGAGATTATGGCAAAACCAAACACTTAAGGGGAGGAGGCTCATAGTCCAGCAGTGGACTGTAACGGGCCGTTGATGTTTGATGTTATGGCTTGTCTATTTCCAAATTTTACTGGAACTGTTAGTGAAATGTAATCATCAATCATCAACAGCACGTCCCCACCGAAGGGCTCGAGCCTACCCTGAATTAGGACGGTTAGGAATTAAATCAAGCTTTTTTTATTTTTAACAAGTGTCACACGCTGTTATCGTCGCACAGTGTGAGATTTTGCCTAAGTTGCGGACATCCTTTGGACACCATTATGCGTCTTTTGGAAAGATAATATTCGAACAATTAGATAACTTCAAAAGATAATACTCAAACAATTAGATAATTTCAAAAGAGAATATTCAAACAATTAGATAATTTCAAAAGATAAAATTCGAACAATTACATAATTTCAAAAGATAATATTCGAACAATTAGATAACTTCAAAAGATAATACTCAAACAATTAGATAATTTCAAAAGATAATATTCGAACAATTAGATAATTTCAAAAGAGAATATTCGAACAATTAGATAATTTCAAAAGATAATATTCGAACCATTAGATAATTTCAAAAGATAATATTCGCGTCGTCATCATCTTAGCCAAAAGGATGGTTATACTAATGGTTATGCGTAAAGAGGTGAACATAGCTATAGCAGCATTTTTCAAGGGACCCTGTGATAGGAAAATAAATTTATACTTTACTACCATTTCAGGACAGAACCATGACAGAATGAGGAAAAAATTGGAACTGATTGACTGTACCCATAGGATTAGAAAATACAGCATGAAATTTACATCGTTTTGTTCCCGCCGTGTAGTGATAGTACCCGTCAAACTGAACAACATTTCACGAAAAAAAAAAATTCCTGTGACAAAAAATTTTTTGGTCTCTCCATTCAAAATGGGTCGGTCGGGAGTCTCACTTTGTATGGAGAAACCAAAAATTTTTTTGTCACAGGAATTTTTTTTTTCGTGAAAAGCTGTTCAGTTTGACGGGTACTATCACTACACGGCGGGAACAAAACGATGTAAATTTCACGGTGTATAACGTCAAGAAAGTAATCTGATATTTCATATTATTTAATCAATGTTTCCCTTCGGGTATCGTTCTCGTAGAGCCTGTTATGCTATTTAGTTTTAGGTTTTCTTTACATTTCACGTCGGTGGTCTAGCGGTTAGGGCCGCGGCCTCCCGTCCGTGAGACGCGGGTTCGATCCCCACCACGTACCAATGTGTTTTCGAATTTTGAATTCATATGTACGTTTATTCGACGCTCTTACGTTGAAGGAAAACATCGTGATGAAACCTGCACACTCCTGCGAAAAAATTCAAAGGTTGCATGTGAAGTCGACCAACCCGCACTGGGCCAGCGTGGTCGACTAAGGCCTAATCGCTCTAATTCAGGGTAGGCTCGAGCCCTTCGGTGGGGACGTATATGAGCTGTTCATGACTATGATGAATATAAATCTCTTAATTTGACTTTATTTAAAAGAAAACTATATGAATGGCTTAAGAAACAAAACTACTATAATGTTAAGGAATTTCTTGATTAATACTTAAAGATTACCTGTGTGTGTGTGTGTGTGTGATAAAGTGTGTTTTATTTGTTGCAGGCGGATGGGCGTCACCAATCTCCCAAAATCCAGACGTCTCGACCCTCACCCGAAATCGCCGCAGGTAAGCACCAAACACAACAACTGCTCGTATACCTACGTCCCCATCGAAGGGCTCGAGCTCCAGTTCCAGAAGAAAATCCACAGCGTTCGCATCTTCTGTACGTGTATATTGAAATATTGTTTATAAAGATACAACACTCTTCCGGCAGGTGGCGACAGCAGCATGACAGTGGCGCGCGGCGAGGGATCCCCCGAGCGGCTCGGCGGCGCTCTCCGGCGCCTTCACTACAAGGCGACGAGGCGCGCGCTCTCCGCGAGACACCACAACTCCTCCACCCCACCCAAGGTAAGATTGCACATCGAAATTCACAACTTGTCACAGGTCACCCGACCCCCCAGAAACTTCATAAACGACTCCTTCATCCCACTTAAGGTAACATACCTCTACATGAACAAATCCTCCACATAACCCAAGTTAACATGCCTCTACATGAACAACTCCTCCACCCAACCCAAGTTAGCATGCCTCTACATGAACAACTCCTCCACCCAACCTAAGGTAACATGCCTCTACATGAACAACTCCTCCACCCAACCTAAGTTAGCATGCCTCTACATGAACAACTCCTCCACCCAACCTAAGTTAACATGCCTCTACATGAACAACTCCTCCACCCAACCTAAGTTAGCATGCCTCTACATGAACAACTCCTCCACCCAACCCAAGTTAGCATGCCTCTACATGAACAACTCCTCCACCCAACCTAAGGTAACATGCCTCTACATGAACAACTCCTCCACCCAACCTAAGTTAGCATGCCTCTACATGAACAACTCCTCCACCCAACCTAAGTTAGCATGCCTCTACATGAACAACTCCTCCACCCAACCTAAGGTAACATGCCTCTACATGAACAACTCCTCCACCCAACCTAAGTTAGCATGCCTCTACATGAACAACTCGTCCACCCAACCTAAGTTAGCATGCCTCTACATGAACAACTCCTCCACCCAACCTAAGTTAGCATGCCTCTACATGAACAACTCCTCCACCCAACCTAAGGTAACATGCCTTTACATACACTACTACACCCAACCTAAGGTAACATGCCTCTACATGAACAACTCCTCCACCCAACCTAAGTTAACATGCCTCTACATGAACAACTCCTCCACCCAACCTAAGGTAACATGCCTTTACATACACTACTACACCCAACCTAAGGTAACATGCCTCTACATGAACAACTCCTCCACCCAACCTAAGTTAACATGCCTCTACATGAACAACTCCTCCACCCAACCTAAGGTAACATGCCTTTACATACACTACTACACCCAACCTAAGGTAACATGCCTCTACATGAACAACTCCTCCACCCAACCTAAGGTAACATGCCTTTACATACACTACTACACCCAACCTAAGTTAGCATGCCTCTACATGAACAACTCCTCCACCCAACCTAAGGTAACATGCCTTTACATACACTACTACACCCAACCTAAGGTAACATGCCTCTACATGAACAACTCCTCCACCAAACCTAAGTTAACATGCCTCTACATAAACAACTCCTCCACCCAACCTAAGTTAACATGCCTCTACATACACTACTACACCCAACCTAAGTTAACATGCCTCTATATGAACAACTCCTCCACCCCACCTAAGTAAAACGGGGGGCGGTAGCCAGATGGGCGGTAGCTATTAGAAGGGCACAACCGATTAATTATTGCAATTGGATTTATTATTCTTTAAGCACTATCACACAAAAAACCCGTCTACTCGGAAACGACGTGACGTCCCGAGTCAAAACTGCATAAAAGAACCATTCGTATTTCAAAATCTTTAAACTCTATCGAACTATACGAACAGCCAGTCCGCTCAAAGGACGCCGCTCCTTACATGCCGCGCCCCTATAAAACAAAAAATTACTTGAATGGTAATTTTTTGTATCACATATCAACAAAATTCCTCACTATTACAAACCTACCTAATGCGGATATCATTACAATATGGACACAAAATAGCAGACAGGAGCTACCTGTCAGCTGCGGCAATCATCTTAAACAAAAACATGTAAGAAGTTGATAAAAGAAAATGTTAAGTAAAATATGCTATGATCAAGATGTATTGCTGAAACCCTGCATAATAAAAACCGCAATAAAAAATCATACACAACTACTTGTGCCCATCTACATTCAAAGTCCAAAAGACAATTCTTTATAAATTTAGGCTAGTAAGAAACTAAACCTAACTGAAACAACCATAATCCTCATCCAAATTAACCAGGCAAAATCAACCCATAACTGCCCACAGTTAGGACTAGAATTAATAATGTAAATAAAAAAATACAAAATAGGCAGTCAAAGACTAATTTAAACTAGCCAAGAATACAAAAGAGTTGGAAGTTCAAGTATCTGCTCATCTTAATTTCTACCTATTCCCATCATAAGACATCAAAGCTAGAAGACTGCACCACCACCTAACCTTAACTGAAAACGCGAGGGGGAAAGCTTTTGAGCAACCAAGAGGCAGCAAGGTTGATGTCAAGGACCCAGCAAAGGTCCCCCAATAGCACTATGTGCCCACAAGGTTCGACATCAAACAGACTATCCCTTGAATACTCAGATATAAAACTAAAAATTGTTTACAGAATACCATTAGCAGAGTAGCAGATCTTGCACGAAGAGGTCATCCCCCACATTCACGAAGACATAATTATAAGATACAAAAAGAATCTGGAACTTATCACTGATTAAATAATCCACAAAAACACAAAAAACATTTTTATCTAAACAAACACTTTCCCTGACACTAGAAATGTCAACCTACATTTAAAAAAAAAAAAAAAAAACTGGCACTAGAAATGTCAACATACATTTAAAAAAAAAAAAACTGGCACTGGACTATCTTTGTGCCAAGTAATAAAAAGAACAGGCAAAGTGTCATGACACGATTCAGCCTAATTGGCCCCATATGCCAATGTGCCAACTGAGCCCATGCCCAACCATAACGAGTTTAGATAGCACTACCTACAATATTAAACACGTAAAGAAAAGGGTTTAAGCGTATTATGGTGGAAAACCAACGTTCGACCATTCCCATGTCCTAATTTCCTAACCAAATAGTTGTTATTAGCAAGTCTGCGCACAACGCGATAAGGCCCCTTATAAAATCGCGACAGTTTTGAACAAACCTTGGAAACTCTCTTAGGGTTGTACACTAGAACTAAACGACCTGGGTCAAAAGTTACGAACTTAACCTTTTTATCAAAATATCGCTTTTGCGTCCGTTGCGATTTAACAACTATCTTACTTCTAACGGCGATAGAGATACGGCGGCGGCGACGTCGGCGCCAAGAATTATCAGGCTTCTTACCGAGAACCACCGGCGATGCATATTCACTATGGGATTTTCTAATTACACTATTATCTAACATCTCCTCAACTTGCTCCCTAATAATTTGATGCTGTTCATGCGACGCTCTGTATGGCGCCTTGTGAACAGGAATCTCGTCGGGAGTATTTATCTCCACATCCAACAATGAACAAGAACCTAACTCTTTGGAATTGAAAGCGGACCGGTCCTCACAACAGGCCAGCGGGTCGTTCAGTTTACTTTTCTGATAGCGATTTAAATCTTTATCGACATCCAATGATTGGACCGAACTATCTTTCAAGTTCTCAGTGTCCAGAGACGCGCGAAGATTCTCCCCAAGGACTTCTGGTGAGTCCACAAAAAACACATAATCAGATTGCGACAGCTTCGGTATCTGAGCAGTAGCATGTATTACATCCAACGACGAGGTGACTTGCGCAGGCTTGCTCATAAAACTAACACAACACATATCTAAACGTACGACTTTCTGGCGGAAATCTATAGCAGCGTTATACTTGCACAAAAAGTCTTGACCTAAAATTACATTGGGCACTAACGCATTCACTATAACAAAGGTATGCACAAATAAATATGAATCAATCAAAAACTTTAATTCAATCAAACCATTAGTAACCAATTGTTGGCCATCTACCGCACGTACATATGGTGCCTCTTTATTCAACCTATCACATTTAATCACGCTACAGAGTTTATCAAACAACTCATTCGAAATCACGGAGACAGTCGCTCCGGTGTCCAACAGGGCTTCGGTTTCGTAGTTGGTGAACGACACCTTCACGATTGGCGAAGTTGGTCCAGAGGGAGCTTTAGTTGGACCAGAAGGAATTCCTCCCACCAGCGGGTGCATTTCGTTTGGGTGAACATTCCTCACATCACCAGTTGGTCGATTTCTTAGACTATATCGCTGTGTCCGCTCTTGCGACGACGGAGGAGTAGGCGAACGGCCTCTTCCAGCACCATACATAGGGTGCGCCTGCTGCTGCAAGGGCGGCGGCCTGACGGGTGTCTGCCACGGCGACTGCATCGACGATGCCGGCGAACTTTCACCACGCACGTCGCAATAACGACCACTACCACCCGCGCGGCCATTATCGCCCGATGATCTCGCGCACGACGAAGGAGACGCGATGGTTGCCGTGGTCAACTTGACCGGTAAATTTACCTCCGTGCTACTTTTATTAAAAAGGGCAAACAATTGCCTCGCTGACGATTTCAAATCCACAAGTTTTGTAAAAATCTGTCCCCCTAGAGACCTTTTGTTGTTATACGACATGCTTCTTAGGCATTGTTGAATAATAATCGAATCATCTACGATTTTGGCTGATCTGGCTAAGGCCTCTATTCTATAAACAAAATCAATTAAACTCTCGTTATACTCCTGCTTGGCAGAATAAAACAAGGATGCATAATCGACGAGAGGAGGAAACTCTTTCCTTAGGCTCTCGGCAAATTCCTCGAAGGTCTTCACGCCTTTGATCGAAGATTTGTAGAAAGACAGGGCTGGACCGGAGAGATAATTTTGGACCACTACGAGTTTAACCTGGTCGGTCCAGCCGTTCACTGCGGCGATTACGTCGAACTGGGACACGAATTCATCGGTCGTCGAGTTCAGGCCGTCGTACGACGTTGCCATTTTTAATAATAATTTTTGGACTTATCTAGAGATCGGAGCGTCGACTCGTCGTTCTTGCGCGACGATTTGCGCCTTAGGCGCTCTATTTGCTCGGTCGGGCTTGAGCTGCGGCACGTGCGGCTCGCCTGCTCAGTCAGGGCGGGAGGTATAGGCACCGCCGGACCTCGGGATCGAGGCGCTCCAGGCGCTCAGGAATAGCGCCTTCTCGTTCAATCGCCCGGCTCCTTCCGTGCGACGAATCTGAGGAACTATGCTAAAGCCTATGCGTAAAAACTCGCGGCAGCCTCCACCAAGTAAAACGGGGGGCGGTAGCCAGATGGGCGCTAGCTATTAGAAAGGCACAACCGATTAATTATTGCAATTGGATTTATTATTCTTTAAGCACTATCACACAAAAAACCCGTCTACTCGGAAACGACGTGACGTCCCGAGTCAAAACTGCAAAAAAGAACCATTCGTATTTCAAAATCTTTAAACTCTATCGAACTATACGAACAGCCAGTCCGCTCAAAGGAGGCCGCTCCTTACAGTAACATGCCTCTACATGAACAACTCCTCCACCCAACCTAAGTTAACATGCCTCTACATGAACAACTCCTCCACCCAACCTAAGTTAACATGCCTCTATATGAACAACTCCTCCACCCCACCTAAGTAAAACGGGGGGCGGTAGCCAGATGGGCGCTAGCTATTAGAAAGGCACAACCGATTAATTATTGCAATTGGATTTATTATTCTTTAAGCACTATCACACAAAAAACCCGTCTACTCGGAAACGACGTGACGTCCCGAGTCAAAACTGCAAAAAAGAACCATTCGTATTTCAAAATCTTTAAACTCTATCGAACTATACGAACAGCCAGTCCGCTCAAAGGAGGCCGCTCCTTACAGTAACATGCCTCTACATGAACAACTCCTCCACCCAACCTAAGTTAACATGCCTCTATATAAACAACTCCTCCACCCCACCTAAGGTAACATGCCTTTACAGAAACAAATTCTCCATCCCACTAACATGAGCAATACAAACAAAATTACTCCTAGCATAATCACAACTCTTCCAGAGCGACTTGTATCCACTATTTTTAAAACCAGTTAGAAATGGGGAAGCTAATGTAGTAACCAAATAGAGTGTATTAGGTAACGTTGTTACATTTGAATGGTTTAGATTAATATAGATTAAGCATTCGCTGCTGAAATTATAGAAACATAACCTCAATTCAGCTCTAATTGCCTTTTACCTTGAAGTAAACACAAGCTATGTGAATTAATATACGTATTAATACGTACGTTATACACTTAGGTAAATGAGCAAATAGGTAGGTATTATATCGCTAGTTTCTGTGTAGAATATCGACAGGTTTCGATCGAGTTGTTGAAACAATGTCGTACACCGCAAACTGTAATAAAGTATAATTACAGAGCGAATTCTGTATGTTTACCACAAACATTTGTGTGACTTATTGATTTGGTTACGTTGCTAGTGACTCGAACGTGACATATGCAGTGCGGAAAATGACGTTCGAAACAGGCACCTGTGGTTTAGCGAGAGAAAGAGATCATTTGACGGAGTTAGTTGTCGTTTCCCCCGTCAAGCGTTCGCCCGAACGGGGGAATCGACTATTTATAAAAAATCGTAATTTTTAAAGGGGCGTTTCACCCGAAGGTATTTTTATTGCTGATTTTGTACAGACAGCATAAAAATATGTTACAAAATCTATATTAGGAAAATGCATCGCTTTCAACACTGATCAGGGTAGTTAGGAGGGGGTGCTAAAATAACAATAGGGCACGTCTTATCGTTGCTGGATACTAGAAACCATCTTTTGTTATACTCCAATAGCCGAGCATCCATGTGGTATTTATGCCATGTGGTATTTTATAAGAGCAGCTGCGATTCTAAGCAGATACTATAATAATCACCTGAGTCTGTTTATCTATTGATTTAAAACGAAGTACTAATGATCGGTCGGTAAGTAGTAAAAAAAGAAAACCATTATATCCTTTTCGAGATTTAAAATATTATAAGATTTTGTTGCTGATGTTACTTTGTGTTTAAATGATAAAAAAAAGACCTTCGGGCGAAACGTCTCTTTAAAAATTACGTTTTTTTATAAATAGTCGTTTCCCCCGTTCGGGCGAACGCTTGACGGGGGAAACGACAACTAACTCATTTGACGTTGCAAATTCGATCTGATTGGTACGAGTATGTGTCCCTTGTAGGTCGCGTTTCTTGAATTTTTACACGTAATTGAAAAGAATTTTGCACAACAAACCCGTACGTATTTCAAGGGATTGTTTCTCTCTATCGTACATGGAAAAGGAAAAACGCGTTAGGCTCTCGAAGCGGAGACTCTTGGGCATTCGTTTTTGAGTCACTTAAAATTAAAATCACTTTGAAAACTCCCTATAGTTTGATTAGGTTAGGTTGGTCCGAAAAGAAAGATGATTCCGTCTTCGAAAATAGTCTTGACTTTGTCTTTGTTTGTTTTGTGTTCTGTAAATAAATGTCTTCCTATTCTTTTCAAAGCTTTAAAAGATCTCAAAAAGGATTGTTATTCCTTCCTAAATAAGTATACTTTTTCTAAAAATTTATGTTATGTAAAGTTACAAAATATGTTACGGCGTTTACAAAGTGTCCAATAAATTTTCTGCTAAGTGCCGGAACGTTTGTAGGTTGTAGTATAGGGCAACTGCTTGAACTTCTCAACGCGCCATCGATACTCAAAACAAAGTAACTGGGTCAAGTGTCGATTCGGCGGAAATTTGTTCATTGCCACATGGAAATCTTATTTTGGAGTTAAATTCAAATTGTTTATTTGCATGTCATAAACCAAAAGTTGTTACAAAAAATATGGGTAGTACAATATGACACCCTGTTGGGGCACAACAAAGAAATATAAACATGAATATGAGAAAGGGACTCATAATTTCTATCCACCTATTCTCGGCGCGCGCCGCGGCTATACGTAATTTGTGCCTATTCACTATATTTTTATCGGCCATGTATTCTTTAACAGTATAATAACATTTACTAGACAACAGATTTTTAACTGTTTGACAAATTTTAAGTCGTTGGTTTCGTTTCTTAGTTTCAGGTTGGTTTCAGGTAAATGATTATATATTTTTATAGACATGGCCATAGGACCGGACGAAAGGAGTTTTATCCGAGAAGGTGGTTGAATTAATAGTTTCTTGCGGAATGATCTTAAGCTATATTTAGTTGGAATGTCTTCACGTTTTGTAAAAAATTCAGGGTATTTATATTTAAAATTAAAAAGTATCGCCATTTTCGCTAGCAGGGAAATTGTCCCGAAATGCCCGAACCTTGACAACGTGCGGGTTGTTCGACTTCAAGCACAACCTTTGAATTTCTTCGCAGGAGTGTGCAGGTTTCATAGCGATGTTTTCCTTCACCTTAAGAGCGTCAAATAAACGTACATTGAATTCGAAATTCGAAAACACATTGGTACGTGGTGGGGATCGAACCCGCGTCTCCCGGAAGGGCGGCAGCGGCCCTAGCCACTAGACCACTGACGCTCTATCACGTCACACAAATATTAGGTCCTTACATATGAAATTGGCGTTTTGTATGGGAGGAACAAAAAGTCGAAAAATTTTTATATAGTATATTTATTTAATCAAAGTATGAGCCATTGTAATCTATGCACTTTTGCCATCTCATAGGTAGTTCATTGATCCCTTTACTAAAAAAACCATTCGGACGGGAATCAATAAAATCTTTGAAGGCGATTTGGACTGCCCCATCTGAGTTGAATTTTTTCCCTTGCAAGAAGTTATCCAAATTTCGAAAAAAATGGTAATCTGTTGGAGCAAGGTCCGGGGAGTACGGTGGATGCCTTAGACATTCCAATTGAAGCTCTTCTAATTTGCTAGCCGTCTGTTGTGCAGTGTGTGGTCTAGCGTTGTCGTGAAGCAGCAGTGGCGTAGAGCGATTGACCAGCCTCGGTTGTTTACCAGCTAGCTTTTCCATCATGGTTTGCAATTGCTGACAATAGTCATCTGCCGTAATCGTCTGGCCAGATTTGAGAAAACTGTAATGAACGACACCGGCGCTAGTCCACCAAACGCTTACAAGTAACTTTTTATTGGTCAATTTTCGCTTGGAGCAGGCTTTGGCTGGCTTGCCAGGGTCCAGCCATTGCGATGAGCGCTTCCGATTATCGTAGAGAATCCACTTTTCATCACAGGTAATGATTCGATTTAAAATCCCTTCGTTATTGTGCCGGTCAAGTAATGTAACGCAGCAGTTGACGCGCGTTTGCCGGTTTGCTTCACTCAATTCGTGAGGAACCCACCTTTCAAGTTTTTTAATCTTCCCAATTTGCTTCAAGTGGATTAAAACAGTTTTATCACTAACACCGAAGCCTGCAGCTAACTCGGACGTGGTTTGCGATGGATCCGCTTCCACAATAGCCTTCAATGCTTCATTATCAACTTGGGTCTCCGGCCGTCCACGGGGCTTGTTTTGCAGGTCGAAATTTTCAGAACGAAAACGTTGGAACCAAAAACGCACTGTGTTTTCTTTTGCGACACAACCGCCATACACATCATTAACCCTTCGAGCCGTTTCCGCAGCACTGGTGCCACGGTGGAACTCGTACTCGTAAATAACGCGATATTTCAAATTTTCCATTTTGTAAATCGAGCGATGCAAACAGAAAAAAGATAAGTAAAAAAACAAATGAATGACGGTTTACGAAACACAACTACATGTGGAAATAGCTGTATAAATTTGAATTTCGAATTCCTAACCAAATAGGAGAAATTTGTGATCAAAGTGGCCAGTACGACAAAACGCCAATTTCATATGTAAGGACCTAATATTATAAATGTGAAAATATATTTGGATGTTTGTTCCGCCTTCACGCTCAAAGTACTCAACGTATTTGGATGAAATTTGGAATGGATATAGTTTGTACCCTGGATTAACACATAGGATACTTTTTACGGGAAAATGTCTGATTCCCACGGAAAAATCTTACACAACGCAATCTTAGTAGTATAGAATAAAATTACGACGGCATAGTAGTAGACATTTCTATAATTTTTATGAACGAATGTTATTTTAATCTGTGGTTCATATAACATATTTAAAAGTAATTAGGTACACTAACATTATCACAATTTTCGGGTTTGTTACAACGGTTATATTTAATATTGTTACCTCGATATTTCGGAACGGTTACACGCTCCATGATCACCAGTAGACTGGTGTGGCGAGTGGACTGGACAGCTACCTAAGGACAGACATATCTGTCTACCCTCCACGAAAATCTTAAAACATATAAGTAATTAGGTCACTATTGGTTTTAGCTTTTTCCAATTTCAGTTTCAATTACTGGATTATAATTAGTTTTGCATTGTGTACCTAAGCGATCGTTACTAGAGGTAGGTACTACTCTTATTTTATTTTTATAGGAGAACCAACAGTTATTAAAAGTGCAATAGATAAAGGATAAGACAAAAATGATTTTATTCGAAGTTAGATTTCAATCAATCAATCAGCCCATTACAGTCCACTGCTGGACTGCTGCCTCCCCAAGGGTACGCCAAAGCGCACTGTGATAAGATTACCTTATCACAGTGTCACGCCTAGTACCGATCAGATAGTTAGGCCCTCTCTCTCCCGTGAGGCACGTAGTATAATGGTAATTACGTAGTGTCTACTATATAAGAGTACTGTTATAGTGAATAAAGGAGATTAGTGTACAGCAGAGACTGAGTGATTCATTTGTACCTTTCCTCGGCTACATCCCACGACCATATTACAGCACGATACCCGCTTTCCTCATCCAGCCACCACCAGCGAATTTCCTCAGGTCATCAGTCCACCTGGCAGGGGGGCATTTGTCCCTAGTAGGTCCACTACAAGTGTACGCTCACTGTGGAGAAGAACGGCCGGAAGAAACTCCATAGGATTCGTATCTTCTGCACTTAAAAAAAATATTGTTTACAATAGTCAGTAAATATTCTTAATGTTTCCTGTGCCGGGCTGGAGCATCCGGACACCAACCCTCTTTGTCATTAAAATTGTCATCTAACTTAGTAAGCTTTATTACAAAGCGTCTTTTTAACAAAAGTGGACTTACACCGTGCCGTGTGGTGACGGCAGAGTAGAATACATTTGTCACCAACCCCTACTCTTCCCGTGGGTGTCGTAAGAGGCGACTTAGGGACTACACATTGAACAGGGAACGGGCAGCAGCGCTCTCTGATACAGTAACCTTTTAATCTGCGATCTCCAACCCGCCTGCCAAGCGTGGAGATTATGGCAAAACCAAACTCTTAAGTGGAGAAGGCTCATAGTCCAGCAGTGGACTGTAACGGGCCGTTTTGATTTGAATTGGATTGGACTTACACCCGCCATTCTGACGCATACAAATTCTTAAACCTTTTTTCTGGAAAAACTAAGATCTCATCTGATATTTTGTTATTCTACTCCCTATTTGGTTAAACTACTATATTTATTAGGTTAATTTACACTACAGAAACGCAGTCTTTTGTTTAAAAAAACTGCTGCTACAGTGAGTTACAACTTAACCTGGTTAAGCTGCTTATAGTAAGTAGGTCCGGTCTATTTCGACAGCTACATGCTACTTGCCGAGTTTAGTTAACGGATTATGTTACACGCCACTGTACGATGTCAACATCAACAGCTTATATACGTACCCACTGAGGGGCTCGAGCCTACCCTCAATTAGGGCGTTTGGGCCTTATTCGACCACGCTGGCCCAACATGTACACTCAAGTACTGGCTGGTACAGTGTATATGAGTGCTAAATTGCTAATTGACCGAGCGAGCGCGAAGTGTCTCCGTTTCAGCTTGGTCAAAATTGCTTTTGTATGTCCATCTGTCTATCTGTTTGTTCTCATCTACAGGTCGCGTTTCTCAACCGATTCTCGTGAAATTTTGTAAGCAGATTAGATAAAATATAAATATTTTTATTGTCGAGTCGGTTTTCGGAAATTAATTTTTTTTTTTATTTATTTATTTATTTACGTAGTTACGAGGGCTGAAAACGTAAAAAAAAACATAAATCAGTTATTTAAAATAAAAATACACTCGCAAGGTCTACAGCTGACAGAACCACTAGTATAAAATGGTCTTTTAGGGCTAATTTACACTTTGGTAATGGAGAGGGCTATGCTTGGTATTTCTCTGCGAGATCGAATCAGAAATGAGGAGATCCGTAGAAGAACCAAAGTTGCTAACATAGCTCGTAGGATAAGCAAGCTGAAGTGGCAATGGGCAGGCCACATAGCGCGAAGATCGGATCGCCGATGGGGCAAGAAAATCCTTGAATGGAGACCACGTACTGGCAAGCGCAGTGTGGGACGGCCACCTATGAGATGGACCGACGACCTGGTGAGGATCGCTGGGTCTCGTTGGATGCAGGTGGCTATGGACTATGGACCGGTCGCTCTGGAGTGCGATTGGAGAGGCCTATGTTCAGCAAAAGACTTTAACAGGCTGAAATGATGATGATGATGATGATGAAGCAGTAAGATACTACTTTACCCAATAAAGTAGTAGATGAATAGATGCCCGGCCTTCCGAAGCACGGAATCATAATTAATTTTCGGGCAATCAGCTGATTTCGGTCCTAACTTGACTAGACAGTTTCATAAAGTGATTTTGACAGCGTGTCCGAACCAGGAACCTCCGAAAACCGAGAACTCTATACCGCTCAATCACGAAGGCTGTTGTTATATCCAATAACCCTGTTATATTTGAACAGACTGTACTAGTGACGTTGCGAGTATCGCTTCACACTAATATTATAAATGTGAAGATATATTTGTATGTTTGGATGTTTGTTCCGCTTTCACGCCTTAACTATTAAACGGATTAGGATGAAATTTGGAATGGAGATAGTTTGTAACGTGAATTAACACATAGGATACTTTTTACGGGAAAAAGTCTTATTTCCACGGGAAAATCTTACGCAACGCGAGCGTAGCCGTGGGCAGACCGCTAGTCTATAGTAAAATAATTGGATTTCGTCCTCACGACGACACGACATAGATTAAATATAGGATCGCCAGCAAGGAATTTTCTGAAATTCAATATCGATGGCCGCCGGACTTGATTTAATAAACTTTAAGGTGTATAGTTGAGGGTAGATGATGAACAATTTAAAACAGTACTCATCTTTTTATTAAATGTTGCCCTCATCAATGTTGCAATCATCATCATCATCATCGTGAGGATTGTAAAGTCAACAACCGACCTCACAAACCCTGGTGTCAGTGTTATAGAGCCGCCAAAGGCCATTGACTTGGTTCGTGTAACGACTAGATAGTAGCCGGGTCCAACGGCTTAACGTGCCTTCCGAAGCACGGAATCATCTTTCTTTTCGGACAATCAGGTGAAACAGCCTGCAATGTCCCAACTAAACTGGGAAAAGTTTCACCAAGTGGTTTTTGCTTGACAGTGTGCCCACGAGGCGAAATCTCGACCACTCGACCATGGAGGCTGTCTAAAACAATGAAAAACTTTTTTGTCATCAATTCAGTCGAAAGACAAGAGATCAAGTCTGTTAAACTTTCTCAGCTAAAATTCTTAGCTAATTTTGATGAAATTTGGTACAAAGATAGTTTAGGAACCAAGGCCGGACGTGGGCTATAAATTAACAGACTGCATATTACATGTGGATTATCTATCTGTAGTATAATAATTTAAACTATATTCAATCAATCAGCCTATTGCAGTCCACTGCTTGACTGCTGCCTCCCCAAGGGCACGCCAAAGTGCACGATCACCCGCTTTCCTCATCCAGCCACCACCAGCGACCTTCCTCAGGTCACCAGGTGGCGTCTCAAACTACGTTTCCCGAGACGTGATCTCCATTCGAGAACCCGTCTGCTTCAACGCTCATCGGTTCTACGACAGACGTGGCCAGCCCACTGCCACTTCATGAATCCACACAAATAACGGTCTCTGCCGTGGATTTTGACACAGTGTTGTACCAATAGCCGTAGTATGAAGCCAGTTTCAAATAAGCATTATAATTAGTTATTAGTAACAAGTTTTTGTAAAAGCTACGTCTTCCCCTATTTATTTGTGTGATTAAATATTATTTCAAGAGAATATGCATAAAAAAATATTCGTTTTTTTCATAGTTCATCTGAAAGTATACAAAAATAGAATACTGACAGTCAGAACAGAATCAAAATTGATCGAAAAACAAACTAGATACAACATTATTAAACAAATATATCTGTCTCTCTTTTCATCATCAACGAAAACAAAATTTTCTATGGCGGATATATGGCCCGCATGACCAATGACGTCAATGGTCATGTCGGACCTCTCTGTCTAACCATCAACTTTGAAGCCTTATAACTTTGTTTCTGAGCAAGATTTTTGAAAAAATATTTTTTATGTGTTTATCTGGTACTTGAAATATTTAGATTAATGAATTTAAAAATTTACATACATACATACATACATTCGTTTACCACAGTACACACTTTTCGGAAAAACCTAGAAATATCATAAAACACTCTACAGTTATCACGTATCGTGGCAGAAATCGGAAAGTTCTCAAAAGTTATTTTTGACCCTTTTCTGCAATTTTACTGGACTTTACAGGCTGCTAATGAAAAAAAACTTCCCAGAAATAGAAGTTTATATTAATTACGATATTTTTGTTGACTATTCCAAGTTTTTGGTAGTGTAGTAGGGGTGCCATAATTAATTAGCAAGTTGCTTGACGTCCATGATCGATTTGAGTTGAGCGAATAATTCCAAATCAATCTGTTTGTAGCACTGTTGTGGTTATACGGAAGTAAGTAAGTAAGTAACACTTTATTGCATAACACATATGGGACATATAAAGAAAACATTATTATAAAATGTGCGCAAAGGCGGCCTTATCGCTAATAGCGATCTCTTCCAGACAACCTTTCTTTTATTGAGGAACAGTGTACGGAAACGGAGTAGTAAGTGCGTGAAGGAAATGTACAGTTACTTTAACCTATAACTATGATATATAGACAAATATAGTAAATATATAAATACAATATACAATACATAGCATAATACATACACATATTATATACAGATACACACACACACAAATATATATACACACAGATATACTTACATATGCAATATATACCTTCATAGATACTTAAACAATATATAGCTAGACAAACAAGAATACATAAATAAAATAATACCTACACACTACAATTAAATTCGTAGCCTACCTACATACATACATATCTGAATACATACACACACTAAGCATAAAACGAACTGAGTTTGTAACCCAGCAGCTGCCACGACAGGCCTGCTGGCCGCACCATGATAGATAGTAGTTTGAAGGTGGTGAAGATGAGGTAGAAGATGTAGTTGTAGAGAGGTAGCGTGGCAGAAGAAAATAGGGTTCAGTCCAGATGGTTGAATTGCAGTCCAAATTAACGTAACACTTAAAAAGCCTACTTTCAAATAAAATCAATAAAATACGGTTAATAAGATGATCACAGTCTGACGACTTGAGTTGGAATCACAATGAATAAGTAATGTACGATGGAATGAGGTAATTTTGATGAAAATGACAGAGCCGAAACGGATGGATTCGATATTTGAAAATAAATTTAAAATAAATGATGAAACTGCCAGTACTTAAAAGTACTGAATTGCCAGAAACAAAATACAAGAAGAAGGTAAGATAGCACAAGATACTGCTACAAGTTTATTTGGGAATTGGGTGAATTGGGTTAGTTAGTTAGTTAGTTGGTGGGCTTCCGTTTCCGCAATTAGACTCTGAATTGGTCCGTTTTACGTTCGGTTTTGGCTGGTTACTCCAACCAGCCCAGCTCCTTCCAGAAGCTCAGAAGCCTCCTGGGACTGTCACAGGCTTCGCGGAGCGACCCCACATTCTGGAGGATTTTTGCCCGTTGGTCAGTCAACCCTACGCATTCCAGGACTACGTGGGTGACCGTTTCTTCTGCTTCCGGACATCCTCTGCATAGAGGGCTGTCCGTCGCGCCGATGGTGAATAGGTGTTTATTGAGAGGTATGTGACCTGTTAAACTGCCTACCACTATTCGGAGGTTTTTACGGTTTAGGCTGAGAAGTCTGTGTGTTAGTCTCGGCGATAGTGTTGGGATCACCGCCTTCGACTGTCTGCAGCTTGTTAGACTAGCCCATTGGGCGTTGTGTTCGTCCCGGGTAATGTTGCGCAGCCATGTTCTCAGTTGGCTGAACGGTATCGGCAGGAGAGGCTCAGGGAGCCAACACCGGAGCCTCCGATCCCCTTCTAGCCAGTTCATCAGCCGCATCATTACCCAGTGATCCGCTGTGTCCTTTTATCCATTGAAGGATGACCTTATTCTTTGCACATACTCGTTCTAAGGCTAAGTGACACTTGAAGATAAGCACTGAGCTGCAGATGTTGCCTCGAAGTGCTTGGAGCACAGCCACAGCCAGCCAGGGTGAATTGGGTGATATGGATATTTGTTTTTTGAGATCCCATATCGCACTCTACGAGAACATTCTATTATTCGATTCTACCAGATCAGAAGCGGGAAATTTTCAAGATTCAAGATTAAATGCGAAGTAAAAGGCCGAAGTTTACTTTTACTGATTAAACTCTAATGAAGGAGGCAGGATTAGATTCTGTAAGTCTTTTTACGGTTAAAGTGTTTTTATTTTTTAATTAAAAAAGTTTATTGGCCGGTATTCTTTTGATTGGTTTAATACTTCCAAAAAGTGGCTTTTAAAAGCTTTACGGCGCGCTAATGAATTAAAAAGGCAAAGGATATTTTTAAAGGTGAATAAACATTTTAGCCTTCCGTCATCAACAGCTCATATACAACCCCACCGAGGGGCTCGAGCCTACCCTGAATTAGGGCGATTAGGCCTTAGTCAACCACGCTGGCCCAGTGCGGGATGGCCGACTTCACACAAAACCTTTTGAATTTCTTCGCAGGAGTGTGCAGGTTTCATCACGACGTTTTCCTTCACCGTAAGAGCGTCGAATAAACGTATATATGAATTCGAAATTCGAAAACACATTGATACGTGGCGTGGTGGGGATCGACCCCGCGTCTCCCGGACGGGAGGCAGCGGCCCTATGCCACTAGACCACCGACGTATTATTAAGTTACTATGTTGGTTATATCAGCTCATAATTCCACAGCTATAGGCTATGGATGGATAGGCTCCACTATCCTTACTAGTATTTTAAATGCGAAAGTTTGTATCTGATATGGATGTTTGTTACTCTTTCACGCAACAACTACTGAACGGGTTGGGATGAAATTTGGAATGGAGATAGTTTGTAACCTGGATTAACACATAGGATACTTTTTGCGGGAAAAAGTCTTATTCCCACGGGAAAATATTACATAATGCGAGCTAGTAGGGCGCGAGCGGCGAACGATGGTGTAATTGTACGAAGCTACTGCTAGCTACTATTTAGAGTTTTGGTTAACAGCCCTGTCGGCCCAACAGTGTTGGGGTTTATCTTTGACCTAGTTTTGTTATCTTCGGCAAATATTTAGTTGGTGGCTTGCTCGAACACAGAGAATGCAGTGAGGTCTTTGCACAGATATTAACTTGTTGAAATTACCTATATTGTGTTTCAGATTCAGTTAATATTACTTGTCCTCTAAAAAGACCTATAAAATGGTGTAATTTTTACCACAATTTTAATCGAAGCCATTTTTTGGTTATAAATTATTTAATTTTCACTGTAACACTATTATTTTGCGTGGTCGACTAAGGGTCGGGCCACACCTATCGACGGCGATCGACAGTTTGTCTATACAAAACGCGCGCGAAGTATGGAAATCCTTTCGCATCATTCGCCGCGTCCGATGCGAAAGGATTTCCATACTTCGCTGCTCCATGTCCACAAGTCGACCTGGACATGATCTATCGAGGTAGGTAACAATATTAATTTTATTACCGTGGTAACAAACCCGAAAATTGTGTAAATTTTTCTTAAATATCTTCTATATTTAGCCAATTACAATTTTATTATTAATTTTAGATTTTAGATACTTAAATTGTATGGCGTAAAAAAGAAGAGGGTAGACGTAGACTGATTCTTAAATTGCGTACAAAATCAAGGATACCGAACTTTGAGATAGAATCTATGATCAATTTAATCCAAAATCGTCGAAAGCTATCAAACCACAGATTAAAATTTAAAGGAGATAGCCATTAAAAATTCCGGGCATATTTCGGCCCAACACCGGTATCCGTGCGAAGTTGGATGAGACAAGTTCTGTTCAATTAATACTTAATTTTAGGGGGAAGTTTTGACTAGGGCTGTCCTTTGACGTAAAATCACCGAAATGGATTTAAATCCATAAAAAAAAAACTATTCAAAAAATCATCAAATAAAAAAAAGAAATCATTCGGTGTATTAGACGCGTTAAATCGCACTTAACGGTGGTTTATCATTGCTGATCGTAACGGGTTTAAAATTGAAACTTTCTACTGAAAATAAACTTATATTTTCAACTGTGTTGCCACTAGGTTTGTAAGGTTGGTTACTTTACAACCCATCATCATCATCATCAGCTCATACACGTCCCCGCTAGAGCCTACCCTGAACTAGGGCGATTAGACCTTAATCGACCATGCGCTGGCCCAGTGCGTGTTGGTCGACTTAACACACAACCTTTGACTTTATTCGTGTATTTCGGATCTAAGTGATGTAATAACATCCTATGGAAATAAATGATTTTGATTTTGACTTTGAGTTTGTAGGTTTCATCACGATGTTTTCCTTTACCGTAAGAGCGTCGAATAAACGTACATAATATGAATTTGAAATTAGAGAACACTTTGGTACGTGGTGGGGATCGAACCCGTGTCTCCCGGACGGAAGACTGCGGTCCGAACCACTAGACCACCGACGCTCTCTACAACCCATACGATGAAGAAAAACTATGTTGCCACACTTGCCACCTAGGTCTGTAAGGTCGGTTACCTTACCTGCCGCACGATGAAGAAGAACAGTGATGCCAACTTGAAAAAAACGCTTTGTTACGCTTTTACGGCTCTACTTCTGAACCGATTTTGATGCAATTTAGTACAAATATTATTTAGGTAAAGATTGGTGCCAAAAGACGAAAATAGACTTTTACCGCAAAAAAATGTCTTATCCCTGTGGTGTAACCTTACCCTAATGAAACAGTGATTCAGCCGTGAAAGAACAGACAGACAAACAGACAGAGTTCCTTTGGCATATGTATGTATTACAGTGGCGAAGGTGAAATTTTGACAAAGGTAAGACGAAAGAGCGCGGCCTACTGACTGGATGAAAACGGACTGAAAATCTACCCTCATTTTAACTTTATTTTGTGTCTTTCTAATTAAGCATTTGGCTATTTTCATATATTTAACTGACATAGCCTTATTATTAATGTTTAAAATTCATATCTTTATCTTGTGTTTCCATATTTGTCATTTTATTGATTTGATAATATTATTTGCATTGTTAATCAAGTTGTGTTATTTATTTGTTCGTGTATTTTAATTTGAATATTTAAGTTTGAATTTGTTAATTTAATTGATTGATTGTTCTCATCGCGTATTTCCAACACAATGTAATATATTGTTTGAGGAATAATAAATAATAAGTATTTCACCTCGTTGACTTTGCGTACGAGTATTACTTAATATAATACAGGTAGTACCTGTTAATCACCACTGCATGCGGTGATAACCTATAAATAACCTCCTGAGACCTGGCGTTCTATAATTAGCACATACTTAGTTTTAAAGTTCAGACCTGAAGTTTGAAAGTAATACTTCGCATTAACGCCTAACGTGCTATTTGTAGCACCAACTATTGTCTCCCAATTTCGAAGGCAATTTTTATATTAATGGCAACACCGTTAATAAAAGTTAGCTAGTTAGTTAGTTAGTTTAGTACCTGGGACAATTATAATATTATGACCGATACTTTACAACCACAAAATTAGCAGAAGAGCTTCTTTTTAAAGGCCTCAGATCAGCAGGCACCCTAATAACAAACATAATTCCTACACAAACTCGAGACTTATTAGAATCTGACAACAATTTGAAAAAAAAGGAAGAGGCTCCTTTCAAGTATTGACCAACAATGACAAAACACTGGCCATAACAAAATTGATGGATAACAAACCCGTTTTGATTGTCGTACTTCTTAAAAACCGAACGTGCTATATTTAGAACAAAATATATCAATATAGTTTTCATTGGAAGTGGTATTAAATGAGTCATACATATGTAGAAAAATACGTACCAACAGATAAATTATCGAAAATATAAAATACAGAACATTTTGTGCTCCGGTCTAAAGCCCAACTTTTGTTCGTTCTATATATAGTACGTTAGGTTTTAACGTGTACATGTATTTCGGGTAGTCAGGTCTCAGGAGGTGGCACCACTTTAGCATGTTAACTTTTGTTATTCTTTTTATATTTATATGTATCAAGTGAGTGTCTTGTTGGTTGCCCTAAATAAATAGAATAAAATAAATGAGATGCTTTTTGTTTTCAAAACTATATAATTGTGAGTTAAATAATGCCGGACACGTACTAATTGAATTTATTTAATCACTTTACCTCCCTATACAAATCCCAATTTAACCAATCACACAACAACACACTACAAAAATAAAAACCGTGCCGTCACAGTGCGACCTAGACGATCGAGGGAAGCGCAAGATACATTGACGTGCTTGCAGAGCGCCGTCCGCCTCGACTTGTGTTAAAGAAAACAATGTACTCGTATCTTGCGCTCGCGTGTTTTTTCATAAACGTAGCATTAGAGGCTGTTGGAGCCTAAGATTTCAGTCGTGCGTCGCCGGAGCGATTGTCTTTTATTACAAGCTTTTTACAAGCTTTTATTTAGTTTCACCTGTCCCGTTGTCTGTCTGTCTGTAATCAAATCTTGCAAGTTAAATTTGATCCACTTCCCAGTTTCCGATTGAGCTGAAATTTTGCATTCATGTATAAATCGGATGACAATGCAATATTATGGTACCTTGGAGCTGGTCTGATGATGGAGACGGAAGGTGGCCATAGGAACTCCTCTAATACAGAACACAACCTAGTCGTGTTTGGGTTCGTTAGATTTGTCTTAACAAGATCCAGTCCCAATTTTATAAATAATAAAAGCGTGTTACATTTTGATGGTATAATTAAGCTATCACAATGTAACACGCTTTTTTATTTATAAAATTGGGACTGTAATAAAAACGGGAAGATTTAATAATTAAGGTGTAAAGTTTTGGTGTTAAAAATATATGATTACGATATGGAATTATTTTGTCGTAGACGAAGAAGCTTAATTATCGTTAAAGGTTACAATGAACTTATAAAGTGTTATACTTCTAATTAGAGTTAATTTATTTTTAACTTTTTAGTTCATTTTCTTAACAAATAATAAAAGCTTGTTTTTAAAAAAGGTTTTTTAGTTTCACCTGTCCCGTTGTCTGTCTGTAATCAAATCTTGCAAGTTAAATTTGATCCACTTCCCAGTTTCCGATTGAGCTGAAATTTTGCATTCATGTATAAATCGGATGACAATGCAATATTATGGTACCTTGAAGCTGGTCTGATGATGGAGACGGAAGGTGGCCATAAGAACTCCTCTAATACAGAACACAACCTAGTCGTGTTTGGGTTCGTTAGATTTGTCTTAACAAGATCTTTAGCCATACGTGATATCCAGGGTCTCATGATGGAGCCGGAAGGTGACCACAGGAACTCCTTAAATACACAACACAACCTAGTCGTGTTTGGGCTTGTTGGTTTTGTCTTAACAAGATCTTTAGTCATACGTGATGTTCAGGGTCTCATGATGGAGCCGGAAGGTGGCCACAGGAACTCCACAAATACACAACATAACTTAGTCATGTTTGGGTTTGTTGGATTTGTCTTGACTAGATCTTCAGTCCTACGTGATGTCCAGGGTCTCATGATGGAGCCGGAAGGTGGCCACAGGAACTCCTTAAATACACAACACAACCTAGTCGTGTTTGGGCTTGTTGGTTTTGTCTTAACAAGATCTTTAGCCATACGTGATATCCAGGGTCTCATGATGGAGCCGGAAGGTGGCCACAGGAACTCCTTAAATACACAACACAACCTAGTCGTGTTTGGGCTTGTTGGTTTTGTCTTAACAAGATCTTTAGTCATACGTGATGTTCAGGGTCTCATGATGGAGCCGGAAGGTGGCCACAGGAACTCCACAAATACACAACATAACATTGTCGTGTTTGGGCTTGTTGGATTGGTATTGACGAATACTTTGATACTAAATGGTAACCAGAGTCTGATGATGGAGCTGGAAGGTGGCCATAGGAACTCCGTTATTAAACGACGCAACCCCACCGAGTTTGGGCCCATTTGATTCGTCTTGACGAGTACTTTGATACTACATGGTAACCAGGGTCTGATGATGGAGCTGGAAGGTGGCCATAGGAACTCCGTAACGACGCAACTCCATCGAGTTTAGGCCCATTTGATTCGTCTTGTCGAGTACTTTGATACTATATGGTAACCTGGGTCTGATGATGGAGCTGGAAGGTGGTCATAGGAACTCCGTAATTAAATGACGCAACCCGAATACCATCGGTTCGCGTAGACTTTGGTAAGGATGGCATTCACATAATACAGCCCAAATCAATTCAATTTTCTGCTAAATTTAATTACGGCACAACTGAAAGAAGAATGCAGGGAACTACTGTAGATCATGCTGTTATTTATCTAGGCTCTTAATTATTTGCTGCTGGTCAAGCTTATGTGGCTTTAAGCAGAGTTAAGTCTTTAGCAGGACTTCGAATTGAAGAACTTGACTGCTCCAAGTTGAACTCGAAGAAACCTAGTAATGTTGATACATTAAAAGAAATGGATAGAATGAGAAATGTTACAAATAACTAACTAGTGATTACATAACTAATTTAAACATTATTTTACCCTACTACAAACAAAAAAACTGAAATATTTAAATATAAATAAAATACATAAACTTTAAGTGCTCAAAGCAGCACATTATTATGTGAACGTACTACGGACTACATAACGGAAAAACACTGCTACGCGCTACTACCTACGTCGTAGTAAATCTCCAATTAAACATACTAAAAAGTTAAAAATAAAAGAAAAAAAACCTTTTTTAAAAACAAGCTTTTATTATTTGTTAAGAAAATGAACTAAAAAGTTAAAAATAAATTAACTCTAATTAGAAGTATAACACTTTATAAGTTCATTGTGACCTTTAACGATAATTAAGCTTCTTCGTCTACGACAAAATAATTCCATAACGTAATCATATATTTTTAACACCAAAACTTTACACCTTAATTATTCAATCTTCCCGTTTTTATTACAGTCTCAATTTTATAAATAAAAAAGCGTGTTACATTGTGATAGCTTAATTATACCATCAAAATGTAACACGCTTTTATTATTTATAAAATTGAGACTAATAAAAACGGGAAGATTTAATAATTAAGGTGTAAAGTTTTGGTGTTAAAAATATATGATTACGATATGGAATTATTTTGTTGTAGACAAAGAAGCTTAATTATCGTTAAAGGTTACAATGAACTTATAAAGTGTTATACTTCTAATTAGAGTTAATTTATTTTTAACTTTTTAGTTCATTTTCTTAACAAATAATAAAAGCTTGTTTTTAAAAAAGGTTTTTTTTCTTTTATTTCCTCTGAGGTTGGAGCGGATTTCTGAAAGGTAAGCCGATGGGAATCGTGTTGTATGGACCCCTCGCCACTGTTATGTTATTACACCATTATTATGGGTAACATCCCAACCCTAACCCAAACTCCGTCAATGTTGAAAATTTAAAGAGATAATAGTCTAAATTAAATTGTTCCACGTTTCCAAAGATTGCTCACGGTTTGGCCATTAAAACTGGGATAAATAACCCTAATAGGTTTCCATTTCAGTTGAGGGAATTAACGAAGTTTTTAATGAATCCCAACCAGTCCCAAGTTCTTGGGTTTTATTTAACACGGGCAACAACGCATCAAGGTGTACTTAAGCACTGAATTAATATTGTTCTACTGTAAAGAATGCCCCACCCCCCCCCCCCCCCGCCAATACACACGTTTTGAGAATAGGACTTTTTGAGAAAAGGACATTTTGAGCTGAGACGCGTCAACGTACTTATTCCACTACGAAAAAAAAATTGATCTAATATTGGTGTCTATTCCCGCAGTGAAACTAAATTTAAATTTAATATTAGTCTTGTCACTTTCTGACCCACGACCATGAAAAAGGACGGGAGATTGTCGGCTCTTTTGAACGTCTCTTATGTCACAAACGTCAATTTTAAGCAGGACGTCAAAACTTGACATTTGCACTATAAAATTTGGCGCTCACAATGGTTCAACATCTCCTGTCCTTTTTCATCGGAAAGTGTCACGACTAAGATAAAATTTAAATTTAGTGCTATATCTTAGGCAATAAAGGATAAGGAAAGCGGGCGATCGTGCGTTTTGGCGTTTTAGGTTAAGTAGGTCAGCCTCCGTGGCCGAGTGGTCGAGATTTCGACGCCCATTGCGGAGGTACCGTCCGGGTTCGATTCCCGGTGGGGACACTGTCAAGCAAAAATCTCTTTGTGAGACTTTCCCCAGTTTGGTTAATACATTGCAGGCTGAATCACCTGATTGTCCGAAAAGAAAGATGATTCCGTGCTTCGGAAGGCACGTTAAGCCGTGGTCCCGGCTACTATCTAGTCGTTACATAAGCCAAGTCAGTGGCCTTTGGCGGCCCTATAACACTGACACCAGGGTTTGTGAGGTCGGTTGTCGACATAAAACGCTTAACCTCCTCTTTAAAAGTCGGTTTAAAATTAAAAGCTTCGTTAATACGCGACCTTTTAATTTTGGATGTAGATCATTATCGTTCCGAAACCTCAAACCTTCATCAACGCTAAATAAATTATTTATATGAACAAACGA
Source organism: Carpatolechia fugitivella (assembly GCA_951230895.1). Classification (NCBI taxonomy): domain Eukaryota; kingdom Metazoa; phylum Arthropoda; class Insecta; order Lepidoptera; family Gelechiidae; genus Carpatolechia; species Carpatolechia fugitivella. The sequence continues at coordinate 11,570,156 of OX579665.1, forward strand.
AAACACGATACCTTTTCAACGTGGAAAATAATATTTTGTATAGGATAACATAATTCTGAAACCTGCAAATATACGGGGTTATACATAAAAGAAAAAAAGCTCGTGCTAAAAAAAGAACCGCGCTGTTTTAAAAAAACCGTTGACCGTTGAGGGCTTTAAATACAGGGTGTCTGAAAAAAAAACAAAAACTGACACAATTAATCGCGCATTTTCATCGCTTATTTACATAGTTCAATATCAAATCAAAATCAACGGCCCGTTACAGTCCACTGCTGGACTATGAGCCTCCTCCACTTAAGTGTTTGGTTTTGCCATAATCTCCACGCTTGGCAGGCGGGTTGGAGATCGCAGATTAAAAGGTTACTGTATCAGAGAGCGCTGCTGCCCGTTCCCTGTTCAATGTGTAGTCCCTAAGTCGCCTCTTACGACACCCACGGGAAGAGTAGGGGTTGGTGACAAATGTATTCTACTCTGCCGTCACCACACGGCTATTTTGTATAGGATAACATAATTCTGAAAACCGCATATATACGGGGTTATTCATAAAAGATAAAAGGCCGTGCTAAATAAAGAACCGTGCTGTTATAAAAAAACCGTTGAAACAAAGAAAAAAACTGACACAATTTGTTTTACAAAAAAAAATACAAAATCTTTATTTTTCATCGCTTATTTACATAGTTAACATTTCTGAAGTCTCCTTTTAGACATTATTGTTTTGTGATTGGGTCTACCGGAAAATCCTGATACATCAGTTTTCCAGCAACCGTTTTAATGGCTGTCATGCCACTGGAAAAAGTCTCATATCCTTACCTAACAGCGTTGTAGAGCGTAGAAATCAGAAATCAGTTTTTATTTAATTATCGACGTCAAAGGAAAGTTTGTTCATGGTTCGCACGTTCACTACTACAGTGCTAGTTCACTGGAGAAGAACGGCCGGATGACACTCCACCCACAGGACTCTTTTTTTTTTTGACTTGGACCTAATGCTTGTGTCGTAAAATCGACGTATCAAGCGTAACCGGACTTTTGGGGGAGCGGAAGGCTCTTACCCCTATTGTGTTGTTATATAGCTGGTGGTGGCTGGATGAGGAAAGCGGGTGATCATGCGTTTTGGCGTACCCTTGGGGAGGCCTACGTCCAGCAGTGGACTGCAATAGGCTGATTGATTGATTGATTGATATATAATGCTGTAGTCTCATCATCATCAACATCAGCGGCCCGTTACAGTCCACTACTGTAGTCTAACCAGCTGCATTTCTTGATGGATTACATCAGCTGGACTGGAATGCTCAAAAATGGAATTCGCATACAGAATGCGTTAATAGCTAAAATAAGTAATAATTAAAAATCCTTTTTAAACAAGCTTTTAAAGCCGTGGAGTGGAGTATCCTTGTTAGGACAAATCCAACGAGCCCAAACACGACTAGGTTGTGGTGTGTATTAGAGGAGTTCCTATGGACACATTCCTATTGTGTATTAGAGGAGTTCCTATGGCCACCTTCCGTCTCCATCATCAGACCAGCTCCATGGTTCCATAATATTGCATTGTCATTGCGGGTACATAAGTATACCAAATTTCAGCAAATTCCAATGGCAGCAAGTGCTTCAAAATTAAGTTGCAAGATTTCGCCCGAACATACATACAAACCCACCCACCCACATACAGTGCAAGCTAAATAAAAGCTTGTAAAAAGAGAGTGATAAAAAAAAGTGTAACAGCAGCTTTTATAAAACTGTCTCAACACCCTGTATAAAACTCTGCCGACACTCGAGGTACGTATGAAAGGGTTGGACAGTAAAAATGATAAATTCTCCCACCTTTTGCTCGTTTGCGTTTCCTACGTGACGCTAAGAGGGCATTTTATTCACGTGTTTCTAATTATAAACCGGCCAAGTGCGAGTCAGACTCGAAGGACTCCGTACTATTATGCAGGTTGACAAGAAATACTGGAAAAAATCATATGGAGTCTTAATATTTTGACAGAGCGAGCGCGAAGTGTCTCCGTTTCAACTTGGCCAAAATTGCTTTTGTATATCCCTCTGGCCATCTGTCTGTTTATTCTCATCTAAACCGATTCTCGTGATGTGAGCAGGTTCAGTATCAAACCTAAAATAAATAAATATAGATTAGATGTATGTAGGTATACAGTTTTTTTTTGTCGAGTCAATTTTTGGAAATTTTAAGAAATGACGGAGATAATGGTTGGAAATTTAAAAAAAAACAAAAGTCAGCCATTTTGAAAAAAAAATACTCGCGAGGTCTACAGCTTACAGAGCCACTATTTCATTATCTGTTGTTACAGCGGCAATAGAAATACATATAATCTGTGAAAACAATCAATTTAGTCAAAGTCAAAGTCAAAATGATTTATTTCCATAGGATGTTATTACATCACTTAGATCCGTCATTACATTTTTTTGGGTGAGTTCACTAACACAATGGCGGAATCTGTGGAGAAGAGCTCACCGAAGATTAGGTTCATGAGATACATTCCGGTGAGAGACAGACAGGCAGACGGATGGACAGCGGAGGCTAAGTCAAAGGGTCCAGTTGAACATTTTTTGTTACATTGCAGCGATTACAGACCTTTCAACGTATTTGTCAAATGAAAGGTGCTAGTGGTAATATAAAGTTGTATTCAGTCATCTTCCAAGGCACTTATTGCAAGATTATTATAGTATTTTTTTAATAGCCCTTTTTAGGTGTCCCACTACTGGGCAAAGGCCTCCCCTTTTTAGCTGTCCCACTACTGGGCAAAGGCCTCACCTTTTTAGCTGTCCCACTACTGGGCAAAGGCCTCCCCTTTTTAGCTGTCCCACTACTGGGCAAAGGCCTCCCCTTTTTAGCTGTCCCACTACTGGGCAAAGGCCTCCCCTTTTTAGCTGTCCCACTACTGGGCAAAGGTCTCTCCTTTTTAGCTGTCCCACTACTGGGCAAAGGCCTCCCCTTTTTAGCTGTCCCACTACTGGGCAAAGGCCTCCCCTTTTTAGCTGTCCCACTACTGGGCAAAGGCCTCTCCTTTTTAGCTGTCCCACTACTGGGCAAAGGCCTCTCCTTTTTAGCTGTCCCACTACTGGGCAAAGGCCTCCCCTTTTTAGCTGTCCCACTACTGGGCAAAGGCCTCCCCTTTTTAGCTGTCCCACTACTGGGCAAAGGTCTCTCCTTTTTAGCTGTCCCACTACTGGGCAAAGGCCTCTCCTTTTTAGCTGTCCCACTACTGGGCAAAGGTCTCTCCTTTTTAGCTGTCCCACTACTGGGCAAAGGCCTCCCTTTTTCCTTCCACTTGTGGCTCAGCAGCCACCACGGAGCTGCTGAGCACCACACGCAGAATGTTGTAGGGGTTAATAATACGGTGTATATTAAGGTGTGGCAAAAAACCAGGGTTCAGTCCGAAGAAAATGAATTTATGTAATTATATATTATGTATTTTATATAATATTACTAACATGGAAAATATCAACAAGGATAAGTTCACTGACGGAGATCAGGACATGAAGTGAAGAATTTGGCAGAAAAAAGACAAAATCGAAACGTAAGAAATCTGAAAATGAATTTAAAATGAAAGATAAAACTGCCAGCAAGAAAGGTTGCCAGTCATAAAACAGGAAAGAGGACGAATGCCTCGTTACACACTGATCTCGATCTTGGGCCACTTTCACCCATTACAGTTCGAATGCCTAAAAACTATTTAATACTATTTACGCCTGAAACTTTGTAAAAGCAATATTATATTGTAAATTTTAACGGGTTCTCGAATGGAGACCGTGTCTCGGGAAACGTAGTGTGGGACGCCTCCCTGCCAGGTGGGCTGATGACCTGAGGAAGGTCGCTGGTGGTGGCTGGATGTACGGGTGATCGTGCGCTTTGGCGTGCCCTTGGGGAGGCCGACGTCCAGCAGTGGACTGCAATAGGCTGATTGATTGATTGATTGATTTAATCAACTTTATTTGTAGGCGTCTGTACTGTTAATGCTAATTAACAAAAAGTGTGTATGACGTGACCAAGACATGCTGTTTTCTCTTTCTTTTGGCCATAAGTTATTTACGTTTATGTAAGTATATTATATAGTATTTATACATATTGAGTAGGTATACCTACCTATTTATATTTATTTATAGGTAGGCATATATAAATGTATTTATGTAGTCTATTCGCATCATCATCAACAGCTCATATACGTCCCCACCGAGGGGCTCGAGTCTATTCGCATTTAAATTGTTTAGTGCGATTGCCAAGTTAATCTAAGCAAGTCAATCGAATCTTTTTTTTAAGTAATTGATGATGATCATGTGTTTTTTTAAGTACGTGTTAATTAAATAAGCAACGTGAAACCTCTCGGTTGTGATAGATAAGTTCAAGAAATTGAGCAACTATTGTCCTACAACTTAAGTCTCAGTTTTTTTGCTACTTTACTAGGTCAGATGATTTAATTTTATTTGATCCTGTATGAAAAATATTTTATTTTTAGATTTTGTAAATGTTCTAGAACAAAGGTGATTCAGTTTAACGGGCTGAACATCCACCCAAGACTTTTTGCGTTATTTAAATATAGATAACACGTTCAATCAATCAATTAATCAGCCTACTGCAGTCCACTGCTGGACGTAGGCCTCCCCAAGGGTACGCCAAAGCGCACGATCACCCGCTTTCCTCATCCAGCCACCACCAGCGACCTTCCTCAGGTCATCAGTCCACCTGGCAGGCGAGCGTCCCACACTACGTTTCCCTTTAACTAGCTAGTTAAAGTACAAAAGTAGTTTGTTCCGGGTTGGCACGTTCACTACGTGTACGCCCTCTATGGAAAAGTACGGCCGGAAGTACTCCACAGAACTCGTATCTTTTGCACTGTCAACATCAACGGCCCGTTACAGTCCACTGCTGGACTATGAGTCTCCTCCACTTAAGTGGAGGGTTTTGCCACAATCTCCACGCTTGGCAGGCGGGTTGGAGATCGCAGATTAAAAGGTTACTGTATCAGAGAGCGCTGCTGCCCGTTCCCTGTTCAATGTGTAGTCCCTAAGTCGCCTCTTACGACACCCACGGGAAAAGTAGGGGTTGGTGACAAATGTATTCTACTCTGCCGTCATCACACGGCGTACTTTTGCACTGTACTTTTTTAAAAATACAATATTGTTTACAATATAGTGAATACATATTGTTAATGTTTCCTGTGCCGTGCTGGACCATCCGAACACCTAGCCTCTTCGTCATTTAAAATAATCATCTAAAGGCCCGTTTATACTTTGACAAGTACAAGTGCAAGTTGAAAGTGCAAGCTGCAAGTGCGAGTTGAAAGTACAGTTGTCAGAACAAAAGTGTCATATCTTCCTGTTGTGAAAAAGCATATTATTTCCTGTTGCCAAGGAAACACTTAAAAAATAGACCGGACTTCTATTTTTAGTTGCAAGTTGACCGATTAACTTGACTTGCAACTCGCACTTGCTACTTGTCGAAGTGTAAACCAGCCTTGAAATAAGCTTTATACAGAGCGTCTATTTTATACAATTCTTAAACCTTTTTTCTGGTAAAACTTAGATCTCATCAGGTATTTTGTTTTAGAGGGTCACATCATCAAAGAAGCAATCCTTAATTAGGTCAATGGTTCCCTCGGCTTTGGCTCTTCAATTTATTTCGAAGGGTTCTTTCTTACAATCGTAAGAGAAAAGTGGGATTTGGAGTCTTTAATTATAAAGAACTGGCCAAGTGCGTATTTTATTTTGGATCACATCACAGGTTATTTATACACATGACTTTTAGTGAGTAATCTATATTATGACTGTTGGATGTGGGCTTATGATGATGATGTGTTGATTTCTTTTCAGCTTCTATTCTTTTTATTTAACGGCATGTTTCTGTTGGGTAGCAGCCATCTTGTATTTATGGTACGTTCAGAGCTATCTACTTACTTTCCCCAGTTATAGTTTTACATCGCCAGACTTGCGTTTGTCAAAATATTTTAAACTTCAGTTATTGTGGTGAACGTGCTTTCTTGTCTTAAAACTACTCGCGTTGATGTCTTTTATAAGATAATGCTAGCTTAATAGTTGAACAAAAAACAAAATCAGACTTATCTACATGTTGTGGATAAATAGTTGTTGCAGTAGTTTGTTGAAGGTGTTGCTTGTTGTAAAATTGTTTATAAAGTTGTTCAACTCCTCGGCTCGATCTACCATGTTATGTAGAAGGAAGGAGGGATAAAAATTAAATAAGAATAATGTAAATTTATTTGGTCGTTTCTTACAATTTTGCAATATGACAGTGACCGATGCCTGGGATGTTGTGTGGAAGGGAAAATACCACGTTCTAGCTTCCACTCCCCTGAACTCTCCAGCTGGTTAACATGATTGTTATGACAACAATCCAACCTTCACAATTTGATTACAAGAGGTCGTTTGTTCGTCTGTACATTTGAATAACTTCGTTTTGAATTCTAATGTTAATGTAATTTTCATAAACTGTTCATGATTTCAGTTGGGGTACTCGTACAGAACGACCACTCAATCCCTCCCGCCAATCCACGTTTCCTCACCCCGCCCCGCAGTTGGGAGGCGAGTTTGGAGTAACGAAGTAAAATGGTCGCGCCTCGTCACTTTTGTGTTGTCAGCACAAAATAGATACTAGAGTTATGATTTCTTGATTTAGTAGTTTTAATATCGAAAAATAGGGCAACATTTAGTATTACCTTTAATATTCAATCGTTCAATCACGATGAAAATCACTGACCAATAACAACGTAGAATATTGATTTTTTTATTCACAGCAAAGATATTTTGTTAACAATTTCCAAGGACGATTACTTACGTTTAAGTCATTTTTTAGTTTGTTTTTGTTCGGCTTTTTTTTATCTAAAACATAAAATGTGGCATAGGCGTGCGTGGTAAAAGGGGACATACTGAAAAACAGCACTGTTTCAGACTTGGTTTGGAACAGTACAAAAGCTGAGTATGGCCCTTTTGACACAATACCTTTAATATATGGGTGAATTTCAACAAGCGATATTTTTTTATCATTTCGGTGAGATTTTTTATTTTAATGTTTTTCTACGCAGTTTCGATAACAAATAAAACTTTATTCTATTTTATTTCGTGTGTGTGAATGGGCATCGAATATTATAAAAACTTACTGAGATATTTAAGGTTGAATTTTTTTTAGGCTACTGAAATGAAAAGTGTCAACCGAAATGATAAAAGTGTGCACCGTTGTGATAATTAGTCCACCGAGATGATATAACTGTACACCGTAATTAATTTAGCCCACTTAAATGATACGGCCAAGGAAAGTTGTATAGCGTTTCAAGGTTCAGTCTGTGTTAGGACTGTCTTTTTATCCATATCAAACGTCTTTCTTTCTTAAATATATAACGTTTGCTTATTCTGTAGTTGACTAAAGCGGAATAAAATAAAAATAAAAACTTAAATAAGTTATGAAATAAATTTTGATTAAATAAAATTCTAAAATAATTACTAAGATGCTATCTAATAAGTAGGATAAAGATTTTTTCCACATTCTTAATTATTTGGCCATTAGCCGTAACATAAATAGAAACGTAAACAAAAATAAAATTATAACCCTTTGACTTAATATTTCACACAAGGAACTCTAAGACTTATGGTTGTTTTCATTTCGGTGACATATTTAATTTCCATGGACTGTTACCGGTATTTAAGTCCACCGAATCCTCTGAAATGATAACACTGAGATGATAAAATTTTAAGTTAATTGCATATAAACTCCGAAATAAAATCTGTATTTTATATAATACTGGTTAAATAAAAGAATACTTAAAGAGAAAGCAAAATACGAATTAAGGAAGAAATCGAATGAATATAACACGAGTTATAACGGCTACCGAAATTAAAATATTTTTGTCTCCTATACCACTGAAATGATGAACTTACCTTTATGGCGGGAAACCACGACACGTTGTGACCGGTGTGTTCACGCCGAGCTCTCGAGCGGGACTGGTCGAAGGTGGCGCAGGGTAAGGGGGGCACACAGATTCAGTGCTAACGGAGGTATCTTACCAAATATAACTCCCCACTGAAATGAATACTTTTCTCCGGACAAAAGTTGATTGCCTGTCAAATTTATTCTTACGTAATTAAACAATTAGAAATGATTTCCATTGATGGCTTAGTTATCTATTAATATATTTTAAGTACATCTGAATTGATTTAATAAGTAACATTTCCGATACAAGGCATTATATGAGCAGAGATAGGTCCAGGACAAGTCACCGACATGATAAAATGGCACTTCAATATTTTTTTTATATATGTAATAGGGTACGTACCTTAATAAAATTTATTGCACAAGTAGAGGGCTATGTATTCTGCCCAGAAAAAATATAATCAACCATATAGAAAGACATTGCACTACCGTTCTCAGCTCCGCCGTGGTTTTTTTAAGCTTGGGCAATTCACCCATATAGTTTTCATTTGTATTTACTCATTCAAAAGTTATTGTGGCAAAACGATTTATCTATCTATCTAGAATATGATATTTGAAGAAAATCGACGGACTTGAAGAATGCCGTGTGGTGACGGCAGAGTAGAGTACATTTGTCACCAACCACTACTCTTCCCGTAAGTGTCGTAAGAGGTGACTTAGGGACTACACATTGAACAGGGAACGGGCAGCAGCGCTCTCTGATACAGTAACCTTTTAATCTGCGATTTCCAACCCGCCTGCCAAGCGTGGAGATTATGGCAAAACCAAACACTTAAGTGGAGGAGGCTCATAAGTCCAGCAGTGGACTGTAACGGGCCGTTGATTTGATTTGATTTGAACGGACTTGATCATTTTAAAAAGTTAGTTCACTGATGGCAGCGAGATTGTAAAAATTCACTGAACTGGCTATTAGTTTTTTTATTTTTTATTTTTTTTAGTTCAGTCACAGTTTAGTGCATTCGTTTTAAAAAGCATTTAAACAATAGCATGCCAAATTAGTTTCCAATATCGAAGCTTTTTCAGAGGAATATTGCATCCAATATCGAAACTGTTATTGAATTCACAGTGAAATTCTCGAGCTTAAAAGGAACAATAATTAACAAAATCTTCTGTTGTTTTTAAAAGTGTATTTTAACTCTGGCAGTACATCATCAACAGCTCATATACGTCCCCGCCGAAGGGCTCGAGCCTACTCTGAATTAGGGCGATTAAGCCTTACTCAACCACGCTGGCCCAGTGCGGGTTGGTCGCCTTCGCATTTCTTCGCAGGAGTGTGCATGTGCCGGTTTCATCACGATGTTTTCCTTCACCGTAAGAGGGTTCGGGTGGGGATCGTACCCGCGTATGCCGGACGGAAGACAGCGGCCCCAACCACTAGACCACCGACGCTCAGTCGCTCTATGTAAAAAAGTGCTAAAATATTATTGAATTTAATTGTGTATGTTTTATTTGTGTATATTTTTATTGAATTTTCATGCAAATTGACTCGGCCAGATGATTGTCTATTATTGTTTTCGTCGGCCTAACTCGTTAAAACCTGCTAAGTCCATTTTTGAGTCAGTCTTTTTGTATCAGGCGAAAAGTGCAGACCATTTTCTACCATATGTTGCGGTTTACCATAAGTTGTGGTTCCTATTTGCTGGAACTACACTTCAACTTATGCTGAGCTGTAGCCTTTTTACAGCACACCGTTAAAATGAGACCACTTGCAGTGTACGCTTTGCACATCCTGCGATTTAATTCTTTCTTTGTTCTATTTATTTTTGTTATTATTATTGTGTCTGTCTATTATTATGTTATGTACCTGTCTTGTTTTTTGTTCAATTGTTGTTTACTGTGTGCTGTAAATAAATGTATTCTTATTCTTATTCTTATTCTTATATGGTAAAAGAATAACGGCTATATTGCCCTATAAAGGGTGAAAAATGCTTGCCCGAAAAACTGCTTTCTGACCTTCAGCTAATTTCCACAATGATAACCTGCTAAATCCCATAGGTACCTTTCTTTTGCACCGAAAACGTCACCCAAACCACGTGCCTGCTGTGACGCGCCGAAATTATCGTGTTTTAGTCAATTGTTTGGTGTTATTAGAGTATGAAAGACTTAAATTATAAATAAGGTAAGTTTATTTTGTTTTATCTGTAAGTTTTATTAGTGATTAGTGACCTAATCAAATGTTTTGAATCACATTGAACTTCTAACCTAAATATTAGGGACTTGGCAGGATTACGCACTGTAGTTTCTTGCTTTAAAACGGATTTAGCAGTTTATCAATCTAATACTTTTAAGTCAATAATAGATTTTAGAAATAATTATAGTATAAAAATGCATTTTTTTACATAAATCATATAATAAAATAAACAGTAGAATACAATTTTGCACTTAAATTTGTGACGCATCGTTTGTTTTTTAGTATTTTAATTCTATTTGTAACTCATATTTTCTTAATTTTCAGGATGTCTCGGGGAAAAAAATTAGTAACTTTGGCTTCTGAAGTTAGTGATTTATTGGACAGGTCTGATAATGACAAATCAAAGTCACGTTATGACCCCAATAAAGTTATTAACGTTTTAGAAGATATTCATTTACAAAATTGCGAACCAAAGAAGAAAATGCCAAGAACATCAGATGTCAATTCAGACAAAGTTTACAATGATAACAATGATGATATCAATATAGCATCACTGACTGACATATCAAGCAATTTTATTACAGAAAACATGGATATAGTGTGTTCCGATATTACATTTAATAGCAGTGAATTCAATGATTTGCCCTCAGAAGATAAAACTATGTCCTATACTTACGATCCTTTCATCACAGACGAGAATTTGATTATTGTGCCGTCGCAAATTGAAATAGAATCACAAAATATAAGCACATCAACTACAGATAACATAAACACTTCGGATATGTTTACCATTCAAACATTTGATCCACCATCTTACGGCCAAATTATTAATTCTACTCAAGAAGTTTGTAACACCCCAAATGCGATGCAAAGCACTTTAATTTCAGAGAATATTGCCAATTCAGACATTTATCCTGGTCCCACAGACGCTATACCTCATATTGAAACCACGCATAATATTGTACCAGATCCTTTGATATCGGATGATAGCGAAACAGACAAAAAACTCGTTCCTTATTCTGATTCTGACTCAGACTCAGCCTCGCTTTTTGAAATAACGAAAAGTAAAAAACGAAAGAAACGTTTTGAAGTTGATAAGAAAGAATGGGTTTCAGAAAAAAATAAACAACGAAGAGAAGAAGGTAAGGCATATTATGGGAGAGAGAGAAAACAAGACTGTTGGAATTATACTAAACCGCACGCAGCACATTCCCTCAAACCAAGATGCTCCTGTAAAGTTGGGAAATACAGTACTTTGGAATGTGTATTAATAGATGAAAACGCAAGAAAAGACATTTTTGAACGGTTTTGGAGTCTTACCTGGGGTAAAAAAAAGACCCAGGTTAATGAATGGGTAACAATGATTCCGGCTGTTCGCCCGCGAAACCGAAACACCAAAGAAACAACAAAGAGAGCCAAAACCTATGTATATTATCTTAAAGTAAATGACCAAAGTTTCAAAGAATGTCGAAAGATGTTTTTGAACACTCTAGATTTAGGAAGATGGACGGTTCAGACTTGGAAAAAAGAATTTTCAACACGGTCTCCTAGCACACTGAGACGTCCAACAAAATCGTTTGAATCTGTTTCGGAGCCAAAACAATCACTTATTCAATTTTTAGAGTCCCTTCCTGTAATGGAGTCCCATTACTGCCGAGCATCGTCACGAAAGTTATACTTATTGCCGGAGTGGAGTTCTAAAGAAAGCCTGTACAGATTTTACGTTGACAATTGGTGCAAAGAACGAAATGTTAAGGCCCTTTCCATACGTTTGTTTTCAAATGTATTTGAAAGCAAAAATTTTGCACTATTCAGGCCGAAAAAGGACGAGTGCGAAAAATGTGCTTGTTATAAAGTGGGAACGTTTACAGAAGAAGAATATAAAGAACACATTAAGAAAAGCAAAGAAGCAAGAGAAGAAAAAGATCTGGATAAAGAGGGTGAAAATTACGTTTTCACTGTAGATTTACAAGCAGTACTCATGGCGCCGAAATCGAATGTCAGTACATTGTATTATAAAACCAAACTTCAAGTTCACAACCTTTGTTTTTTCAATGTAAAGAATAAAGATGGATTCTGTTTCATATGGAACGAAGTGGAAGGTGGACTTAATGCTGAAGAATTTGCTTCCATTTGGGCTCACTTTTTAGAGAACGAAATAATACCTGAGGTTGCTGAAGAGGAAAATAAAACAATAATAATTTACACTGACGGCTGCACTTACCAAAATCGGAATTGTATTTTATCTAACGCTCTTTTGAATGTTGTCATGAGACACAAAAATATAGCTATCGAGCAAAAGTTTCTAGAGGTGGGGCATACCCAAATGGAGGCCGATTCAATGCACTCCACCATTGAACGTTACCTGAAGAATAAAATCATAAATGTACCAGCTGAATACAAAAAATTACTAAACATGCTCGTAGATGTCCAGCACCTTACAAAGTGAAATATTTGGACCACACCTTCTTCAACTATTTTCTTACTATTCATTAATGATCTAGTGAATGCTACTAATAACAAATCAATACGTTTTGCCGATGACACAACTTTATTAGTAAAATGCAATGAAAAAGATAGATTTGAACAAGATATAAATAAAAGCTTAACAGATATCATAAATTGGATGCAGGATAATAAACTACAAATTAATATAAATAAAACAAAAGCCATACAGTTCCACTCTTATAACTCCACTATTAACCCACTTAATATCAGTTACAATAACCAAAAGCTTGATCAAGTTAGTTCCACCAAATTTCTAGGTTTAATAATAGATGAACACTGTAATTGGAAAGACCATATTACTGCGATGTGTGTCAAACTTGATAGATTTGTGTTTGCTTTAAAACGACTCAGACAAACTGTATCACTTGAGGCAGCCCTTACAGCTTATTATGGTTACGTCTCATCAGTACTTTCCTACGGACTTATACTATGGGGCAACTCGGTTGACTTGAGTCGAGCTTTTTTAATACAAAAGAAATGTATTAGGGTAATGTGCAATTCTTGGTTTCAGGACAGTTGTGTCCCACTATTCAAGCGATTAAAAATCTTGCCGTTACCATGCCTTTATATTAAAGATGTTTGTATGTTCGTTCGACAGAATAATGAGCTCTTTAAAAAAAACTGTGAAATTTCAGATAGACCAACCAGATACAAAAATGATTATTACATACCACAGTGCCAGACTGCAATATTTAGTAAAAATATAGTTTACATGGCTATCAAAGTATATAATCATCTGCCCACACATATTAAAGAAATTAAAAACGGCAATTCATTCAAAAATAAACTACCAGAGTGGTTGTTAGAAAATTGCTTCTATAGCATCAAACAATACTTAGAATTTAAGCAAGGCTCTATTTATGCTGGATATTGTTTAAATTAAACAAAAATGTATTATAAACCAGCATATTAATTCATGACATGAAATAAATGTAATATTATAACTTTTTAGAATGATATGATGGGGATAAATATATACATAAGTAATAAATAAGTAATAAATAAGTTTTAACCTTATTTTACTTAAGTAATAAATAAGTTTTAACCTACTTTTTACCTTATAAATACTACTAGTACCTAATAAGTTTTAATAATTAGTTTTAAAATTATGATAGTAACCTATCAAATATTTGCACACCGACTCTGTTCGGTAGAATACATTTGTTCATATATTACTGTAAGACCTTTGTATACCTACATGTATTCTTGTGAATAAATATATTATCTTATCTTATCTTATCAAAAAATTTGACAAAATTAAGTTTTATAAGAGTATACGTCCAGGAAGATCAAAGGGGGATCTTAAGGTGACTGACATTCGTGCACTACGTTATGAAAGCAATGGATCAATTTTTTATAAATCTTGCTTTAAGGATGAGTGGCAAAGTTTACCACAAAGGAGATCCGTGCAATGTAATCCTTGTGATATTACTGAACTACCGCAGTTGCACCAGAACCGACGTAAAATAACCGCACGAAAGTTTGAAGACCTGCAACAAATAAAACCCTTCCTTCTGACTATCATAAATATTATGACGATTTGCCCCATGAGTAGATTCTAGTACCTAAGTAATTACTTACAAGTTATAATTACAATTAAGTATTTTTTTTGCCAAAATGTTAACAAATTAGGCCGACGTTTTGTTATTTTTATTTTGGAAAGGGAATGTCCACGTCTTGTTCTTGAAATGCTTCCAAACCAGACATACTCAAAGTCAAACCATCAACGGTTTCATAAAAAGAACAAATAAAACGCCCTCGAATGGCGCAGTTTATCTGTACCCAATATCCGGTTCCTGTAGGGCCCATTTCCGGCTGTGACGTCATCAGGCGGTTTCCCGCTCCCACTTCCGCTCGCCTAATGGCCTCCTGATTGCTCGAATAAAGCCGCCGAGTGTGCAGTTTGTAAAATTATCGCCACAACTGTGACAATTATAGATGAGCACACTGTACTAGACTACATCTCACACACGGCCATTTTATCCCAAACCCTTCAGTACACTAGAAAACGGCGGCGGTAGCCAGATGGGCACTAAGCTAATATATTAATTAAAACTATAATATGAGTTGAATCTATTATATTGTTTTTATATTATTTTTCAAGAACTTCTTTAAATTATCAAAATATAGTCTACTCTGTCACCCGTTGGCATCCAGAGTCCCCACAACAAAAAAGAACCATTCGATATTTAAAAATATTTAAACCCAATCGAACTAACCACAAAAGAGACCGCTCCTTACAGTACTATATGAATCAGACAGTTGATTAATAACACAAATAATATCTAGACATAAGGCCAACACAAATGCTCATTACACGAATATTTTTCCTGGGCAGGATTCGAATCCGCAACCATGCGATCCGTAGGCAGACATACTACCAACTAAGCTATGGAACCTTAGCCTTGAGTTCTATACTTGAGACCTATACTTAAGCCGGGTACAAACGAGTTCATTCCAATCCATTACTAAAAAACAAAGTGATGTATCCTGCGCCTGACCTTTGCTATACATTTATTTCCTCTTATCTTCGAGAGGTTGCGGCGGAGATAAGGCAGGGACCCAATTATTTGAAGAGACCAGCACTTCACCATCTCACTTTTATGCTGAGGTTTAGATGATTGGGGTAGTGATGTGCGTCGAACGGAAACGGAATCAGAAGTTGCAGAATGAATTGATCAGCAGCTGATCAAGTAAATTTGTATGAAAGTTATTTTTTTTTGCATATTTTAAAATAGTTTTATAGGCTGACCCGAATCCGGTAAGCTAAGGCCACTTCCCATGACCCAGGAGGTTTTGCGTTGTTTTAATAACATGTTGTATATAATGCCATCACCATAATAATATAAAAACATCTTACATGTTAAAGAAATTCAATACTTACATTAAAATCCCCAAACTTCGCTAAAGAAAGACAATAGTTAAGATTTGCACTGCAAGCTGTAATTTACGATTTGGAGTGAATGAAATAATGAGCGGATCTGACGTTCGTTCATTCAATTAGTGCCAATATCAGCTTTCACCCGCAATGTTCTCTTATTAAAGGGTGCAAATAGCGGTTGTAAGAAATTACATGCGCTATTATGCAAGTCTACTAGATCTATTAAAATAAGTTACAAAGTCGCCCCTTTAGAGCTAAAGCAGCTGCAAAAGGGTTGCAAAGCGCGCTATGTAGCTTAATCTTGCAGCTCCTAACTGTAATTATATACGCTATAAAGATCTTAAGCAGTCGTCTTGTGCTGGTTGGGATGTCAACGGAACTTTGACTCCTTCTTATAGAAAACGAGAGCCATACAAAAACGATTTATTTTCTTTTTTAGACATCAGTAGTGTCAAATTAAGGGCTAGAAAACTTACAATAAAGTTAACAAACACCATAGCGCCCAATAAAAAAAAAAACGTTATTCAGTTATTTTTTTAACAGTGACAGTGGCGTTGTGAGTAAGTATATTTAGTGAAGTGAAGTGTTATGTTGGCGACCGGCTTCACCAACCCCATCAACCCTCGAGCAGGTTATAACCGACGATTGGGTAAAACTAAAATGAAGGATTTACAAAATAAAAAAAAAAACAGTGGAGGCTACAACTGAACTGAAGCACAGATTAATAAACAGTTGACAGTAGTTATATCGTCCAGACGGGTAGCAAGCTGAAGTGTTTGTGGGCTGGCCACGTCTGTCGCAGAACCGATGAGCGTTGGAGCAGACGGGTTTTCGAATGGAGACCGCGTCTCGGGAAACGTAGTGTAGGACGCCCCCCTGCCAGGTGGACTGATGACCTGAGGAAGGTCGCTGGTGGTGGCTGGATGAGGAAAGCGGGTGATCGTGCGCTTTGGCGTGCCCTTGGGGAGGCCTACGTTCAGCAGTGGACTGCAATAGGCTGATTGATTGATAGCGGCACATCTCTATTTCAGGGATCTATAGGGGTTGATTCATGAGTATTCCTTACGTGAATTAATGGGATTAGCGTACTACAAACTTGGCCATCGTATAGGGCTTGAAAGTTTACAAGACCGTAAAGTTGGTCTGTAGGCTAAGTGTATGGAAGCTAGTGCCTCTTATGTTCTGACTAGCTGTCCGCCCGCGGCTTTACTCGTGTTATGTAAGAGTTTCCCGTGGGAATAAGATTTTTTCCCGTAAAATACTTATCCTATGTGTTAATTCAAGGTACTAACTACCTCCATTCCAAATTTCATCCAAATCCGCTTAGTAGTTAATGCGTGAACGCAGAACAAACATCCAAACATCTAAACATCCAAATATAACTTTTTCAAACATTCACGGTTGTTAACATTATTATGATTACAAACGGGTTATTTACCGTGGTTTGTGGTACAAGACAAACCACGGTAAATATCCCGGTTTTATTATTACAAACGGGACAATTACCGTGGTTTGTGGTACAAGGCAAACCACTGTAAATATCCCGTTTGTAATCATAATAACATCCAAATATATTTTCACATTTATTATATTAGTGTGATTATCATCAAAAATAGGCTACTAATTTAGCCGAGCTCATTTCATTGCCCAAAAACTGACAATTCGTGAATAAGCAACATGAAAAAAGTACGTAAAACAGAAGAGTCAAAAGGTGATCTTATTGCTAAACACAAATCTCTTCCAGGAATCCTTAGGCAATAAAAGCGACGTAATTAGAGAATAAAAAGACCAATGTCATCGACATAACTTTCAGGATAAGTAAGTTGAAGTGGCAAAGGGCAGGCCATATAGCTCGACGAACTGATAACCGATGGGGAAGAAAGGTTCTCGAATGGCGGCCACGGGCCGGAAGGCGTAGTGTCGGACGGCGTTGCTGGGCGCGCGCCGGTGGATGCAAGTAGCGTAGGACCGTTCACGGTGGAAGCCTATGGGGGAGGCCTATGTTCAGCAGTGGACGTCTTCCGGCTGATATGATGATAATGGTGAATTAGAGAATGGCTAAGGTGCGTAATTTTGTATGAAAAACGAGCCTTTCAATGTTTGGTGCTTTCCCGACGCATTCTGAAGATGTTTGTTTCATATTTTTAATGCTGATGTCTTTTTGTTTCAGGTAAGTGTCGTTCTGTAACCAAAAAGAGGCAAGATAAATGATTTAAAATAAAAATAGCGCGCGTTTTTTTTTTACACTAGCAAACATTTTCACGTCTGTCGTAGAACCGATGAGCGTTGGAGTATACGGGATCTCGAATGGAGACCACGTCTCGGGAAAGGTAGTGTAGGACGCCCCCCTGCCAGGTGGACTGATGACCTAAGGAAGGTCGCTGGTGGTGGCTGGATGAGGAAAGCGGGTGATCGTGCGCTTTGGCGTGCCCTTGGGAAAGCCTACGTCCAGCAGTCGACAACAATAGGCTGATTTAATGATTGATTGATTGAACAAACGTTTTCTATACAACTGTGGAAACTTGCGTATATTTTGACGATCTGACACTGAAGGTACAGAATAGAATGGGGTCTACTATCTTATAAAAAAATGTAAATCGTACCTCGTTAGATTTTATTTTAATTTTATTATTTACAAGAGCATTACAAAAGAAAATACGAACATAAAGAAAAACGACACAACTTATTTCTAGCGAAATGTCTTCCAGCAGACCTAGGAAGAGAGAAATCTGGTACATGAAAGCGGATAAAACGTGCACAATAATTTAGATGTCATATAATATCTAATACTTTAAACGAGCAATTCTTGTATATACCTATATATATATAATGAGAATCTCGGAAACGGCTGCTACGATTTCGATGAAATTTGGTATATAGGGGGTCTCAAGGGCGATAAATCGATCTAGCTAGCTTTTGTTTTTGGTAAAATAAGATTTCTCCATGTTTTCGGACTTAAAATAATTTGTACGCCATATCATTAAAAGAGAAGGTTAATTTCGCTGCTATCCATAACGACGCGGTGGCTCGGTTGGGGAACCGGGAGGCAATGAAACCGAAGGTCAGACGATCGAATCCACATGAATGTACTTTTTGATTTTTTTGTTCATGTTTCTTTTTTTGTTTGTTTTTAACTTTTTAATTCTTTCATTTAGTTATTTAAATACAAAAATGACAGAAATAAAAATTTCTTATTTAGTACCTTATTTTTTCGTGGTCTAAATTTTTTCCAACAGATAGAGCAATTTTTATAGGTATGTTTTTTTATTTATTACTTACCGTTGTCGTCGTTGTTATTACTTATTTTTTCATTTACTTAGTTCAATTAAAATACCTTTACAGAAAATCACTTCGTTTTTCTTACACCGAAAGTTCTGCAACAGATGGCACTACAACTCACATAGTGACGAAATTTTCTTCTAAAAAAGCATTTAAAAGTATTTTCAGTTATTTTTTCAGATATGTAACACATAAATGGAAAATGCTATTTTATCCACGGAGACGTTATTTAATCCACGCAACCTCAACAAATTTAATTTTATATTACTACTAGCGCTGCCTTTACCACTGTTAGGCATGGGAATAATAATTTATTTTCCTTTCTGAATTCTATCCAAATTCCGATCCTAATTTATTGTCAATGCAGGGAAATCTATTTTTACTAAAAATTAAACCTAGCTAGATCGATTTATCGCTCCCGAAACCCCACATAATGCTAAATTTCATCGAAATTATCCACGCAACCTCAATAAATGCAAATTTATATTACTACTAGCGCCGCCTTTACCACTGTATCTGTGAAGTGGCCAAAATTTGAACTACTGCTAATAAGTTGGTAGGTTAGTTGGTATAGGAATAATTTATTTTTCTATAATAATCCTTTCTGAATCCTATCAAAAGTCCCACCCTATTATTTTATAATACGTAATATATTCTTTTCCTCGTTTTACTCGGGCCATCTGATGGAAAACTTTCAGACCACCAAAAAATTTATCAGAAATTTTCTTTCATTTTTGTATTTAAATAACTAAATGAAAGAATAAAAAAAATATAAAAAAATAAACAAACGAAAAAAGAACAAAGTAATAAAAAAAATTTATTTGTCGAGATTCAAACTGCAAACTCGCGGTGTCCCGACTGAGCCAAAATTACCTTTCTATTTCAATGATATCGCGTATCAATTCTTTTAAGCCTGAAAATTAAAAATACGGGGAAATCTATTTTATACGAGTAAGCTAGATCGATTTATTGCCTCCGAAACTAAATTGCGAAATCGTTGCAGCCGTACGTTTCCGAGATCCTTATTATTCTTATCTTGCTCGTTTAAAGTATAAGAGTGGTGCTACTATGTCTAGCCGCGTGTACTTTCTTCTGAACGTATGAAGTAAGTAGAGTTTATCGAAATGCGTAGGTGTCTTACAAAAAAAATTAACGAGCTAAGCTCGGTCAACCAGGTACTACTACGTAATACATACAATACAAACTTAACACAATACATTTAAAATAAATATATATATACATACAGAACAATATACTACAAATATAACTACATACACAGATTTTGTTATCAAACAGTACAATAATTTTCACCCTAATCGAGTTATAAAATTTTTGAATTCAAGACAATTAACAGAAAAGCAACGGCCACGTTTTTCAACAATTTCTGTTTTTCTTCTCTTCAACATCAACGGCCCGTTACAGTCCACTGCTGGACTATGAGCCTCCTCCACTTAAGTGTTTGGTTTCGCCATAATCTCCACGCTTGGCAGGCGGGTTGGAGATCGCAGATTAAAAGGTTACTGTATCAGAGAGCGCTGCTGCCCGTTCCCTGTTCAATGTGTGGTCCCTAAGTCGCCTCTTACGGCACCCACGGGAAGAGTAGGGGTTGGTGACAAATGTATTCTACTCTGCCGTCACCACGCGGCAATCTTCTTTCTTCTCTTAACGTATTAATATTTTTATATGAATTACATGGTAATAACCACTATTATTAAAAAAACAAAAAACCCGACTGCATGAAAAATTTAAAACTTTTGGCGCCAAAAATAGGCCATCTTGGTTTTTTATAAATTTGATGTGCCCAGTGTCACTCTCACCAGTAAGACGAATCTAACGATACCTCTTTAGCTAAAATCCATCAAGCCGTTTAAGCTGTAGAGCGTGCCAAAGAAATATACATACATACATACATACACTCGAAAAACATAACCCTCCTAAAGCAGTCGGGTAAAAAGGAACACTATTCTTTTGTAGGAGTTGTTTTTTAAATTGAAATGGAGTGAGCTTGCGTGGGTGGGTATTGGCATACGGAGAAGAACCCCTTAAGTGAAGAGCAATGTAGACTGCACTTTAGCACATGAGTGTATCATGCTCTCAGTAACGACAATATAAAATATTATTGCTCCGTATAGCAACATTATAAAACCGTTATGAGGGTACTTTGATACTCTCCTCATATTACAGGAGGGACCTTTAGATAAATGTGTCTGTCTGCTTAAACTTACTATGGCAAGCAATATCAAGTCTTTTTAAATGACTTCATGTCTTGATGGAAAACGAACGCTTACAGTTTTTTACCCGACTACAGCGCAGCAAAATATATATTATGTCTATATTATGTTTGTTTGATATAGAATAATATGGTTATATTTGGTCTCTAGTATATAGTCTCATTTTCTTCTTCATCGTGTAGGTTGTAATCTATACATATAATAAAGCTGAAGAGGATGGAAAGTCTGTACATAAAAGATATTCGAAAAAAATTTATTGGGGATACTTAAAATTGATAACAGAACACGTTCCAATAGTTTTTAGAATTTTTGTCTGTTTATTTGGCTGAGCATCACGCGAAAACGGCTGGACGGATTTTGATGAAACTTTTACTATTATGTAGAGAAAATTATGGACCAGGTTATAGGGTAAAAAAAACAACCCCTAAAAGGGGGGGGGGGTTGGCAAAAACTTGAAATACGTTTGCACGTGAATTTCATAGGGGCGCGTGGTAGAATGATGTGCAAACTACACTATGAAACCGAGATTTGAAAAAGTACCAACATAATTATAATATTAATCTGTCTAATATCTTATCTAATCTAATAACAATAAAAATTCTATAATTTTCTAAGATAAATAATGATAATACACACAAACATCCAAAAAACCATAATAATATTACGAAAAATGAAAGGAATAAAACATGCGCATTCCTTCCGTCCTTCTTGCTTCCATCTTGCTTCATCTCCATCCATTGCGCATGCGTAGACAAAGTTATTTCGTTATACGCTAAACCAACATACCTAATTTGATTTTTAAAATAATTATCATGACGAATCTTTTAGAAATGGAACGTAATTTTGAACTGCCTGTTCAGTATAGCTTGGCATGAAAGTGCAGATATTAAATAAAGTGAAACTTAATTTTTTCTTCATATCGCAATGCCACCGCAGCAAGTGTCAAACGTCATTCAAACTGGCAATACGATAAAAAAAGACTATGGCTGTATATAAATTAATTCATTTGCCTTAATAAAGACTTAAGTTGTTTTCATACCGCGCATCCCGCTTATCCCTGTAAAGTGATAGATATATGCTGAGGCGTGACCTATTCATTGTTGTGTTGCATTGCACACTGAAATGTAATTACTTACATACTCTGTTTTTTTCTCCCTATCTACTTTTGATATAATTATTATTACGTAAGTACCACAGACCAAAGAAAAACCACGCGCGCCAGCTGCGCCGCACTTGACAGCTTTGTGGTAAGTACCTATTGTATTTTAGTGTGTAAGGTGCCACAATTACTTGAATAGACTTATTTTCTTCTTCTAAGTTGGCGAAACGAAGTTCGCGGGCACCAGCTAGTAACATATAAATAAGTAATATACGACACCTCTTATGAAACTTAATATTAAGATTTAATTAACTAAGTCAATGACTTCGGGTAATTATGTAGTACCGGGTGTCAATAATTATTACGGTGACAGAACACTGAAAAAACGTAACAGCTTACCCGTAGCCATTCGAATGGAAACTAACAAGGAAAGGTTTATATCTATGCTAAAAAAACATTATCTTGACAGTTTATAGATAAATTCATCGTAACGCAAATTATCTTTTACTAGTTTTTAAGTATATAACTGAGGCTCACTGATTCCACAGTCAAACTGTACATGCAGTTTTATGGTACTAGTTTTAGATTAAGACTAATATTGTTCTAATAAATAAAAAAAATAATAATAATAAAAAAAAAAACGTTTTCTATGGAAGAGTGAGGGATTCCCACTACAAGTGTCCTTGACTACTTACTGGGAAGCCTCGCAACATACTATTTGTAAGATTTACAAAAATGAAAGTATTTTTAATTGTTTTTTTTTTTTTTATTATAATTAAGAGAACGTCGGTGGTCTAGTGGCTAGGGCCGCTGCCTCCCGTCCGGGAGACGCGGGTTCGATCCCCTACTTACCAATGTGGTTTCGAATTTATAATGTATGTTTATTGGACGCTCTTACGGTGAAGGAAAACATCGTGATGAAACCTGCACACGAATAAATTCAAAGGTTGTGTGTGAAGTCGACCAACCCGCAATGGGCCAGCGTGGTCGACTAAGGCCTAATCGCCCTTATTTAGGGTAGGCTTGAGCCCCTCGGTGGGGACGTATATGAGTTGTTGATAAAGTATTATAATATAAAATGTGAATATCTGTTTACACGACATTCACTGATCGACTCAACCAATATTAATTATTATAGATAAGAAATATTTAAAAGAAAAATAGGATTTAGCCGCTCGGTGGCGCCGGTATAAAGCTATGGCAAAAATTAGCAACTCAACGGGCTTTAGTTGAAAGTTCAACCGAAGAACTACTGAAATAAGGTTCACATTAGCGTGCGATGCTTCACGGTGGTTACGTCCGACACTGCACAGGAATCGGACGAAAAATTAGTTTTTCTTGAACTCTTTTGCTTATTAACAGAAAACTCCAGAGCTTATAAAAAATGTAATCGATTTAAAATCCAAGTGAATAATAGGCAAGTTATATTAACGAAAAAAAAAACTATGGTTATCGCAGTTACGAGATCAAGGACGTCAAAAAATATTTGTGCTGCTTTTTTTTTAAATCTTGTGCTTCTTATTTCTAAATTATTATATTTTATTTTAAAATTCTACTCGATTCAAAATTTAATTAAGGATATATTCTGTTAGCACATTTTTTTAAATTAATGTGCTAGTATTTGATCGTCAAAGTAGCGACTATGGGCGGTATTTCTACATAACCCCGCCTTAATAAAATGTAACGTCAAGGCCTCCCTGACCATCATCATAACGTGAGGATTGTAAGGTCACCGATTAACCTTACTTTAGCATCAGAAATGGAAAGCCTTTGAACTGACCCAATATAATTTTTGGGTTGGACTTTTATTGACTAACACGGCTGCGCCATCTAGCGTATGCAACTCTATTTATTGATTTACCTCTCATGTTTTGCAGATTATAACCGAGACCAACAATATATCGATATCATCAACAGCTCATAATTATACGTCCCCACCGAGGGGCTCGAGCCTACCCTGAATTAGGGCGATTAGGGTGGCGCAGTGCGGGTTAGTCGACTTTACACACAACCTTTGAATTTCTTCGCAGAAGTGTGTAGGTTTCATCACGATTACCTTCACAGTAAAAGCGTCGAATAAACGCACATATGAATTCGAAATTCGAAAACACATTGGTACATGGTGGGGATCGAACCCGCATCTCCTGGACGAAAGACAACGGTCCGAAACACTAGACCACCGACGCTCCTAGACATAGATATAGGCAATTTTATTACGAAATCATCTTACAAATTACAATGTCCTCACTGGGATTTGAATCTAGGCCACCCGAAACAAAAGTCGAATGCTCTACCACTACGCCATGGACGCAGTTCTCTGATGACACTTACATAAAAGTTTAAACTCACGTGACATTTACCTACCCCTGGAACAGTACTACATAATGAAACACCCTATATTGCCGGGGTCGTTGCCCTATCGACCGCGCGAACTGGGTCATCCAACAAGACAAAGCTACCCAATATACCTACGTAGGCTTTGGTTATACAGGGTCTTAGGTCCTGCCATTTTGACGAAGACGAATGCTAAAATACCACTGTAAAAAAAATCAAGGGTCTTATTAATAAGTTTTTATTAATTAATCATTTTGCTAAGCATCGGTGGTCTAGTGGCTAGTGCCACTGCCTCCCGTCCAGGAGACGCGGGTTTGATCTCCACCACGTATCTATGTGTTTTCGAATTTGGAATTCATATGTACGTTTATTCGACGCTCTTACGGCGAAGGAAAACATCGTGAGGAAACCTGCACACTCCTGCGAAGAAATTCAAAGGTTGTGTGTGAAGTCGACCAACCCGCACTGGGCCAGCGTGGTCGACTAAGGCCTAATAGCCCTAATTCAGGGTACGTATATGAGCTGTTAATGATGACATGTCTGTTATTCGACTACGTTTACCCTCATCAACAGCTCCCCACCGAGGGGTTCAAGCCTTCCCTTAATTAGGACGATAAACGGTCTTCATCGTAAGGAAACCTCCTGCTCAACGTAAGATGATTTTGAATGAATGAATGAATGAATGAATGAATATACTGTATTGTACACCTTAAGAGCGTCGAATAAACGTAATAGAATAGAATAGAACAAAAGCTTTATTTGCACAAAATGTGGTTTTTTACAAAGTTGTTAATTAGTATCACACACTTAACCAGTAAATTACTTGGTATGCAAAATTGATCAAGTACATTTTATTTACAAAAATTAGAATTTTAAACAATGTTTGCATGCATGTCATCGCTAATACATATTACAATACAATACAATAAAAATATTCTTTATTGACACCAATCAAAATATCAAATAAAATATCACAAAATAATAATAATATCAGATTAGATTAGAATGAGATATGAATGAATAATTATTAATGTCAATCTTAACCTAATCTTTATGCGTTACTTATGTTCTAAATATTCGTCAACGCTATAAAAACATTGCTCCATTAAAAAATTGAAAAAATAGTTTCTTTTAGTTGCAGGCAGATTCTTAACATGTCCTGGAACTTTATTAAAGATTTTCACAGCCATATTGTAGCAGTTTCTTTGAAAAATTGGCTGGCGAAATTCGAGAACATAATGCCACGTGGTGGGGGTCGAACCCGCATCTCCCGGAGACAACAGCCCTTACCATTACACCACCAACGCTCGCATTTACCTTCATAATGGCTATTATACGAGAACATTGTAACTTCAATGTTTCGATTCCAATCTAAAGTTTGACAAACATTAACTAGCTAGCGAGGGAGTTGTACTCGTGTAGTAAATAGTCAGTGTGTAAGGCTTTGTGCAAAGCTCGTTAGCAGAACTCAATCTAGACTTCCTCGTGCAGAATAGAGGTTGTTAGAAGCCCATATAAGGGCCCACTGAGGGGATCAAGCTTGGACCAACCACCCACTGGACACCGCGTTCTGTATAATTTACTAACAAACTAATTACGAAAAAGTTGCGTTGCGTGGGCGCGGGGAACACGTCGTGATTGGTTCATCTCGCTTACGCAACGTATTGACAGGTCTCATAATTGGTCGAAACTGAAGTGAGCCGCGAGGTATTGGCCGCTCAGAGATATGAAATATGTGCAAGTGCACCTATGCGTTTCGGAAAGTAGCGCCCTGACGTGTGGTGTCCAGTGGGTGGTGGTCCGAGGGATCAAGCCGACTGTGTAGAATAACACATTCTTATAAAGGCAATTGTATACGCATTTACAATAAGGTCGCTACCGATTTAAAAAAAAATACCTTTAGATAAGTTCAAAGCAAACATTTTATAAAAAACCTACCTTTGTTTTTTCGTTTTTAGGTTTTTTTATATTGCATTTTAGCTTTTTTTTATTATTTTTAGCTTTTTTATTTAGAGGACAGATATCCATGGGAATAGATTTCTTGAATGATAAGCTATTTCGATTTGCGTGTAATTTGTAAATGACTATATTATTATTATTTGACAAAAAAGAAACGCAAAAGATGCAACGCATGTGGAGTTTCTTTGGTGAGTTCTTCTCCACAGAGTCCGCACATCGTGTAGTGAACTCACCCAAAAATGTAATAACGAAACTAAGAGATGTAACATCTAATAAAATTCATTTAATTTCATTGCCAAGCCTACCCTGAAAGAAAAGCAACCAGGCCTTAGTCGACCATCCAAGATGGAAAATTCGACGCCTACCGGACGAGAATCAGCAACAACCACCATCTTATTATATTATGCTTATAATATGTTGAAACCGCCGTGGGCTGACGGCAGAGTAGAATACATTTGTCACCAACCCGGCGTCGTAAGAGGCGACTTAGGGACTACACATTGAACAGGGAACGGGCAGCAGCGCTCTCTGATACAGTAACCTTTTGATCTGCGATCTCCAACCCGCCTGCCAAGCGTGGAGATTATGGCAAAACCAAACACTTAAGTGGAGGAGGCTCATAGTCCAGCAGTGGACTGTAACGGGCCGGTGATGATGATGATGTTGTTGGTGACCTTAGACGCGCAGAAGGTTCAGTGCTTTAAAAATCTATCTTTCTGAAATGAAATGAATAGGCATAGGCGGCAGAATATCAGCGCTGTAGACTTGTCTGCAGCACATGCTGAGTTGCACACATGCACAGCACACCCTTTCCTTGATGCAATACAGCATTCACTGTTATAACATAAGTTATTTATAACTACCCCCGAACTTTGAACACTTGAACTTTTTTGTGTTGTATTGTGATTATGTTTTCAAGGAATAAATGCTTTTCTATTCTATTTTGCAGCTAAAATGTAGTTCTGTTAAAGTCTGTCTTAAACCTTGTACCCAAGGAGCATTTATTAGAAGACTCTAATCTAATATATCTATAAACAATATTATAGTGGTTTATAATAAGATATTAATATTCTATAGAAGGTTTTGGGACAAACAGAATTTCCTAATAGAGTAAACTACCTCAAGCCGAAGTCTTAAAGCCTTCTTTATACCAATAATCTGGATTAAGTGTAAATTATCTTAATACAACCTTTATGAGTTCTTATTTTAAGTCCTTCTTAAGAATGGCTTGATTATTAAAAAAAATTGTTC
Organism: Carpatolechia fugitivella; assembly: GCA_951230895.1. Lineage (NCBI taxonomy): Eukaryota > Metazoa > Arthropoda > Insecta > Lepidoptera > Gelechiidae > Carpatolechia > Carpatolechia fugitivella. The sequence goes on from OX579665.1 coordinate 11,597,780, forward strand.
TTGTAATATTCAATACAGTCTATTTATACCCTTTAACAAATAGTTCCATAAGACTTTTCTAGTAACGATACATAAATAGATTTCGTCTAGCGTAAAGTTCTAATGGAAAAAACTTTTAAAAGCATAGTCAGTAGTTTTAGTCCCAATAAATAATATTACAAATAGTTTTATTCTTTTAATACGAAAAGTGCAAAAATATATGAAAATGCACGAAAACCAAGTACTTGGTATGTTAGTTTCTATATGACATTTCATAGAAATGAACGTATCAAGTACACAATTGGAACTCATTAGTTCCAATCCAATCCAACCTACACTGCAGACTACAACTATATGTACTTGTAACTGCCGCGGTGTTCGAAATATCTTTTTTTAAATACCTAGTCTCAGTACCACACAGAAATCTGGTATTACCACTGCGGTCGATTGCACCGTGGTGTGGCGCGGTACCTACATCTTGCTTAGCTACAGACTTATTAGGCCACGGAAATACATTGCTAATAATAAGCGTCCTTACCTTTTTCCTGGCTGATTTGTTGCATAAAACACTTCACCTTATAAATTTGACAACATAGCTCTTTAAAAAGTTTAGTGATACTGTGAATAAAACAAATATTTTACAAACATTGCGTTCTATAGATGATCATAAAAGCGTCATAAGACCTGTTACTCTTTCATTAGAATCAGTAAACTTAAGAAAGTATATTCAATCTAACAGTATTTTATAGCTATTCTATTCATTAAACTATAGAGAGATTGCTCTTATCAATGTTATAACAAAAACTTATTAACCTTATCGCCATTCTTATTTTATAATCGGGTTGTAAAAATTGTAAACAACAAATTACGTCGTTTTTTTATAACATAAATTGAGACAAGTTTTGTGAAAAAGAGCATTGAATGTGTAACAATAACATATATTATAGTGGGTTCCCTTGATTAAGTCAGTTTTCTACAGTGGACAGAAAAAAAGGTAAATATTTTTTCATTGTTATATTAAATATATTTGTTTAAATCTGTAAAATAGAGCGTGCGCGTTGGTTTTCGTACAGTTATTCATTATCTTTCACGATATAGTTAAACCCGCACGTCCATTCGGGTATTACATAATAGTCAATCGCTAAAAAGAATACCTTAGTACTCGAAAACGTAAGGATACAAGTATAAACGCCATGCTTTAATAAACATGTTTAACTTGTCAATAGTACGCCATCATAGCATATTATTAATCTGTTATAAAATATCTTATTTTTTATTAGCTTTAGTTACTTTGGTGTTGTAATTGCATCAGTAAGAACAGATGCCATTGCCTTAATATTGTTTTGAGACTATCTACAAAACTAATTCGTGCTCTAAAAGTTTGTTTAGTAGAATTCGAATAGGGTTTTTTGAGAAAGAAGATAAGATACCACTCTTAACTCCATCTACAGACGAACTCACTCTCTCTCTCAAGGCACTCTTGTTGCTGACTATAAGGTTGTGCCCACTTTTACTAAACTGTACATATAAGCGTTCTAGGAGATATCTTGAGGGATGAAATGCTCTTAAGGTAGACAGTCGAACTAAATTCTACAAGATAACGTATAACCCTTATTTAGATAAAGATGTGCTCCTTGGCAACCCTGGCTGCCTCCGACGCTCAACTTATACCTTGAGTTATTGCTAGAAGCCGCAAGATCTGGCTGCTTGCCAGCATTCGACCATGCTAGATACCCGGAGCAAGTTATTCCCCGCTTTATGACCAAGAAATGTTACCAAAAACACCAAATTGGAGCGCACGTGTTGTTGTGGGTAACTCGTAAAAAACTACCATAGGAAGGAGATATTACCTTGCCGTGTGGTTACTGGTTAAAGAATAGGGCTGTCCCAAGAACCCCTACTGATAAAAGCGTCGGTCTAGTTGCTAGGGCCGCTGCCTCCCGTCCGAAACGCGGGTTCGATCCCCACCACGTACCAATGCGTTTTCGAATTTCGAATAAATATTTTGTACGTTAATTCGACGCTCTTACGGTTGCTACGAGGCATTCGTCCTCTTTCCTGTTTAATGGCAACCTTTCTTGCTTGCAGTTTTATCTTTCATTTTAAATTCATTTTCAAATTTAGATTTCTTACGTTTCGATTTTCTCTTTTTTCTGATAAATTCTTCACTTCATGTCCTGATCTCCGACAGTAAACTCCTAAAGCTTATCCATGTTTGAATTTTTCCATGTTAGTTATATAATATATAAATACCTTTTCTTCGGACTGTGCCCTGGATATTGCCACATACCAATCCTCTACAACACTCTTCGTGTGGTGCAGCAGCTTGTGGCAGCTGCTGGGCTACACGGTGAAGGAAAACATCGTGATGAAACCTGCACACTCCTGCGAAGAAATTCAAAGGTTGTGTGTGAAGTCACCCAACCCGCACTGGGCCAGCGTGGTCGACTAAGGCCTAATCGCCCTAATTCTGTGTAGGCTCGAGCCCCTCGGTGGGGACGTATATGAGCTGTTGATGATGATGACGAATAATTATTTCAAAGTATAACTATAGACGTACGCCGTGATATGAATCCACTTATGAACCGGTACTTCATCAACGGCCCGTTACAGTCCACCGCTGGACTATGAGCCTCCTCCACTTAAGTGTTCGGTTTTGCCATAATCTCCACGCTTGGCAGGCGGGTTGCAGATCGCAGATTAAAAGGTTACTGTATCAGAGAGCGCTGCTGCCCGTTCCCTGTTCAATGTGTAGTCCCTAAGTCGCCTCTTACGACACCCACGGGAAGAGTAGGGGTACATACTACCTATGTATATTATTAATACCACATACTATACACGCTGCCTCTCTCCCGAACATAATCAAGAATCATTTCATTTATTTCATTTAAACATTGCAATCATGTACATTGTGTCAGTTGGTGTTATTATAAGATAAAATATAGTATGAGTACATGAACCCAGTTAGGGTAAAAACTTATCCGTCGCCAGCAAAAGTGTTAACTTCTTCGCCTCCTTTGGGAGTAGTTAACTGTTCTGCACGCGCGAAGCTTATCGATTTACACACATACACAATATCACGCTTACATGCCTATGGGGTGAGGTACGCACTAAAACCACGTGAGCGAAAATTGTCGTTGTATTTATGGCCGGCCTTACACTTAACACTAGCGTGTGTTTTTGCCGATTTATCCAAGATAATATTGATTTTTTACGGCTACGCTCGCGTTTTCCCGTGGGAATGAGACTGTTTCCCTTAAAAAGTATCATGTGTTATGTAATACAGTATACGAACTATCTCTTGAGTACTTTAAGCGTGAAGGCGGAACAAACATCCATTTTGACATAATAGTAGTTTTTAGGGTTCCGTAGTAAAAAAGGAACCCTATTAGTTTCGGTCTGTCCGTCTGTCTGTCCGCGGCTTAGCTCAAAGACTCTTAGTACCAGAAGGCTGTAATTTGGCATGGATATATATCTGAATCGTGCCGACAAAGCTGAAGAATAAAATCTTAAAAAAAATTTTTTAGGGTACCTCTGGTACACGTCAAGAGGGGGGTTATTATTTTTTTACGATTACCTTATAGTGTGAGGTCTTTTAAAAACAATGGGGGTTTGCTAAGACCTTTTTTCGATGCTAGTGTAAGTTTTAGAAATATATTTCGTTTTAAAGTGCTTATTTTTGTTAGAGTCAAGTTTCCCCCCCCTCTATTTTTTATTTTATTTTATTTTATTTATTAGGTTACCAACAGAGTATACATTAAATACCACATAAACTATAACACAAATGAAAAGCTAAATGCTACTCCAGTTACAGGTAACGACGACATGCACGATGTACGCAAACAGAAGAAAAACATATATATATACATTATATATACTCATATACAGCACTAAAATCTATGTTGTAATTGCTAATAATTAGAAAAATGTAAATTAAAGTTATATAAATTCAGACAAATATTAAATTAGTTAATAATAAACAGGAAAGAACAGCACACTAAAGGTAAATTTTTTCGATACACCTACGATCAACTGTAATTAAATTAAATTAAATTAAATTAGAGACTAGCGCATCGTGGAAGTACAGACAATTTAAATGAAACCAAAGAATCAGCGAATATGTCGATGTCTTTAGTTTTACTCAAAGAATTATACTGTCTCATTAGCCGATTAAGTGGAGAGAAGAAGCCCAAGTTTGTCCTAGCCATCTTTTCCGAGAAAAGGGAATATTTTCCGGGTCTAGGTAATTGTCGTGGTATCTTAAAGTTTATATTACAAAGAAGTCCAAGGGAATCAATGTATATGGAAACGTGAAAAAAATCATGGTAGTAGTGTATAACACAGGGAATCCTAGTGTGGGTATCAGTGCTTATTGTCACTTTAATTGCCAATAAAGATTTTTGTGTTTGTATTTTTTGTATTTGTATTTGTATATGATGAATTTAAAAGGAAAACTATCAACATCAAGTAGGCTTTACAGGTTATCGAATAATAGACCAACTTATAAAAAGTACTAATAGAAGTAAGAAATTTGGTACTACAAATATCATAGAAAAATATTTTGATGAATGTTAGAAGGCTGTAATTTGGCATGGACATACATATTAATTATGCTGTCAAAGCTAAAGAACAAAATCTTAAAAAAATAATATATTTTTGTGGTTACTCTAGTACACATGAAGTGGGGGTTATTTTTTAAATTCACGATTACCTTATGGTGTGAGGTATCGTTGGATAGGGTTTAAAAAAATAATGGGGGTTTGCTAAAACCATTTTTCGATGCTAGTTTACGTTTCAGAAATATTTTAAGTGCTTATTTTTGTTAGAGTCAAGTCCCCCCCCCCCCCCCTACCAGCGAAACCGTTGTATTTGCAAATGTGAAAAGGAAAACTATCAACATCATGTAGGCTTTACAGGTTAACGAATAATATATCAACTTATGAAATGTACTTGTACTAGTAAGAAATTCGGTACAAATATCATAAAAAAATACTTTGATAAAGTTTAAACTGTCTACAAGTATGTAGTAAATTTAAATACGAGAAAAGTAAAAAAAATGTGAAATAAGTAGGCTTGACAGGTTAACGAATAAAATACCAACTTTAAAATGTACTTGTGCTAAGTAAGAAATTCAGTACAAGTATCATAGAAAATGACTTGATGGAGTCCGTCTATGTAGGTAGTAAATTTAAGTAGGTATTAGAACAGTAAAAAGATTGCGAAAAAAATAAACTCATAACACCATTTACTAAAATAATTTCATAACCTATTTACCTTATTTACCATTCAGTTTTAAATGTGTAACAATCGCGAGTTGCCAATGGAACATTCGAAACATTCGAATAAAACTATTTTGAATTTCGAATAAAGCGCGCCGCGCCGCGGAGCTTATGGCCCTGCGGGGCTTGCGCGCGGGGAGTCGATGTAACAAATAGAGCGGCAGCCGCGCTCATTAGCGCGAGCGACTAGATGCTGTTCGGATGTGCCTCGAAATCCTACCTATTAGATTTTTTTTTGATTTTTTTTTTTTTTTGCACTTTGAATATTCAATTTTTTTGATTATTTTTGTTAGAATTAAGTATACTAACATATGAAAGACTTGAAATCACAATACTGACTATTTCTCTTTCAATTCCAGTTAGATATTCCATATTATAATTTAATTTAGCAATTTAGTCTAGCCTACTTTTATTTCCAAAAACTTAGTTTTCAGCGGAGCAATTTTAATTCGTAGTACTTACATAATATTGTAGATAAAATTAAATATAGGAACTACCTATAAAATAGGTTATAGGTACCTACGTTTCTTTTTAAGTTTCTCATTAGCTATTCTTTTGTTAGATGTTATTTTATTTAGCAATTATCAGGGTACAAACTATCTCTATTCTAAATTTCATCCACGAAAGATTAAAATACAACCATCCATACATCCCTACTTACAAAATTTCGGGTTTATAATATAAATAAATAAGGAAATTTTTTATCATTACTTATTAGCTCCGTGTGCTAACTTCTGCATATTAGGCAACTACGGAACCCTACACTTTGCGTAGTCCGACACGTGCTTGGCCAGTTTTTTATTATTAACATATCGATGCTAAAAATGATAAAGTAAACAAAAGTAACCTAAGTAAGGTTCATCATCATCATCAACGGCCCGTCACAGTCCACTGCTGGACTATGAGCCTCCTCCACTTAAGTGTTTGATTTTGCCATAATCTCCACGCTTGGCAGGCGGGTTGGAGAGCGCAGATTAAAAGGTTACTGTATCAGAGAGCGCTGCTGCCCGTTCCCTGTTCAATGTGTAGTCCCTAAGTCGCCTCTTACGACACCCACGGGAAGAGTAGGGGTTGGTGACAAATGTATTCTACTCTGCCGTCACCACACGGCTAAGTGAGGTTAGTACACGATTATGACATTACATAAAACAATCTTCGCAACTATCGCATCGTAAGAATGCCGTCCTGACAGCCTTCATATCATACACTTACAATAGGGGATCGGACTACTTTTTTTTTATTTTATAAATCCAAACTTCTTAGTTTCTGCTCAGCTATCGAACACTAAAATAATTTTTGCTCTATCTTTAAAATTTACCGAGTTATAAAGGTTTGAAATTCAAGATTAGACAGAGAGGCACATACCCACGTCATGTGACGTCATTTGTTAGTAACGCCATATAATCTCCATACAAAAAATCGTTTTTGAAAGAGACAGACATATTGAAACTTTAAAAAATCACTGTAAATTAGTTTTTCAACCGATTCTGTTTTTTTCTTCGCGAATCTTCAGCTACTAATCTATATTTTAAAAATAATTCATAAAATATGGTAAATTCATAAAATATGGTGAACAGTCCGATCTCATCCCCTCTTCTGTCTCTTTTGCACCCATTTGGTTTTCATATTTCCTGCCCGCTGTTTCGGACGGCATTCCTACGATACGGTTACTATAGTCTTCAAATCAAAGACTAATCTTTATTCAAACATCATCTTGGAACTTAAAATACTGGTAAGCGTCAGTGAACATGTTAACTGTACGTACCCCTAGGGCACTTTAACCTAAACCCTTCACACGCCCTAACGGCACGCGCCGACTTTGCTATACAATACCTTTAACTATAACTACGAGAGTAACAAATTGATATAAAAAGTAATATAATTATACGCCGTGTGGTGACGGCAGAGTAGAATACATTTGTCACCAACCCCTACTCTTCCCGTGGGTGTCGTAAGAGGCGACTTAAGGACTACACATTGAACAGGGAACGGGCAGCAGCGCTCATCTGCGATCTCCAACCCGCCTGCCAAGCGTGGAGATTATGGCAAAACCCTCCACTTAAGTGGAGGAGGCTCATAGTCCAGCAGTGCACTGTAACGGGCCGTTAATGTTGATGTTGAATATAATTAGTTGAAGGCACGTTAAGGCGTTGTTGGTCCCTGCTACTATCTAGTCGTTACACGAGCCAAGTCAGTGGCCTTTGGCGGCTCTATAACACTGACGCCAGGGTTTGTGAGGTCGGTTGTCGACCTTACAACCCATACGATGATGATGTTGATCATGCTATTTTCCTAAAAAAAAGCTCGCAGTTCAAATATAGAAATTTTCGATTTCTCTGTTACTTTTTATAAAAATTAAAAGTAAGTAGGTAATAAAAAAACCTAGCTAGATCGATTTATCGCCCCCGAGACCCTCTATATACTAAATTTCATCAAAATTGTTGCAGCTGTTTTCAATATTCTCATCTCACTAATATTATAAATGTGAAAATATAATTGGATGTTTGGATGTTTAGATGTTTGGATGTTTATTCCGCCTTCACGCTCAAAGTACTCAACGGATTAGGATGAAATTTGGAATGGCAATAGTTTGTAACCTGGATTACCACATAGGATACTTTTTACGGGAAAAAGTTTAATTCCCACGGGAAAATCTTACACAACGCGAGCGTAGCCGCGGGAAGACTGCTAGTTATCGTTTCAAGTATTAGATAAAGATAACAAGTGGCAACTGATGTAAGTCAAGTCCAAGTACTTAATCAACTAATAATTAGTTCATAGTAAAAAACGAAGACACGATAGCTTGTAATACAATGGACAATTGTGTGTTAATGTATTCATGCATGACACGCGGGTTTGTTGGTAAAGTGTAACAAAAACAAAGCAAAAACGTGGCAGTGAACAGTAAAAGACAAGATCAAAGCCAAATTACTATTATAGTTTTTACGAATCACTTTATGACCGGTGACACGCCTCATCGCATTTTCTAAATAACAATCCGTGAAGAATTACTGTAAAAATATTAAATTTTTAGACTTAGATAAATGAAAGGCTCGCGCGGCGCTCCGCTAGATACCGCTGGTGCTGGTGTAGTTGTAAAATGCGGCAACAAATACTACGCCGAATCCGGCGCACCCGAGCTCGCACCGCCGACGCAGTCTCCTCCGAGCTTGCATCCTTCCAAATTGTCATTGTCATTATTGAGTTGCCGCATTCACGGAGCTGTTGTTTTTAGATAGCGCGGTGTCTAGGCGAGCGCCGCGCGAGCCTTTCATTTATCTAAGTTTTTAGACGAAAGGTGTAAGACGTGACATGACAGTTGTAGACAATTTATAGGGTACAAGTACCGGTTAGCCGTGTGGTGACGGCAGAGTAGAATACATTTGTCACCAACCCCTACTCTTCCCGTGGGTGTCGTAAGAGGCGACTTAGGGACTACACATTGAACAGGGAACGGGCAGCAGCGCTCTCTGATACAGTAACCTTTTAATCTGCGATCTCCAACCCGCCTGCCAAGCGTGGAGATTATGGCAAAACCGAACACTTAAGTGGAGGAGGCTCATAGTCCAGCAGTGAACTGTAACGGGCCGTTGATGAAGTACCGGTTCATAAGTGGATTCATATCACGACGTACGTCTATAGTTATACTTTAAAATAATTATTCGTCATCATCATCAACAGCTCATATACGTCCCCACCGAGGGGCTCGAGCCTACCCTGAACTAGGGCGATTAGGCCTTAGTCGACCACGCTGGCCCAGTGCGGGTTGGTCGACTTCACACACAACCTTTGGATTACTTCGCAGGAGTGTGCAGGTTTCATCACGATGTTTTCCTTCACCGTAAGAGCGTCGAATACTCGTACATTATGAATTCGAAAACACATTGGTACGTGGTGGTAATCGAACCCGCCTCTTGGGGATTGAAGTGATTATTTGAATTAATAGATGCTTATGTAAAGTACGGGATATAGGTACCGAGCATGTAGAGGCCTTTGGCGGCTGAATATCTTCCAAGTCTGCGCCCGCTATATCGTCGGTGTTTTGTAGAAAGGGCGAAGGCGCCTAATAATTAAAAGGCGCTTTCGCCCTTTCTACAAAACACCGACGATATTACCACACTGGTAGAAAAAGTGATTAAATCCTTTAAAAAGAACAAAAAAAAACAATGGCCTCGATTCGGGATGTCATGCTCTAACTCTAATTTTAAAATCCAGCTATTCTTTTCGTTTTTATGACCAATGAAAGAGAAGTGATGAACGAATGATATTAATTTGAACGAATGATAACCTAAAATAAGGGCATAGCTGTCAATTTAAGAGATTTTGAAGTCGCATGTTTTAAGTGCTCTCTAAGATTGTGCAATCGACACGGCCGTAAGGTTCAAATTCGATGTTTGACAGCTCTAATATTAGAATGGCCATCTCCTGTTCCTTTTCAATCTTTAAAAGGTAAAGAGGACAGACTAACTTAAATTAAGGATTAGAGCGTGACAGTGAATCGGGGCCAATATCTCCATCTTACAATACACAAAGGAAGGATCTATCGTGAATAGGTATAACTTTAGCTTAATTCATTGTTAGGGTAGGTAAGTTACTATTTTTTGCATGAGACTTTGCACGCATCTGTAGACGTGTCTGTGTCTAGTGACTGGAACCGATTTTCTTTGTCTAATCTTTCGCATGTATTAATAAAACTGGCTTTCCACCCGCTGCTAATTGTGTAAGAATTTCCCGTGGGAATAAGATTTTTCCCTTCTTCTTCTTAGCGAGTCGATGGCAAGTCGAAACTTTATATTGTTGTAGCCCAGAATGTGGCCACTTGGACGGCGGATTGTGTCTTTCTGCGTGCAGGTGACAGGGCACCCTATTTTCCCTTTGTGTAAAGTATCCTTTGTGTTAATCCAGGTTACAAACTATCTCCATTCCAAATTTCATCGAAATCCGTTTAGTACTTTAAGCGTGAAGGCGGAACAAACATCTAAAAATCCAAATATATTAATTTTATAATATTAGTGTGATTATATATAAGTATTGATGGATTTTATCCTCGCATCAACATCAATGGCCCGTTACAGTCCACTGCTGGACTATGAGCCTCCTCTAAGTGTTTGGTTTTGCCATAATCTCCACGCTTGGCAGGCGGGTTGGAGATCGCAGATTAAAAGGTTACTGTATCAAAGAGCGCTGCTGCCCGTTCCCTGTTCAATGTGTAGTCCCTAAGTCGCCTCTTACGACACCCACGGGAAGAGTAGGGGTTGGTGACAAATGAATTCTACTCTGCCGTCACCACCGTTATCCTCGCATAGTAAGTGTAAAAAATAATACTTAAAGACTAGTTTTAGCGACCGGTATTTTTATAGGTAGTGAACAAGAATTAAAAGGAATGGTTATTATATTATCTTGTTTTTTCCGAAGATCTAGAAGGTCGCAGAACTGAGTACGGATCTAAATCAGGACGGGGCGTTGTGGAGACCACAACAACCATTTTGATTTCTTGTCAAAATCGCTGAAAAAAATCAACAGAATGACACAAAAATCTAGTGTCCAATTTAGATTACATTGCCGCGTTCGGGTTGCACCTTGGATAGTGCATTAGCTGCAACAGCAATGTAAAGCAGTTAGCATCATTGTAATTCTATTTGTTTCTAACCATTTTCAATTGTTCAAATGTTGCAACCTCCTTTTCATTTTTTTTCCCATCCTTCGTCCAGGGTAGGACTGTAAAACAGCGCTGCGCGCAGTGCCATCTTGCAAGTGTATTTCATTCATTCATTCATTCATTCATTCATCTCGGCCTGAGCCAGCATCCAGCTGAGCCTTTTCCTTTTGGCCAAATAAATGAAGTTTAATTTATAATTTTAATCAGATTACTACTCTCTGTGGTCAATAAATGATTTTTATTTATTTCTTTCTCTAACCCTTCATACTGTTGTCTACAGACAACATAATATCTTAACCACAGAGAATCTGATTAAAATTATAAATTAAACCTCATTCATTTGGCCAATATATATATAATAATTTGTTTTTATTAGCTTTGGTGATCTTCTTTAACAGGTACCAAAAAAATTCGAACATTTTTTATTTATATTTTTTTTACGGCAGGTAGAGGTCAGAACACAAATTCCAAATTTAAACGATTTAAAAAAAATGCTTACTATTGATACCGAGTGAACTGTATTGCGTAGGGAATAAAATAAGTTTTTATTTAATGCTATAATCGCTGCTTCTTCTGTTTTAAGTAGTTACTCTAATGCTAGAAATAAAAAATAATAATAATTGGGGACACGAAATCGATCTCACACACGGCCATCTGATCCCAAATTGACCAAAGCTTGGACTATGACGTGTACCTATATAAGCTGATATACATTACATAAATAGATATTTCAAATATATATAACACACAAAACAAAACACACTCAGTGGGTATATAGATAAATAACATCCAGACATAACTTTTATTTGCCCTGGGATTCGAACCCGCGACCCTGTTGCTTCGAAGGCAGACGTACTACCAACTAGGCTATGGAGCCGTCAAATGTTGTCTTTTATAAATAAGACGGCTCCGTAGCTCAGGTGGTAGTGTATCTGCCTCCGACGCACAGGGTCGCGGGTTCGAATCCCGCCCAGGGCAAACATTTGTGTGATGAGCACTTGTGTTTGCCTTGTGTCTGGTTGTTGTTTATCTATATAAGTATGTATTTATCTATTTAAATAATGTATATCAGCTGTCTGTTACCCACAGTACAAGCTCTGCTTAGTTTGGGATCAGATGGCCGTGTGTGAGATGTTCCCACATATTTATTATTATTGTTATTTAAGAGTAGGTAAATATAAAATAACGACCATGAAAAGGGAATGGAAAAGAAGTTTATCGTCTTACTGTTAAAAACACTTAACCACAATCACTATTTAACGTGGAAAATATTATTTTTATTTCCTCATAGGTGAATTCTGCGAATCGTATCAACGTAAAAGAACCACAAAGTGCCGTTGAATGAAAATTAAAATAAACGTGCATTTTAATACGAACGCAATCCCTGCTAAACACTGTGATTCTCTTTAAAAAAATTTTTAGAAAAAAATTACAAAAAAATAAGTTAAGAATATATTTTTTTTTATTATAAAATTCGCAATAATTGTGTTTACTTCTAATAATTTATCAGCTGATTAGTTTGCATGATAATGAATTAAATTATGCGAATTTTGAAAAGGCGTACGTGTTGTTCAGTGATATTTATAAAGTCATAGTCAAGATATTAAGAAAACACAATAATAAATTAAAAAGAAAAAAAAATAATGATGTTTCTACTTCTCCTTCTCAAAACTGACTAAACTTCAGTAGATTTTTTAAGTTTATTACTTATTTACTTAATTAACAATATTAAATTAATTAAATTATCACTTATCTTATTTTGCAATCATGTCAATTAAAATTTTAAAAATAACTTTTAATCATTATCCTTTTCGCCTAAAGACAATGACAAAAAAAGTCGGTTGTAACAGAATCGGCCTCCGACGACGCACAATCCTTGTTTACGCGTCGCGGCTACATATACTTATAGTTCCTAACGAACTCACCCAGTCCAGTCGCAAGCTACGCAAGCATGACACCGAAAGGGTACAGCGTTCACTTCCTACTCATAACCTGTGCTGTGATCACCGCCAGCTATTACGTAAACAAACCACTACTCCCAATCAACAATGAAACGAAAAAAACACTGGGATACATCAAGGAGTCGTTCCTGAACTTCACGGAGCTGACAGCGCAGAATGGATACGTCTCTGAAGAGCATTCAATGACGACCGAAGACGGATATGTTTTGAAGATGTTCCGGATCGTGAAAGGGAAGAACTGTAAAGGAGCAGTGAGGAAACCACCGGTGATTCTGATGCATGGACTGCTGCAGAGTTCCGACGCGTGGTTGGATGCTGGACCTAATGCTGGATTGGCGTATCTTCTGTCCGATGCATGCTATGACCTTTGGGTCGGAAACCAAAGGGGTAATTACTACACAAGGAAACACAAGTTCTTGAATCCGGATAAAGATGCACAATTTTGGGAGTTCAGCATCGACGAAATTGGATATTACGATGTCCCGGCAATGATTGACCATGTTTTACAACACACTAGTTCAGAAAAAGTGAACTACATAGGATATTCTCAAGGATCCGGGGTTTTCTACGCTATGTGTTCTGAAAGGCCGGGTTACTGTGATAAAGTGTACTTAGAAATTGGTCTAGCACCTGCAGCTAGACAAACTAACACTAAATCCATGCCATACAAAACTTCATTTCGAATTATAGAGCAGTTGCAAGGGTTGTTTGAAAGAGTAGGAGCACAGGAATTATTTTCCAAGGGTGACTTAAGCCAAGAGTTTTTAGAATTTTTCTGCCAATGGCCGATTATGACGAACAATCTTTGTTATATATTTAATGCCATTATTGATGTGGGCCACCCAGGATCGATAACGAATGAGACAAACCAGATCCTGTTTTCACATTTCCCTGCTGGAACGTCACTTAAAAATGTGGTCCGGTATTCACAGAGTTTCAGATCCTCTAATTTCGAGAAATTTGATTACGGAAAAGAGAAAAATTTGCAATTTTATGGTAGTGAAAATCCACCGAGTTACAATCTAAGTGCTGTGTCAGTGCCTGTAGTGATACTGTATGGAAAAAATGACCATCTAGTTGATCCCAAAGATATTCTTTGGCTGCGCAAGAGACTTCCCAATGTTTTGGAAGTAGTACAGGTGAAGGATCCCCTTTGGAACCACATGGATGTACCTTACAGTCAGTATTCTAATGAACTGATATTTCCTAAGATCAATGAATATTTGCTCAAGTTCAGTTTTACGTAAATGGTGCTTTGTTTAATAAATCATTAGATTGTGTGATCTCCTAAGAAAGACTGAAAAAGTGTTGTGCTGAAAAAGGACTATCATTGCAAATATTGCCTCTAGTAGTGCCAATTGAGGCATTCAAAAGGTCAAACGTATAATTTTACTGAAGAGTGTTTTACTGTACACAGATCCAGTATAAGTTGGTCCAATATTAGAAATAGTATCAAAGGTCAGTTTAAACTGGAATTAACTGAATATCAGAATAATTGTTGTATACCAATTTTGTTTGTCGGGCTAAAGATGATGCGGGGTATGTACTGAAACCCATTTTTGTAAAAGTACAAAAACGGTGTTTAAGTACACTACGTTTAAAGTCTATTTTGCTGTGATATTGTGATATTTTGCATTAAAATTTATATAATTTTGGAAAAAATACCAAGTCTGGTTTTTTACCTTGGTAGCTGAAAACAATATTTTTGAATGTGTGACTGAATTTTCCAGGTTATTAGATACAAAGTATATAATTATTTAATTCTTTGATATGTACGTTTATTCGTGAGGTTATGATGCTTCTAACATCATTGTCTATTAAAAACCACCAACTTAACGTGTCTTTAAATGCACGAAAAACGCTTTAGACGATAGCCGCTGACGGTCACCCATCAGTAACCTGACTGAATTGCTTAACATTCATAATCACACAGAAAATGAAGTAACAGCACATTGTACATTTATCATGTACTTATTTGTACAGCGATAGTTATATGTATTTTAATATTATTGTGTCTTTTGTCCGGTCTATTAGTCACAATGTCTACATTGCGTGACGCAGAGTTAATCACGTGTAGAAGTTCCAGATCTTTTTTCTTATTGTTACCAGTGAACTATTCTAGTATACTAATCTATTTCCGGCTTCTGTTAAGAATTTATTTGATCGATGTGTTTGTGATAATGGATTTGCGAAACAGGAAAGTTTACACGAATCTCTTTAATATTAATATTTCAAATCCGCGCCCGCTGTATTACCACTTTGGGAGAAATAGCGAATAGATCCGATGAAAAAAAATAAAACAAGGTCTAATAACATAAACATCGTGCTCCCTGGAGGAGCTCATGGAGGCCTCAGATGGAGCAATCAGGGTGGAGGCATACTGGGCAAATAAAATATAAAATCTTTGACGAGCCATCGACTCGAAGAAGAAGAAGAAGAATAAAACAATGTCAAAATAATACTAAAGCCAAAATAAATTTGCAGGGCGGAAAGACAATATTTTTAAATTATTTTTAATTATTATTTATACGGTCGATAAACTGATTTTGCAATACTATTTAAAATTTTCGGTTTTTGTCATTTTTGGAATCGTATTTTTTCATTCGCTTGCCCTTGTCCCATCATTTAGGGTCGCGCAAAGGATACAAATTGGCCTCGATTCGGGATGTCATGCTCTAATTCTAATTTTAAAATCCAGGATCGTTTTTATGACCAATGTAAGAGAGAACGAATGATATTCATTTGAACGAATGACAACCATAGCTGTCAGTTTAAGAGATTTTTAAGTCGCATGTTTTAAGTGCTCTCTAAAATTGTGCAATCGACACGGCCATGAGGTTCAAATTCGATGTTTGACAGCTCTAATATTAGGATGGCCATCTCCTGTCCCTTTTCAATCTTTAAAAGGTAAAAAGGACGGACTAACTTACATTAAGGATTAGAGCGTGACATCCCGAATCGAGGCCAATGTCAGTTAATAAAACGATGTTAAAATAATACTAAAGCCAAAATAAATTTGCAGAGCGGAAAGACAATATTTTTAAAATTATTTTTAATTATTATTTAAAATTAAAATTTTCGGTTTTTGTCATTTTTGCAATCGTATTTTTTCATTCGCTTGCCCTTGTCCCATCATTTAGGGTCGCGCAATGGGTACAAATTGTTTTTTTAGATTGTCCTTTTTGCCAGTCCCTAATCGGCCACTATTTTTATACAACAAGGTGGACCTTGAAGTAAAGTAGTATTTCAAGAACTATAAAATAAACCTAACCTTTCCAAGTTCTTATTGCGAAGGCCATGCGGTCATTGGCCTTTTAATGTTGTAGTGTTTTTATTTTCGTATGAATTGTTTATGATTCAAACAAAACACAAAATAACTAATTATAAAAGTGATAGTTTGGATGTTTGTTCTTCACGCTTAAAGTAATCAACGGATTTGGATGAAATTTAGAATGGAAAAGTCTTATTCCCACGGGAAAATCTTACACAGCGCAAGCGTAGCTGCGGGCAGACCGCTAGTGGAATATAACTATCCCTGCGTTCCGAGTCGCGCTGAAATCGATTAAAGTACCCGTAATCGCATTCCGAATCACTGTCAGACATACATTTTTTGCTTTCTGATCGCTGACAGCGATGAAAGTCTGATTATTAGGGCGCATTCCGGCCCTAATAATCATAGGCTGAATGTACCCTATCCAACCATATTATTTAGTGGACATCTGTGATTTATAATAGATATAAATAATAATAAATATGTGGGACATCTTCACACACAGCCATCTGATCCCAAACTAAGAAAAGCTTGTACTATGGGACCAGACAGCTGATATACATTACATAAATAGATAATCTACCTATATATATATCTATTTATGTAATGTATATTATATTATCAACAACCAGACACAAGGCAAACACAAGTACTCATCACACGAATGTTTGCCTTGGGCGGGATTCGAAGCCGCGACCCTGTGCGTCGGAGGCAGATACACTATCACCTGGGCTACGGAGCCGTCACTGATACATGCTTATACTCTTTATATCAATAAACAAACGGCAAGCAATCCTCGCTGTCGCTAACATTAAGTCACAGTGAAGTAATAACATGGAATAAACGTCCAAGTTATTTCGAAATTGGAAAACTCGTTTGCACGTGACGGGATTTGAACCGCAACCTCCTATTTAAAAGGCAACCCGTCGACGGAGTATGTTCTAAATACGAACTAATTTCCGATAACCGGAATGGCGGTAGTCAGCCCGGTTTGATGGAAAACGGTCATTTTTCACGCGCCATTTGCTTTCCCGGTCGGGGTGTACCTTTATACTGGTTGGAGAAGAAGGTTGGAATGCAGTTATTTATAAATCGACAAAATGGCGAATGTTCCGGGAGAAACGGGTTCGATCCCCACCTCGTACCAATGTGTTTTCAAATTTCGAATTCATAATGTACGTTTATTCATATTCGACGCTGGGGAAGGAAAACATCGTGATGAAACTTGCACACTCCTGTGCAGAAATTCAAAGGTTGTATACGCACTGGGCTAGCGTGGTCGACTAAGGCCTAATTGCTCTAATTCAGGGTAGGCTCGAGCCCCTCGGTGGGGACCTGAGTATACGAACTGTTGATGTTGATGATTGTATAATAATGTAATACCACGCCCCCTATATGACCACTCTGGTAGAAATAGCGATTCATCATCATCATCAACGGCCCGTTACAGTCCACTGCTGGACTATGAGCCTCCTCCACTTAAGTGGAGGGTTTTGCCATAATCTCCACGCTTGGCGGGTTGGAGATCGCAGATTAAAAGGTTACTGTATCAGAGAGCGCTGCTGCCCGTTCCCTGTTCAATGTGTAGTCCCTAAGTCGCCTCTTACGACACCCACGGGAAGAGTAGGGGTTGGTGACAAATGTATTCTCTTCTGCCGTCACCACACGGCACTGAAACAAAGATTGTATAATAATAAATGATCTTGAACTTAAATAACGCGGCCTCGTCTAGACTGTAGTTTCTATGCATAGAAACTCGCGGTCATCGACTCGGGTCAACTGCTCGGGTATGACGTAGATAATGTTTACTGCTGTTATGTTAGCCGTGTGGTGACGGCAGAGAGACGGTGTCGTAAGAGGCGACTTAGGGACTACTGAACAGGGAACGGGCAGCAGCGCTCTCTGATACAGTAACCTTTTAATCTGCGATCTCCAACCCGCCTGCCAAGCGTGGAGATTATGGCAAAACCAAACACTTTAGTGGAGGAGGCTCATAGTCCAGCAGTGGACTGTAACGGGCCGTTGATTGATTTTTTGATAATTTCATTCATAAAGGTGTCCTCTGAATCACAACACACACACTTTATAAGTACTCTTGATGTATGGTGTTGTTTTTAATAACTGGTTTACCTAGATCTTTTATGGACTTCCCGTTGTCGTCATCAACACGTGTTTTCAATAATTTCTAAGAATAAATGCAGTATCAATGCACCTTGGCCGAACGACTTTTACAATTGCAATATAACACTGGGTAAAAAATTTTTGTTTTAAAAAATTGTACTTAGACAAGAATATTCTTTATTGCATACACGGAAACATTTAAAACAACAAATAAAAGTATATAGATAGGCGGCCTTACTGCTAGATAGCAGTTTGTTCCAGGCAACCTGACCTTCAGTTACAGCCATACTCACCTATAGTTGTTCATCAACAGCTCATATACGTCCCCACCGAGGGGCTCGAGTTTACCCTGAATTGGGGCGATTGGCGCGCACACGGGGTTTGTGCGCGTGCGCCACGAAGTAAGTATGTAGACTAGTTTCCACAGGTGGGTTTGGATATATAAGAAAACTTTGTAAGGTTCACAGTAACTTGAATGTTTATTTTGCACACACTAGAGTTCACAACATTAGCGTTTAAATCTTTAAAATAATATTAAACTTAGAGAACGACATCCACTCGGAGGAGTGCTTTGTGAGAGAGAGAGAGATAGCAAGAATGTTGGAAAGGGACAACATCTAACTTTTTAATTATTGCAAGGCAAAGATAATTTTTATGTTTCCAACAGCGATTAGGCCTTAGTCGACCACGCTGGTCCAGTGCGGGTTGGTCGACTTCAGACACAAACTTCAGACCAACTCGCAAAGAAGAAGAAGAAGCGTTTCCTCAGAGTGTTTTCCTTCACCGTAAGAGCGTCGAATAAACGTACATATTAATACGAAGTTCGAATAAAACAAAAGTAGGTACGTGGTGGTGTTCGAACCCGGGTCTCCCAGACTGAAGGCATCGGCCCTAGCCACTACACGACCGACGACGCTCTAACGCACTATTTGTTGCATAATATTCAAAGTGAAGACAAAAATGATTTCTATAGTAGGAAATTATTTCTCTATCTGATGAAAAATCGTTACATCCTGTATGTCCACTCCAAGGGGCTCAAGCCTATTCTGAATTAGAGCGATTAGGCTTTAGTCGACCACGCTGGCCTGGGCACTGGTTTGGGTTGGTCGACTTCACACACAACCTTTGATTTTCTTCGCATTCATTTTCATTCACCGTAAGAGCGTCGAATAAACGCAGATATGAATTCGAAATTTGAAAACACAGTGGTACGTGGTGGGGATCGAACCCGCATCTCCCGGAGCAGGCAGCGGCCCTAACCACTAGTCCACCGACACGCTCCAAGGGGCTCACCATGTTTTAATTTACTATTTTGTTTTGGTACTAATATTTCATAGCAGCGTCCTCTACGGCCCAATTACCGTAATTTGGAATATCGCGTCAATGTCGTAGTAAAAAGGTTCAATTTACGATAACGACACTTTTACTACTGTTACCGACGCGGTTTTCACTAAAACAACCGAACAAGTTAATAGCTGGCGGAAAAGCAATTATTTCCGCTTAAGGTCGGTAAGTTGGCAATTAACGCATTAAATATACAAACTATATTTTCTAACGTCTGGTTTCCGGCTTAAGAATATGGCCATTCCATATCTTTATCTTTTGTTTTGTATACAGTATAGCTTTCCGCCCGCGGTTTCGCCCGCGTTTAATGAGTTTCCCGTAGGAATAAAATGTTTTTTCACGGTAAAAAGTATCTTATGTCCTATTCTACGGCCTAACCTAAATGTGTACCAAGTTTCATCCCGATCCGTCTGGTAGTTCAAGCGTGATTCGGCAACAAACATCCAAACTTTCGCATTTATAATATTAGTAGGATTTGAATTGTAGTGTCCAGCAGTGCACTGCAATAAGCTGATTGATTGATTGATAATAGCTTCATTACCAAGCGGTAGAGCGTTTGGCTTTCATCACGGGGGTTCTGGGTTCGAAGACCGGTAAGAGACACAGTAGTAAAAAAAAACCTGTCCCTAGGTTGAATAAGACAACCCAGGCTGACCTGATTGTCCGGAAAGTAAGATATGTAATTTGTATTGGAAAGCTCGGCTACTATCTACGGAAGTATATTCTATTTTATTCAATCCTAGTGTAGGGCGATTAGGCCTTAGTCGACCACGCTGACCCAGTGCGTGTTGGTCGACTTCACACACAACCTTTGAATTTCTTCGCAGGAGTGTGCAGGTTTCATAGCGATGTTTTCCTTCACCGTAAGAGCGTCGAATAAACGTACATATGAATTCGTAATTCGAAAACTCATTGGTACGTGGTGGGGATTGAACCCGCGTCTCCCGGACGGGAGGCAGCGGCCCTAGCAACTAGACCATCGACTTGTAAGTTAAAGATAATTGAGTAAAGTAAAGTAACCATTCGTTTCTATTTCGAATTCATATGTAAGTACGTTTATTCGACGCTCTCAGTGAAAGAAAAACTACGTGATGAAACCTGCACGCTTCTGCGAAGAATTTCGAAGGTTGTTTTGTGAAGTCGACCAACCCGCACTGGGCCAGCGTGGTCGACTAAGACCTAATCACCCTACTCCAGGGTAGGCTCAACCCCTCGGTGGAGAAGTATATGAACGTTGATGTACAACTTCAAGATATTTTTTTCCTTTTTATTTCTATCCTAATGAGAGCGCTTTATTAGCTGTCTTGAAGTGTTTCTCAAACTTAAGGGCCATTTGAATAAAGCCTTAAATAAATTAATGACACTTTGTGAAAGTTTATAGGTTGATTTGACTGTATAATCTGACGCTATTTTTAAATTGATTATGATTAGTTAGCTTTGAATTTGTTTTAACGTGCCAAATTTATGTGACAGGTGTTAAATTAGTGCTACTACAAAAATAAAATGCGCTGACTGCGCGCAGCCTTTCTGTTTCGATACTCCTAACTTGCCCCTGAACTACACGGCGGGGTGAGGTATCTGAAATTGGCGGGGGGCGGTGAGTAGACAGACAGCTTATCAACTATACATTTTTGTTGCAAGCTAGACGTTATTACCAATGCGCAAGATACCCCGGTGTATAGCTTGATGTGCTGTTCACTGTACCATATTCTATTCTTAAGTAAATAAATTATATAAGTACCTACAAATTTTGAGAACCATAAACCAAGCACTTTATGAACCACAATCTTTTCGCTTCACCGCCATTTCAGTCGTCTCTTTGGTGTTTAATAGCCATGAGAGAGATAGCCTATCTTCCGTCTCATCTCTACTTTATCAAGATTGAAGTCTTCTCT
Source organism: Carpatolechia fugitivella (assembly GCA_951230895.1). Lineage (NCBI taxonomy): Eukaryota > Metazoa > Arthropoda > Insecta > Lepidoptera > Gelechiidae > Carpatolechia > Carpatolechia fugitivella. The sequence goes on from OX579665.1 coordinate 11,619,289, forward strand.
AATGACGATAGTAGAAAAGGTTTCCTTCTACCTCATTAAAATCCTGTTTATTTCACGAATAATTGGGATATTGTTTTTATTTATTACAGTAGAGAACGGTCAAAGCGTTGGTGGTGTGGTGGTTAGGGCCGCTGCCTTCCGTCCGGGAGACCCAGGTTCGAACTCCACCAATGTGTTTTGACTTCATATATACATACGTTGATTTGACGCTCTCACGGTGAAGGAAATCATCGTGTGAGAAACTGCGCAATCCAAAGAAATTATTTTTTGTTGTTTTATATGTTTTTTTTTTCCCTCATCATCTACTTGGTACTTACCTAGTTTATAAAATTAATTAATTTATTTATTTATTTATTCAAGGTTTGCCAACAGGTAATACACCATATGCTTATATTTATTACATGAGATGAGGAAACTTAAGTGGGGTACACCCAATTACAGGCAAACACGACCTAAGTTTTACAATCTTGTCTAAGAACAAATTACAAATTATCACTGACATAGTATTCATACAAAGCTGTATATACTAAACACCATTACCTATATTAAGTTTATGTTGTATTGTAACTAAGTATTATTATATAGATTTCGCTAAGAACCTGTGTAGTTTCGTTCTAAATGAATAATAACTTACATTGAATATGCCAATATTCTCCTTCTGAAAGAGTTCATTGTGCTGGCGGCAAATACGGTTCAAGACACTGTGGAACCCTATGTTGGTCGTGGTGATACTAGGCGCAAAAGGCTTATAAAATATATTATTAGCCATATAAATTTTCTATATTTCGTGTGTATTCTTTTTTAGATATGAAGGAAGTTTCTAATTTTTATTTTTAAAAGACGTAAAGTACTTACGAATAACACAAAAAATACTTCCTGAATTAGCCCCAATAATAATACAAGGGCTGCTATTTATGTATCCGGAACTGGCCACTTACATAAACAATATTTAAAAAGAAATTATAACATTTAAAAATAGAACTCTTTGGCTGTAAAATAAAGTTTGTTTCATTCATCTGTCAATTGTTTTTACATTGTGGCGCCATTTTTAAAATTCATTGTCTACGTACACACATACAATACACCATGAAAAAAAAGTACGCCATCTTAAATCTCACAAGTATAAGCCTAGTCTGTAATAGGCCATCTTCTCCCTGCTCTAAACAAGAGAAGTCGTATTATTAAAACATTCCTACGACAGGGTATAAAGTTCCAACTGGTATTATGGAAGAGGAGTGTACAGACGTTGACTGGTGAACCGAATGTTCATGTTCGAGGCATTATTGGATGCAAAGGAAGACGCGCGTCGCCTCGTTTGTTCCTTCATTTGTTCTCCATATTGACCTGGCGGCTGGCAGCAAGCAGTTTATGTGACAGGCGTCTAAAAGTTATTTCGATTCAGCCGTTTCTCACCCGAACCTTCTGGTAAGAATAGAGTCTATTATATTTCCCGCATCCCACTACGCGAGTACATATCATAAGTAGCATCTAGTCTATGATGTCATGTATTTGTTTGTGTCCAACAAAATAATGTAATATCTTGCTTTTTTCTTGTTTAAAATGAAATAATTATAAAATATTATTTTTACAGTTTATATGTGAGGGTTGACTCTTGTTGTTCCCCTGTAAATGCATAAAAGCTCTATTAATCGTAGCCTTCATTATTTTTCTCAAAAGTAAAGAAGATTAATTTGTAATTTAGTTTTTGGCTGATTCAAAGCCACACTTTCACCTTTAGTGCCTTAGAAAAAATGTTGTTTTCTCTTTTTTAAAGCCAAGTTAAAAGCACTGTGGGCTGTGTGTGTTGAACTTCTATGTAGCTGAATAAAAACAAAACATTCTCATACGAGCCGTAAAAGACGCATCCAAGCATTCGGATGACCTCGCCGGGTGCGCACACGCCTCAAGGAACTGCAATATCGCAAATAATGGTGCAATCTTGGAATATCTGCTGAGGTGGAGTAGGATCTCAGGTTGGGTTCATATACCTATAGATGTAAATGCGCAACAAGATGAGTGGATATATGGCTAGTAAGTACTGTTTATGTCGTAGATTGAAAAGTAGAGTTTATAAATTATGTTGAAAGTAACAACATCAACATCAACGGCCCGTTACAGTCCACTGCTGGACTATGAGCCTCCTCCACTTAAGTGTTTGGTTTTGCCATAATCTCCACGCTTGGCAGGCGGGTTGGAGATCGCAGATTAAAAGGTTACTGTATCAGAGAGCGCTGCTGCCCGTTCCCTGTTCAATGTGTAGTCCCTAAGTCGCCTCTTACGACACCCACGGGAAGAGTAGGGGTTGGTGACAAATGTATTCTACTCTGCTGTCACCACACGGCACTGTCATGTTGAAAGTAACAATGACTAAGTATTTTATTACTATAGGAACGTATAGTGCCTTCTGAAACTTATCACTATCAAGAAATTCGGTCTGCAATCACCTACCTAAAAATGGCAGCAACACAAAGTGATTTTCGTTTGATCGCGTTCCGAACCTGGAACCTCAAAAAAAAACAATAAAACGTTTTATCATCATCATCAACAGCCTCCGTGGCCGAGTGGTCGAGATTTCGCCGCTCATTAATTTAATCATAACATTTATGAGACATTTTACGGGCTTACCGCGATATTATTTTTGTTGAGAAGGGTAGTCTACCCGCTTGCAACAGCGCCGAAATATCGGGTCTCCTCAACAAAAATAATATCGCGGTAAACCCGTAAAATGTCTCATAAAGATTCTGGGTTAGATTCCCGGTTGGTGCACTGTCAAACAAAAATCTCTTTGCGAGACTTTCTCCAGTTTTGTTAGGACTAAACACTGACACTAGGGTTTGTTAGAAGACAGATGTCCATGGGAATAGATTGTTTGAGTAGCAGGCTTTTTCGATATATTAATACAATATTTTATTTAAAAAATGAAACGCAAAAGATGCGACGACTGTGGAGTTTCTTCGGTGAGCTCTTCTCCACAGATTCCGCGATTGTGTTAGTGAACTCACCCAAAAAAATGTAATGACGGATCTAAGTGATGTAATAACATCCTATGGAAATAAATGATTTTGACTTTGACTTTGTTGTCGACCTTACAACCTACACGATGATGATGATGAATCCCCACCGAGGGGCTCATAAAAAAATACTTTGAACGAATAAAATAATATTTTCAGGGTAATTTGTTAGCGTCGTTATTTAGTCTATCGGCTAAAAGGCTAGCTATTCCATATTTAGATTTTAAATTGTAAGTCTAGACAAACTTCTCTGTAAATTTATTCATTGCTATATTTATTTATCATTTGTTACAGGTACGTCAAAACACGTAGAATATATTATTTTAAGACTAGCTGTCCGCTCGCGACTACGCTCGCGTCATGTAAGATTTTCCCGTGGGAATAAAAGGAGGTTCTGGGTTCGATTCCCGGTGGGGACACTGTCAAGTAAAAAGTTCTTAGTGAGACTTTTCTCAGTTTGGTTAAGATATTGCAGGCTGGATCACCTGATTGTCCGAAAAGAAAGATGATTCTGTGCTTCGGAAAGCACGTTAAGCCGTTGGTCCCGGCTACTATCTAGTCGTTACATGAGCCAAGTCAGTGGCCTTTGGCGGCTCTATAACACTGACACCAGGGTTTGTGAGGTCGGTTGTCGACCTTACAACCCACACGATGATGATGAGTCCCTACCAAGGTGCTCGAGCATAGCCTGAATTAGGGTGATCTGCTAGCGTAGTCTGCCAGCTTACTCTGGCCCAGTGCGTATTAGTCGACTTCACACGAATTAAGTTCCCGGAGGAGTTTTTCACAAAAAAAATATAAACTTTAAAAAAATAAATTTATTCAAGAGAAAATTACATGTTTCGCGACCGCGTTATTCTGTATGACTGACCGGCAGGCATCAACGCTCCGGTGCAGCGCGGCTTATCGGTAAGAAATGCTAGCGTAGCGTCTGCATTCCGCGTCACCGTAGCGTCAATGTAACTATAAGAGCTATAGTCTATTACTAAAACTTATAATTAAGGTAAACTAGACATGAAATTACTACGGAAACTATAGAAAACACTAAAAGTTAATGTAGAGCCGCATAGAGTTCACATAACACACGCAACCTTTAAATTTTTGCAAGAGTGTGCAGGTTTCCTCACGATGTTTTCCTTCACCGTGAGAGCGTTGAGTAAGCGTAATATGAATTCGAAATTCAAAAACACTTTGCGTGTGATTGAACTCGCGTCTCCCGGACAGGAGGCAGTCGTCCTATCCTATACCGCCAACGCTCTCCGTGAGCTCTTCTCCACAGATTCCGCCATAGTGTTAGTGAACTCATCCAAAAAAATGTAATGACGGATCTAAGTGATGTAATAACATGCTATGGAATTCAACAATTTTTGATTTGATTTGAAATTAAATGTCTCTACAAACACAAAAAAATTTCGTTTCACAGTTTCTAAACTAGTGGCTCTGTGAGCTGTAGACATCGCAATTTTTTGTTTTTAATGGCTGTTTTTTTACCTTTTTTATCCCCCATATCTCCTCCATTTTGGAAAATTTCGAAAAACTGAATGTAAAAAAATTTATATTTATTAATCGAACCTGCTCACAAAATTTCACGAGAATCAGTTGTGAAACGCGATCTGTAGAGGAGAACAAACAGACAGAAGGACATACAAAAGCAACATTTATTATTTCTGTGTGTGCAATAAAGTATATTCATTCATTCATTCATTCATTCATTGGCCAAGCTGGAACGGAGACGCGTCGCGGTCGCTCGATCAAAAATAAAACTAGTGGCTATTATTTTTATTTTTGCTCCACAAACATCCGCCAGCCCTTGAAATTTATTTAACTGAAATATATATATTTAATTTTTTTTATTGAATTTTATTATTTTATTTTATTGGTTTGGACCTGTAGAGGAAAACAGCCTCAGCGGTAGACCTTGTAAGCAGGCAAGACCCTCCGTCATTTTTTAAAATTTCTGAAAATTGACTCGACAAAAAAAAATCGATTAATTTATCGAACTTGCACACAAAATTTCACGAGAATCGGTTGAGAAACCCGACCTGTAGAGTGAAACAGACAGACAGACAGACATACAAAAGCAAGCTTCGCGTTCGCTCGGTCAAAAATAAAATTAACTTTGTTATTAAGAATCTAGTGTCCATATCGTCCATTAGAAGGTTGGACAGACGTAGTTACATACAGATGTCAATGGAGTCGACGAACTCTGACGTAGTATGGGTAGCAAAATATAAGCTGAAGCGGGGGTATTCTTTTAACGGACCTCTAGGGAATAAACACAATTTTATTTATTCATTAGTCGAAAAACTTTCTTAACACAATATGAAAAAAACTATAGGTATATTTTTGTTATGTACCTTCTATTGCTATTTCTATCAAAGTGGTAATATAGGGTTACCTCGGAGACAGTGCGCATATTTTTTCCATGCTATCAGTGTCGTTACTACTTAGAATACATTTCACGAAAAAGTCATATGTTTTTTTTGCGAACTATTAGTTTATCTCTCGCAAAAAACAAATATCATGGTCACTCTACGCACGGGAGGTGGCACGGGAGTGCAAGGGGGTGAGGGCGCGGCGCGCGGGCGTAACTACGTAGAGTGGCCATGATACAGCTTTTGGTGTGGATCATACGATGTTTTTTTTATATATTTTTGTTCGAAACATGTTAAAACGAAAAAACACGTGTCTTTTATTTTTTAAAACCTTTCTGTACGTAATGTAACCGTTCTGTAGGTATAGCGGGCGCAGACTTGCTGAAGCGGTAGCACACTTCATTCAGCCACTCCATACATCAGCCACTTTTTGAATGCCCACTTCAATAGCTTCTAGGATGTACGTGATAAGGTGTTCTTTAGTATGATTGATGTTTAATTCGGTATATTTACAAAAGGACCACGGTCACTTTTGTACCCGCGGTTCCTTCAAGGGGACCACAAGAAGAACCACGGGAACAAGGGGGTTAAGTATGCGGTACAACGGACGCGGCATGTTCCATTCTCTCAACTCGCCCCCGATCGGTGGGCGGCGGAATCACCTGATTGTCCGAAAAGACAGATGATTCCGTGCTTCGTAAGGCACGTTAAGTCGTTGGTCCCGGCTACTATCTTGTCGTTACATGAGCCAATTCATTGGCCTTTGCCGGCTCTACAACACTGACACTAGAATTTGTGAGGGACCTTATAACGATGATGATGATGATGGGTGGCCGCTCTGTACGTTTCTATGGCAAGAGTTAGGTGGCAATTTTTATTTTAGTTCTATTAGATCTTACTAGAAGGCGCTATGCGCTAGCGTGTCTAACAAAATGATCGAAGAAATGAAAAAATGTACTGATAAATGGGCCTGACCAATATTTATTTACTAGTTAGTAGCAGATCGTCCCATTCATAAACTCGTCACACTGTCGCAAATCGTTCTATTCTCAACTAATCCTATTCTCATCCTATTCAGAACTCATCCCAAATATTTAATCTTGCTTGAGTATATGTTAGACTTGGTAAACAGACGAAAGTGTCAAAACTCTTGACTTTTGACATCATGATATACCAAGGAACATTATCCTCTGAAGAGAACTTTCGTTATAAATATCAGCCAACTTGTTTTTATTTATTTTTGTTATAAATACTAATCTAAATATATTTATCGCTTCCTCTGATCATTAGCACCACACCTCAAAAACCTGAGGGTTGAAACAGTCCAACCAGAGTACTTAGTTCGCAAACCGTCGCGCCGTGAATGACACTGGCCGCTAACAGCATTTGAAAATGGAACGCTTTTGAAACTTTAAAAAACGTAACAGAATAATGGAAAGAAACTTTTAACGACGAATGAATGGCTTTTGTGTTTTATTAATGGCCAGTTTGATCAATTTGTTTTCTTTTTTACTGTCTGTGAGTCGTTGAAAAGTGTTAGTGAGATTTTTGTTGCGTTTGTGAGATGAGATTTTGTGACTTGTTGGGAAAGATTTGGGTGATACTTGTTCATGAACTTAGTATTATGTTATTAATAGATAATAGAACAGAATAGAATCACACTAATATTGTAATTGTGAAAATATATTTGGATGTTCAGATGTTTGGAAGTTTGTTCCGCTTTCACGCCTGAACTACTCAACGGATTTGGATGAAATTTGGAATGGTGATAGTTTGTACCCTGGATTAATACATAGGATACATTTTACGGAAAAAGTCTTATTCCCACGGGAAAATCTTACATAACGCGAGCGTAGCCGCGGGCGGAAAGATAGTAGAATAATAATAATGAAATAATGTGTGAAACGGAGCCAATAAGAAGTGTGTTTTCATGGTAAGTGTTAGTAGTTATTAGCATAGAATATTTAAATATCTCTGACGTATGATTAGAGGTTGAGGTTGTAATAATTATAGATGGAAATAATTACACAATAAACTTTTCAATTTCATACCCAATTTGACAAATTGATTAGGAAAATAGTATTTACCTACTTAGTTTGAAAACTTGAAAAGCGAACAAAAATCGGGCATCTTATTTGTCTATAGAAAGACCTTTTTTATTACTTTTAATTAAAAACAATATATTTCCTGTAGTAAAAAGTGGACTGTATCTACTTATATTATATGTCACGAAGAAGAACAAACACGCTTTCACGTTATTTTACGGCACGGCTACGCTCGCGTTATGTAAGATTTTCCCGTGGGAATAATATTTTCCCCGTAAAAATTATTCTATGTGTTATTTCAGGTTACAAACTATCTCCATTTCAAATTTCATATAAATCCGTTTTGTACTGTGTAGGCGTGAAAGCGGAACAAAAATCTAAAAATACTTTCACATTTTATATACTTAATATTAGTGTCAATCAATCAGCCTATTATAGTCCACTGCTGGACGTGTGCCTCCCCTTGGGCACGCCAAAGCGCACGATCACCCGCTTTCCTCATCCAGCCACCACCAGTGACCTTCCTCAGGTCATCAGGTCAATATTAGTGTAAGTGTGATAAAAACAATACATCATCGGCAAAAAATAACTGTGTTATTGAATAAGATAAGATAAGATAAGATAAAATTTATTTCAATAAAAACTTAATCTAAAACATAGAGTATAGAAATACAAAAATAAAAAATAAAGCAGACAAAATATGAATGCGATGCCTAAACTAAGTATTTCTTACTTGTATCTTAGGCATCAACGTAACAATGATAAAATATTTTTATACAGTTCTTAAAAAATAAAAATTGTATTAATTAAACAATTATTTGACTTAATACAATAATTTACATTAAAATATAAATTAGAAATAGTGTAATTATGGTAATGATCACGAGGTCAGGGTTTGTTTATGTTTATTTGTTAGTGGGACGTGTTATTTTTCTGTACTTGCAAGAAGTTCACCTACATTAATACTTATATGTATGCTCGCGTTACAATATAGCCGAGTTTGCAATAAATGGTGTTAGTCAAGTTAGTGCACAATTTTTTGATGACTTTCTTAATCTTAATGACAATTTATTTGATCATACACCGAAATTAATATTAATGCTTAAATAATGTTTGTTTACGTATAGGTGTATGTATTACGAGCGGTGCTCTAGGCGCCCTCGTAGTCGATAGTACTAATATTTCTGGCTACAGCAATTTTCCTAGCAGGGCACTGCTCGTCTCCAGTTTTGTGGTTGGAGGGCTTCTTGTATCGGTGACAGGTGGCGCATTTCGCTGGCTCAGACTGATTAGGACACTCCTTGATTGAATGACCCGAGCTGCCGCAGTGACCACACGTGGAGTCAGAGTCCCGGCAGTACTTCGCTGAGTGCCCATACTGCTGACAGTTGTAGCACCTGGTCACTATGGTGTAGTCTCTAATAGGGCAAAACGTCCAGTTTATAAAAATGCGCTGTTGATTAATTAGAGTCTTTCTAAGGCTTGGAGTTAGTTCTAAAATATAATTGCATGTGGAGGCGTCTTTTTTGCCTGATTTGTGGCTTAATTTGACTGAGCCAGCCAATTGTTCTCTATTCAGGTCAGGGTGTTTATCGACAATATTCTGTTCAAAAAGGCAATCAAAAAATTCATTTTCGGAGATATTGGATGGTATTCCCAGGATTATGATTTTTGGGAGCTTTTTTGTGGTGTCTTCAACTTTAAATCCTGATGTAGACAGCTGTTCTGACTTTTTAAGCTTATCTAGGTCATCCTTCCTTTCGGAACTGATTATAAGGCCTCCGTTTTTAGTTTTCCGAACTCCACGAATATGCAATTTTAGTGCCTCAGGCTTTATTAGATTTTGCACAAGTTTTTTAGTAACATCACTAGTTACGTCCTTGTCAGCCGGGTAGATTGTAACGCTGCTGGTATTTGGCGGGCGGACTATGGGCTGGCCTCCATTTCTTACCATGTCGGCGAACGACAGGTTAGACGACAAAGGCTTAGGAGAAGACTGCACTGATTCCTTAATATCTTTCAATTGGGAGGATATGTCGACTTGATTTCTTAAGGTCTCAATTAAGCTACATGCTGAAAAATACTTTTGTTTGATCGACTGATATTGCACAACCATTTGAGAGACACCTCCCATTATTGTTCTAGTAGTGTTACTAATCCTTAACTTCTGCTCAGTGTTCATCTTGCTCTCTCCAGAGGTAGCGCAGATTTCTTCCAAGCAATGTTCAATTGATTCCAACCACTGCTGAATCTCAGGAGTGGAGACCGCGTCCCTGGCAGCAGCAGGAGGAAGCTGAGTTGGAGGTGGTCCTGGTTCCCCATGTCTAGTTGGACTGCGTACAGTTTTTGAACTTCTATTAAATGGGCTGTTATTTTCACTCATTTCACGTGGTTAAAAACAAATTGAGTCACAGAGTTGCGTGTAAACGCGCTGATACAGCGTTGACACAGTTACACTACTTATTATTCATTTGACTATTAATAAAATACAACTTAATAAATTTGCAGCAGACACGTCCGTCTTCACTGCATGATCGCAATGTGAAATGGAATAATACCAAATTACAGATATATTACCAAAATTATCAACATCTTCAACATCAACGGCCCTTTACAGTCCACTGCTGGACTATGAGCCTCCTCCACTTAAGTGGAGGGTTTTGCCATAATCTCCACGCTTGGCAGGCGGGTTGGAGATCGCAGATTAAAAGGTTACTGTATCAGAGAGCGCTGCTGCCCGTTCCCTAAGTCGCCTTTTACGACACCCACGGGAAGAGTAGGTGTTGGTGACAAATGTATTCTACTCTGCCGTCACCACACGGCTAACCAAAATCAACCCAAATTAAAAGTGTTTCCAAACTTTTGAAACGTCTTCGCGTCGGTGAGCAAGATAATAAAATTAAGTGTTTCAGAAGATTCTCTTTGACAGGAATAAATCGCAAATTCTCAAGTATCCGAGTTGAGTTAAACTCAAGTCTTAAGTCTCAAAGATATAAAGAAGTTGCAGAACTTGAAATCTCAATTTGAGTTTTCAATCAGATTGAGTAAATAATTGCTGGAAACCGCAGACCAATCAAGAGGCAGCATTTGAAACTGGAATTAGAATTTTATTGATTGGTTTAAGTAATCTGATTTGATTGGCTGAGTTTCTGAATTTCAATCGCAAGGTGTATAGGTTCGAATCTGACTACGCACAAGTTACTTTTAAGGTAGTTAGTTCGTAATATTCGAAGCTTTTAGATTATGCGTATACGGACAGCTTTATATGTGAATAGATCATTGGTGAGGGATGTATATGAGCTGTTGATGATGATGATGATGTTGATGATGATGTGGGAATATCTCACACACCTTTCTGATTCCAAATTAGGCAAAGCCTTTATAATACAAGCGGTTACAACACACACATAAATATAGGCATAATCACATAATAAAGTTATATAGATAAACAACATCCATGCAGATACAAGCCTAACTCAACTGACCAATGACCATCACTCGAAAGTTTGTCTTGGTCGGGAATCGAACCCGTGACCCTGTCCTTCGTAGTCAGAAGTACTACCAACAAATCCACAGAGTCGCTTGCAAATATAGCAATTAAAATGAAAAATGTTGTTTAATATACTGTCTGTAGACTCTCAGTTGATGATTCTTTTTTCCAACTGCACAAACAGGTCAGGAAAAAAAGTAGACTTGATGGATTGTCTGTCAAAAGCAGTCGACTGTGACGTGTCAATTTTCTAAGCCTGTGTGGCGCACCTGCCACCCAATCAATGCAAGTAGGTAATATTGAAGGCTATAAAAAGTTTTTTATCAGGGGTATAGGGTGTTTTCAGAATCAAACTGTTAGCGCTGACAGCGATCAAAAATCAAAAAACTGTATGGGTTTCGCCTCAACATCAACATCAACGGCCCATTACAGTCCACTGCTGGACTATGAGCCTCCTCCACTTAAGTGAAGGGTTTTGCCATAATCTCCACGCTTGGCAGGCGGGTTGGTCGCAGATTAAAAGGTTACTGTATCAGAGAGCGCTGCTGCCCGTTCCCTGTTCAATGTGTAGTCCCTAAGTCGCCTCTTACGACACCCACGGGAAGAGTAGGGGTTGGTGACAAATGTATTCTACTCTGCCGTCACAACACGGCACGGCACACGGCATACACAGCATGGGTTCACCTGCTGACAGTATTTTGGTACGCGCTTTGAAAGAAAAGAAAGAAAGAATAATAAACGTCTATTTGCTTACAATATTAAAGAAAACAAAAATAAAGTTATATTTGTTGCGATTTGGCAAGCAAAGAGGTCCCAGCTCAGTATAGTGTTATGGAGGACACATAAAGTGCCCTCCATAACGCTGGTCTTCCAAACTTTGAGTGCACTGAAATCAATTACAACGTGTCTTGAAACGCAGGGATAGCCGCTTACAATGTCGCGCCGTGTGGTGACGGCAGAGTAGAATACATTTGCCACCAACCCCTACTCTTCCCGTGGGTGTCGTAAGAGGCGACTTAGGGACTACACATTGAACAGGGAACGGGCAGCAGCGCTCTCTGATATAGTAACCTTTTAATCTGCGATCTCCAACCCGCCTGCCAAGCGTGGAGATTATGGCAAAACCAAACACTTAAGTGGAGGAGGCTCATAGTCCAGCAGTGGACTGTAACGGGCCGTTGATGTTGATATTGAATGTTACAATCGATCTCCGACTTCTTTGCTTCACACAGTCAGTTTATTTCTGTAACTACAGTATCGATTCACATTTGTATGGGATTAATGTACCCACCTGATATTTTAAGATTCATTCTGGAATATTTTCGGCTCGGTCTGTTTTTGGAAGGCATTGTTGACAGCGGCTTTTTAACTCGACAGAAAAGGGTAAAATAAATCTGCTAAATATAGAAAAGGTCCTTGCCGACTCGTAGTCACACCAAGTTATCACACCAGTGTGTGTATTTACTTTAAATAAAAAAAACTTACGGATTACACAATATTTCATATTGAAAAAGAAAGGGAAACTGGATACAAGATGCAAACTTTTGTCCTTTGTCATCAACAGCTCATATACGTCCCCACCGAGGGGCTCGAGCCTACCCTGAACCAGGGGGATCAGACCTTAGTCGACCACGCTGGCCCAGTGTGGTTCGGTCGACTTCATAACCTTTGAATTTCTTCGCAGGAGTGTGCAAGTTTCCTTACGATGTTTTCCTTCACCGTAAGAGTGTCGAATACATACATTATGAATTCAAAATTGGAAACGTGGTTGGGATCAAACCCGCGTCTCTCGGACGGAAGGCATTAGCAATTAGGATTATAATTATCAAACCCTAGCAATTCTGAGTTTTAAAACTACTCTAATCAATCAGCCTATAGCAGTCCACTGCTGGACGTAGGCCTCCTCAAGCGCACGATCACCTGCTTTCCTCATCCAGCCACCACTACCACCTTCCTCAGGTCATCAGTCCACCTGGCAGGGGGGCGTCCCACACTACGTTTCCAGAGACGTGGTCTCCATTCGAGAATCCGTCTGCTCCAGCGCTCGTCGGTTCTGCGACAGACGTGGCCAGCCAATTGCCACTTAACGAAGCTACACTTCTTGATATTAAACTACTAAGAAAATACAATTCTGGGCAAAGGTCTTCCCCTTTTCCTTCCACTGGTTTTGACCTTGGGCCTGTTTGATTCATTGCCTCTGCCCTCTTTTTTTTTTACTGTATGTTTTTGTCTGTATGCAATAAAGTATATTTCATTCATTCATTCACTCATTCCCCGTCGGCTGTCTGTCTAGGGGAACCCATTCAGTAGAGTGGCTCTAGATTTAGAACGTTTAAAAGTTAAATATTACAATTTTAAAATAAACAAAACTTATTTAATAAACGTCTAGCGACAGCGCTTGCCATCTGGCAACACTGTTCAGTAATTACCTGAGATTTATAGCGCAACACCGGTTTAAAACTAATATCGGTGTACAAAGCTCGAAAACTTCCAACAACGAAGATGTAGCTAAATTTTTAAGCAAGAAGAGCAAGTGTTTGTAAATATTTTATGCATTCACCAAAAAATCACTTTTTAATTACTTCGTCATGTTTTCTTTTGTATTTGATAAAATCTTAGGACAAAACATAATCTAGTAATCATTAAAAAATAGATAAAAACTATCCCAAAGAAATTTCTTTCTGAAAAATTACTCCTCTACACGTCACGTAGTTATAGATCTGACAAGTTAATAATTATTTTGATATTATTAAGGTTATTTATGCCAATAACGGGTTGGAAGGCGCAGACACTATTGGACAGTCTCCCACAATGTAGACAGATGACTTGGTGAAGGATGCTGGGCGCCACCGGTGGATGCAAGTAGCGACCATAGACACATTGGAAACCTATGGGAGAGGTCAATGTTCAGCAGTGAACGTCTTCCAGCTGAGATGATGATGATGATGATGACAATAATTATTGTTGAGATACTTTTTAAAGGATGGCCAAGCTTAATTTTTGAGAGTACGCAAGAGACGAGAACATAATCTTTACTTTACCTGAAAGTTATCTCATCCAGTGACTTAATATCTTGGTACTTTAATTTGTTCCGTAGAAAAATGCAAATTTAAACAACTCCAAGCTTGGTTTAATTTAAAATACGCGAAATTACTTTCAAGAAAAGATTCGAATCGAATGGGACGGGACGAAATGAATGTTTTTTTAGTGTCTGTTTTACAAACCATCCTTTCATTGTGTTGGTCGTAAGGTCGACAACCGATCTCACAAACCCTGGTACAGAGGACAAAGGATATAGTCAGGCCAGGCCGCTTGAAACGGTTTGAATTTTCTATATTTTTATATGAAATTTTGTTTACTAGTATGGTTTAATAATAATAATAATAATATATTTTTACCGAACTGCACAAGCGAAATTTCATGACAAAGCCTAAATAATTACCAGAGAAAACTTAATCCGTTTCAAGCAGCCTGGCATGACTATATCCTTTGTCCTCTGTATCAGTGTTATGGAGCCGCCAATGGCTACCGAAATGGCTCGTTAAGACTACTTATTAGACCTACGATATAATGTGCCTTCCGAATCTCTTTTTAACATTTATATGAGACATTTTATGAGACTTATCAGATAAAATTTAATAAATTGATCTCATAAATATTTTTATAAAACTGTTATTAAGTTAAGTTTATATAATAATAATAGTTTATGATCTTTGCTACACCCTATTAAACAGGGTACATGTAATAGTTAAGGCTGACTATATGTGTGCAATGAATAAATGATTACTGATTACTGATTACTGATTTACGGGCTTACCGCGATACTTTTTATTTTATTTTATTTTTTATGTTTAAAATTATATATCCCTTTTTCTGTATCCCTTTTTTTGGACAATAAAAAAAAACACTTACATATTTATTTATTTATTTATTAGGTCACCAACACAGCGTACATTAAAAAAAGTAACAAATATAACAGTCATGGTAAGTAAAAAGATTAGAGAGATTATGTGTGTTGAGTGGTCAACACTCAATACGTTTTTATGGACACAGAAAAAAACATAACAAAAGCAAAACAGTCAGGCAAAGCAGATCTATTTTTTTTTTTATTTGAAAATTTTATGATGTTACCGGAGACACATCCGAAAACTGGCCAACTGTGAAGTGGTACTTTAATATATTACTAATTTGTTTACTACTTTTATCAGGTACGTGTGGGGGATCGAACCCGCGTCTCCCGGACGGGAGGCAGCGGCCACTAGACCACCGACGCTCTTTGGACTGTTACCAGCGCAAAATAATACAGATCAAAGTTAATTTTATATTGATTGAGTCGTCTCTAATACAAGAGATTCTCCATCAGAGTTCATGTCAAAACTCGTGTAGCAATTTAGAAACACTAACACAGAATAATTAAGTAATAGGTACAAACGACAAAATTAATTGGTTTTAAGCTCGCACATAGTATATGAATATTAATGTGTCTCACTCTAACGTGCGTTAACATTAATTAAGTGTGACAGGGACAGACAGCGCGCTGGGGACCGATAAATGTATGCAGATGAAAATAAATTGGTGAAGGCTTTGATTGGGTATCAAACGCGATAAAATTTTTTGTTTACCAAGCTTTTTGAAAATTTTCATTTATGTGTTTGAATGACATATAGATCCTCACTGAGGGGCTCGAGCCTACCCTGAATTAGGGTGATTAGGCCTTAGTCGACCAACCCAAACATTTGAATTTCTTCGCAGGAGTGTGCAGGTTTCATCACGATGTTTTCCTTCACCGTAAGAGCGTCGAAATAAACGTACGAAATTCGAAAACACATTGGTCTCGCGTCTCCCGGACGGAAGGCAGCGGCTCTAGCCACTAGATCACCGACGCTCTCAAGTATTGTATGTTAGGTTAATTTTGCTAGCCTATTCACCTCCTGTCAGCTTACGACTTTGCATAAGTATATTCATTCATACATTCATTCGTTCAGTATGTGCAACAACGACGACGTTGTCGTTTGTTTGTTGCATGTTAGTTTGTTTGTTCATTTGTTTGTCCTAAACAGTGACGTTAGCAAAAGTTACAATTTACCCAGAGATGATAAGATAAAAAATAAAAATTCTTACTGACATTTTCTTTTTATTAGCATTAACCCCTATTCACAAGATTACATACCGAAGTATATTTACCACTTGCTTATTTTCTTTTGTGAAAAAGGAAACAGGAAAGAGTGATATTGAACAGACACCGGTACCATTTAATAAGATGCTGCTTACATATTTAGACGGTGCTTATGTTCCTGCTATGTATGATTATCATACATTATCATGGTTTCCTCAATGATATTTTAAGAAAGATACGTCACGTTCATACTACACACAACATAAATTGTTCCGCGAAACAGACACGCTATAAGTGCGACAGGAAATAGGCAAAGCGTAAGAGTGAAAGAGACAGCGATCACAGCTCGACTGACTGCAGTGGTCACAATTAGGACCAATTCACGGCACGCGTTTGGTGCGTTTGGTGGTAGATATGCCACTAGGCTCTCCATGAGGAGTAAAATAACATTTTAAACTCTCGCAATTTTCACACATGAGGAGTAATTGTGCGCCAAAAGCAAAATGTGTGCACATAGAAAAGAAACCAGATAATACTTTTGGAGTGGCCAAATATAGAGTCTGATATGTTAGTATTTACTAAAACAAATTATTAAATTTGAGTGTCAATGGAGAGTCGCGCGGTCCGAGGAGAGTAGACGAAGAAAATACAATATTTGACAGGTTTCAAATGCAGATGTTTATCTTCGGACCGAAAATCTGTGATAATCTATCTCTTGTACGTTTAGAAAAGAAAAGACGACGTTTATCTATATATTAGTATATATTTACGTATTTATGTAACGTATATCAGCTGTCTGATACCCATAGTACAAACTTTGCTTAGTTTGGGATCAGATGGCAGTGTGTGAGATGTCACCGCACATTTATTTTTATTTTTTATTTATAAAACCAATTTAAGCTTAGTTCTGGTATTACCAAAATAATCTTGTAAAGTACACGGTATAAAGTGCGCCATAATCTAATAAAACGTTTTAAATGCCAAAGGAGCAGTAAAGTGAGTGTCTTATTTAAGTGTCTCCACGGTATTTATAAATAAAGTGCCTTATACACAACAGACCGTGAGATTCAGTACGACCGACCAATTCACTTATTTATACAGGGTGAGCCGTGTGGTGACGACAGAGTAGATTACATTTGTCACCAACCTCTACTCTTCCCGTGGGTGTCGTTAGAGGCGGCTTAGGGACTACACATTGAACAGGGAACGGGCAGCAGCGCGAGAGGTTACTGTATCAGAGATGATACAGTAACCTTTTAATCTGCGATCTCCAACCCGCCTGCCAAGCGTGGAGATTATGGCAAAACCCTCCACTTAAGTGGAGAAGGCTCATAGTCCAGCAGTGGACTGTAACGGGCCGTTGATGACAGGGTGAGAGCGTCGGTGGTCTAGTGGCTAGAGCCGCTGCCTCCCGTCTGTGAGATGTGATTTCGATCCCCACCACGTATCAATGTGTTTTCGAATTTCAAATCCATATGTACGTTTATTCGACGCTCTTACGGTGAAGGAAAACATCGTGATGAAACCTGCACACTCCTGCGAAGAATTTCAAAGGTTGTGTGTGAGAAACTGTATGAACTACCGTACATTTAGTAATCCGTGGTTGTCGGTGCAGGTTGCACAATAAACTCTGTTTCACGGAGACAAATTTGTCTCCGTGGACAAGATAAACTACTTTTATCTATGGTAGCATTTTGTGTGACAGATTCATAGTCAAACTTGAAATTAAGACTCACTTTCGTTCTATGTTAATTATCTTAAAATTATTACAAACACTCGTGAACGATATTCGTAAATATTAAAAAAAAAACAAGTTCCGATTACCGTATCCATATTCGCTCGTCTATCTAAATCGAGTTTATCTAGAACATTCAAGTAAGATCTTTTATATTATATTGCTTTCCGAGTCATGTGCAGCTGGTCACACCATTTCCGCTCTTATGTCCTATACTAGTGTTGATCGACTATCGATAGAAAAAAAGCAATTTTATCGATAGTTTAACAATAGCTTCGCTTCTATAATAAAATACAAGATGATATTGTAAATCTGTCCGATAGCCAATTTAAAGCTAAAATTAAAACTATTTTATGTTCTAAGACCTATTATACGATAAATGATTACTTAGATGATAAAAACGTCTGGTCAACTGTTAGAATGTTAGTGTGGTCAACTGTTGTTCCAAATCAGCGGAGTAGATTGTAATTATGACTCATATATGATTCTTTATATATTTAAAAGAAGAGTACAAAAGATACAATTCCTGTGGAGTTTCTTCTGGCCGTTCTTCTCCACAGAGGGCGTACACTGGTAGTGAATGTGTCATCCGTGTTAGCTTTGACGTCGAAAAATGATTTGTAAAAATCTTAATTCGAATAAAAAAAAATTGACTTTTGACTTTTGATAGGTAGTAGGTACATTCGAATTCGAAGGTTCTCGAATGGCGACCACGGTCTGGAAAGCGTAGTGTTGGACGGCCTCCCACAAGGTGGACAGATGATTTGGTGAAAGTTGCTGGGCGCCAGTGCAAGTAGCGCAGGATCGTTCACGGTGGAAACCTATGGGGGAGGCCTATGTTCAGCAGTGGACGTCTTCCGGCTGAGATGATGATGATGATGATGAGGTGATACATGTTCAGATTATACTGTTTAAACTCTAACTGTTATGATGTCGATTAATCTGTCAATCGATAATAACTAAAACTCTTTTACGGTTTGGAGCCTTCTGCTTCCCCTCAAGTTCAAGCCAGATATAGCCAGCCAGATTTTGGTAGAAATAGCGATTAGGTAGGTTAAAATGAAATGAAATGTATTTATATGCATAGATTTTTGGTAAACTAACATGGTGTAATAATTAAATGTGAACCACAAAAAACTGCCCATTACAGGGCGTACAAATATAACGAATTACTAAAATATATCAATAATAAAAAAATTAAAAAAAAAACACGTCAACTTATTTTACATAATTAAATAAATAATAAATCATAACATATTCAAGTCATTCGAAACTATGTGAATATTCAGAAATCCACGGTAAAATTATTAATAAAGATATAAAAAACGAATTAAATTAAATGTCAATTATTATTAAAAAAAAAGGAAAATAAAACTAAAGCCCACACGATAAAGATGAACGTAGTATGTAATTTGACAGTTGCTGATGATTTTGCCTTCGGCTGATAGCCTTGGCCCCTGGATTTCCGAGGTATGTAATCGATAAAACTCACGCGATGTTATGATGATTATCGTACAGAAAGGAGATATGTATACAGAGCCGCTCCAATCCGATGAAGTTACACTGAAAGTTTTATTAATCCTCCATGCCAGGTAGACTGATGACCTGAGGAAGGTCGCTGGTGGTGGCTGGATGAGGAAAGCGGGTGATCGTGCGCTTTGGCGTGCCCAAGGGGAGGCAGCAGTCCAGCAGTATACTACAATAGGTTGATTGATTGATCCTCCATGCCATTTCGGTTTTCTGATTCCATTTTATATATAGAAAATTCTCAATACTACTAGCTCTTAAATATTATTCAAATAACCTAGGTGTTTTAAAAACTAAGGATTTAATTGTTATAAACCCCAAAAATATTTCATCGATATGTTGAAATCACAACACTACTCTGTACTTGAGCCGAGGAGCACTAGAGATGGGAGTTTATGACTTGCTTTCATCATGTCAGAGTTTAGTATATTTTTATGTACAGAACCAACACAACTACTTTTTGTATACGACTTTGCCTTGTAAGATATTTTATTTGTATCGCTTTTCTACTCGTTATAATTTTAGCGAACGCGTTGTTTTAGGTGCTTCGTGTACGCCAAAGACTGTGCTCACCTCTTTAGAAATAAACACATGAATTAGGTCTTGTAACGTAACCAATCATACAATGTAAAAAAAATAATACTTAACTGTCATTCAAAAAATGAAAAAAAAAAATTTTTTTTTTATTACAATGTAAATCTCACTAAAATAACCATCTAAATATTAAAAACGCGACTACAAACCTGTCAAAAAAATATAATGCAAATTATAAAACTGAAGACGCTACTTTAAAAACTGGATATGAGAATATAAATACTGAAGACGTTTGTTTATCAATTTGGACAAGGAAAAAATATTTGACTGAAGACGATTATTTCTTCAACTGGATAATGGGAAAAAAATACTGAAGACGATGGCTGCATGGCATTTGCCTTTGCCTGCTTAAAAAGGAGCGAAACGAAAAAAAAAAAAATATAACCAG
This sequence comes from Carpatolechia fugitivella, assembly GCA_951230895.1. NCBI lineage: Eukaryota > Metazoa > Arthropoda > Insecta > Lepidoptera > Gelechiidae > Carpatolechia > Carpatolechia fugitivella. The sequence continues at coordinate 11,639,570 of OX579665.1, forward strand.
TGTCACTCGGGCAGATGTAAGGATAGCGATACTCCGTACATGCAAGTCTGTTCAGGCATTCATCATCAACAGCTCATTATACATCCCCACCGAGGGGCTCGAGCCTACCCTAAATTAGGGCGATTAGGCCTTAGTCGACCACGCTGGCCCAGTGCGGGTTGGTCGACTTCTTACACAACCTTTGAATTTCTTCGCTGGAGTGTTTTAACACGATGTCTTCCTTCACCGTAAGAGCGTCGAATAAACGTACATATGAATTCGAAATTCGAAAACACATTGGTACGTGTGGGAATCGAACCCGCGTTCAGGCAGCCACTAGACCACCGACGTTCAGGCATTATTATCGTGGAATAAAGAAACTTGTGAGTTTCTTATAAACATGAACCCTGAAAACATTACACTACTTTTTTGAAAAATAATTTGTAGAACTCAGATAAGAGTAAATTACTCTGTTGTCTTAAAAGGCTCGAACCTACACTAACATAGTAAGTAATCACGCCCGGCCCTAATAGACCTTCTTCACAAAAACCTTAATTTATTTACACGCGTGTGCAAAGTATAAGTTTCCTCACTAATTATTCTTCACCACTAAAGCGTTGAGTAAACATCAAAATCAATCAATCAATCAACGGCCCGTTACAGTCCACTGCTGGACTATGAGCCTCCTCCACTTGAGAGTTTGGTTTTGCCATAACCTCCACGCTTGGCAGGCGGGTTGGAGATCGCAGATTAAAAGGTTACTGTATCAGAGAGCGCTGCTGCCCGTTCCCTGTTCAATGTGTAGTCCCTAAGTCGCCTCTTATGACACCCGTAAGAGTAGGGGTTGGTGACAAATGTATTCTACTCTGCCGTCACCACCAGGCTGAGTAAACATACCTACATTATAATCAACTCAAAAACGCTTTAAGTGCGTGATGGGTCTCGAACCACAGCCAGTACAAAAGACAGTAATCCTAGCCATTATACCACCGGATATCTTCTAACAACATAAAAACAATATCGCCCTAGATATTTATCTATTACGGAACAATAAAAATCCTTTTTGTGCATCATACATGGCGTGGATTATTGGATATTCCACCAATACCCCTGTGCCGAGCCAGCGACCGACCAATCACAGCCCAGCTCAAAATTAAGCCTAAAATCTAAGCTAACTGAGTGAAGTGTACAGTGAAATTAGTTAGCTTTGAGCATCCAGCTTTGCCTTTATGGCTTGTTTACTACAGAAATTGGTTTATCGTAGTAAGCTGCTTGAAAATCAATAGCTTGTGACGTCATGTAGGTATACAGGGTGTCTTAACAAAATTAAAATGTGCATTTAATTTGTAATTTAAGCATATTTTCAGTTTTTTTATTTTTTATTTAGTAGTTTTTTCGATTTTACTTGTGAATTTTAATAAATTGTAATAATGTGTCTAAAAAAGTTTTTTTTTTCTATTATTTACTTCATAACATTCCAATCTTTCATTACTTTTAGTACTTATCTACGTGGAGGAGGATTGTGTATGTAGTGTTAAGTCTGAAGGGAGTTGTATTTGATAGACTCGAAGATAGACAGTGGTGGGTCTGGTGGCGGTGCAGTCAAACACGCTGATCTTGTTAAATATAATTATTTATTTTAACCACAATAATGGAGCACACACACACACAGCATAGGTATGCAAGTGGAAACGGAAGTAAGAAAGAACTTAAAAATAAAAAAACTTGTGTTGGTGTTGCCAACATGCTGCCCCGGCAACAAGAAAGAAGAAGCAACATGACTGTGAACAATAACACAGGCAGAAGTTTGACAAAGCCATCACATCAAATTAAATTTTTACATTATTGTTTGAAAAGAGACCACTTCACTATATTAGACATTTCTTTAACTCTATGTTAATGAACTCTACCTAAAATAAAAATACAAATTATATTTATAAAACTCTACATGAGTTACTAATAGACTTATAAAATTATAACTCTACACGAATCATAGAGAACTCAAAACCTTTTAACTTATTACACTTTTTTACTTAGAAAGAAAACGACTTATAGGTATTATGAACTTAGAAGTAAATAAACAACTTATGCTAGCATCAATAGGCACATGTAATACAACCTACTACATAGCTTTACATAGATGAGATCAAAGCAAAACCATATACTTATTATAATATTATTTTTAAATTATTCAAGTTTTGTTGGAAATTATTGCAAAGGTAGAATACAAATGCCAGTTATAGACCGCTTATATTTTTTTTTATTAGGAGTCATGACCTCGACAACACGCACCCTACCATCATTACCAGGGTGTACTTTCACTACACGGGCCATGGGCCAAAAGAGAGGGGGCATGTTAGGGTCCCTAATTATGACCAACATACCTACGGTAAGGTTGGGCACCACATCGCGCCACTTGGGACGACTTTGCAAGCAATTAAGGTAATACTTATGCCATACCTTCCAAAAGGAGTCTCTCATCTGGTTACATAGTTCCCAGAACTTTAGCCTATTTGTAGGAGTGCTGGATGTATCTGGTTCAGGGAACGCTGTTAAGGCGGAGCCTATTAAAAAATGGCCAGGCGTGAGGTAGCTAAAATCATTCACATCGGCTGTCATCGGTACAAGTGGCCTAGAATTTAATATTGACTCAATTTGGGCTAGAACAGTACTTAACTGTTCGTAAGTGAGAATGGACTTCTGTAACACTCTTTTCAAGTGGTATTTCATGCTCTTTACGGCTGCTTCCGCCAAACCAGCGAATACTGGCGAATAGCTCGGCACGAAATGAAAAGTAATGCCTTGCTGAGCAGAATAATCCTTCACTAAAGTTTGGTGTTGAACAGAAGTGTTAAGTTTATATAAATCAAGTAACTGGTTGGCCGCCCCTTTGAAACAGCCACCGTTGTCACAGAATACTTCAGTGGGTAGTCCTCTACGGGCTATAAACCTTTTGAAACAAGCCATGAATGTAGGTGTTGATAAATCAGTGGCCAACTCTAAGTGGATAGCTTTTGTGCTGAAACAAACGAAGACGCAGACGTACCCTTTTGTAACTAGAGCTCGTCTGACTCGTGAATTTTTAATCTGAATTGGACCAGCGAAGTCGATTCCTATGACTTGAAAGGCTCGTGAAGCGGTGACTCTTTGTTGAGGGAGAGAGCCCATCAACTGCTTGGCAGTTGTGGCCTTGATTCGAAAACAAACTAAACATTTGTGTGTTATTTTCTTAACTTGTCTTAAACCATTTACTAACCAATACTTTTGGTTTAATATCGAAAGCAATAATTTAGGACCTGCATGTAAGTTTCGTAGGTGCTCATGATGAATCATCAACTCAGTAATTCGTGCACCCTTAGGAAGTATTATGGGATGTTTTCGCGAATAGGGGAGGCTAGAATTCTGCAGACGTCCACCCACTCGAATAATACCTGTTTTATCTAGAAAGGGGTGTAGAGGCAGGGGCGTGCACAGGGTTTAGGGCTAGGGTAGGCACTAGTAGGCAGGCAGGTATAATAAGGATAAAAAAGCACTTACCAAAAAATTTCATGAATTAGGTTATTACTGTATTGTGTTGACCGGCGACCGGTGGTGTGGTGTTTCCATGCAAAGTGATGTAATGTAAGTTTGGCCACCTCAAGTATCTAACCAGGTGATTGAATATTTTGAACAAGTCACACTAGAAGATACCCGAAATGGCCTTGAAAAAGGCCTTGGTTTTTTTTGTTATTAACTTTTTTGTTATAACGCACAATTGACAAAATAAATTAACGGTATGATACTACAACTTTGTTTCTATTTATAAATTAAATCTACGCGCCTATCTTTGAGCAAATATTTTTGCAATACGTCATCGTAAAACGCAGGTGATCGTTTTACATCAATTAGGAGCTGTTTTTCAATAGAAATCATAGAAAGAGCTGCGAGTCTTTGTTGCCCCTGGTGGTTTTCGACTTTTCGTGCTTTTTGGCCGCGTTAGTAAAGTTATTCAAATCGACATAGCCGGCGTCGTTCCAAACGTTCAAAGAAGTGCAGAATAAAGTACACGGAAAACAAAACAAACTATTGGTGTGTACACAACCTGTTAGCCAGTTGAAAGTCTCGTAAGATTTAATTTGAAAATGACGAGTTGCATTACCCTTCCTTTGAGTTAAATGCAACTCGAGTACACACCTTCCTCTATGAACGATATTCGCCTTAGCTTCAAAATTACACGTTGCAAATCCACCTTTTTTCAGTTTAAACAAACACGGCCCGTCGGCACAAAGTTCACAGCGATTACTCATTGTTATTAAAGTAATTTACTAACACAAAAAGCACTAATTGCTCAAAAAACCAAAGAAAAACACAAAAACTTAAAAAATCACTGCGCGTCACAACAAGAAAGGTAAACAATATGGCGATTCCAAATTCCGCAATGAAAAAAGTGATTAAAATATTGTTTTTACCCAGCTCAGCATTGCGCGCTTTATTCATAATGCGTCTTGAGACTATTAAAGCTTTAAAGCGACCGACGCCCCCACCGCTCGCGAGCTCGCGAAGCGTCGCGGCACTGAGGTGGCTGAGAGTTGTGATTGGTCGTCGTATTTCTGTCGCCAACTTCGCGCCTGCGCACTGGCTGACATGCGCCTCGCGCGGCGCGCAATTTTTGGAACTCGGGAACGCTTTACATCGGTGCGTTATAAGGGAATGACTTGTACTAAGATCTATTTACGCCACCGATGTTCCTTCGACGACGATTCGCCTTGTATAAGTCCAAGTCGAAAAAGCTGGGCTTTTCGGATTTGTATGGAGCGAAATCACGCACACTAACGCATTGACAAGTTTTGTGTTCGCACATAGGGCCTTTATAGCACACAGTCATATATTTTCTCTCACTACATGTAAGTAAACGTCAGTTGGAATAGGCAGTGCTTTTGGCGAACGTGAACAAAAGACGAGTGGAATTTGTTTAAGATAAGGATGTGTAAAATTAATATGGGTGTTATGGTAGTTAGTATGATAGTGTAGTGTAGTTAATTAATGTATATAATTGTGAAGGTATTTATCTGAAAATGACAGGGTAGGCAGTGCTTTTCTGCCTCTATGAAGTGCACGCCCCTGTGTAGAGGTTTTAAAGACCCTTTTACACTCTGCCCTAATTGCAAAGATGATATCTCATCTTTGTAATGAACACTCTGCTCATGTTTTATAATGGTCTGCAAAGCGTGCTCTAGTTCATTACTAGATAAACTAGTGCTCTTATTTTTAACGTTATTACGCTTTATATTGTGACAAAATCTCAAAACGAAGGCAACAACGCGTATCATTTTATTTAGATCGGAGAATTTGTCTAGAAATTGAAAAAATTCGTCTCTACAAGTTAAGAGATTAACCTTGGCGTCTGAGGGTGCAGCGCCTCGCTTCAGTTCAGGTAGGTCTTCAGGGTAATTAGTTTTATTTTTCAGATCATACCCGCTGTTTTGAAGAAAAGCAGGACCGTGCCACCACATCGAGTTCTCGGCGATCTCCTGCGGGTCAGCGCCTCTGCTAACTAGATCAGCTGGATTCTCTCGTGTGTTGACATATGACCATGACCATTGTTGTGTCTGTTCCTGAATCAACTTTACTCTGTTTCCCACATAAGCGTTAAGTTTAGATGGTTCAGTCGCTAACCATGCCAGTGCGATTTGAGAGTCGGAAAATAAATGAACACCATTTATATTAATTTTGAGTTTTAATGTATTATAGACCTTTAGTATTAGTTTTGAAAGCAAAAGCATAGCATTGAGCTCAAGTCGTGGCACAGTTAATTTATCATTCATAGGGTTAATTCTTGATTTCGAACAGAGTAAGGTTGCTTTCGCCTTATCTGTTGAGTCAAGTGTGCGAAGATATACACAGCAGCCGTACCCAGTGGACGAGGAGGCATCGGCAAACCCAATGAGCTGTATCTCGGCGGCGCCATCAGGAACACTTATGTTTCTGTCCAGGTAAATTGGCTTCATGCTTGCTAAGCTAGTAGCAAAAGATAACCACTCCTGTTTTATGTGCGCTGGCGGTGAGTCATCCCATGCGACCTTTTCTGCCCACAGCTGCTGCATGATAACTTTTGATCTGACTACCACGGGAGAGACAAATCCAAGCGGATCAAAAAATTGAGATATGTAACTCAAAATATCTCGTTTCGTAACTGAACTTCTCTTATAAGCTTCCGGACATGAGATTATAAAACAATCCTTGTTCACATCTAGTGTCAACCCTAAAGCTTTCATGCAAAGATTATTTTTCTGCAAATCTGACTCATCAAACTGTCTTTTAGATTGAGGAATATCAGATAGAATATCTGCGTGATTACTAGCCCACTTATGGGTCTGAAAGCTTCCCTTGTCGAGCAATTCAATTAGTTGTCGCTTTGCTTCAAATAAAATATTAATATCTGAATTAGAGTACCAAGCATCATCAATGTATGTACAATTTTTCAAAATAAAAGACGCCAATGGATAGTCTTCTTTATAATTTTCGGCTAACTCGTATAGACAGCGAGTCGCTAAGTAACTTGATGATTTGAGGCCGTAGGTTACCGTGTCCAACCTAATACATTTTATGTTTTCATTAGGATTACTTCTCCACAGTATGTTTTGTAAAGAACAATGTTCTGGGTTGCATTTTACATTTCGAAACATACGTCTGATATCGGTAGAGAAAGTATGTTCGCCTAATCGAAACAAAAGCATAATTTCGAATAAATCTCTTTGGACAGTAGGCCCATTTAATAAAATGTCGTTTAAAGATATTTTCTTATCAGTCAGCATAGAGCCGTCAAACACAACCCTAGTTTTCGTGCTTTTACTATTTTCGTTTGTGACAGCATGGTGTGGTAGAAAGTACAATGTATCTTTCTCAAAATCAATAGAATTAAAATCAATATAGTGGCCATGCCCTAACTGAACATATTCATCAATAAAGTTTTCGTACTCGGTGAGTAAATTAATGTTTTTATGTAATTTTTTTTCTAAATTCAGAAACCTGTACAAAGCCATATCAAAGGAATTGCCTAACACATTACTGACCTCTTCTATAGGCAACTTCAGAGGCAGATCTACCTGAAAAGTGTTGCGGTCTAACTTGACAGTTTCTTTGAAAATTTGTTCAGCTAATTGTTGTTCAGGAACATTCTCAATGAATGTTTCAGTGACTTTCTCAGTCTCCCAAAAATTGTGCAAAGTCTCATTAATATTTGAATTACAATTGATACATAAAAGAGATACCTTGTCTGCAGCTAATTGTTTTGGCAAAGCACCAGCAACAATGTGGCCAAACCTGGTGTTTATAATTTGAGGATGCGGTTGTTGACTGCTCTCTGGCTGCTCACTCTTCTGACAACTCAGGTGGCTCTGCTCCAGCAGCAATGTCTGAAAGAACACATCAGCTCCGATTAACATATTGATTTCACTTGGAACGTGGAAATCAATATCAGCTAAAGTGATATTAGGTGGGATCTGAAGTGATGAGACATCAATTTTCTGCTGCGGAAGCTTACAAGTTATTTTTTCTAACACATGAAAATTAACTGAGACCTTGTACGGAGACGTGAGAGAAAAAACCTCTAAAGGAATGCAATATTTCGCAGAATTATTCTGATTGCTGACACCAATAATATTGGTGTTGTCTTGCCTTGGTGTCAAACCCAAAACATCAACAACTTTAGTTGTAACTAGTGAAGCCTGGGAGCCCGAGTCCAATATGGCTTTCACATGTACCTCCTTTCCCTCTCGGCTATATAATTTAACTTTCAATGTAGGGAGTAAAACTGCGTTATCATCAGAATTAGAAAATAAGGTGACAGTATCTTTCGAGGAGTCAGCTAACTTGCTGCTCTCATGTAGCAAAGTATTGTGACTTTTCTTGCATATGGCACAACGAAAATGAAATTTGCATTTTCCACTATGTGGGTTTAAGCATAAATTACATAATTGGTTTTCCTTACAGAAGGCAATGCGTTTCGCTGCAGTTAAAACTTTAAAGTTATTGCATTTAAATATTTTGTGATCACACTTACAGTAGTTGCAGGATTGTGCTGTCTCAGTAGCTGCCGCTACAGCCATGGTGACCCGTTGCTTTCCAGGAGTCAATGCACTTGGTTGTTCAGCATTCTCCAGTGCCAAAGCACGCTTCTCCAAGAATGCAAGAAAGTCTTCCATATCTGGTTCTGCTGCAGCGTCGCGCTCTAACTGGTACGCTCTTGTGGTGTACTGATCTAGTTTCCGGGTTAAGATACAAAGAATTATAGCATCCCATTCCGAGACAGGCACATTTAGATTTTTGAGGGCAGCCAAACACTGCTTAACATTGCTCACAAATTCCCTAATAAGAGCAGGTGTTGACCTCTGCAGTGGTTGCATGTCCAACAGTGAGTTAATGTGATCGCTTACTATTTTGTATTTGTTATTGTATCTTTCATCGAGTAATGACAAAGCCTGTTCATAGCTTTCGCTGGACAATGGCAAGTTTTTTACTAAATCGAAGGGTTCTTTCAATAAAAAGGTTCTGAGATAGTACAGCTTCTGCACATTGTCCAGAGACCTATCATTATGGATGACAGCTTTAAATAAATTGATAAAGGGCATATAATCACAATATTTACCATTGAAGGGAGTAATTTGAATTGTGGGGAGCTTAGTTTTACTCGTTTTTACGGCCGAGTTAGAGTCGGATTGCGATTGTTCTTTTGTTTTGATGTTTTCGTTAAATTTTGTCAGAGTTGAGAAGTACTTACACTCAATCTCGATCAAATCTACGTCCTCCTCAGTGTCATCTATAGCAAGTAATTGCTTGTTATAGTTTTCGTACTCGTCGAAACACTGCACAAGCCGCTTTCTTTTTTCTTGCAGCATTTCTAATGGGCTCTGTTGTACATCGGCGTCATTGGACGCAAACTGGTACAGGCGCGTTATCGAGGCCTTATTGTACCCTCGCGAGGCCTTTAGCTGCTTGACAGATTCAGCCATAGTGAAAAAACTACCTGAAAACGGCCCTATAACTGGCAGAAAACTCGAAAAATATACACTTTGCAATGCAACAAATGGCGGACATAAAAATGGGCTAAAATAAAATAATTAAAAATCGTTCACTCTAATGTCCATAGACTGTAGCTGAATGAATGAAAAAATTTGTCCTTCCGGTCGATATTCATAATCGAACCCTGTTTGTCGCACGATCGATATTGCTGTCCTCTTCTTTCGCGTGTGACTTACGTATTGTCGTCCAGCTCACAAACGTCACTCGACGCTGTGTGACAGTCCGACGTTTCGCGGTGATGTTGGTAGACTTGAAGCTCACGTGAAGTATGGCGCACTCGCTCTTCTCTTCTATCACGCTTACTCGCGTAGACGCCCTGATTGTATTCTTCACGTTGAGATGAGATGAAGCCGATGACGTGTAATATTTGTCTGTCACCTTCACACGCAGAGTCAAGTCCTATTGCTGTCTCACTCACGCTGACGCTGGTGTTGTTGTATCACACGGAGAACGATGTAAATGGCGGATCGTGATTTAATTTCTTGATGTTTTCTTATTTTTTTAGGTGGAAGGAAGGACCGGTACGGTACCTCGTAAATCCTCTTCGTGGCGATGATGATGAGATATTTCGCTCTCGTTGCACGTCCACAGATAGGCACGAACAAAAAATGATGAGATCGCCAATAATAGGATAGATAATTTCGCAGACACCTGTGTGACGATGCGTATCGCTCTTCGTTGTTCGTCTTCCAAGATCCGAACAAATGAGATCGCCACGTATTTATTTGCAGGAATCTGAAATGAAATAATGCAGTCGTTGCTTTCGTAGCTTTTCGACGACGCCGGTTGAGATGGGACTTTTCGTGAAGTTATCTCCTCGTTTCCGGATGGAAAGGGGTCGCGCATCCAGAAAAGATGACTCCAGGTCTCACAACCTCCTCGTAGCGTAGTAGCTAGGTGTAAATCGCCGCTTCGGTGCACTATGCTCGTGGTTTTTGTCGCGTTGTAATGGCTGCCCGTCGCCGCCACTATGTCGCATACCCAATATATCCACTTAATCGCTGATCTTCCGTGCTCGTTAAGGACCATATGATAGACTCGAAGATAGACAGTGGTGGGTCTGGTGGCGGTGCAGTCAAACACGCTGATCTTGTTAAATATAATTATTTATTTTAACCACAATAATGGAGCACACACACACACAGCATAGGTATGCAAGTGGAAACGGAAGTAAGAAAGAACTTAAAAATAAAAAAACTTGTGTTGGTGTTGCCAACAGTATTAAGAAATTGAAGAGGATGACTTTGCAACCTACTGACATCAATGTTGGTGAGGTCAGTTGACATTCAACCTACCTTGACTTACAACCTAGATAAAAAAAAAATGTAGAGCCACCGGAGCACCTATTTAAGAAAAATACCTTGTATAAAATAATAGCAACGATAATACAAAATATACTCAAACTCACACGCACGCATGTTGATAGCGGTACGGCGCAGGAGAAAATGAAAGAAACCTGGTTAATTCATAATAAAATAGCTATTTATGCAACTGTTGCATAATGAGGGGTATTCAACACGAGTGTGGTGGTAAAAGTATACACGAGTGTTAAATACTAATTATGTACAGTTGCATACAATAGTTTATCTACACTCATACAACAAATTTAAATTAAAGACAAAATAAAGTAATCATTGTTTATTGTAATAATTATTGACATTTTGTATGGTACAATTATTAAAGGTTAATGGCGCGAAAATAAATTTGCAGTAATATCGCACCGCGCATAGAGATGGGCGGTGGGTTAAAACCCAATCCACCTGACTAGGTAAAAACCCGGTGATTTGGGTTTTAACCCGGTTTTTACCCTTAACAACCCATTTTTGTGGGTGTTTATTATAATAATTGATGATAAAATAAAAATAAAAACTTTATTATACATCTTGATGAAAATACCCTGTTTATTTGCAATATGCGCAACTTCAATAATGTGGAAAGCCCAAGGTAGCAGCCAATTGTTTTGTTTATGAGACAATTTCTATGAAACTTTGTTTAGAGTTTGTTTGTATTTGTATATTCTAGCGTAAATCATATTACTAAGTTTAAGAAAACCTACACGCGTAAAAGATATTGATGTCTATCAGCGCTCCAGCCGCTTGACTCACATCGACTCAAATAAGTTCAACCGAATAAACATTTTTAAAATAAAACAGTAGAAATCTATAAAATGTCGCCATCTTTTAATGCTCAAGTTCTAACGGGATGATCAAAAGAAGTTGTAATTGTAATTAGCTAGCACTACACTCACTCATACCTACACTGCATGCGAACGTGGCAAGTACAAACGTAGGAGCTAGCGCGCACGGGCGACGAAAGTCACGGTGACAGTATACTAAATAATGGAAGCTTGTTATAACACTGTGTTGAGTTTAATCGAAGTTGACCCAATAAACGAAAAAGTTTGCTGCCATCTCGGATATTGATATTACATAATTGGTACTGTTGTTTCTCTCGTTTCTAAACATAGTACCCTAAACCATGGTTCATGACTTACGAACAATAATGTAACTGAACATTAAATCTCTATAATAATCAAAATTGGCCGTTGATCATCTAGTAGCAGATCCATACTACGTTGTGAGAGTAACCCAAACTCTTTTAGAAATTTACAATGTGATCGTCTTTATATTATGTTTTCTAGCTGTGGAATTAAACATAGAGTCGCCTACTCAATGTTATTCCTATATACTGATTCGTCCCTATCTTTCGCCCGAACACAGGAGTACCAGTTGCCAGCCGGCAAGCAGCCTACTCCTGATTACCCATGCTCGCTGACTGAAAGAATAAAGTCACCAAGAAATCCCAGCGACTTTATTAAGCAATACTAACTTCGTATTCTGAAAAGAACTTCGAAGTTTATTGCTTTTGCAATAGGAGCCCAGATTCCTGAAATGGATCACAGGGATTATTACATGATATATGTAATTTAAAAGGTATAAAAAGGTGGCTCCAGGATGCCGTAGCAAGTCTTTAGAGCCGGCGACGGGTGTGTCGTCTGTAGTTCTGAATAGAACTTCTAGTTCTTAGAGGAACTTTCGTTGAGTGGCATTTACTCAACAGAATGATCAATAATAAAGTTTCTCTAATGATACTACCCGGAGACGACCATCCTAGCCCTACGCACCGGGACACCCTTTTCCTTAAGCTATGCCAACTGTATTGATAAATACGGTTACATAACCCCTCTGTGTCTTCCAATATACAGTCCGACAAGGGATCTAGTAATATCCAGCATTGACGAGGGGACTAGTTCTAGCTCCCTCAGCTGGACGATTACTAAGACCTTAGAACCCAAGCAAGGCAGCAGACTAGAAGCAAAGACCCGAGACGTACACACAATACAGCAAACCAGCCATCAAAGTATCTACGTGACGAGTGAGAATAAACGCTCCACCAACGCGCTCTCTGTGAGTCACTTCCCACTCTATCCTTCAGAATGCTCCTGTCCTCCCCTCATCACAGAGGTGTAGGAAAAAGGTTAAAATAATAAACAACCCCGAAGGGTTGTCTACAACGGACCCTAGTCTGACCGGTGCGCCTTAAGCGATGGAAGGAGACCGAAGTCCCATCGTAGAAAGCCTAAGCTTCGCGTTGTAGCCGAAGCTAGTGGACGACGTCCAATCGATACTAGCCGAAGCGTTCCCGATACGGCTGAGCCGTTATAGTAACCTTTTGGGAGGCTAATCCCGTCTTCCACCGAAGTGTCCGACGTATTACGTTCAAGGGTGTGTTTACAGGATAGTCCACACGTGAACCAGCGCCCATGATGGTAAACCATCTTCCAACGAGCAAGCTCGAAGGGATGACCTCACAGCTGCTACTGACTGTGGGTCTCATATCTGGATTGCTCCTGCATACTGGATCTCCGTCTATCTGAACGGTACTGCCAGGGCAGATCTACTCCAACTTCATATCTCCATATATACATATCTCCGCCGCGCGTCTCCGTGCCTGAGACCGCTTATGAATCTAAAGACTCATTTCAGCTATCGCTCTGAATATAGCTTTACAGCCTTCATCAACGCTCGTCCAGTCCACTGCTGGACTATGAGCCTCCTCTCCTTGCAACCATATGTGTCGATATTACATCGCACAGTTGATTCGGTAATAAATCATATAAGATGATATTAGCCAGAGCAGTCCACGTCCAGTTTCTCGTTCTCAATTAATAAACTCGTTCCAGTATGCCTCTTCACAGACTTATGCCTTGAAGGAAGCCACTATGTCCTCCGCTACCTCCACTATCGGGGTTAATACTTGAAAGACTATCATCGACACTAATCAGTCTGAGGTCCACCGCGCACGGATGTGGACAAGTCCCCATCCGCGGCTATGTATTCAAGTCGCTTTATGCGTCTTCGGTCAATCAGTGGTTCAGAGCTAGACATACAGTGGTAGCGGCATTCATAGCAGCCCGATGGTTACTCCACATCTTCATAGGTCAGATACGGAAATCTCTCCACAGACTGGCGTCTTGAAGGTAGCCACTAAGATATTGTTAACTCCACTATCAGGGGTAAACTTAGTGTACTTATCACGCCTAGGATGCGACCCATATACCAGCGGTTCAGAGCTAGACATACAGTGTCAACAATATCATAGCAGCGATAGTTATACCTCGTCTTCATGCGTCAGATAAGGGTCTTCTATTAGATGGTCAAATATTATTACATTATGTGATCAGTTTGATCCAGCGGCCGTGTCCGCTTTCATTAGGTCATCTAGGAGCGTCAACCCTATGATTTCCTTTATTTTCATTTTTGACCATCTCGGATGGGATATGTCATCCATAGAGGCATAATTGGACGTAGTTACACGAAAAGGATCCAATCCACACAAAGTTACTTTTCAGATATTGAAGTTTAAAGTTACTTTTCAGATATTGAAGGTATTTGTTTCAAGATAATTTTACGTGTTATGTTTTGTGAGAAACATTAAAACATTTTTATTGTTAATAGTATATTTATGGGACGATTGGTATTATTTGCGGTGAGTTTTGTGTACTAAAGTCATTTTTGACAATGTTGTGGATTGGATCCTTTTCGTGTAACTACGTCCAATTAACCGTTCCCATATCAAACAGGCAGCACGCCAGTCTTCAGGGACCGAAATCCCGTCGAAAGGCAGTGAGAGGCTGTGCAGCGCCTGCGACTTTAGGTTCGGCAATTATTTCACTTGGTTTTCCAAGTATAGACTCATACTAGTCTATTTTTGCACTTTGACAATAATGTCAATTTTCATGAACTTAACGTTCCGCCAGCCATCTATTCCTAGACGGCCGACTGCCTCCCACCATGTACATTGGCGACACGCATCGACGGTACGCGCTAGGTCAACAAGACTTTTCCTAAACTTGTTCGATATTTCTGAAACTCACAATGCAAACGTATCTCAGTCTCTGCACCCCAAGTATGCATTTAGTTTTGCATTATCTCTTTTAGTTTCCGAGTTATTAATTTTAGAAATATCAAAAACGTCCAATACAAGAACGTATTAAAATTAAAAACATTTATTACAAGAACATATTAAAATTATAAAAATTCATTACAAGAACGTATTAAAAAAACAAAAATTCTCTTAATTCGTCTGAAATCTTTTATTATAACTTTCTCTATGTCATACAACAGACACACGTTGTTCTACATAGTTTTACTTTACATTAGGGTCGTGGAGTTACAATAATTTTATCGCCATCTTTTTTTTATGTTTCTTGTTCAAATACCGAGATTTGGCCTTAAAAACAATATTTTTTGCAGATTTTGTGCTTTACGCCGTTTTATCCATTGCTTTGTTGGTATCTTGCTAAAATAGATGTTCTAAGCCCCTGCATTTACTGGCAAATAAGTGAAAAAATGTCACATATAATGTGCATACGCAAAATCTAATGATATATGGATACCTATATCAATTTTGTTATAAAAATAATAAACACCCGAATTTTCACCCAGTGGGTGGGAATAAATGGGTGTTTATCGGGTAAAAACCCAGCAGTAGGTGTAAACCCGGTGGTTTGCCCATCTCTAACCGCGCATGCGCGCCGCCAAGGTTGCGTTCCGAAACACGCTAGTGTGCTCAAATAGCAAGCATCTGCGTAAAAATTAAAAAAAAAACTTCATTTTGTTACAACTTTGCGATAACGAAATGAAATTTGTATGGATCCTTAGTCACGGCTCCATCGAAAGGTATATCATTTGCTTAGCGTTTCTGATAAGTGAATGAAGGATTTACGATATGAGTGTAGATAAAACTAATTTCATATGCAGTCTTGAATACTAAAGTAAGCATCCTTTTAACCGACCTCAAAAAGAAAAGGTTACTTAATACGACTGTAATTTTTTGCATCTGTTTTTGGCAAGTCATCTATTACACCCTTTATATTAAAAAGTTTACCTTTATGTAAATTCTAACTAGATTTTGTATTTAGACCTAAGAAAAGGAATCTCATTGTTTATCTAAATTGGACTTTGAGAAGTTTTCTTGGACTGAATAAATGTAATTTCTGTTTACAAGGTAAAGTCTGACTAGATTTAAAATAGAAAAGAATATACTTTGAATAGAATATGTATATAGAGTTGGCTTTGTCCGGTCGTTTGCATAGTTAAAACTGGATTTGTCTGGATTACTCCAGATTTTGGACGATCGTTTGAACAGGTAACCCCTTTCAAATAACTAAAACGGGAAAGGTAACTAAAATAATCCGTTGGAAAATAGAACTTTTTTATAAAGTTCAGAAATGGTTATTGTGGTTCGATTTACATCTCACGGGGCGCATCATGCTGATAATAAGACCATTATTAAAGATCCTAAATAGCAACAAAAATAAAAAGTCAGACATACTTTTTAGACGAAACGGAAAATATTGGCGTCAATTCGGGATATCATGCTCTAATTCTAATTACAAAATCCAGCTATCCTTGTCGTTTTTATGACCAATGAAAGAGAGGTGATGAACGAATGATTTTAGTTTGAACGAATGATAACCTAAAATAAGGGCATAGCTATCAGTTTAAGAGATTTTTATTTCAGTCGCATGTTTTAAGTGCTCTCTAAAATTGTGCAATCGACACGGCCATAAGGTTCAAATTCGATGTTTGACAGCTAATATTAGAATGGCCATCTCGTGTCCCTTTTCAATCTTTAAAAGGTAAAAAGGACAGACTAACTTCAAATAAGGATTAGAGCGTGACAGTGTGCATCGGGGCCAATATCTTTTTTATATAGGTAACAATTTCCCCGTAGGAGTTACACTTTTTCCCATAAAAAGTATCCTTTGTATTAATCTTACACGTGCAGCCTGTGGGCTAGAATACTTACAACGCTCTTCGAGTGCAATACAATACCGCGTTCAGGAGGCTGTTGGGGCTTCCTTATTTCTGCAGTGCGTCGGGGATGTTCGCGGACGCGTGAGTGGACCGTTTTTACGCGACGATGCGCAAGAGGTGTGGGTCCCTGATGCGCAGGGTGCGGGGGAGCACCAACAGTATTCTGAACATGATAGCGAGCAGGCTAGACTGCAAGTACTTGAGTCACTGTTGCGTAATATCCACTGGTTTGCCGTAGCAGTGGCATTAGTGCTTTATTACTCTTATTATTGTACTGTAAGGAGCGGCCTCCTTTGAGGTGACTGGCTGTTCGTTTAGTTCGATTGGATTCGAATATTTTGAAATACGAATGGTTCTTTTTTGTTGTTTTGACTCGGGACGTCAACGGACTACCGAGCAGAAGATATTTTTCGGAGAGTTAAAAAAATAATAAATATCTGTTATAATTTACCTGCGTTCTTCTATTTAGCTTAGCGCCCATCTGGCTACTGCCCCCCGCTTTATTGTACTTTCTAAATACTTCTACTAACATCGAATAAGATTTACAGTTCTAACAAATTGAGTCATTGTTAGGTACTTGATGCTTTAAATAAATTATTATTATTATAATCCAAGGTACTGTAACAATCCTTGGGTAGCGTCGTTACTTGTTAATAATAATGTAACACTATTGCGTAGGAAAACATAAATAACGTCCGCACTCAACGGCGGGCGGCAAGTAAATAATAACTCCCCGGCAGAGCCCGAATGATGTATGATATTTTCAAACAGATTTTAGAAAAGAGACCAAATTGGTATAATTTAAAAAGAATAATGCCGCCAGCATCAACCTATATGGCACGCAGACTAACGAGGCCCGATGCTAGAGTATACACTATTTCCATTTCATATTTATCCAAATTTTCAGTAGTTTAGACGGGAAAGAGAAACAAACATCCAAATATATATGTACTTTCACAATATTATAATATAACAGTGTGATTACACTACAAGAAAAACCGTTTATGTCGTTTTTTTTTTACATTCCAATCTTTATCTCTCTTGCTGTCCCTAAAGTTATTAGATAGGCTAACCTAAAAACCTAATCTAACCTAAATCTAGTCCCCAAGTGTATAATTTGGGCCCCTATCAAATGCCA
Source organism: Carpatolechia fugitivella (assembly GCA_951230895.1). Taxonomy (NCBI): domain Eukaryota; kingdom Metazoa; phylum Arthropoda; class Insecta; order Lepidoptera; family Gelechiidae; genus Carpatolechia; species Carpatolechia fugitivella. The sequence continues at coordinate 11,657,069 of OX579665.1, forward strand.
AGTATTTTGCGAGGGCTTTGCGGGGGCAGTAAATTTTTTAGTGTCTATGGGAAGGCCGAATAACAGAACATAGAAACAGGGGAGAAGTGCTAATGTATGGCAATCTTTATCTAGGAAAATTACGAGAAAACACTATTAGGAAATTCATGCGTGAATTGGTTTGAAAACCGTAATGTAGAACATTATAGCCCCTTGGTGGGGTCGTTTATATAAGCTCATAACAAGCTTAATATAAAATGATACCATATATTATTATGTCCACACCAACGGCTTAAGCCTTACTTCGAATAAGGCGGTCAGGCTTTAGCCAACCACGCTGTTTAAGTGCGGGTTGGTTGACTTCACACATAACTTTTGTCATCATTATCATCGTGTGGGTTGTAAGGTCGACAACCGACCTCGAAAACCCTGGTGTCAGTGTAATAGAGCCGCCAAAGGTTACTGACTTGGCTCATGTAACGACTAGATAGTAGCCGGGACCAACGGCTTAACGTGCCTTCAGAAGCACGGAATTGTCTTTCTTTTCGGACAATCAGGTGATTTAGCCTGCAACGTCCTAACCAAACTGTGGAAAATCTCACAAAGGGATTTTTGCTTGACAGTGTCCGGGAATCGGACCCGGTCGTGATTTCGCCGCTCATTACGGAGGTTCCCGGTTCGATTCCTGAATGTCACGCAAAAATCTCTTTGTGAAACTTTCTACAGTTTGGTTAGGACTTTGCAGGCTAAATCACCTGATTGTCCGAAGATGATTTCGTGTTTCAGAAGGCACGTTGGTCGCTGCTACTGTCTAGTCTAGTCGTTACACGAGCCAAGTCAGTGGCCTTTGGCGGCTCTATAACACTGACATCAGGGTTTCTGAAATCTAATAATAATAATAAGTAATTTATTGTTCAGATTTTTCCATGTGTACAATTCAGTTATTATGCTACTTACATTTATATCTATAGTAATATCCCTGCTCCTTAAACTAGGATAATCTCCTGTATTTTAAAGAACAGTATTCAACCGTGGTTTAACATTCCTTGTGTTGCTGAAATAACTATGATTCGATTCTTATAAAATAAATTACGTAGGTATATAAATCTAAAACATCCAAAAGCAGGTTCGAGTCCTGCCCAAGAGATCAACAAAATTTTTCTGTCACTGCTTTATAAATTATTTAATAATATTGCATTTGTGTATGTGTGTGTGTGAGTGTGTGTGTATGTGTGTGTGTGAGTGTGTGTGTGTGTGTGTATGCGCGTGTGTAGAGTGGGAATATAAGCGTGTGTGTTGTGTGTGCAAGTTTGGTTAATCTGTTGTCGACGTGGTTGTTCTTTCCAAATATCATGAAGAAAACCACCAGAAGTTTTGATGATATCGGTCTTCGGGTGGACGTTCTATACTATATACAGGGTGGACATTTTTAAGGCCACCTGGAGGGAAAGTAGTCTAAGTACTTATACGTATAGGACAATTCACACTAACAAACTAAAATACATAATAACTAAAATAACTCACACGATGAAGAAGAATAAAACCTACGAAATTATTCCACTGTTAAGCCATCTAAGCCGAGACTACAAGTAGGTATTGTAAGTAATTAGCATAATTTAGTTGCCATAAACCCTCGAATCTCTGAAGCGAGCAAACTGTAAGCCTTTGTACCCTAAGCCCGAAAACAGCACAATGTTGAGTAGGTAACAAAAGTAAAATTTATTACCAGTAACTCTCCAATGTAGAAGTTTTGACAAAGCGTTAGGCTGGGTCCGGGCGAAATTTGGCAAGTTTTAACAGTGAATTAAGTACATATTACTTAACTAAATAATTGTATTAACAATAAAAAATTAGTGAAAACTTGACAAGGTACGCCGTTTAGTAGCAAGGAATATAACAAATAATTTATCATTACTCATAGAATAGAATATACTTTGTTGCACACAAGGATATAGCTTGAAAGTACAAAAGATAGATGAAGGGGTGTACAGATAGGCGGCCTTATTGCTAAGGTAGCAATTTCTTCCAAGCAACCTTAGAGTATAAGAAAGCTGCATTGGAACTGTGGGACGGTGCACACAAGAAAAACAGAATAGGATAAGCTATTTAATACTATTTATTAATCAAAGTTACATAAACAAACTACTTATACTTAGGGCATACAAACCTACATATATACCTACATGTCAATATAGTTAATATAGCTACATACTCGGAAAGTAGGTCTTAAGTTGCCTGAGCAGCCGATTGAAGATAATACTTTTCAGCCTGGAGGGAGAATCGTTTTCAATTGACAGCTGTCAAATTATATTTTAAAAAAAACTAGTTCTCATTTCACATTTCTATTGAACTATGTTCCATCTTTTTAAATAGCCACTCAATTACAGCGCAATGTTAAATTGAAATAATATAAAGTTAAGTATTAATTATAGAATATATATTTTATAAATTACTTTATTATAATTGACTTTTAACTATTTCTTAAAATAGATTTGGGTAAAATGTTAACCATTTTTCAATGATGGAAATGAAAAATAATGGCTCAAAAGCTGGCCGGCTCGGGCACAGAAAAAAATATAAATAGGCGGGAAAGCAGTGATTATCATGTTTCTCGAGTATAATTGTAGAGTTGTGTAGGATTTTGTTTACAATGAGTTTTTCTGATTCAGATATGGAAGTCAATCATTTTTTCTTTAGCTGATTCGTGTTTTTATTTTTACTTTCCTTGGAAAAGCACAGTGTTTACCTCTGGTTAAAGAATTATTTAGTGCCTCGAACTATTAGGGCCTGAGCGCTAACTAAGTTACTTTCACCCCTCGTATAACAATGTACTATTAAAGCAATTTAAGAAAGTTGTACTTTCCTATAGCAATGATTTAAGGAACTATATATAGAACTTGGTACCCATGGAAGATTGCACATTATTGGCGAAGCCCTTACTTGAACTTGGCACACATTCACTCACATGTATGTTTTTTGATGGCATAAACTTATCTTAGCATTATTACCAACTGCATAATATACCTATTTTTATGGAGTGTCACTTACCAACACCAAGTTTATTTCCCTTCGGTTTTAGTTGATTTAGGCAAAAAAAGGTGCAGCCGTCAAAGGGTTAAATAACACACACCTGAAAAAAAAAACTTTTCATAGTTTTGAGAAGAAACAAAACTGCATTCAAAGTTTTTCGACAAGACGCTTGCCACGCCTGGGAATCGAACTGGCTAAAATACAAAATAACTTCATATGCTTTTATGACATCAATCAATAGGATCAACCATAAGGATCACATCCCACTAACAAATAACAGTTCGATTCCCAGGTGTGGCCTGCGTATTTTAGAAAATCTTTGAAAGCATTTTTTTTTAATAAAGAAATGTTTTCTTAGTGTGAATTGTCCTATCATCATCAACAGCTCATATACGTCCCCACCGAGGGGCTCGAGCCTACCCTAAATTAGGGCGATTGTCCTATACGTATAATAAGTACTTAGACTACTTTCCTTCCAGGTGGCCTTAAAAATGTCCACCCTGTATATAGTATAGTACGTCCACCCGTCTAAGACCGATATCATCAAAATTGCTGGTGGCTTTCTTCATGATATTTGGAAAGAACACGCTCTCGTGATCTCAAAAAGCTGAGTCTTGGAGGGCGCAATCCGCCGCAGCAGTTTTTATGGAGAAGTGAAAATCGCCAAAATTGCTCGTTAAATTATCATTTAAGTCTGGTGAGCAACTTTGCTATTAATGTTCAGTCCATCGAGGACAGAGAGCGTGTTCTTTCCAAATGTCATGAAGAAAACCACCAGAAATTTCGATGATATCGGTCTTAAACGGGCGGACGTACTAGTATAAATACAAGCGAATTTAATTTACAATACCGTACAATGTTGGAACTTGCATTGCAGAACTTTATTTCTGAATCCTTTACAAGTTGTCGTGTGGAACGTTTGCGAGCGACGTTCCGCCAGCTTTTCCAAGTGCTTGACTACTTGCATTTGTAGCCAAAAGTTGCCCTTTTGAGCATAAACCTAGTATAAAAAAGTTAAATTGTCTGTCGTGATTTTCGCAAAATTGTTAATCTCAGAGATAGAACTTCGATTTAACACGCAAGCTAAATTGGTGGGCAGACCACTAGTCTATGATAATAAAACAGATATAGATGTAGAGCGTCGGTGGTCTAGTGGCTAGGGCCGCTGCCTCCCGTCCGGGAGACGCGGGTTCGATCCCCACCACGTACCAATGTGTTTTCGAATTTCGAATTCATATGTACGTTTATTCGACGCACCTACGGTGAAGGAAAATATCGTGATGCAACCTGCACACTTCTGCGAAGAAATTCAAAGGTTGTGTGAGAAGTCCGCACCGCACTGGGCCAGCGTGGTCGACTAAGGCTTTATCACTCTAAATCAGGGTAGGCTCGAGCCCCTCGATGGATGCAGTCATCATCATCATCGTGTGGGTTGTAAGGTCGACAACCGACCTCACAAACCCTGGTGTCAGTGTTATAGAGCCGCCAAAGGCCACTGACTTGGCTCATGTAACGACTAGATAGGAGCTGGGACCAACGGTTTAACGTGCGGCGTGCCTTCCGGAGCACGGAATATCTTTGTTTTCGGACAATCAGGTGATTCAGCCTGTAATATCCTAACCAAACTGGGGAAAGTCTCACAAAGAGATTGTTGCTTGACAGTGTCCCCACCGGGAATCGAATCTGAAACCTCCGTAATGAGCGTCGAAATCTCGACAACTCGGCCACGGAGGCTGTCGCTGTTATGCATCCATAACAGCGACAGCAGTGTAGTAAAACAAAAGATAAAAATGTCTTTATTCGAAGTAAGATTTCTGTGGAGAGGAACGGCCAGAAGAAATTCCACAGGACTCGTATCTTTTGTAGTTTTCTTTTTTTAAATAAAATATTGTTTACTTACAATTGAAAATATGAAAACGATTTCGCGAAGTGGCTTCACAACGTTACATGTTCAGGTGCCATTTTATAGTTCTTTTGAAGTTGCCGAGTGGAATGTTTTCCAGCGACAATTTCGTGTATACGTCTGAGTATTTGTCAGAGCAACTCGTTTTGAAGCTGTTTCGTCGTTTCTTAGATTTGAAATAAAAACTTCCACTCTTTTATTCTAAAATATATTATCGCAAACAAATACTAAGACAGATATTTGAGTTAAACTTACATATTTTTTAATGGTAGGAACATTATTTACACCACAAACAAAAATACAGCATGATTTTGTAATCCCTAGCAAAATTTAAATATGGTGTTCAGACCATCATAAGCAACAACTTTTCTCAAGGAACATGAGTTGAAAACCCCCAAAAAAATTTGCTCTACAGACAGCTGATAATTCATCAACGATAACCAGCCAAGCACGTATCGTGTGGTGACGGCAGGGTAGAATACATTTGTCACCAACCCCTACTCTTCCCGTGGGTGTCGTAAGAGGCGACGTAGGGACTACACATTGAACAGGGAACGGGCAGCAGTGCTCTCTGATCCAACCCGCTTGCCAAGCGTGGAGATTATGGCAAAACCAAACACTTAAGTGGAGGAGGATCATAGTCCAGCAGTGGACTGTAACGGGCCGTTGATTTTTTTTATTTGAAGCACGTGTCAGGCCACGCAAAATGTAGGGTTCCGTAGTTGTCCAATACTACTTAGGTATGCCTGTTTAAGACAGATAACGTTCATCAAAATAATTTTCTATGATATTTGTACCGAAATTCTTACTAGAACAAGTACATTTTATAAATTCGCCTGTAAAGCCATGATTTTTTTCACATTTCCAAATACAATGGTTTCGTTGGTAGGGGGGTACACTTGACTCTAACAAAAATGAGCACTTTAAAACAATAAAAATCTCTGGCGCACGCTAGAATCGTAAAATGGTTTTGGGAAACCCCCAATATTTTTTAAAAACCTATCCAACAACACCTCGCACTATAGTGTATTCAAAAAAGCTTCCCCCCACTTCACATATCAGTAATTTTGTGTTTAAATATGTAAATCAGTATTTTTGTGTTGAATTAAATATGAAAAAATACGTTCTCTTTGAAGTCTTGAATATAAACAAGGATAGAAAGGGATAGAGTGAGGTGAGAGAAAGAGCAGACGCAAAAGCTGTGAAACCGAGTTAGTCGCGCCATTACTCTTCGCTCGAGAGAAAATCAGATTTTCTCACTGAGAGAAGTATGTTACTTTACTACCTTTGTCAATGCAAAAAGGCAGTCTTTTTCGGTTTCCATTAGCATTTAAATGTACGTTCACGCTCATATCCCTTGCGGGGTGAACAGAGAATCAGGTGACACGTATGTGAGTTTCTTTATTCCACCATAATTTCTAAATCCCTGAACAGATTTGGATATGTGGGGTATCGTTAGAATCCTTACATCAGCCCCAGTAACACTGGCTGTTAATTTCATGGCAGGGCAGTCATGTTTTCTTAGATGATTATTTTGTACTGAATTGAGGGGGAGGATGAGTGCGTGCGCTTTCGTGTGCGCGAACGCTTCCCTCCTTAAAATATCCTGCGCATCTGATCATTTTGTATTCTTGAAATCAAAGTACAGCTTACGTAGCCAAGTGGTAGAGCGTTTGATTCTCACTACGGAGGTTACGGGTTCGAATCATGGCAGTTCCACAAAAAATTTAATGTAAAAATTACAAAAAAATTATGTAGTATGTATTTGTAAGAATTTTCCTTAGGACTTAGCAGGCTGAATTACCTGATTGTCCGAAAATGATACCGTGCTTCGGAAAGCACGTTAAGCCGTGGGTCCCGTCCCGGCTGTTAACTACAGAAGCAGTCGTTATACGAGTCGAGTCTTTTGCCGGCCTTTGTCGGCTTTATAACACTGATACCATACTTTACGAGGTCAGTTGTCGATTTTACTTTAATATCAAACTAACTAAGCTTGTACTATGGGTATTAGATATATAGATTATTTTGTGATTTCTTTAATAAATAGTACTTAAATTAGCTTGACACATAAACACATATCTTAATATCGTATATACCATACGAGTAGATAAATAACATCCAGACACAATGCAAACAGAAATTCTCATCACATGAATATTTGCCTAGGGCGGGATTCGAACTCGCACCCTGTGTTTCGAAGGGAGGCGTACTACCAACTAAGCTACGAAGCCGTCATTCCAGAATGAAGAATATTTGTATTATATTAACCCAAGTAAATCGCTGACTAAAAGTACTTTGGTATCTGAAAGCCCAGACAGGTGTGAAGGCGGTGGTAAACCATTGTGAGTTCAATAGATATCCCTTTTGCCCAATTCACCCTTTGTGAAAGTTAGCCGGTCGACCCTTCCGGATCAGACCACAGTTTGAATATTAACAAAAACTTCTTCAGCCATATGGTATATATCCAAAGTTAATATATAAATGTAAAGCAATAAGGCGTGTCTGTTTGTCGTGCTATATCATCTTTGGGCAAAAATTGCTGAGATTTTTCTCACAATATTAAACACCTCTAAAATATTCTTCACTTTTACTACATCCTATAGGTTGGCCGGAAGAGATCTCTATGTAGAGATTAGCTCTGCGATGTAAATTTTTAACTAAATGTTGGTTGGTAGAGGAGGCAGGATTGAAATATTATGTCTGGAGCTGAATTGTATTCTATGAAAAAATACATAAATCTAAAGCTGTGGGATGGGATACAGCAAAGGTGATGTGGTTTTGGTGTACTGTACGCTGTGCGCCAGCCAAAGCTCTGCCTACCCCTTTGGAGATAACAGCGTGTCTCTTTGTATGTATGTATGTGTTTAGGTGGAATGCGCAAAGATAATAGGGGATCGGACTACTTTTTATTATTTTATAATTCCAATCTTCTCAGTTTCTGCTATCGAACACTAAAATAATTTTTGCTCTATCTTTAAAATTGACCGAGTTATAAAGGTTTGAAATCCAAGATTAGACAGAGAGGCACATACCCACTTGTGACGTCATTTGTTAGTAACGCCATATATCTCTATACAAAAAATCGTTTTTGAAAGAGACAGACACATTGAAACTTTAAAAAATCACTGTAAATTCGTTTTTCAACTGATTCTGTTTTTTTCTTCGCGAATCGTCTGCTACTATCTATATTTTAAAAATAATTCATAAAATATGGTGAACAGTCCGATCCCCTATTCAATATAAACAAAGAACATCTCTTGGTACGCGAGTAAGAAAAACACATATTTTTTTTTATATTAATATTTTAGTGGCGTAGTTGTAGGCTTTCACGCTTTTCTTATTCCTAATACGATTTATTTTTACCGTAAATCGTCTTTGAAAGAATGTTTTTACAAATGTGTCCTCGGCTTTAGGTTGGTCCGCTCTTGACGCGGGTGTGACAGCACCTTTTTACCTTCTGAATAAAATATACATCTTAGGGGAAAACTTTATAAAAAAACAAGGAAGCAACAAAAGTGGTTGGTTGACTTTTGATATCTATAATAATAATAATACATTTATTCACAGTACACAAAACAAAACACACATAGATCAAATAAAAATAAAAAAGGTACATCAATAAATGCCGTGTGTGACGGCAGAGTAGAATACATTTGTCACCAACCCCTCCCCTTCCCGTTGGTGTCGTAAGAGGCGACTTAGGGACTACACATTGAACAGGGAACGGGCAGCAGCGCTCTCTGATACAGTAACCTTTTAATCTGCGATCTCCAACCCGCCTGCCAAGCGTGGAGATTATGGCAAAACCAAACACTTAAGTGGAGGAGGCTCATAGTCCAGCAGTGGACTGTAACGGGCCATTGATTTGACGTCAATAAAATAAAATGACTTTATACAAACAATATACAATATTAAACGTGCACAGACTGCGTTCTATTCTGCGCACTGCAAAAAGGCAATAGCTCAGCATTGTGCTGCATTGCAGTGCCCACTAAGTACATATTACAATACAGCGCTGTTTTTCAGGTACTGCCCTTGACAGATGACGCGCCATTCATACGTATATTTGATTAAAAAACATAGTTATATCTATGGAGGGAAAAAAATATTTGACATGTATCCCACTTCTGATGTCGGAGGAAGAGTGTTTTTTTTTATGTGTATGTGAAAACCGCATGCACCCGGATAGGTGAGCTAGAATAGCCATGGAATTGGTGCTGGAGGATGGTCATCGCCGTCGAGAACGACCTCGGAGACGACATTGACAGTTTCCACAAGGCTTGGCATCTGGAGGTTCAAGATCGGGACAGTTGGCGAAAGCAAGGGGAGGCCTTTGCCCAGCATTGGGACACGAATACAGCTACATAAAAAAAATGTGTACACCATTCTATATACGTTGGCATGTAAAAATATATTTAATATTTAAAATAGAGTATTTAATGGATGGTTTTTATTTTATTGTCATGATTTCTTTCCAATATTTTCCGCTTTTTAATATTCGTATAAATTATCAAAGAAAATACGTTAAATTACCATAAATGAAATTAAGATTTATTCAATCTAATACTTGTAACGATTCGTAAAATCTCGAATCAATTCCTTTCAATCAGATTTGCAAACAAAAACCGCGATATGCAAATTCGAAAAAAGAATCCCGAATATTCTTTTATGTAAAAAAAGAAAACCCTTGGACATTTTTTAAAAACATTTTGGTACATAATCTGAACAATACAGTCATTTCGCGATCGTTTGCATTTTTAAGAGTTCGGATGATCAGGGCCCCGTTTCACGAAGCAACAATTCACTCGTACTAGTAACAAGTGACAATTTGATGTTCATTGCGTAGCCAATTCACCTGAACTGTAAGCCCTTATCGTTTTATCGTATTATCTACGCAATGTACATCGAATTGCACTTGTAATTTGTAATTTGTAGCTTCGTGAAACGGCCCCCAGGTGAGGTGGGGTAGCGAGGGAGATAGTGTACTCCTCACTTTGGGTACAAATATGTACCTACTTCTGCAAGGGTATCTCAGATTTATTATATATAGTCTTTGTTTTAGCCTTAATTTTTTTTTTCATTTTATTCCATCTCCAAATTAGTAATATCAAATTTTGTAACCTGGTGTTGGTCGCCCACAGTAGTCCCTAAGTCGCCTCTTACGACACCCACGGGAAGAGTAGGGGTTGGTGACAAATGTATTCTACTCTGCCGTCACCATCAATAAATCAATATCAACACAAATTTTTAACAAGGTAAGTATATTTTAATTATGTCATTCTTAAATTAAGTCAAAAACATGGGTTAAATAACCTATATAATATATTTATTGCATAATTTCAATTCATCACAAAAAAATCGGATCGGACGTAGTGCGTAACCGCCCTTACCGACCTTCCAAGGTATTAAAAAGTTAGTTCTATAATGTCTAAGGACGACCACAATTTTTAATTGCTCGCTTTATGAATATTTAAAAGTTTTCATGAGTTGTTAGCCTGTAGCCCAATTTTAATTAGCATTCTTTGCGAGCGATACGCACTACAATGTATGTTCTGTACTTGTATTATTAACTACTCTGTTACAAAGATATTTGGGTGAGGAGGGGTAAGAGGGAACGTTGTGGGTAAAGAGGGGAATCTTCAAAAACTCATTTGTGTCAGCTTTATACCTGCCATGATTTGGATGCTGGTCCTAGTAAGAGTCTCAGAGAACAAATTGTTTTGGTTTGTCAAATATTAATAATCTACCTCCAAAATGAACTACGTTCATATAAGTTTAATAAGTTGACGGCTGCGTAGCCCAGGTGGTAGTGTATCTGCCTCCAACGTACAGGGTCGCGGGTTCGAATCCCGCCCAGGGCAAACATTTGTGTGATGAGCACTTGTGTTTGCCCTGTGTCTGGTTATTGTTTATCTATATAAGTATGTATTTATATCAGCTGTTCGGTACCCATAGTACAAGCTCTGCTTAGTTTGGGATCAGATGGCCGTGTGTGAAGATGTCCCTACATATTTATTATTTTTATTATTATTAAGTAGGAAAACTGAAAGGTATAACTTAATCATATTATAGTCAAATAAAATCTAATAAATAAAAAAACACCCGTAAAATTTAGCATAGATTTTTTTATGTAAGTACGCGAAATATTATTTATTCTAAACATAATCATGAGTTACATGAACAAGTTGTTTTCTAAAATCTATAAGCAGAGCCACAAGTTTAAAATAACATTACTATTTAAGTAACATTCAAGAACCAAGAAGGTAATATCTGCCATTATGTTTGAATGAATGAATGAATGAATATACTTTATTGCACACACAGAAATAATAAATGACAGAGTGGAAATAAGGACAGGAAGTCATGTACAGTTAGGCGGCCTTATTGCTTCGTAGCAATTTTATGTTCAGGATGAACATTTTGTTACAGTGCGATAAGAGATCAAAAGGTGGCTGAATTTTATGCGATATTAAAAAACTAAACTTCTTGTTTTGGAAAAGTTTCCCTTAAATGAACGAATCACATTTTGACAATAAAGTTTGTGATTACTAGATCCTTATTTTTATTTATAAATAAGGCTTGATTTAAATTTCTGTGTTTACTTAAAATAATAACAAATCTTGTGACTTAGCCCACAGTGCAAACGGCAAATCGTAGCCAATTTTCCCCGGCTGCCTCTCGAGTAAGTACGGGAAGAGAGGGAACAAAGTAAGCAGGTTTTTAATACTGGTCTTGTAAAATTCTTTAAAAATGTCGCTCGCTCAAGCAACCGCAGCGTTGACTCACAAAGTGGTTTTGTTTGGTAAGGACTGGGGCTAGAATCTAGAACCATCTGATCGATAACACAGGCTACTAAGTAGTTAATGAACATTGTGCGACGAGGGGAGGAGTGCTTTTTTTTTTTTTTGACGGACCTAGTCACTATTTATACCAGAGTGGTAATATAGTGGGCGCGGACTTGCGGGGGAGCAGAAGGCTAGTACCCCTTAAAGGGGAGGAGTGCGGTAAAGAAACAGGACGTTTATACACGGTGTTACAAAAAAACCCGTAAATTTTGTATGGAGACCATCTACATTTTGTATGGGAATGCGATTTTTTTAAATCGTTTTTCGACCTATGTTCTTTGGGGAAAGTTGTTCAGTTTTACGAGCAGATTCACACCCTTTCGGCTTTATTTGTAGTTTTGTAACACCTTGTATAATTGAAGTAGTTTATTTATTATAATTTCCTCAACACACAAGTTTTCGTGAGGACAGTCTACAATAGAATCAGCTCGAAACATGTTTGTTTCTTCTAAATTCAAATAAACCCGACGATTCTAAAAGTATTTACTGCCAGCAATATCCAACGAGGCTGGGACGTATAGGTATGAACACATACCTAACACATTGCATGAAAATGAAAAAATGAAAATGAAAATAGATTTATTTAACCATTTGCACAGACAAAATCACATTAACAACGATCCCCGCACTAGGATAAACCTGTATCGCGGGAAATCTTACTTTGGTTAAACAGAAATATTGACAATTATGTGCTATATCAAGAAAGATTAAGCAATACAGTTTGGAAACTACAAAAAAGAAGAAATTAAATCTAATCATCGTAATTGCCGACCAGCCCTAATTACATGCAGACAAATAAAACATAATATAAATATACATGCATAATAAAATACATAATATGAAAAATAAATATATATCATCACATGTATGTGTGGACTAACCCGCACTGGCCCAGCTCTAGTTCAGGGTAGGCTCGAGCCCTTCAAGACGTATATGAGCAGTTGATGATATCGGACGAGTAACCCTTACTTTTGCGCCCATCACAAAATAATTTTTTTGTTACTCACAGAATGTTTCTAATTCTAATTTTTATTTATGGCGTTTCACTTGTAGTATTTCGCCAGTATCAAGTGGTTTTGCTAAGTAAGTAGCATGAGATACACATACAGCCCTAATCTTAAGACTAGGGTGCTGTGTACGGTGAAGGACTCCAGTAATATGATAGCAGCATTACTGAAGCCACCACGTGGCCGCTGCAAGTCATCAATAAATGACGGCTAAATGCAAGCGTTTCAATTGTCCTGTTAAAGTTTATTGTTCAGAGTCATTCACTGGTTAATCACTATCGAAATTATACACTAAACACTCAAATAAACTAAAAAACGAAAATTAAAACGAAACCCCGACCGCCATTGACGGATGCCAACAATCGACCCAGAATATTGTTTATTTCGTCGTGTCATGTAATCAAGTTGTGTAGGTACTCGAGGGTGTGTCGGTAATGTTGGCTTGTCATGTACAGGGTGTCCTTTATTATATTGTCACCAAACGCTTTTAAAATAAATATTTAATAAATAACTAAATATGTATGGACATCTTCACACACGGCCATCCGATCCCAAACTAAGCAGAGCTTGTTCTATGGGTACCAGACAGCTGATATACATTATATAAATATATAAATACATACTTATTTATATAGATAAACAACAACCAGACACAAGGCAAACACAAGTGTTCATCGCACAAATGTTTGCCCTGGGCGGGATTCGAACCCGCGACCCTGTGCGTCGGAGGCAGATACACTACCACCTAGGCTACAGAGCCGTCAAATCAAGCTGGAATATGACAACTGATTTATTTTCCTGATTTATTAAAACTTTTCATAGTGAAGCCTCTATATAAGCGAGGGGAAAAGAACGTTATGGGAAATTATCGTCCAATTACGTTGATTCCTGTGATATCAAAAATATTTGAAAAGGCTATAAAAAAAAGGTTACTGCGTTTTATAAATAAATTTGAAATTATCAAACAGGAACAGTATGGGTTTCAAAACAAAAAATCTACTGTATCGGCAATTTTTCAATTGGTTCACGAGGTAGTTGAAAATGTGAATGCAAAGGTTCCGACTACAGTAGTATTCTTTGACATGACACGCGCATTTGACTTCGTTTCACACGATTTATTGCTGGAAAAACTTGACAATTATGGAATTAGAGGTTTAACTCTTGACTGGCTTAAATCGTATTTTAGTAATAGGAAACAAGCAGTAGAAATTAAGTGCCTTAATGATCGATCTTGTGTAGTCTCCCACAAGTCACAATTTAGAGAAAATAGATGCGGGGTGCCTCAAGGAAGTGTCCTGGGGCCTCTCTTATTTCTGCTCTATATAAACGACCTTCCTGAGGTAACAAGCCATAAATATATTATGTTCGCTGATGATGTGTCCGTAATAATACCTCAAAAACTGACCATGTTAATTATGAATTAGACATTAATAATACGATTAACGCTATAATAAGTTGGCTTAGTAGTAATAACCTAACAGTAAATTTAAATAAAACTAACTTAATACAATTTGGAACAAATAGACAGAATAAAAAGACATTACATATTAGTTATAGAGAACATAGAATTGAAGAAGTAAATAAAACTAAATTTTTAGGCATTGAAATAGATGACAGTTTTGACTGGAAATCTCACGTGCAGACAGTAGCAAATAAATTACATAGGTATGCCTACGTCTTGAGACGACTCCGAGATACTTCAGCTATGAAATCTTGCCTAGCAGCCTATCATGGATACATAGCGTCTATTCTCAAATATGGCATTTTAGTTTGGGGAAACTCTACAGATTGGCATCATTTATTCGTAGCCCAAAAAAGATGCGTGCGGGCAATGTGTGGTAAAGCGCCACGGGAGTCTTGCAGGCCATTGTTTAAGTCTCTAGGAATCTTGCCTCTACCTTGCATATATATATTTGAAGTAGCCAATTTTGTCAAAAATAATATTACATTATTTAAACAGAAAAAGCATGTTCATTCGAGGAATACACGAGACCCCGAAAGATTAGTTTATATTAGTTTACCCAAATTGACATACTATAGAAATCAGTGTAATGGAATGTGTGTAAAAACTTATAATGCTATACCTAAGGACATAAAATTATTACCAAGTAAATTGTTTAGACTTAAGCTGTTGACATATAAAGGAAAGAATGTTTTATTCTGTGCATGAATTTTTGAACGTCACATGATAGCATGTTAAGTTAACAAGTAGCCTTATTTTGGTCTGTATTTTCAATCCATTTATTTAAAAAAAAAATTTTTGCATGCCAAATCTGGTGAAATGTGAGAGGCTTTTTGAAAACAAAACCATCTTTATGTACCATATTTCGAGCAAATAAATATTTCATTTCATTTCAAATATTTCATATCATTTCATTTCATTTCAACTTTCAATATTTATAATTCTTACAGCCCCCAAAGATTAGGTTACAGCGTCCGGGTCTCTATTTCAACGTTCCGGGTTCGAATCCTAGTGGGAACTGTCGCACAAAATCATTTTGTGAAACAAAGTCTAAGTTTTCCGTCACCTATTGGACTCGGCTAAAAACAATTTAAGTAACAAAAAAAGGATTGAAATTATTTTTCTTTCTTTCTTTCTTTCTAAGTACACCATTTGACATTTCAAAGAACACAATCTCAGCTTAGTTTTTGTCTCTAAATGACGCCCTTAATCACCTGTTAATCTGAAAAGATAGATGATTCCTTGCTTCGGAGGGCACGTTATATCGTTCATCTGGTTATCATCTACGGGAGTAATCTTTACATATATAACTAGTGACTCTGTGAGCTGTAGAGCTCGCTAATATTTTTTTTTTCGAAACGGTTGATTCATGATTTTCTTTTATATTTTCAACCTTATTAACTCCGTATTTTTTTTTTTTTATTTCTAAATACTGAATCGACAAAAATTTTATATATTTATTGAACCTGCTCACAAAATTTCACGAGAATCGGTTGAGAAACGCGACCTGTAAAGTGGACAAACAGACAGACCAAACCAGACCAGACAGTTGGACAAACCAAAGCAATTTTGGCCAAGCTGAAACGGAGATGCTACGCCCTCGCTCGGTCGATTAGGAACGTCGATTAAACGTAAATATAAATATGAAATTTGAAAACACATTCGTACTTGGTGAGGATCGAACCCGCGTTTTCTGGACACGAGACAGCATTTTTAACCACTAAGTACACCATCGACGCTCTTTATTGTGAACAACATCCTGTATTATCATAACTCTTGAAGCAATATCGTAATATCGGCTGAAATGATTCTCGTTAGGAGTAGGCGTAATGAACTGAAAGCGGTTGTCATGGCAACAGTGAAATAAGTACCTATCTACCTCCAGCCAACAAATTATCTACAGTCAAGAAACGTAACTACGCTTCAAACTTGAACCGACCAAATGAATACCAAAGAAGACAATCGAATACGCGGTACAATGATGTTTTATATGACCCGGTTTGTAAGAACGTCAAAAGTAAGCTTCAATATACAGCAGCTGAATCATCTGTCGTCGTCGTATGTCAAAATTAATTGTGCGATAGGTGTTTCGATCACAGATCTGTGAACGATGATCGTGATCTGTTATGTTTTAGCGGGCTTTGCCGGTTACTCTTCTTAAATATTGTAGTTCATTGCCTCCAGCATTAAAAAAACCTCCAGTCTATAAGTTTAGTCCGTGAATAGGATATGAACAAAGGAAATGAAATTTACGGTTTGATGGTCATATTTTTGACGAAATTATTTTAAATTCCTTATTGTCATGAAAATTACTTTTTAATTGTCACGTTTTCGAATGAAAATAGAAAATCCAGTTTCATTTTTGTGAGCTGAAAATAAAACGACTCGTTATTGGATTTGTACATTTTTTTTTTTTTACACGTTTTATGAATGAGCATTTATTAAAAAAAACTGAATTTAACATTCGGAAGGCATGTTAAGTCGATGGTTGGTCCCAGCTACATTTTAGTCCTTACATGAGCCAAGTCAGTGGCCTTTGGCGGCTCCGTAACACTGACACCAGGGTTTGTGAGGTCGGTTGTCGACCTCACACTTACAACCCATACGATGACGAAGAAGAATAATGTATATAACTAATAATATATAATGTATACAACTATTTATTTCTCTAAAGAGGAAAAATAAAAATATCCAGAAATCGCGTAGCGAGTCACTACATCATGTTTTTTTCATGGCACTAGGTATAACATTTTGCCAATGTAAGGAATGTTGTTTTCAGTTTTAAAACGTATTTATCAGGCAACCACTTTTCAACCGCTAACCGCTTTTTTACAGTAACAGAATTGACGTGAGTGAAATATTACGTCTTCAATTCTTCACAAAAGGTTCAATGAATGTGCGTTTTACCCTAATTTGACACTGAATGGCTTTAACTTAGGGTTGTCACTTTAAATTTCATCCAACATGCTCCCAATTTTGTTTCTATTCATTTCTTTCGCTCAGAGGCATTGTGTTAAGCAATCGTAGCGACTTATACCCATGTCATAGACAAATGGCTAGTTATGATTTTTTTTTATTTATTTGCAATAATCAAAAAACTCTTATAATCTAAAAATTCGCCATCCCGCATAACAGTTTATTGGCGAAAATAAATAATAAACTCTCATTTCTTTATTTATTTAAATAGATTTTAGTGCCACATAAACTATTACGTTTTCAGCGCTTCGGAAAGCAAGTTAATCAGCTATTTCAGCTTGCAATGCCTTAACCAAATTGAGAATCGCGTAGTGGTTTAGTATTCCAGAGAAAACTTAAAAATCTTCTATGCGAGCGTGCTCCTGTTTTGACCTCATCATCAGTTTCTATCTGCTGCGATATTATCCAAATATAAGCCTATCCAATGTATAAAAAAAAGCTAAATGAACATTATCCCCACCGGGGATAAAACCAGAAACGAATGAAACCAGTAAATTGTGACAATTTTAGTGCAGAATCAAGTGACCTCTCGGACACGGAAGCTCTGTTAATGCTAAAGAGTTTGGAACAGGCATTTGGCAGCCCTAGCGTTCTTTATTTACAGTCTGCAACAAAGGAAGTGACGGGTGAACCCAGGGGTGGTAACTAATGGTTCTAACTCGAAATGCGTCGTTGCGGACAAATCGCTATGAATACTGGCTCATTGTTGTCATTGTCAAATTGCATTTGTGTCATTTGTACATGTCACCGTTAAAATTGTAAGAGACGTGCCAAAAACCATTTTAAAATAAATGACGAATTGACTCAATAAATACGAGTAAATACAATTGAATTGATTGAATCAGTTTGTGTTTATAAAAAGAGAAACAGCCCGAAACTTGAAATTAGGACAATGAGATAACATTACATACCACAGCTTATATACGTCCTCACCGAGGGGCTCGAACCTACCCTGAATTAGGGTGTCTAGGCCTTAGTCGACCACGCTGGCCTAGTGCGGCTTGGTCGACCTCACGCACAATCTTTGAATTTCTTCGCAGCAGTGTGCAGGTTTCATCACGATGTTTTCCTTCACCGTATATAAGAGCGTCGAATAAACGTACATATGAATTCCAAATTCGAAAACACATTGGTACGTGGTGGGGATTGAACCCGCGTCTCCCGGACGGGAGGCAGCGGCCCTAGCCACTAGACCACCGACGCTCTCACCAATATTTCAGTAAAGATGACGTATATTCATACTACACGACTATATTTTCTTTATTCATAGATCAATTTACGACAAATTGATTTAATTTTACAGCCTCATTACCACACACACATCTACCTCACTTTATAATAATAATAATAATAATATAAGTTTTATTAAAGGCAAAATGTACCCATACAAAAAATAAACAATTATAAAGACACAGGTGAACAAACGGATCTTGGTGGACAGATAACCAATATTTATATATTGGGCTTTGGATCCCTTCAGACACGACTTTTAAAATTTTGTTACTAGAGCCACGCAATCTACTCCAAAAGGAAGCAATGCGGGCTCTCATAACAGCATAGAAATCGGGCACCCTCGCCTCCGCAAACATACACGACGCAGGTACCTTGGCAATCTCATAAGGATGCGAAAAGCATCATTGTATTGCACCCTTATGGTGCTGTACGATTTTCTAAGAAAATTCACCCACAGCTGACAGGTGTAGAAACACTGGCAGTAAGCACGGAACAGTGTCACCTTAACAGCGCTACTACACCTGCCAAACCTGCGCGCGAGCATGTTGCATCGAACCGAGAGTGCCCTTCTTTCTCTCTCTATGTCGGCGTCGTCCTTTATGTGTAACACTCGTATAACATCATTGATTCATACTGTTACTTCATCAACAGCTCATACATTAGGTTCCCCAATAGGTCGCTGGTTCAGATCCGGCTCGAAGGACCACCTGAAGAGTCGATTCAGGAAAAGGCCAGCG
Source organism: Carpatolechia fugitivella (assembly GCA_951230895.1). Taxonomy (NCBI): domain Eukaryota; kingdom Metazoa; phylum Arthropoda; class Insecta; order Lepidoptera; family Gelechiidae; genus Carpatolechia; species Carpatolechia fugitivella. The sequence goes on from OX579665.1 coordinate 11,676,241, forward strand.
AATAATCTGTACAATGTCTTTATTATTCACACAACCTTTTGTCTTGAAGTTCTAGTCCACACTCAATTGTCTGGTCGTCGTTTCGTTTTTCTAAATGTCTTGTCTATCTGTCATTTCAATGGCCAGCACGAAGCTGTGCGAGGAGGCCGCAACATCCCCACTAAGGAGCTCAACCTACTTTTGTGGGCCAACAGCCGCCACAAGCTGCTGGGCACCACACCAAGAATATAGTGTATGTAGAGAGAGGATAATAAAGTGTGGCAAAAACCAGGGCACAGTCCGAAGAAAAGGTATTTATATTATGTACTATAAAACTGGGAAAATAGTAACATGGACAAGCTTTTCACTGTTGGAGATCAGGAAACGAAGTGAGTAATTTAGCAGAAAAAAGACAAAATCGAAACGTAAGAAATCTTAATTTGAAAATGAATTTAAAATGAAAGATGAAACTGCCAGCAAGAAAGGTTGCCAGTCATAAAACAGGAAAGAGGACGAATGCCTCGTTACACTCTAATATTTAAAACGCGCCGATATTTAGACCATTTATTTCACCTTGATATTAATTACACTTCTCTTGTAGGCAAAGTTAATATCACCGAACTTCGCGCGCCTCATAATTTTATCTCAAATTTTATGAAAATACTTAACGAAGATTCAAGACGATGTGTTATTTCTCTCACTGGCGCCGATTCGCGCAAAAACGCTAAAGCTTTTATATTCTTTTCGTTTCAAAGAGTAAACAAATTGGTAGGAGAAAAACTAATTGATGTGTTGCATTAAAGAGTAATTTATTAATTCTTAAACGAATATTTCTTGTTCCTCTTATTTTTCTTCTGAATGATGATGATGTTGAGCTCTCTGACCGATTCTAGCCACGGCGACTTCTTTTGTTCCGATTTAATTACTATATATTTGATATTAATTACACTTGCATAAATATGACACTGTAGCACCATTCACCATTGTTTCATGACTTCTTTTTTGGTAGTGTTGACGCTATAGCACAAGTTCGACCCATTTTAGCGTCAATTAATTGATGTACCCCTAGCCTTTAAGTAATACGAGTGTCAAAATACATCTTTGTAATTAGTTTTTAAGGCTTTAAGAAATAAATCTTAACTATAATAAAAAAAAAATTTGGCGCTCATATTTCGAATGTAAGAGGGTCGGTGGTCTAGTGGTTAGGGCCGCTGCCTCCCGTTCGGGAGACGCGGGTTCGTTCCTCACCAATGATTTTTCGAATTTCGAATTCATACGTACGTTTATTCGACGCTCTTAAATGAAGTCTGATGTGTTCACGTCAAGTTTTCACTATCATCGACATCATTTCTTGATATTTTACTTTTTTCTCTGCACGGTAAATCAAGTAGATTTAAATTCCTTTAGAAACTACACTAAAATCTGATGTCTATCATCTGTCCCTGACGAGCCATCATCATCACCAGCTTGGAAGTCCTCTCCCTAGAACAAAAACCTCTCCCTAGGATCTCCGCATCCAGCCCAGCATTGCCCGCATCCAGCCCAGCGCCTTCCCACGACTTCCACCAGATCGTCGTCGGCCATGGCATTTTATAATTAGAGAGTTTTTTGCCGGAATTAGCGCAGTTTTCTCTCACCATGGCGTCAAAATTGCGCTAATCTTCGCTTCAGTTGAGTTAATTTCTAATTAAGCTTGACGTCGACGGATATTTACGTCTCAGTAGCGTATACCGTTTTATTTCATACAGCATAATGAATGATAAATAGTAATTATTTTCACTCAATTTCTTTCTCTTTTACTTTTTTTTTTCGCTTTTACCTAAACCTTCAGGTGTAGAGTGTGTACACAAAGTGAATCTATCAATCAATCAGCCTATTGCAGTCCACTGCTGGACGTAGGCCTCCCCAAGTGTACGCCAAAGCGCACGATCACCCGCTTTCCTCATCCAGCCACCACCAGCGACCTTCCTCAGGTCATCAGTCCACCTGGCAGGGGGGCGTCCCACACTACGTTTCCCGAGACGCAGTCTTCGAGAACCCGTCTACTCTAACGCTCATCGGTTCTGCGACAGACGTGGCCAGCCTACTGCCACTTCAGCTTGCTACATTTCTGGACAATATCCACCACCTTGGTCCTCTGCCGGATGATTTCGTTTCTGATTTTATCCCGTAGCGAAATACCAAGCATAGATCTTTCCATAGCTCGCTGAGTGACATGTAGCCATAAAGTAAATCAATGACCTTTAAATTTGCGCATTGGGTACCTGTGATGTCTAATGATCTAAAAAGAAAACTTCTTTTTTTCTCTTATAAGGAGAAAAATGTATGTCGATATGGAAGTAAAATATCTAAAGGTATAATTTATTTAGGTTAGCAAAAAAGTTAGGTTAAGTTAGAGTTTAGGTTAAGCCTATTTAGTAATTAAGTTATATTTGTGTACTTAGTCTAAGCTTTCTGATGTAAAAAAAATATTTTTCATTTTCAATAAAATAAAAACATTATTTAGTAGAACTAATTACTTCTAGTCAGCTAGTCAGGTAGCATCTTGTGCTTATAAAACCTTCAAAATTTTTTATAAATCTTTCGATTGAAGTCCAGTATTAATTAAGCTGGATCATTGATCTGGATGCTGGCAGTTGGATAGGCTGAGCCTTTTAATACGGCTTATGGATAAGCAAGCGTTCTAATTGGATTAATCTTTATTTACTGGTAATTGACTATCACAGCTAGAATATTATTTAATTAGAGAGGATGGCCAATCTGCAGCAACAGCCCATATAAGTCCCCACCGAGGGGCTCGAGCCTACCCTAAATTAGGGCGACTAGGCCTTATTCGACCACGCTGCCCCAGTGCGGGTTGGTAAACTTCACACACAACCTTTGAATTTCTTCGCAGGAGTGTGCAGGTCGGTGGTCTAGTGGCTAGAGCCGCTGCCTCCCGTCCGGGAGACGCGGGTTCGATCCCCACGACGTAGCAATGTGTTTTCGAATTTCAAATTCATATGTACGTTTATTCGACCAATCTGCACTCGTTACAATTTTTAGAACAGATATTAAACCCACAACTATAATAATAATAATAATAAAAATTATTTATTGATCTAACTATTACATACAAGTTTATAAGCTTGTTTGTATATGCTCATTTTTATTCCTATGTGTGTGTGACTAGTTATTGTAATTAGAACAACTCGTTTCAAGTAAATTGTAACTTATTTGGCGACAGAAACGAAAAATGTACAATGTAATTGGATTGGATTTCTGCTTTATAATTATTGGACGAATCAAACTTAAATTAAAATATTCAGTCAGTTTCTCTAAGAATGAACCTCATTTTCGACCTAAAAATTCCATCCAACCATAATCAAGACCTAACAAAGCCCTTTATAACAGCATTTTTATGACTATGAGTTACAGGTATTCAGCGATTTTAAGCAAAATTGAAGTGCCTATTTCCATTTTTACGACGTTTTTATGAACTGTAAAAGACTGTATAGAGTTCTTGAACCAAATCTATAAGTGAAATCAATAAATTGCCTATAAAATGTAAGACATTGTTAAGACGATACTAAAAGGCTTCAAGACTGAAGAAGAGATGTGTAACAACTTTCTCGAAACATACACCAGAAATAATGGTGTCGTTTCGGCATACGCCCAACTAAACTAAACTAAAATTAGTCCTGTCACTTTCTATCATTTGGACGTAGTTACACGAAAAGGATCCAATCCACAACATTGTCAAAAATGACTTAAGTACACAAAACTGACCGCAAATAATACCAATCGTCCCATAAATATACTATTAACAATAAAAATGTTTTAATGTTTCTCACAAAACATAACACGTAAAATTATCTTGAAACAAATACCTATGAAGATATCATTTTGAACTTCAAACTTCAATATCTGAAAAGTAACTTTGTGTGGATTGGATCCTTTTCGTGTAACTACGTCCATTTTTAATTGAAAAGGGACCGAAGATCATCGGTTTCGTTTTTGTCTTTGACTTCACGACTAACTGTCAAATTTAGTTTTGTTATAACCCCGACTTTAGTCGGTCTTTTGTCAGCATCTGCCAATGGCGGACGTATTTCCGTTTTAATGTTTTTATTTAGTTTATTGAAGTGTTTAGTGTATAATTTCGATAGTGTATTATCCAGTGAATGTTTCGGGACTATAAACTTTAATAGAACAATTGAATCGCTTACACTTTGCTGACATTTTAGATGAATGAATGAATGAATGAATGAATGAATATACTTTATTGCACACACAGAAATACCAAGTTGCCAATGAAGATAATAATGATGCCAAGAGGCCACCTGGTGGCTTCAGTAATTTTACTATTACATTACTGAGCCCGATTCACCGAACAAGCGTCCTTGATTTTACACAGATCCCTAGTCTAAGGATTAGGGTTTCCTGTGTATGTCATATCTTAAACCTTCAAAAATCACTTGACACTGGCGAAATACGTCTATATAAGATGTGACGCCATTAATAGGGATGATGCTTTAAAAAAAATATTAGTTTTTTTCATAGTTCGTTTGAAAGTATACAAAAATAGAATACTGACAGTCAAAACAGAATCGAAATTGATCGAAAATCAAACTAGATACAGCATTATTAAACAAATATATCCCTCTTTTCATCATCAACGAAAACATAATTTTCTATGACGGATATATGGCCCGCATGACCAATGACGTCAATGGTCATGTCGGACCTCTCTGTCTAACCATCAACTTTGAAGCCTTATAACTTTGTTTCTGAGCAAGATATTTGAAAAAATATTTTTTATGTGTTTATCTGGTACTTGAAATATTTCGATTAATGAATTTAAAAAAATGTGCATATTAAGAAAAAAAACCCCGACTTTGTAACCTAACACCATGACGAATAAAAAGCCACAAAAATTGACAGTTAGTCGTGAAGTCAAAGACAAAAACAAAACCGATGATCTTCGGTCCCTTTTCAATTAAAAATGAGAGAAAGTGACAGGACTAATTATAGTTTAGTTTAGTTGGGCGTACGCCGAATCGACGCCAATGTCACTATTTTTTCTAATGGCTGTAGGTTACATTGGTTAAAGCCTCTAAATTTATATTAACAATAAAGATGAGAGAAAAAACAATGAAAAGAAAGAAAAACAAAAATGAATGAGTAATGTGATGAAAAGTGAGGTGAGTTTGAGTTTGAAGATTGTCAAAGTCAAAGTCAAATTAATTTATTTCCATATGATGTTTTTTTATTTTTTTTATTATTGTGGCTTTTGTGTATTCACAATTCCGCCGTTATTACATCACTTAGATCCGTCATCACATGTCACGTTTCTTTCCCGGATGGGCAGGCAAAGACTACGTCCTTAGAAAGGTTTCTATTTATTATATTAAAGAAAAAGCTTTTCAACAAGATGAGCGACATAGTTATTTTATTGAGGTACTTAACATGGTAATTCCTAACAGAGAGGTTATCCCATTTTCTTTTTCATACACCTTTTATTAGATACAAGTGCCCCGCCCGCGGCTACGCCCGCGTCATGTAAGATTTTCCCGTGGGAATACGACTTTTCAAGGTAAAAAGTATCCTATGTGTTAATCCAGGGTATAAACTATCTCTAAATCCGTCCAGTAATTTAGGCGTGAAAGCGGAACAAACATCCAAATATATTTTCACATTGTATAATATTAGTGTGATTGACGAGTTACCAGTAAGCTCGTAAAACGCCCGGTAATGTCAACTAAAATACAACTTTATTTAAAATTACATACTAAACCAAGTCTTCTCTTTTGTCCCCAGGTCGTCCTCATGGGCAGCAGTACAACATCAGATAAGACCATCAACACCAGTACTGACTCAGCTGCCACCGCTCTCACATCAGTCACGGGCACTGACGACTCCATGGACGCAGAACCTGACCCCCCCGACCCACCTCCTCAAACCGCCAGCATCCTCGACGAACCCTCCGTCCCTGGGCCAGCGCATCCTTCCACCAAACCCCCAAATACAGCCCCTCCACACTACCACAGAGCTCAAAACAGCTGCGAGATAGACTCCCCAGCTTACACCAAACCTCAGTCGGCTACAGACGCCATTGGCTCCCCAAGACCAGGTCCAGCGAGGTTTATTTTTGACGTTCCCATGCCTGATCCGAAACAAAGCAAATCTGAGAAGGAACAGAAGAAGATCGAAGAGCGAAAGGATCAAAAAAGAAACAGAACACAGACCCAGGTTAGTCGAGAAACAGGAGCATCAACGTCGATACAAATTCCTTTTGATTCTAAACTGGAAACGCCAAAGAGTCCGAAAGGACCGCATTCGAAATACGAAACACATTTCAAGTTTGACCCGGAACCAGTGAAGAGAAGAGGCAGCGAACCAAGGTTGAAGAATAAACAGAAGATGGAGAAGGAGAAGCAGGAGTATTATAAGGATGTGGCGAAGTTGAGGAAGCAGTTGGAAGGCACAGAAGTGTTCACGACGAGTAGGAGAAGGTCCTCAGCGCACCAACATTCCGTGCCACCGCCGTCGTCTAGAAGACAATCCACCGGTGAGTTAAAAAAAATGTTGCTAGCTGCTAATAGTTCTTACCTACTTCTTTATACAGGGTGTCAAGTCAAAAGTAGGGTGTATTCAACCCACGATTCTAAATCATATCCAATTTTCCTGACAGATTTTTTTAAGATAGTCATTTTCAGGTTTTTGTCATTTTATTACACGAGTCATGTCAGTGGCCTTTAACACTGACACTAGGGTTTGTCATGTCGGTTGTCAACCTTACAACCCACATGATGAAGAAGAATTTGCAATATACTCGCCCGGTCCAGGCAGGTTCTTTAAATCCTTGAAATCGACTCCAATTATTTTTAAATCAAATCAAAGTGTTGTCTTAGTAAAAGCTTCTATCTACAATTTTTTAAGTATGATTCCTTCATCTAGTGTCAATAGCTATGGGATGGTGCAGTAAATAACAGATATGTACTCGTAGTGATCGTTAAGTATCGGATTTTTTATAATAAGAGAGATTAACTCAAGCTGAACAATTCCTTTTATAGACAAAGAACAACGCCATCTATTGACCAGCATCTGCATGAATTATTTTACATAGCGTCATGAGAGGATTCTTATAACTGTTAGCAGCGTTGTCGTGTAGATGGCGCGCTAACATATGGCATACTCGCGGGACACCCTGTATAGTATTCATATTTTTTTTTTATTCCGGGACACACACTATAATAATTTTCATAGACTCGCTAACACGAAAAAAATTGTATTGAGCGTACGTACACCTAACTCTACTCCACTTAATATAAGTCTTTGACTAACTTTATAATAAGTCTTGTATTTTAAACGATGTTGAACGGAAGTGTTTGGAGTCTATCCAACCGGAAGTCCTTTGTCTACGGCCATTATATCTCTACTTTAAACAGTTAAAAGTTACACTTTTGCCTCTGTGTACTATTAAATGCAGTTAAGTTAAGTTTAAATTGAAAAAATAATTATGAAAACGTAAAACCAAAAGTAAGTACAAATTGCTACCTTAGAGCGTCGGTGGTCTAGTGGCGCCGCTGCCTATTCTGAATTAGAGCGATTAGGCCTTAGTCGACCATCCTGGCCCAGTGCGGGTTGGTCGACTTCACACACAACCTTTGAATTTCTTTGTAGAAGTGTGCAGGTTTTCACGATGTTATCCTTCACCGTAAGAGCGTCCAATAAACGTAATATGAATTCGAAATTCGAACACACATTGGTACGTGGTGGGGATCGAACCCGCGTCTCTCAGACGGGAGGCAGCGGGCCTAGCCACTGGAGCACCGACCCTCTTACGCCAACTGACGCCCGCACAGATATAAATAAAATTTGATTAGGTACAGACTCTCGGGGAAACTAATGCATTTCAAATTTCCATTTATATGGGATCTACAATGAAACGTGGAATATGAATTCCCGCAACGTTACGTTTGTGCTAGCTTTTATTCACTTCACCGAGGTTTGCTCAACTAAAGTCAATACTCGTATGCTCGGAGGTCCTTTTTCCTCCGAGCTCGTGTGCTATGAAAGCACAGTATTATTGACCGAGCGAGCGAAGCAAGCGAAGCGTCTCTGTTTCAGCTTGGCCAAAATTGCTTTTGTATGTCTATCTGTCTGTCCATCTGTCTGTTTGTTCCACTCTACAGGTCGCGTTTCTCAACCGATTCTCGTGAAATTTTGTGTGCTGGTTCGATAAATTAATCAAATTCGTTGCCGAGTCAGTTTTTGGAAATTTAAAAAAATGACGGAGTTATGGAGGTTGCCAGCTTACAAGGTCTACCGCTGAAGCTGTTTTCCTCTACAGGTCACATTTCTCAATCAATTAAAATAAAATAAAGTAATAAGAGAGATACTGTATCAGAGTAGAATACATACATACATTTGTCACCAACCCCTACTCTTCCCGTGGGTGTCGTAAGAGGCGACTTAGGGACTACACATTCAATCAATCAATCAATAATTTATTCATAAACAGTACAACTGTGTGCGAAATATTACATATCTAATTAATAAGAAAACAATATAATTAAAACATATGTCATAAAATTAAAAAGTAATAACATAAAAATATTCCAAGTCACTTACAGAAATCATCAACAGAGTAATAGTTTTTTTCTATTAGTAAAGATTTTAGTTTGACCTTGAATTTATTTACTTCACCAATACATTTTAGTTCAATGGGCAATTTGTTGAACAATACCACGGCTTGATATCTTGAGCAGTGCTTAGCGATACTGAGACATGGTTTGATTTGCTGACCCACATCCCTCCTTCTGGTGCGTATGCGAACAATCATCTCATCTTCCGTTTCAAACAAATGCCTATGTTTGATCAAATCCACCAGAAGAACCAGAATAAAAAGGCTGGGAACAGTTAAAATGCCGTATTTTTTAAAATTGTCCTTGCATGATTCTCAAGAAGGTATACGTGCAATTACCCTTACAGCCCTTTTTTGTATCGTGAACGCTTTTATCAAATTATATTTATAACTTTTCCCCCAGTGCTTGATGCTATAACGCAGTTTGGACTCTACCAGAGCGAAATAAACTTCCTTTAACTGGTCCACAGTTAGTACATCTCGTAGACTTCTCAACGCGTAACAAGATGAGCTGATCGAATTAACCAAAGCACCCAACTCTGCCTTCCAATTTAACAAGGAATCTATATGTATGCCTAAGAACTTAGTTTCATGTACTAATTCAACCTTTTCATTATTCAAAGACAGATTCAGAGTTTGCCTGTTTCCAACAGTTGTTTTTTGTGTGTTGAGCTGTAAGTCATTTGCACAAAACCACGCATCGAAAGCTGAAAGAGTAGCATTGGCTTTAATATTTGGTTCCTCCATACTTGGACCTGATATAACCGCGTTAGAGTCATCTGCAAACAATATCAATTTCGCGTCAGGTACTTTGGAAGTAACATAACCAACTAAGTCGTTAGTAAACAATATAAAGAAAACTGGTCCCAATATTGAGCCTTGTGGTACACTTCTAGTTATATTAATAAGTTCTGAGGTCTTCGTGATATCCGCTCCATTATTTCCTACTTTCTTAACTTCAACAAATTGCTTTCTATTATTTAGATACGATTTAAACAAATTCAACACCTTACCAGTGACACCATAATATTCTAATTTGTTTAATAAAATTGTGTGGTTTACCATGTCAAAAGCTGAGCTCAAGTCTAAGAACAAACCAGTCACCTTTAGTTTTTCATTTAAAATCTTAACTGCGTCATTAATTAAGGTGTTTATAGCCTCGGATGTCCCTATCCCTTTTTGGTAACCAAATTGTCTGCTGTTTAAAATTCCATGTAGATTCAAGTGAGAAACCAGTCGAGATTTAATTAGTTTCTCAAAAATTTTTAACAAAATTGGTAACAGGGAGATCGGTCTGTAATTTTTAGGATCCAATTTACATTTTTTCTTAAATACTGGCAATATTTTAGCAATCTTAAGCTGATCTGGGAACACGCCAGACTGATAGCACTCATTGAAAAATGAAGCGAGAGTCTCATCTAGTAGATCAATGTTGTCTTTTATAATTGATATAGGCATCTCATCATAACCACAGGAAACTTTGTCTTCCATTTTCCTAACAATATTAGCAACTTCTTTTGGAGTCACAGCCCGAAAAACCATATCATCACTTACTCCCAGGGTATGCCCCCGTAAAAGATGCATAGCTAACTGACAGCTTCCCGTAGAGGGCAGTTGTCCAAGATCAAACTGTTCTGAAAAAGCTTTAGCTACTTCAGAGGGATCATCTACAATTTTATCATTTAATTTAAGCCTTATATTTTCTTTACTATTCACTTTCTCGCCTCTTTGTTTATTCACCACTTTCCAAATTCCCTTCGCTTTATATCTTTCTTTTATTATTTTGCTTTGTACCGCTTTAGTTCTAGCTTCTCTAAGAACTTTTCTGTAGATCCTAATGTAAACTGATTTATACCGAAAAATACTACTGTCATTGTGCTTACTATCTAGATTACATGAGACACGTTTCATCTCACTAGACACCTTGATACCTTTAGTAATCCAGTTTGTCTCTCCTAAGTTATTTATTTTTATTTTCTTTTTCCTTTTCCTAAAACTTTTCTTTGAACATTAATGAAAAACAATGCAAAGCCGTTTATGCCCAAATTGTTCCATTTTGTGTTAATTATATTTTGTCTAAAACTTTTCTTATTGCTATTGTTAAATATTCTTCGCTCAATATAAACAACCTGCTCTATCCATTTTTTATGTACACTGCTTTCCACTGCAATCCTTGCCATTATAGCCGCATGCCCGTCTGCAAGACCAATATGATCAACCGTGGTATTCACAACAGAATCTGCCGAAATATTTGTCAAGATAGATTTTCCTTTAGACATTGAACAGGGAACGGGCAGCAGCGCTCTCTGATACAGTAACCTTTTAATCTGCGATCTCCAACCCGCCTGCCAAGCGTGGAGATTATAGCAAAACCAAACACTTAAGTGGAGGAGGCTCATAGTCCAGCAGTGGACTGTAACGGGCCGTTGATGATGTTGAAAGTAATAAAAAAATGTATTTGAGTTAAATAAATTTCAAGGGGTCGGGGATCTTTGTGGAGAAAAAATAAAAATAAATATAAAAAGACCGCGAGGTTTATAGCTCACAGAGCCACTAGTATTATTAGACGTATCTATACGTAGTGATGATGATGATGATGATGATGATGGAGTATCTATCAGGATGAAACGTTAAAATTAAAAGTTTTATTGATTATGTCATACCTCGAGTTAAAATAGTTAAAATTGCAGATGTAGATGCAGTTGGAATCTGAATGATCCAGATTGCAGTTCACACTCCAAAAATCCCCATTGTCTTGCCTTATTTATGGGGATTACTGTTTCTTTTTTCCAAAAATCCCCATTGAGTATATAGAAATAATTGCGTCGGTGGTGCAGTGGCTAAGACTACTGCTATTGGCTTTCGGATTTCGAATTCATATTTACGTTTATTCGACGTTCTTATGGTGAAGGAAAACATTGAAAGGAAACTTGAACACTCCTGAAAAAGCTCAAAACCATCTGTAACAACAAATATGAACTGATGACAACTTGTCGCTTTTGAACATATTTGAACATAACATAAATCTTTCCTTTCTTCCACAGCAGCACAGGTTCACGTCACAGCCAATCCCCTGGATTCAGCATCAACCACCATACCAGCTGGTAGGACCACCATAGTCGTCCAGCAACCCTCCCTCTCCCTGGACTATGCGGGATGCTCCACCATACTCCTGAGGGATGGAGAAGAAGGCGGAAGAAGGAAAAGCAGGGTCTGCAGCGATCATTTGCAGCAGCTCCTGGATGTGACCAGCCAGTTCACGTCTGAAGATCTGCATGAGTTTGATAAAAGGTGAGTTTAAAATTTATTGTTTCACATATTATAATACTGGCTTTTCGCCCACAGCTACGCTCGCGTTATGTAAGATTTTCCCGTGGGAATAAGACTTTTTCCCGTAAACAATTTTAAACTGATATCGAAAGTACGTTACATAATGAGTAAAATGACATCAATAACTTTTTTTTAAATGAGACGAATTTCCTTAAATAATAGTACTATGCTAAAATAACCTTTTAAAATAAGGAATGTCATACTAATGAGTGTTGTCAAAATTTTAATTTGTTTCTCGTTTTGTTTTTAAAAAGTTATTGATGTCACTTTACTCATTAGGTTTTAAGTTTTTTGATATCTGTAATAGGTATGAATAATCGCCTGGGTACACTTAACGATTACACCCTGTATAGATACAAATTATAACTATGAAGTAAACACATTGCTACACCACCATACACCATATTCATTCAATTTAAATTGTTTTATCTACTCTCATATCGTAAAATTCGAATTACAAAATCCAAATCGGTTTTATATTGGCACACTTTATAAACACATGTACATAAAATTAAAAATAAAGCTCATTATAGTACCGCCAACTGTATCATAAAACTCATTATTAGTACCGCTATCTTTTTTTATTCATTAAACTAGTCTATGGTTTTAGGCTGAATACGAAAAAAAAAAGGCGCACGCATGCGTTCTGAGACGCGCTGAAATCTATTAAAGCACCCGTAATTGCGTTCCGAATCACTGTCAGCCATACATTTTTTTGCTTTTCTGATCGCTGACAGCAGCGCTGAAAGTCTGATTCGGAATGCGCCCAAAATGTTGTCTGTGGAGCGCCCGCTTTAGCGCATGCGTAGTGATATGCTGGCTGGGTTTTGGTTGATTCTGTGGTTTTGGCGCCATTCTTGTTTTCTTGTACTGAATTTGGTAGAAATGTTGTTATTTTTGCGTAAAAATGTCCGATAGCAGTGTTTGTGATGAGAATTTGACTCCGCCCAATATTTTAAATGCGGCGACGGAAATGCCTCATTCATAATCTTTTACCAGCAAAGTCGAGAAAAATATATGATAAATGCTATGAAGATTTTATGGAATGGAAAATACAAAAAAGGTACTTCGTTTTTGTTCAACACCAATGTATGAGAGTAGATAAAGTAGTGTATGAAACTGCACATAACTAGGTATTAAAACACTCGTGTGCATCTATTAAAAACCTCACTCATGTTTTAATACCCCTCATTATGCAACAGTTTCATACACGACTATTACTTAATAACATAAAAGTTTGAGAATCAAGACAACAGACATAATATATTTCAATAAACAACCACTAGAGGTTTGGAAACAAAATATAAATCACAAAGTGATGATAAGTCGTTTCCAACCAGTAAATGTAGCAAATAACATTTCGCCGAAAGATTATTTGTTCGGTGAAACGTAAATACTGTAGATTGTTAGTTTCCGGGATAGCTTCCTCGAATATTTTTCTTTCAATTTTCCCTTATACAAGCTTTGTAGAAGTTATTCGAATCTATTGCGTTTATTTTTATTTCGTTTTCGTCGATCCGGAGTTCTGATTTCAAATTTTATTGGGGACACTGCCAAAATAATCAAATCATACATTAAAAAAAAAAACATCCATTTAAAGTTTGTTGCAGACAGAGCTACTATGTATACAATATATCATACCCTTGTTGAATCTATCCTTTCGTATGGTTTAAGTAGCTATGGCCGTACATTTAGCTCATACTTAGAGGATATTAAGCATCTACAAATTAGATTTCTCAAACTATTAGTTGATAAAAAAGTAAAGGAAAATTGTCAAAAAAACTACATCAATTTGTTCCATGTATGTAAAGTTTTGCCTGTTCATGAAAAAGTAAAGTTGTTAATAGCCTTAGAAGAATACCGAAAATTAGGTTTTAAAAAGACTCTTACACACTCACATATTACAAGAGCTGTTAGTAAAAATAAGTATGGTGTTCCTAGAACTATTAATTATTATGGTCAGAGGACCAAAGCGTACCTAGTACCAAAAATTTGTAATGAATTGTTATCCGTAAAAGAAGATGAATTGTCAAAGTATGCATTTAAGCGAAAAATTCAACAATTATTGTTATTGTCTAAAGTCCATTAAAATAACTAATTGGATGTAAACTTTCTGCAAATAAATTCATTTTTCATTTCATTTTTTCATTTTCATAACACTATACAATTAAACTATGTAATAGATTAATATAGATAGTATAACTTGGCATGTATGTACCTATGTATATTGAGAGTTTTGTGTCTCCGCCAACAAACTGCTGTGCAGTTTGGCGAGCTCTTTGTATGAAATGTCTGATATTTTGTCGAAATAAAACAATTTCTTATTATTACACACACTTTTTAACATTAATACTTTAATTAAGCAGATTTTTTTTTTTTTTTTCAACCTTGGACAGGACTCGAACCTGCATCTCCTTGGCTATCTGGGCCATAAACAGGCGCATTACCAATAATGTGCCACCAAGCTCTGTGAAAAGTCGAGTCCCGTACAAGATCGGCAAAATTTTTCATTTTCTGCTTTATAAATATATTGCAGCTCAGACTTAATCTGTGATAATAATCCTACTAATATTATAAATGCGAAAGTTTGGATGTTTGTTGCCGAATCACGCTTGAACCACTGGGCGGATCGGAATGAAACTTGGCAGACGTATAGGTTAGATCCTGGAATAGGACATAGGCTACTTTTTACTGCGGGAAAACACTTCGTTCCTACGGGAAAACTCATTAAACGCGGGTGAAACCGCGGGCGGAAAGCTAGTAAGTTATATTTTTTACATTGTCAAGAAGAAGAAAACTTTTTTTTTGTTGGCACCTTTGCACCTTAATGAAACTCCACATAATAGGGAGAATTTTTCTCTTTTCCTCATAAAAAGACGCCTTTGAATATAATGCCTCTTATACCCGGCCTGGCGTCCATTTTGTTTTATTTTATACGCAATTTCCCTTTTTTACTGACTAAGGGATTTTCCTTTTATTAATTTTAGTAATTTTTCGGCAAAAATGTCGTTTGTATTTGCTGACTTGTTCGATGGGTTTTGTAAGATAACTACAGGTATGTAGATTTGGTACGTTTCCATTTTAAATAATAAAGAAAATTGAGATTTGAAAAAAATAAGTAAATTCAACACTAAAGAGATATAAAGGTAATCTTAAGTATTATAATAATAAATTGTAGTACTTTTCAAAATTGGAGTTTTCTTACAAGTTAATCCGATTTGGCCTTTGTACGAAAATAAATAAAAAATATATGCTTACTTTTATCCCGAGCTTCTTAGTGATGAGCTAGGGATCGACTTAAATTAAATTTTGAAAATACCACCAAGTCTCATCATTTTTCATGCTAAAAGTATTTTAAAATAACAATATTATAAAAGATTTAGTAAGCTTCAATTCAATTTTTAAAATAAATGGCGTTCCCAAATGATTTCGCCAGTATCAAGTGTTATCGCCAGTATCCACCGTGTGGTGACGGCAGAGTAGAATACATTTGTCACCAACCCCTACTCTTCCCGTGGTTGTCGTAAGAGGCGACTTAGGGACTACACATTGAACAGGGAACGGGCAGCAGCGCTCTCTGATACAGTAACCTTTTAATCTGCGATCTCCAACCCGCCTGCCAAGCGTGGAGATTATGGCAAAACCAAACACTTAAGTCGAGGAGGCTCATAGTCCAGCAGTGGACTGTAACGGGCCGTCGATTTTTTTATTTGTAGTGTTATTGTGTTTATTTAGTTCGACAAGCATGCTTCATGAGAGAAAGAGAAAAAAAAAATTACAGATGAATTTAAAAGATTGATTGATTGCGTTATCCGGTTTACCTAGAACAAAAAAAAAACAAACGATATACATACAAAACACAGTGTTAATATCATTAGTAAAGACAAACATCATAGCCTAATGTTATTATTTTTAATGTAACTAAAAAGATAATTTACAATTAGAGTATTTACACAAGAGAGCAGAGTTTTAAAATTTGTAGGTTGTGGGAATGCAGGTGGAAGAAGATCATACAAAGCAGAAGGGAATTTTGTACATTCAAAGAATATGTGATCAGGAGAACCCTCGTCCAGACCACACTCGCAAATAGAACTATCTTTATTTAGTAAGCTTATCGAAGTCAAAAGCGTGCCACAATGTGCCACAGGGCAGCGTATTGGGCCCACTATTCGTTATTATCAACACAACGTGTACCACAGGGCAGCGTATTGGGCCCACTATTATTTATTATCTACATAAATGATCTGCCCAGATCGGTGGAATATCCCATGACACCTTTTGCAGATGATAGTAAGTAATTTCCAGACAACTCTCTATAAGGTAATTAAATTAGTCACAGCTAACTTGTGTTTGAACTCAAAGTTGCTAAAGGTCACCGAGGCCTACTTCACTAATTGAACCAAGTTGTGTGGTTTTCTTGGATGTTTCGGTTGTCAGTCAAAGTTAAGGGTGCTTGTATACTGCGCAAGTAGCTGGAGCTAGTAAAGATGCGGGTTACGCGCGTGAGTAATATGCGCAAGCATGTTTGTTCACCGCAAAAAGGAGTCCTTTCACCATGACTCCTACTTCAATTCAATCTTTTAATTATAGCGTTTCACTTGTAGTATTTCGCCAGTAACAAGTGGTTTTGCTAAGTAGCATGAGAAACACAGACAGCCCTAATCCTAAGACTAGGGTGCTGTGTACGGTGAAGGACTCCAGTAATATGATAGCAGCATTACTGAAGCCACCACGTGGCCGCTGCAAGTCATCAATAAATGACGTTTCAATTGTCCTATTAAAGTTTATTGATCAGAGTCATTCACTGGATAATACACTATCGAAATTATACACTAAACACACTCAAATAAACAAAAAAACGAAAATTAAAACGAAAGCCCGACCGCCATTGACGGATGCTAACAATCGACCGACTCCTACTTTTCGGGGTACATCTGTTCCTGTCACTGATAAGCTCGAGCTCCTTGGCATGGAGTTGACAAATGACCTCAACTTCGGTGCAACCATCGAGTCCAAGGCTCAAACTGCAGCTAGGAAGCTTGGCATCCTGTTCCCTGTTCAATGTGTAGTCCCTAAGTCGCCTCTTACGACATCCACGGGAAGAGTAGGGGTTGGTGACAAATGTATTGTACTCTGCCGTCACCACACGGCCCCACGGCAAGTAGTACACGCACAAGTTATTTGTTCGTGGTCAAGAGCTACACGTGCATACTACTCGCGCGCCGCATAGCAGAGCACGCGGATTAGTTGCGCGGGCGGCTCGCTTTGGTACATGCTCGAGTCGCTAGATCCGCACATGTTTTTGAACGGAAGATGCATATAACCCGCGCAAGTGCCTCAACATGCGCAAGCTACTTGCATATGTACAAGCACCCTAAGTACTTATAGTACAATAACCCAGTCATGAAAACAAACTAAGTAAGTTAGTTTTGTTAGAAAGTGTCACTTTGTGTTAGGATATTGTGTAGCCTAGTTGATAGTATGCCTGCCTTTGAAACAAAGGGTCGCGGGTTCGAATCCCGCTCAAGGCAAACATTCGTGTGATGAGCACTTGTGTTTGCTTTGTGTCTGGATGTTGTTTATCTATATAAGTATGTATTTATCTATTTATGTAATGTAGGTATATCAGCTTTCTGATACCCAACCCAAAATTTCGTGTGCTTGATTGGACGACAAATAGTGAATGATAAAAAAATATTTTCTAATTTTTTTAAGTATCCGAAAAGAAGAAAATTATTTTTTTCCAATATTTTCAGGAACGCATTCAGCCGTGTTGAAACAAATAAAAGAAAAACAACAAGAAAACAAAAATTAAACAACTGTGATTGGGTCCGAAATTGAATTAACGAATTCGCAGAAAAAAGAGGATTTTGTTTCACGTATTAGAGAAATGTTTTAATTTAGGTTTGGGCAAGCTAAAAATTCAGCAGGGCAGAGTGTAGGTGGTCTAGTAGCTAGGGCCGCTACCTCCCGTACGGGAGACGCGGGTTCGATCCCCACGACATACCAATGTGTTTTCGAATTTCGAATTCATTATGTACGTTTACGACGCTCTTACGGTGAAGGAAAACATCGTGATGAAACCTGCACACTCCTGCGAATAAATCAAAGGTTGTGTGTGAAGTCGACCAACCCGCACTGGGCTAGCGTGGTCGGCTAAGGCCTAATCGCTCTAATTCAGGGTAGGCTCGAGCCCCTCGGTGGGGACGTATATGAGCTGTTGATAAAGCTAAAAATTTATTATTTTTACTTTAAAATTGTTGATGAAATATTTAGTAAATCAATAACTCCCACTGCTTATTTTTCGAGAAAAAGCACGTTTTTTCCACGGTAAAAAGTATTATTTTTTTTGTCTTGTAGTTTGGGTCTACTCCCACTGATGACCTGGTAAAAGTCACGGGATGTCGCAAATTACGGGCCAAGTAGTTGCGATCCTTGGGGGAGGCCTTTGCCTAGCAGTGGACGTCTATCGTCTGATGTGGTGATGATGATGATGATGAAGGCATTAATTTTGTCAACATCAATCAATCAATCAGCCTATTGCAGTCCACTGCTAGACGTGTGCCTCCCCAAGGGCACGCCAAAGCGCACAATCACCCGCTTTCCTCATCCAGCCACCACCAGCGACCTTCCTCAGGTCATCAGTCTACCTGGCAGGGGGCGTCCCACACAACATGAGTAAAGTAAAAATTAAAAACAGAATTTCTTATATAACACCAATACAGTCTATCTTTATTCACAATATTCCGGGCTGAAAATAGACAAAGGACTAAGAATGTTTACAGCGGAAAACATTGAATTTTCTATAAAATTCGATAACTGTGCGGGACAGCTTGGTAATTGAATTTTGCTTCCGGATACAACACAAACAGTAACTAAATGTAAAGCTCTATACAGATGGGCTGCAAAACTGTAGTTTTAAATTCATCCGCATCCGCAACATCCCTGGTTTTAATGCAGCTTTTTCACGCGGTTGGTTTCGTATCAAAATACCGCACCAACAGTGCACTGCTAAGGAGTGCAAAGCTATGTGTCTGTATTGTTATACCGCGTCGTCGGCGCGGCGATTGCTTGGTGAAGTGGATAGGTGTACGGTGTATGTTGATTTAGTTATGTTATTAGATAAATCAGTTAATATTGCTATTTATTATGCTTTATTTATTTATTTCAATATTATATACATAACAATAATATAAGTAGGTATATGATGTTCGTCCGTGCCGCGTTTCTGCAGGGCTCACGGAAGATCAGCGCCGTAGTCCACCTTGCTAGGCTACGGCTTTTGCTGAGTGAGGCCCTTTTTGTCTGGGTGTCGCAACACAGGGGCAATTCTGTAAGTGTGTTGTTTTTGTATTATCATTTTATTTCTGTTGCATTATGTATTATTCTTTGTGTATGTGTTTTGTGTTGTGATGTCCTACAAATAAATTATTCTGATTCTGATATTACCTCGGTGTATTGTCAAAGGTAAATTATCTTCTGGGTCAGCATCCCTTCCCACCTTGAAGTAAATCATCTTCTTAGGTCTTTCTAGTCTGTCTTTCAATCAATAAGACTGGAGTCAAAAGTTGAGATTCATGTTAATTGAAATTATTTTTTAATGAAGACTGTTTGTACTTTTGATTCATCAACATTTCATATACGTCCCCACCGAAGGGCTCAAGCCTACCCTGAATTAGGGCGATTATTCGACCACACTGGCCCAGTGCGGGTTGACTTCACACACAACACTAACATTTTCACAATTTGCGTGTTTGTTACCACAAAAACCACGAAAATCTTAAAACATATATTTCACACACAACCTTTGAATTTCTTCTCAAGAGTGTGCAGGTTTCATCACGATGTTTTCCTTCACCGTAAGAGCGTCGAATAAACGTACATGTGAATTCGAAAACACATTGGTACGTGGTGGGGATCGAACCAGCGTCTCCCGGACGGGAGGCAGTGGCACTAGCCACTAGACCACCAACGCTCTCCTGATCCTGGATTAACACAATAATTACGAGCGTAACTGGTAACCGTAACTAGTAAAAATTAAATCCCTACTCATTAAAACAGCACTATGACAGCCTACAAATTGCACAATGCAGTTCAAACATCACCCATCTGCACTGACCCTTATAACATTATCAGCAAGCTGTCTAGAGCGTTACACACAGGTAATCTATCACTTGTCTCCGGCCTCCGCATGTCCAGACATGACAGCTAGAAGTGTTTAATCCCACCTACATTGTACAAGGGTTACCTACCTTGTGTTGTCACGCAAGGGTCATCACGCGATAATTATCATCCTTACAAAAAATAAATACTGAAAAATTAAATGTCAACCGCCTTTATAGCAGATTGGAACGTTCGGCTCTCATTATGAAGGTTTCGGGTTCGAATACCGGTGCTCAAGCTGCTCGTATCATATCATTATCCTATGTCTTTATCTTTACACACACGTGTTTTTATTCTTTTGTTTTTCTGTCAAAAAGATGCGAATAGAATAGAGTTTATTTTCAACAAAATCCCTAAGATACAATCCTAATCTGCCAAAGATACAAAAATAAAAACGAGGATTGAGAATGATATGCGAAGTTGGCAACCCTGAAAAACAGTATTATGTTGGGGGCTTATACTTAATTTGGTACAAATCATCATTAGAATAGGTACGGCTATTCTACAAAACCCATTATTTTTGTTAACGAGCATTATTGTATGACGATTAGGGCGGCGACTTGCCAAGTCCTTTGTTATTTGTTTTAATTTTGAAGTTTATTTTTAGCAAGCTCTTTCAGCAATCAACAAATATTCACTCTTCTTTTTAGGGTTCCGTAGTCGACAAGGAACCCTTATAGTTTCGCCATGTCCATCTGTCTGTCTGTCTGTCTGTCCGTCCGCGTCTTAGAGACTCTTAGTACTAGAAGGCTGTAATTTGGCATGGATATATTAATCATACCGACAAAGCTGTAGAATAAAATTCCTCTGGTACACCTGAAGTGGGGGGTTATTTCTTTATTCACGATTACCTTATAGTGTGTGTGTATCATTGGATATGTTTTTAAAAATAATGGGGGTTTGCTAATGCCATTTAATCGATGCTAGTGTACGTTTCAGAAATATTTCGTTTTAAAGTGCTTATTTTTGGACATTTTGTGTGAATCGCTAACAATGTAGTCAAAAAAAAGTCAAAGATCTAGGAGTGAAATTTGACAAAAATCTTAATTTTCAGAAACATATCAGTACTATGGTATCTCAATCATTCAGAATGCTTGGATTCGTAATCAGGCAGGAGGTCCAAAGAGTTCAAACTTGCTCGAACTAAAATTATTCTATTCAATTCATTCGTACGTTCTCGTTTAGAATACTGTAGTGTGATTTGGAACCCTAACTACGAGGTTTATAATAAGCAAATTGAAAGTGTACAGAGGCGTTTTCTATATCATCTATCATACAATGACTTCCTTGCAAGAAAGTTGCCAAGTTACTCTGACAGATTAAAATACTATAACATAGATTGTTTAGCCAGCAGACGAAAAATTATTGACTTGCTTTTCCTACACAGGTTGGTAAGTAACAAGATTGATTGCCCTCAACTTTTAGGTAACTTAAATTTCAATACACCACTGCGATGTCCTCGAATAAAAACATTTTCTCTGTTTACAATTCCATTTTCTAGAACAAATCTTGGTCAAAATGCTGTTATGTCCAGAATTTGTAAATCTATAACACTATTTCTAGATCTCATTCGGATAACATAGATTTAAGTTTTTCCCTTTATAAATTTAAAAAATGTTTAAAAAGTATTTTATATCCGCCCACTCGGGCTGGACTCGTTTCTGTTGCTTAATTTTTTCTTTTAGATTTCTAATATTAGTTTTAAGTTTATTGTTTTTTAAGCATGCTGTGCTCACCTATAATTATTGGTGCATTAGGTATGTTAAGATCTTTAAAAAATATATGAAAGTGAAATGTAACCAATGTTGGTGTGCCAAATAAATAAATAAATCAAATCAAATCAACGGCCCGTTACAGTCCACTGCTGGACTATGAGCCTCCTCCACTTAAGTGGAGGGTTTTGCCATAATCTCCGCGCTTGGCAGTCGGGTTGGAGATCGCAGATTAAAAGGTTACTATATCAGAAAGCGCTGCTGCCCGTTCCCTGTTCAATGTGTAGTCCCTAAGTCGCCTCTTACGACACCCACGGGAAGAGTAGGGGTTGGTGACAAATGTATTCTACTCTGCCGTCACCACACGGCGTACATTGTTGTACGAATCACATTAATTTCCTAGGAGTAGGATTCAGTGTTTCGAAAGGCACGTTAAGCCATTGCTCTGGATACTGACCTTGAGAGTTTGTGACGTCGGTTGTCAACCTAAATGTAATCACATAATTTAAAAAAAAGAGACTATTTGGCAGCTTGAGGGCTATTTAGACTAGCAACTACACACTGGCTGTTACTTCATTATATTTCGTCCATTTTCCGAGTGACATATAAAATAATGGTTCAGATAATGCTTTTTTATTCCTATTGACGACGTCATGTGATGATGATAAATGATCGCCGGGAATGTAATAAATGAAAAAGATTTTCAGGTTAAATGCTATTAATGGACAAAAAGATAAATTTTGTGGAAAGGTTAAACATAAGTGGCGTATTCAAATTATATTTTTCTTGTAAAGTACTAGTAAATAGTGTTATTTATATTATAATTCTTTTATATATTTATTTTAGTAAACTTATATGTAACGTTCTATGTATTTTAAGTACTGATATTTGTATGTAGTTTATTATAGGAAAGAAGCCACCAACCCGCTCTGCTCTTTCTCTTTTTTACCGCTTTTTCTTAACCAAAGGTTGCCTGGAAGAAATTGCTACCTTAGCAATAAGGCCGTCTAATTGACTCAACTAACTGTAAAAATGTTTTGCTTGTAATTTTGATTGGTGTCAATAAAGAATATTCGTATTGTATTGTATTGTATTGTAAAACAAGGTTTAAGTAAATTTGATTTTTTTCTCTCTGGACATAGGTAATAAATATCTTGGGATATTTCACACATGGCCATCTGATCCCAAACTAAGCAGAGCTTGTACTATGGGTATCAGACAGCTGATATACAATACTTAAATAGATAAACAATACCCAAACACAAGTGATCTTCACAAGAATGTTTGCACTGGGCGGGATTCGAACCCGCGACCTTGTGCTTCGCAGGCAGGCTTGCTACCAACTAGGCTACGGGGTCGCCTTTGGCGCTTTTGTCTTTAACACTTCTCTGATATGGTTCTTGTTATTTTCCATAGATAAATAGATAGATAAATATGTTATGTAAAGTCACTAACTTCATACTTATTTGCCGCGTATCAATGATATTTTGTAAAGATGACGTATATTAGTGTTCGGTGTTCAAATTTGATTCCTTTTTAATGCTGGCTGGCAATCATTTTGCTGCTACTAAGTTACTACGCGACTATTTTTTCTAGTCAAATTACGACAGTAATATCACAAATTACGTAAAGCCGCGGCGCGCGCGTAATATTGTCTTCATTTAACCGCCTCAGTTTTTGGTCGCTAGTGACACATCTACTTCACTTTATATATAATATATCATAGCCGCGTTTTGTTTTGCGTATTGTGTGGAAAAATAAATGGTTTAAACATTATTTTTCGCTTCAAAAGTTAGCGCGTTTACTCTCTCCCCTCACTTCGCCGCGTTCCGCCTACAGAGTGATTGATAGGCGAGTTTACCGAGGCCAGGAAACTAGAGAATTGAGACGTTAGCACAGAATTAATATAGTACATACTACTAGAACGTCGGTCGTCTAGAGGCTAGGGCAGCTGTCTCCCGAGAGACGCGGGTTCGATCCCCACCACGTACCAATGTGTTTTCGAATTTTGAATTCGTATTACTCGTACATTTATTCGACGCTCTTACGGTGAAGGAAAACATCGTGATGAAACCTGCACACACCAGCGAAGAAATTCAAAAGTTGTGTGTGAAGTTGAACAACCCGCACTAGGCCAGCGTGGTCAACTAAGGCCTAATCGCCCTAATTCAGGGTATATGAGCTGTTGATGACTCTAGAATGGCACTCACCCCCGCCCGCCAATCCACGCTTCCTCACCCCCCGATGTGCGCGTTATACCTAGGCATCCTAGGCGCGTCGATAAATCTAGAAGCTTCACATACACTTTACCAGTGATTGGAGAAGTAGGCATTTAAAACTCGAAGGTTGTAGAGTGACCGAGGTGAGACTTTAAGGCTATTACGGGAGTTGCGCTCCGAACTTTAATTTGTTTCTCTTTCTTACCTTTTAAAGAAAAGGGATAGAAGGTGTAAAGCTAAAGCAGTTCAAAAAAGTTCTACAAGAGCGGCTGAGCGGAGTTGCTACGACATATTTCGTAGACGCCGTAGCAAACGCCTACGAAATTCGTAGCGCTCCGGATTGTTACAAATTATTATTTCTGTAATATTGATTGTTATTGCCACTTGATCTAAACTTGACCTCTTGTTTGGATGATAATAAGTGGATATAAACTATTATAAAATAAGTAATGAAAATATATCTGTCATAATTTTCTTAATTATGTGCATTTTTTTTTCTTGAGAGGTATAAATATTAAATCTTCAAACGGAAATAAACAGGCCTTTTCCCACAAGTTTCTTGGCCTCACAACTTTATCCAAACAAAGCAATTGAGTATTTACCGAAACTCCACCCAGCCATTGTACGCAGATTAATTAACACGAAACAAAGAAACAAACAGACTTCCAGGTATTGTTATAGTATAGTAATTAAACTTAGGTTCTGGATCTATTTGAAGTTAAAAACGTTTATTTTGTGCTCGCTGAATAGAATGCCCTACACCTTCAAAGGCACGTTCGCTCAATCATAGACGCAATCATAATAAGTAAGTACTTTAGTCATTTATAAGTTAAAATATATATCATCATCAACAGCTCATAAACGTCCCCATCGAGGGGTTCGAGCCTACCCTGAATGAAAGCGATTAGAATAGAATAGAATAGAATATACTTTATTGCACACAAGGATATAGCTTGAAAGTACAGAAGATAGATAAAAGGGTGTACAGATAGGCGGCCTTATTGCTAAGGTAGCAAACCTTCAGTTTTTTCAGTTCCTGTAGTGAGTTCTAATCGTTTTAGTCGAAATGGTTGCTCGTTTCATTGCCATGACTTCACACATGAAAAAAATTAAAGCCTATAATATAAATAAATGATCTAAACGAAGAAACAGTCGAATTAGTTTCAGTATAGTCTAATTTATAATTTAAAACCGATAATTTAACACCGATTTTATTTGTCGTACCCTTATCTTGAAAATACAAAAATATCCAAGAAGTACAAAATATTTCATCTCTCAAATATCGATCCACTGGTCACGCGGTTTTGGCAATGTTGTTCACGAATTCTTTCTTCAAATATTTCATACGAACTTTCCGGTCGACCAACCCGCAATAGGTCAGTGAGGCCCAATCGCCTCAACTCTGCATACGGAAAAAAGGTTCCAATGGACGTGACCTAAATTATAAGCTCGAACCCCTCAGTCGGGACGCACCCTTTACAAACTGTTATCATCATCATCATCGTGTGGGTTGTAAGGTCGACAACCGACCTCACAAACCCTGGTGTCAGTGTTATAGAGCCGCCAAAGGCCACTGACTTGGCTCGTGTAACGACTAGACAGTAGCCTTCCGAAGCACGGAATCATCTTTCTTTTCAGATAATCAGGTGATTCAGCCTGCAATGTCCTAACCAAACTGGGGAAAGTCTCACAAAAATATTTTTGCTTGACAGTGTCCCCACCGGGAATCAAACCCGGAACCTCCGTAATGGGCGTCGAAATCTCGACCACTCGGCCACGGAGGCTGTTGGCGGCACAAACTGTTGTTGATGATGATGATGATGATAGAAATCTTAGAAATTATTGTTCTCTACAAAACAGCATCTTCTCGATCGACAGTGGTGTAGTGGCACAGCTTCACGTCCTGGAGACGCAGGTTCGATCGAACCTCACCACGTAACAATATGATTTTAAATATCGAATTCATAAAGTAAATAAAGTTAAAAAGAAAGTGCGTTCTGTTCTATTCGTTTATTCAACTTTTACATGATGATGGGAAACATCTTAATAAAACCTGTACACTCCTGCGAAGAATTAAAGGCTGTGTGAAGTCGATGAACCCGCACTGGCCAGCATGGTCGACTAAAGCCCCTATGTTATTTTTTAATATTATGAGCTTTTGATGATGATGATGATATAATACAGCATCTTCATAGGAGCTATTATGTCAGTGACCTCTAGTGGCACTTTTACCTGGACACCAGGGTTTGTAAGGTCGGTTTGACTTTACAACCCACAAGATGAAGAAAAATCCTTACTTTAATGTCTAAATCTAATCACCGGATCATTTTCTCTGATGATACCGTTCAAAGTCTTCAATTAATTTTCAACTTTGCAAATGCTTCACTTATTTTCCAATATTTTCTTATTTCCCCTCAACCTTTTCCACGTGTCTTACGTACTATCAACTGCAAGTTAACTTCAGTAAAATAGACGTGAAAAAGAAGACGGTTGGCAGGAAAGTATCCTAAATTATTTTGCATTTGGAATTTGGACATTTTAATTACAGGGCGTTGTTGGCAGAATTGAAGGGCAAGGCAGGCAAGGGTTGGAGTTACGTGTCTCCTTTATATTAATTGAAACGAAAACCACTCTGACGTGGAATGTTGTAATAGTTACATTATATTAAGACGGTGAGTAGATATAGTTCGAAAGGTTTACCATAGATGTCGCTAAGCACGCTGTAACGTGCCAAGTGGTGCCTATTGTGGTGACGTCATTATTTCATAAAAAATTTCAAAAATTTCGGCGCTGCCATTATGCCCTCCGTGGTGTAGTTGGTAAGCACGTTGGCTGCAAGTAGGTTGAAGGTCGTGGGTTAAGTCCCGCCAGATTTACGTTTTCGGTTGTCTTCTATGAATCTAAAATATTTAATACATTTTTAAACCTTTAAAGTTTGATTATAAGTTTTAATGCTGTTGACTGTAGATAACTGTTCTCGATTAAATTTCCGTTTGATACGGAAACCTAAGGAAAGAGGAAATTAATTCCTTTCTGCACGTGAGTCGTGTCTGGTTCCGTAGCCAAAAGGTGTTCATACTCGTGTACTTAGGCCCGGTTTTTCAATCGCTAGATAAACTAACAAAATATAGTGTTTATTCGACAGATAGCAAGATATTGAATTTTTCAACAGTCGGATAAGACTTATTTAACGAATAACTATTTACAATATCTGAAGAATAAATCTATCTGACGCTTCATTTGCCAGATAACTGTACTATTCGACTGATAGTTTGAGGCATGACGTTTATGACAAACAATTTTCAAAAAAATCTTGACACTGGCACAAAGTTCAACTAGTGCCATAACAAAAAAAGAAGAAGTAAATAATATAATTTACATGACACTGTTGGCAGAAAATGGACAGCAAAGTCTGTCTTGCTCTAACGTTAGTCTAAGCAATATATTTGTTTCACCTCTCTGAAGATTGTGCCAGATAGTTATTAATGGAATAAAGAACAATTGAAAAATTGGAGAACAATTATTCGTCCGATAAACAGTCATATAACTTTGTTCGTTAGATAGTTATTAGATCATTTATCTGAGGATTGAATCAAATGTCGTTAATTCGTTTTGAGTCTTTACATTTTTTTTCTGTCTTTGAGGATTTATTTTTTTATTATTTTCTCTAAATTGTTACAGTCGTCGTTGATTCCTACATCTGATGACATTTTAGCCACAGCTCATTCTCTCAGACTCTTATTTATTTATTATTATTGTTTATTTATTTTCAAAATCTTATTTATCTTAGCTTAAAGCTGGCAAAAACTACACTTAGTAGTACATACTTATTATTTTATGATCTTTAGTCATACGTGATGTCCAGGGTCTCATGATGGAGCCGGAAGTTGTCCATAGGAACTTCATAAATACACACCACAACCTAGTCGTGTTTGGGCTCGTTGGATTTGTCTTAAGGGTCCTCCACTCCACGGCTTTAAAAGCTTGTTTAAAAAGGACTTTATTAAGCTTATTATATTTTGAGGCTATTAAAAATCATTATCCTCAACAGCTCATATACGTCCAAACCGAAGGGCCCGAATCTATCCTGAATTAGGGAGAATTGTACAAAATCATTATTTTACTAAATATACAGAACTCCTGTAGATTTTCTCAGTTTCAATCTTGATCTTAATTAATTTTGATGTTTATTTGTTTTGCTGTCATGTAAAAGGATTAGAGTGAAGGGGAGGACCGAATAGATTTCGTTTAAGCTTCACTGATTAAGCGCAATTATTTGCGAGAAACTCGACTTAATTAAAAATCTGATCAACGTTAAAGATTATTCGGTATTTTCTTATCTAAGGTAGAAACGTGACCGGTTAAGATGTTTTGTTTTTAGTCCTATAAAAAAAATGTATAAAAAACAAACATTTATTTAAGCCTCTTACACAATATCAAGATAACTACTAAATAATATTTTACAGTGGCTTGTTAAATACCGCCAATAAATAGGTGACCCCTGACTTCCATGTTAGGGTACCCTGTGTTATGGAAGTATAAAAAAAAAATGGTTTTTTCATAGTTCGTCTGAAAGTATACAAAAATAGAATACTGGCAGTCAAAATAGAATTGAAATTAATCGAAAAACATACTAGATTCCACATTATTAAACAAAAATATCTGTCGCTCTTACAAAACACAACTTTCTATGGCGGATGTATGACACGCGTGTCATAAGACGTCACATGACACATCCTACCTCTCTGTCTAACCATCAACTTTGAACCATCAAATTTAACTTTGTTTCTGAGCAAGATATTAGAAAAAAAAAATTTCTGTTTATCTGGAACTTGAAATATTTCGATTAATGAATAAAAAAATGCATATTCCTTATTAGAATTGGACGTTTTCATAAACTCGCTTTCTTGTTTTTAGACGGACAAACCTTAAAATTTGTTCGTATGAAAGCTTGAATGTCTCCTCTATTCATCATCATCATCATCTATTACTATCACAAAACAAATGATGACGACAAATTTTGTTTTGCTACCAGAGCAGACTAGATATAAATACATCTAGTGAAATGAAACAAAGGTGCCTCCTTTATGTCATCATCACCAGCATCAAACTGAAGCTCTGCTTATCTTTCTTGGGATAAGAACTTGATTTTATGGATGTCTTTGTATGACTTTCTTACGTAACCAACTTTTTATTTGGTAATGGTAATGACCAGTTAGTGAAATGAAATAAAGGTGCTTCCTTTATTTTATCATCACTAGCATCATTGAAAGAACGAACAAATGCGATTGAAAACTTTCGTCTTAATTTTTAATAGAATTAAAAAAATCCTTATCTTACAGCTCCCTTACTCTAATATCGATCATCTTCTTCCGTCTTCAGCTCTTTTGCTTAATCTTCTCTTGATTTGTCCTCAGGTACGGCAGTCCTCACCACTCCAGGTCTCAGTCAGTCAAAGCAGCTCGTTCAAGAACAGGAGAGAGGCAGCTCCTGGGTCTACCTTCGCAGAGGGCCAGGGTGGCCTCTATGCCCAACACAGGTGTTGAAGAGGAGTACTATAGGCTGAGGCATTTTAGCATAACTGGTAAGTATGTCAAATGATACAATGTGTTTTTAATTCATTTGTGGGTCTGTGTTTGGCCTCGGTCTCACTTTATGGAAGTTAGTGAGGCTGAAGGTATACGCGTACCCAGAAATTCTTATTCACATTCACCTTTAAAAAAGTTAAAATGTACTGGAGTATTTTGGCCTTATAAAATACTCACTACTCTGCTGCTCTGGTCAGATGGAGTTAGTTAGTTGGTGGGCTCCCGTTTCCGCAATTAGACTCTAATTTGGTCCGTTTTGCGTTCGGTTTTGCTGGCTATTCCAACCAGCCCAGCTCCTTTCAGAAGCTCAGAAGCCTCCTGGGACTGTCACAGGCTTCGCGGAGCGACCCCACATTCTGGAGGATTCTTGCCCATAGGTCAGATGGAATAATGAAGGAATCACAAAAATTTCCCCTTGGTATCTAGTTTACAGTCATGCTCTTAGAGTGCATCGATTTTAAAAGTTGTCGGAGTCCGCCAAAGTCACGACCAATATTTATCTTCTTATTGTTTACCATTAACTACCTTGGTTGATAAGATAAATAAATACACCTTATGACTTTTGAAAAAGCGACAACCACCCCGTTTTCTTTTAAATTGAATTTTCGATCATTTCCCCCAGGCAAAGGCGTCATCAACAGAGGAGACTCTTTACGATCGAGAAGATCAAGGTCCAATACGTCCGTGGCTTCCAGTGCATCCAGTACTGAAGCTATCACCAGGGCTTCAGCTCCGTGTTCCTTGGCTTCGTCAAGGTAAAATGGGTGCCTAACGGCCGGACCCAAATCTTTGTTTATGTGTCTTTTTTGCATAGCAAATGGGTTCGCGTTCGACCACGTCTCATCTGATATAGAAAGCTACGATGATGTCAAAGGTGGAACACGCTTGCACAGACGATGCCCACTCAACAAAAATATTATCGCGGTAAGCCCGTAAAATGTCTCATATACTCAATCCTGCTTTGAGCCAATATACGGTTCCAGTATCTAGCTGTACGCGTCAAAAACAATGCAAAGATTCCGGAAAAACAGACGCATGAAAATCTCCACAGCAGGGAAAAATCTAGGAAACAGATCAATATAATGTGACTTAGCATGCGTCAAATACTGAAATTGTTACTGGGTATTGGGTTTTAGCTCCATGTTCGTTGGCATTTTCAAGATAAAATCTCCATCGGTATTCTTTATTACATACAACCTTTAGGTTCAAGTTTGATTACCGGCTCACCCAAATCTAACGAAGCCTGTGGTCAAACACCCTTAGATTTCTTCAACTTCGCATACGTCTAATAGTGAAGCAGTTACTAGGGTTACAGAGCCTCATAAAGTACATGAAATTTTCATTAGAGTGACGGAGTTCAACATTGAACCTGACTGAGTGCTAAAGCTATTGCATTGGTTTGTTCAAGGTAATAGTTTAAGTTCATATTGCCACTTTGGAGTAACGAGACCGAAGTTTACATAATTATGTGGCTTCGAGTGTGTCAATTTCTAAAGTTTGTAACACTCAAGCTGTTACAAAACCTTTTGCTCTATTTTCATTGGTTTCTTTCTTCAGCAAGCAAATTGCGTGGAAAATGTAGAAGATATATTATTATAGAGAGCTAAAATCTACAGATGCTTTGTTGAAACTTCTTCTATCACTATCATAGATAACTTTACAAAGTTATTTCAAGATTTATGTCAGCATCATAAAAGCAGACATCAAGAAATTATTTTAAATGTTTAAAGACCGTTTTAACCAGCTTCTATTCTTCTCCACAGAGATTCATCAGCTGGTCTAAGTGCGTACAGAGTTCTGGTGATAGGAGCTGCAGGAGTGGGCAAGTCCAGCCTTGTTGGTCAGTTTATGACATCAGAATACCTTCATGCATATGACACTAGCATAGGTGAGTGAACTATTATTAAGGAACAAATTTTATTTTTCGTCTTATTGTCTGCTCTAAACCGTAGCGTAGTTATGGAACCACTAGCTACTACTGCAGATAATAGCCGAGACCAACGGCAAAGGTGTCTTATGAAGCACGCAATCATCTTACTTTTTTAACAATGCAGGTAATTTAGCAATGCAATGTCCTAACCGAATTGGGGACCGCTTTGCATTAGACACATTAGAGTAGCAGACTTTTTATCGATATATCAACAACATCAACGGCCCCTTACAGTCCACTGCCGATACACACACTTCACTGCTCAACTGCTGGTCCACTGTCAATATTTAATTAGCATTAATTTTGTAATTGACAATATTTTATTTAAAAAAGGAAACGCAAAAGATGCGACGACTGTGGAGTTTCTTCGGTGAGCTCTTCACCACAGATACCGCCATTGTGTTAGTGAACTCACCTTAAAAAATGTAATGACGGATCTAAGTGATGTAATAACATCCTATGGAAGCAAATAATTTTTGATTCGATTTCATTTGAGAGTGATTTATGTTTTATCATATATATTTTTATTCGACCTTAGAACTATCGTAATGAGTGCCAAACGCTCCATCGCTATGGAAGTATGTATAAAATACCATCGACGTTCGTGATTGTGTTTCGTTCTCCATTTAAAGATTCTCTATTTCTCCATTTCCAGATGATGAATCTGGTGAAAGGTCAGTCTGCGTGCTGCTAGCTGGTGAAGAATCGGAGATCACGTTCCTGGACAACCCACCGGACCACGTAATCGTGAGTTTTTTATCCGTGAGTTCTAACGTACACAACAAATTGAGGAATTTGTGCCACATCACGCTCATCAGGCTTCACATCATATCACAGATAAGATAATTTCAAATTTTATACCATACTCATCAGTTAACATCAAACTCTCTTAGGTTCCATTACTACCTACCTATACTTAACGCAAATAAACAACTTTGACCTTATAGACTATTCGCTATTTAAAATGGTTGGTGATTTTTTTCTCTCTTACGACCTTGAAGGAAGGAAGATTGCGTCGGTGGTCTAGTGGGTAGGGCCGCTGCCTCCCGTCCGGGAGACGTGGGTTCCAATATGTTTTTGAATTTCGGATTCATGTACATATGTACGTTTATTTCGACGCTCTTACGGTGAAGGAAAACATCGTAATGAAACCTGCACAGTGCACACTCTTGCGAAGAAATTTTAAGGTTGTATGTGAAGTCGACCAACCCGCACTTGTCCAGCGTGGTCGACTAAGGCCTAATCGCTAGAAGAGAAGAATTAGAATTTAGGGTAGGCTCGAGCCGTATATGAGCTGTTGATGAATCAAGGGTACAAACAAACTGTCTTCATTAAAAAAAAAATCCAAATTAACATGAATCTCAACCTTTGACTCAAGTTTTAGTGATTGAATTAAAGACTAGAACGACCTAAGATGTGCATGCACTGATAACACATAGATACATGTCATTAGGTCCATTAGAACTAAACATTTCATAAACTTTTGTGATAACGTATTACCAACGTAAAATAAATTAACTGTACAGGAAAAGTTTGTCAAATTGAGAAAGAAAGAAATAGAAATAATCTTAATAAAAAAGAAGAATAATGAAGAATAATTAATGCACTTGCACTGAGACTGTGGATTTGAGACCCGCCCCAAAGTTTTGCGCTTTTTTTCACTAGCCAATTATTGTACTCAACTCACCACTTATGTACATCAAAGAAGATTTCTTCTGCGTAATGTCAGAAATCAATGACACTAATCAAGTCGGTTCGACAAGACCAGAGTGAGAGAGCTTAAGTATGTTCTCTCTTTCAGTCCGATGGCTGCGCTCACGGCTACTGCGTAGTCTATTCAACTGCTGACCGCAGCAGCTTCGTCGACGCTGAGAGGAGACTCCAGATCCTGTGGGCAGCTGGACACACTTCCAGAAGAGCTGTCATCCTGGTCGGCAATAAAGCTGATCTAGCCAGGTCGAGAGCTGTTCCTACTGATGGTAAGACTAGAATTAGTGATCATTTGTGTTATACTTCAACATCAACAGCAACGGCCCGTTACAGTCCACTGCTGGACTAATGAGCCTCACTTAAGTGTTTGGTTTTGCCATAATCTCCACGCTTGGCAGGCGGGTTGGAGATCACAGATTAAAAGGTTACTGTATCAGAGAGCGTTGCTGCCCGTTCCCTGTTCAATGTGTAGTCCCTAAGTCACCTCTTACGACACCCACGGGAAGAGTAGGGGTTGGTGGCAAATTTATTCTACTCTGCCGTCACCACACGGCTAACTGATAAAAATCAGACGCACTTCAGAAAGAAGAGCAACAAAATGAGCTACTATTGTAACAACTTCTCAGGAGATTTCCTCATGACTTTTTTATTAACCTTGAGGTCGTTCGTTGACCTTACAACCCACACGATGAAGAAGAAAAATCTTGATCGATCATGTATATGAGATGATACGACTAATTTTAGTTGACGTCATCATCATCATCTTGTGGGTTGTAAATTCTACAACCGACCTCACAAACCCTGGGGTCAGTGTTATAGAGCCGCCAAAGGCCACTGATTGGTCAATGTTACGACTAGATAGTAGCCAGGACCAACGGGTTAACGTGCCATCCGAAGCACGGAATCACCTTTATTTTCGTACAATCAGGGTATTCTTGACAGTGTCCCCACCAGGAATCGAACCCGGAACCTCCGTAATGGGCGTCGAAATCTCTACCACTTGGCCATGGAGGCTGTTATTTTTTTAGTAGACAGACGACCATAATTAAATATTTGCCCTGCCCATCCTTACAAGCGTACCAAAACCTGCGTGTCAGTCCTTCACGAAAAAATAAATGTATATGTCTTTAACTAGGATTTAAAACTAGGATAGACACATTGGTTCAGCCTGGTTCAGCAGTTTCTGTGTGTCGGTCGGTGGGTGTTTAATGTAAATTTGAACGACACTACAAGTTTCCACATTATTCCAAGTCATATCATTTCGTGTTTGCAGTGTGTCCGGCTCACTGATCCAAGACACCGATTATTGCCAGTCGACTGATTTTCTGTCGAGTTTTTGTCGTTACCCTTACAGACGATTTAGTAAGGTTGCTACAACGAACTATCAATACTCTAGAAGAGTAACAACGCTTCAAACTTGACCCCACCAAATGAATACCAAACTAAGAAGCAAAACTTTACCAAACGACATTCGAATACGCGGTACTAAGATGTTTTATATGACTCTGTTTGTAAGAACGTGGAAAGTAAGCTTCAATGTACAGCAGCGACATCATCTGCCTGTCTGTCGTCGTCGTCAACTGTCAAAATTAATTAGGTGCATGTAGCTACATCAGTTAACTAAAGTTATCAGGACAGTGGCTCTGTCCAAATATCCAATATGATTAACGGCCGACATGTTTTTCTTTGCCCAAACTAAAAGCACAGCTAAAAGTCTCTGATTGAAAGTTAACAAATAAACTTCGACATCAAAACTTCATAGAACACCGTTTGAGTTTAGTTTGACCTATAAATCCACAAAGTCAATCATAAAAACTTGATGTAGGTTGTTTATACAGGGTGTCATCCAAAAACCTGTAATAATTATTTTTAATCATAGACCCTATTTGCTACTACCGGAATTTTTATTTAGTGTTTATAATTTTAGATAAAAAAAAAAACAATTTAATCAGCTTATCGCAGTCCACTGCTGGACGTACCGAGGGCACGCCTAAGCGCACGATCACCCGCTTTCCTCATCCAGCTACCACCAGCGACCTTCCTCAGGTCATCAGTCCACCTGGCACTCCTGGAAGTACACCTAGTTGTTTGAAATGTAAGATGATTCCGTGCTTTGGAAGGCATGTTACTCGTAAGTCATCGGTCGCATACATGTGCAAGTAGCATCGTAATCGGATTTGAATGCTCAATCACTTGAAGTCTTCCGTTATTATATTCACCCGACCGGTTTCGTTCAACAGATCATCTTCACAGGGTTATTAATTACTTATTAAATAAATAAATAAATATGTGGGGACATCTTCACACACGGCCATCTGATCCCAAACTAAGCAGAGCTTGTACTATGGGTACCAGACAGCTGATATACATTACATAAATAGATAAATACATACTTATATAGATAAACAACAACCAGACACAAGGCAAACACAAGTGCTCATCACATGAATGTTTGTCCTGGGCGGGATTCGAACCCGCGACCCTGTGCGTCGGAGGCAGATGCACTACCACCTGGGCTACGGAGCCGTCAATATTCTATATCACATACTGTTGTTTATGTTGGTTTGGACGGTCGTTATTGACAAACTATGTGATCTAGAATAAGTAATTAATAACCCTATGAAGATGATCTATTGATCGAAACCGGTCGGGTGAATGTAATATAAGTGGAACTAGTAAAAGTGACTTTTATTAAATATGTGTACCAAGTGCCGACAATCGCAAATATCGATTGTAATGATCATCATCTCAGCCGAAAGACGTCCTGTGCTGGACAAAGGCCAAAAGGACCGGCTTGCATCCAGTGGTTTCCCACGACCTTCACCAGACCGTCGGTCCACCTTGTAACGTCTTCCGGTGCTTAGTCGCCAACGATTATTTAAAATTCATTTTGCCGGGGTAACGTTACCGCAGCAAAATCGGTTTTTAACGATTTTCTCCGAAAGTATAAAAAACAAAAACAAGTACAAATTACAAACAAAACAAAACAAATTACAAATACAAATTGCAATACCTACAACAAAACAACAATTACAATTACAATTTTGCTGTTGGCGCACAATTACTTCTCATAGAAGTTTCTTCTCTTCTTCTTTCTTCTTTTCATTCATTCATTCATAGAGAACAATTTTCCTTCTATAGCGCAATATTTTGCTGGGGTTACACACACCCATTCGAGTACTTTTCTGCCTAAGCGCCCTTCAGTTCTACGTGCAATGTGCCTCACCCACTGTTTTGTACTTTTGTTTGCCTATTGGTTGAATAATAATTTATATATTTTTTTACTTACAGAGGGCAAGACCTTAGCGACATCGTACGAGTGTAAGTTCATAGAGACGTCTGTTGGCATCAACCATAATGTGGACGAGCTACTGGTGGGACTCCTCACGCAGATACGACTGAAGCAACAGCAGGCTGAACGTGTCCGGTGAGAACAACTTTTCATTCATTCATTCATTCAGTCATTCTTTCGTTCCGTCGTTTATTTCGTTCTTTCATTATAAGCCTAAAGATCTACCGGGTTATCTGTTTAGGTGAAAGTGGCGCTATTAGTCTTATAAAATTGTATTTCAACCAAAGATAGGCAATGAATTATCCATGGTCTAGAAAAGAAACCGTCTAACAAAGCCCGCTTAAACATGGCACCGAATAAATTTTGTCAGATTGGCTGTAGTCAATCATCATCTCGGCCGGAAGACGTCCACTGCTGAACATAGGCCTTCCCCACAGGTTTCCACCATGAACGGTCCTGCGCTACTTGCATCCACCGGCCCCAGCAATTTTCACCAAGTCATCTGTTCATGGGAGGCCGTCCAACATTACGCCTTCTGGCCCGTGGTCGCCATTCGAGAACCTTTCTTCCCCATCGGTTATCAGTTTGTCGAGCTATATGGCCTGCTCATTGCCACTTGCTGAAAGCTATGTCGATGACATTGATCTTTCTACGTATCTCCTCATTTCTGATTTGATCACGTAGTGAGACTCCCAGAATAGCTCTCTGCATCGCACAATCGCACATGAAGTCAATCATCTTCAATCAATCGTAAGTTGTCAGTCGTTTGTCTACCATCTGCAGAATAATCAACAGAATGTGATGTTTTAAATTTCAGTAAACGCAGCAACTCTCGAAAGAACCGCAGCAGGGCTCGATCACCCATGGACACGGAACCTCCTGCTTCAGCGCCGCCTACTTCCGCTTCCACAGCCAGCACACCGCGGAAAAGGACCAGGCTATCAGCCAGTTTGAAGGTATGTTTTAAAGGTTTGCCAACCTTGTTATTCGTGTTAAAAAGGTTAAAGCAGTTGGTTATTTATAGTGTCTATCACAAATTTAATGAGCCGATTCAACAAGATTACCAGGATATTTCGATGCTGCAAGCACCAGGCTCATGAGTTGGACATAATCTGGTCTTCTTCTTTTTCGCAGTGAGGATAATTTGATTGATTAATATTACACCTCTCAATGTAAGTACGTACAACCCGTAGGATAAGCTGGGGAGGCAAGTAGATGGTGCATAGTTTTTTTTACACTAGGGTAATACAAGTGCTCACTTACTTCTCGTTTATATTTTGTTATGCGTATTTTGTGAGTCATTCAGTGATGTAGCGAGCCGCTATCTCACTCTATTTTTTTAGCTATTCAAATTCAAATCTAAATTTTTACTTTTTTTTTGTTTTTACTTTGTTTTTAATTTTTCTTTTATTATGTTTTTGTTGTTGTTGATTGACCAAGTCCTAAATCGTTATCCTCGTCTTTGCCTAGTATGAGGGCCACGGTAAACATAAGTGATTTTTAACGCAACACCGTGTTTGTTGCTGTTAAACATGAAATTTTGTCAATGCATCTCCTTGGTCTATTGGTAATAAAACTCGTAGAAGAAGTCCAGTATTGGACAGTTCTTACCTGTAGCGTACTCTTGCGGTTTGCCCGGGCAAAATGAGATGCTGGTGTATTGTTTTGCGTAACAATAATCCTGAATGAATGAATGAATGAATGAATGAAATATACTTTATTGCACACAGACAGAAACATACAGTAATTACAGAAGTAAAAATAGTACAATCCTGATGGTGATATTCTTTCCAGGTCCGCGGTCTACTTGGACGCGTATGGGCCCGGGACTCGAAGTCGAAGTCCTGTGAGAACCTGCACGTGCTCTAGCACTCAGCCGCCGACCCCGTCACCTGCTTCCCATTCTTCGACTGTGCCACCAGCTACTCCTGAAGACTGGTTGTAACAGATTACGTCGAACAAAATGGCGAATATTTTAACTTAATAGGGGATCGGACTACTTTTGTTTTATAAATCCAAACTTCTTAGTTTCTGCTATCGAACACTAAAAGAATTTTTGCTCTATCTTTAAAATTGACCGAGTTATAAAGGTTTGAAATTCAAGATTAGACAGAGAGGCACATACCCACTTGTGACGTCATTTGTTAGTAACGTCATATAATCTCCATACAAAAAATCGTTTTTGAAAGAGACAGACATATTGAAACTTTAAAAAATCACTGTAAATTCGTTTTTCAACCGATTCTGGTTTTTTCTTCGCGAATCGTCTGCTACTAATCTATATTTTAAAAATAATTCATAAAATATGGTAAATTCATAAAATACAGTGAACAGTCCGATCCCCCATTCATGGCTTTTCTGGAACTTGAAATGTGACGTTACGCGCTGTGAGTTTTGTTTATTGCTACAAGGAATGAAAATACAAGCAACAATTTCTGTTAGTTACAGAAAATAGCTCGTGTTTTATACCACTTTTTGTGAAATCAAGCATTATATAAAAACAACTATATCCTGTCGGTTAAGGTACTTGTAAAGGTAAAAAAGAAATATATGTATTTTACTGTTGTAAATCAATGGTATTTTAACAAAAACAATATGTAAGTATAATAACTGGTAATTGTGTTAATTTTCTTGGCTAATATCTAATACTGATTTCAGAAATGTGTTTTTTGGTGAAAAGATATAGGTACTAATATTGTTATTTTTTACTTTTAGTTATATCTAAACAGGCAGGGTATAGAAAACGAAAATCAGTAAATAATGCAGTAGTACCATGTAGCACCTTGTTTATTGTAAACTCCTGTAGCGATCTTCATCATGCACATGTTACGGACAAACTCTAAAATTAGGATTTTTGACAAAGTCCCGTAAGATCCAAAAATGACGCACATTCAGAGTAATTAAATCTAAACAAAATTATTATTATATAAATTATATTAATTTGCTCGAAATATTTTATAAATGGGAAGCGGAAGGGTCGGCGATATTGGTCAGTAATAAAAAAAACTTTATTTAGAGGTAAAATTTCGATTTGTAAAAATGTCTATGGCATTATCAACGAAAATGTGTATGGCATTATTAACGAAAATGTGTATGGCATTATAGTAAAAATAATAACTAATTTAATTAAATAACATCGACTTCGTTATTGTTTATTATTGAAATAAATAAACCAAGGTATATTTATTATACAAAATTAATTTAAATTGGCTAAATCTAGTTAAAATGTATGATTAAAAAAGGAACAATTTATATAATATTCTTTCGATCTATATATTGAAGTCGATTTTGATTTTATTATTTGCATGGAATGGTTTTGAAGAGAATGGATGAATAAATAAAATACTTAATAAATATAATAATGTGATCCCATTGAATCCCTTAACCACACCAATTAGATATAAGTCGTATTTTTGTATTTACCATATTATTATGTGTCATATATATTTAATATAAATTGTCATAATATTGATGCAATAAATTGCGTTATAATTGGTTTTATGGGTTTTATGGACAAAAATATATTCATTATTACTTACCAACCCATTTTATTTTGTTCAAATTAATTCTGGCAACTTGCAGACTACACCAAGCCTTAGTGTTTGTAATCATGGTTTTATTTTGATAACATTTTAACAAAATGTAGATAATAGCTAATCAGACATAATAATTTTATTATGTCATGTTAAACCTTTTTTTCTTTTAAAAAGCATTTTGCCTGTATCACTCATTGTACTTATATTAAAATTATGCAAAAAAGACATAATAGTGATCAAATTCAGTATTGTAAAGTATGTTTATTTTTAAGCAAATATTGATTGTATTTAGAAAATCTTTATATGTACCGTATTACTGATAAACAAATATTACTCGGGCTGAAAAATTTTTCGTTGCTTTTATAAACGTAACTTTGATCAACACAACTTTATATATCAATCAATCAATCATCGGCCCGTTACAGTCCACTGCTGGACTATGAGCCTCCTCTACTTAACTATATTAATACTTAAATATTTATATACTTTATATATCATGAAGGTTTAAATATTTTGAAATATTACTTATAAAATTACTTAAATCTACAAATTCGTGCCCTTTTATTATATTACAATAAAAAAGGTATTTGCCAATAAAACATGAAATACCTGCGAACTCTGTTCATTTGGTGTATTTTGTTTGCAGAAAGCTCTCTACGCAAGTTCTACAATTTTCTTAATGAATAATGATTGGGTCCAGAGCTTTGAAGTTGAGCATAACGAATTAGAAGTAGAAAATTACGTTTTCGGATGTATTTTTATGATTGAGCTTGCAAAGAGCGATCGAAGAGATAAATGTATTAAGAAAGTGAATAGATTTACAAATTAAAGATATAGTATACCCGCTAATTTGACATAAAACATAAATAACAATAATTAAATTACAATTACATTAAAATATTATTTTTATCTGGAACAAAGTGCTATGTATTATAAAGTGCTCATTTAAATACAAGAAATTTAAAAACTCAGGACATTTAAATCAATATGAACCTATACTAAATTGAGCTTCCAATTTGTTTAATTACAGATATTATTGTAAAAATAAATAAAACAAATTAAATTATATAATTTCATTTATTTCTTAAGTTTAGTATTTACCTGGTTTTTGCTAGGAGTTTGCTGGTAATTATATTTGATGCCGTACTTACCGTATTCTCTTTCGTAACACATTAATCTCTTAGAATTTTAAGATGTTTTATGGGCAGCTATATATATAAAACAGGGCAATTATAGTATAGCGGGGCTAGTATTTATAGATTAGCAGTATAGTGCGATAAATTGAGGAAATCAGAGACAGAAAGGAAAGACGGCGAAATCAGGATTTGAAATACAAACAATTTTTATCGAATCCATCCAAAAATCTGAATGCCAAAAACAGTTCCTCGGGACGTAGTCGTAGTTTTTTTAGATAACCCTTTTAGTACCCACACCACATTTTTATCCCTAGATCCATAAGATGCCTGTAAGTATTGGTTTGAAGGGAATTGGTTATCAATTTGAGTGCCTACTATTTAGTCAAATAAATAATAATAGGTTGATTGGTCCCTCCCCGGTGAGATCCATTTGCCTTATTTTATTAGAGAAATTCTTGTTTCGTAGCTGTTGCATGTTGGCTAGAAGCTAGAACATATTATACAAAATGTGAATTTAAAAATACGTTACCTAAGTATATGTTTTAATTGTCCTAGATGTATTTAATTTTGTTTCCAATAATAATAATAATATTATGAATGTGTATTTGGCATTTATGTAACAATGAATAAAATGATGCGTTATTATTAGTGGTTTTGTAAGTATTTGATGATATGTTTAAACGCTATTTCCCAAGTGCTAGTTTTTGTACATTGAATCTTAATAAAAATTTCTGGGTTTTTACAAATCATTAAATATTAATGTATTACTTGGTGTTTATCAAATAAATTGTCTGAAATAATTATAACTTATTCAAATTTAGATGTATTTCAACTT
This sequence comes from Carpatolechia fugitivella, assembly GCA_951230895.1. Lineage (NCBI taxonomy): Eukaryota > Metazoa > Arthropoda > Insecta > Lepidoptera > Gelechiidae > Carpatolechia > Carpatolechia fugitivella. The sequence continues at coordinate 11,718,300 of OX579665.1, forward strand.
CTCTACTTGATGTTAAATAGTAATTTTATCAATGTTGATATACCTATGTGATTTACAAAATATATGAGCAGTTTGGGAAATGACTGAATGATCTAGTAGCTGTTGTTCAGAACAATACCTAATCAATCAATAACAAACAAATATTTATTTGATGAATTGTTAAAAACCTTACCCCAAACTGCTCATATATAATTAACTACCTATATTATATATGGAAAACAGATAATTATAATTGTAGATATCGGAAGCTTATGGGCTTCATTATGTAACAGACATGTGCTTACCCAGGGTCCAAAATAAAACACCAATCTCACCCTTCATCTGGACTGTCCTGGACCATCCTAGATTATGCTAGCCCATCAGCATCAGCAGTAGATCGTAGAAATTAGCAGATCGTAGCAGATGTAGAGAATCCGAAATCATATATTTTACAAAATTACACAGAATGTTGAACAATGGACTGAACAGCAAACAAATGAGATAATAAAAGAATACAAATATATAGATGTTTATGTAACTTATGTATGTTGCAATAAGTATGTTTCGTTCATTCGTGAGAACAATGAAGGATTTTCTTCAAAACAACAATTCGCAAAACTATTGTTGTTTCAATGTTATTTAATTATATAAAATATGCGTTTCCAAATACTTATATAAGTTATAACAAAATGCGTAAGCGTAATGTGTATGCGTAAACTAAGCAAAAAATATATCAGAAATGTATGCGACCAGTGTAATGAAATAATATCTATTTATTATACATTAAGGTAAATTAAATAAATATGAAAAACTCTTTTTCTTTCGGATTTTCTACATCATGAAAAATGTAGTTTTGAGTACCAGGGAACCGACAATAAGTCATGAAATTGATCATGTCTGATTTCTATGATTTTGTTATACTAACTTTCACGATTTATTATTTGTTTTCATATTCCATGTTCAAATCCTTATCATATATTAGACGTTTTTCATGTTAAATCTATTGCCTTTAGGAAAATCAAAACATTTTTAATACCGCGTAAAAAAAAACATCATTCTTGCCGTTTTATAAAAAGGCTATAGATTCGTGTAAAAAGTATACAACCAAATTAAGATACTGTGTGGTACTTTTTACCCAGTAGTGAGTGCCGCCGGGTTAAAGTGTGTTCGTGTTTTCTTCTAAATGGTGTGAAGGACTTCCACAACGCAACGCCTGAATCTATCGACTCCTAAAAAATACTTGTCAGTTCATCAAATCAAAGCTACGCCGTCTACTGCTGCCTCATAAAATCATTTTTCTTTCTTCGTAAAACGCTGAGACTTGGGCATTTTAACCCATTCTTCCTAAGGGTCTGTATAGATTGACTGAATTTGAACTACATTTTTTTATCTTCAGGGTATCTGCTGTCTGTTTGTTGTTCACTTGAAGCACATCCATACTTTACAATTTATTTCTAGTGTAGATCCATTAAATGCAGTTGTCTGCATTTAATTCGTATCCAACCAAAATGTTTTTAATCAGTCAAATGCAGTCCGTCTCTGCAAACCCTGACATTCAAACCCCAAGTCTTCCTGTAATTTAAGTTATAAACATGTCTAATTATAACCCCATTGGACCACGTTAAGCAATATATAAACCTAATTATAATTATACATTCTATATATTTGATAGGCCCATAGAAGATTTCATAGAATTTAGTAGAAGTAGCTTATTGCAGAATTTTATATTAATTATATTAAAATTATAAGTATATCGGTGTGTCCATGTGAATACGTCATCACGTTCGGTGTGGTTCTATCCAGATTTTTCTGATAAATTTGTGTGTGTTAAGTATTATTATAGATCATCTTTATGATGATTATTATTAGATGTCAATATACCGCACTTTGATATCGAAGTATCGAAGTTATTGATTTTAAGTTGAATAGTTGAGTTTAATTGATTTTATGTTATATGATGATATCAGAGAAATATAAGAATTTGTTATCAAAAACGTGCAAGGAAATAAGGTAAGTAAATGAAAGGAAAAAGTATATAATCCAACGTTACAATATATTTAAACTTATTTGGCTGATAATTTTATTGTAAATCTTAAAAAAAAAACACCTTTTCATTCGTAAAAATCATAAAAATAGAACAATTTTTCACTGTCATTACATAAAAGTTTTATTATATCTGCCAATGGACTGTACTCATCGGAATATCATTTTGAATAAAAACTTGATAATTATTACATATCTTATATATTATACACAGTTTTTCTGTAAATTTTTGCGCACAAATTTGATAAAAATGTCACTTAGATTTCACGTAGATCTTATTAGTTACGCATTTGTTCTTTATTTATTAAATGGAAAAGTTTTGTGTTAGCGATTTGCCATTATTACTATTACTTATTGTGTACAATTTATTTGTTGTTGAATGTGACATTTCGAAATATATTCTGATGTTTCTAATATAAAAAACAATAATATTAGTAGTTTTATTTATTAAAATTCCTCGCGTTTTTTAACTTAAGTATAAAAATACTCCTTATTCAAAGTTAATAAACTAAACATATATATCTAATCTAGGATTTCTGGTAACAATAAATGAAATACTTTATTGATGTTAAAGTAGCACTTAGATCAAATTTGAAATAATACTTTATTATGAAATGCATAAATATAGTTATTTTCTGATAAAAATAGTGACCAAATATATTTCTTTTTATTCTCACAATAATAAATAACAGCTCTCAAACATCCGAGCTGTCACGTATAATCACATTGAGATCTTATAAATATTACGTCACAGGTCGGTTGGTACCAGGACGATTTGTGTAAAGGCGGGTTCTGCGCAATGACTGCGACATTTTCAGAAGGTTTCGTTGTCAAACCACTGCCACATTTTCGGTTTTGTGTTATCAAGCTCGTATTCTTCACATTTTTGGCCGGTTATTCTGAAATACGAACAAAAAATATTAAATAAAAATGTTAGATTTATTATAAAATAAACAAAACAGACAAAAAATCTTAAATTGCTTGAAATTAAATACAAGTTTTATTGAATTTTCATAAAATTTTACCTTCTTTAAGCAATTACGCTTAATTATTAATATTTTCGGTAAACATCCTCATCTGCAAACTGATTAGCAACTTAATATTTTTTCAAAAAGAGTAAACAAATTATGACGATGCAAATTTTATTTATTTTAGTAGTATAAGATTTTACTTCTTCAAAACTATTTATAAAGTGATTTGTGTTCTTGTAACTATAGACATAAAGTAGGTGGCGCGGCGCGGGGCCCCAGACAGAGAGTCCATTCAGAACAAACTGCCATTTCGGCACATTTCGGGCACGCACACATTGACGTATCGTTTATAGGCGTTGCCACGCAGTTCCCAAACAGTGCTCCATAGCGCTTGCCTAAAGAGTGAGTGAGAGAGTGAGTCTGGCAAGATGACGTAATTATTTTTGAAAAAGGCGGGAGTGGCCTTTCTATAAACCTTTTTATTTTGTGCTATATAGGCGCTTGTAACCCCAAGATATAACCCCTTATATAACTAGTTGTTCGAAAAGAAACTGTTCAAAGAAAAGCATCTTGAAAAGTGTTAAAAAACTTCGTTTTTTAAAATGTGAATTCTTTAAAAAGTGCAAAGTGAGCGCATTGATTTTGCATTTTTCAGTAAGAACTTGCCTGCGCACTACCTTGCGCCTGGTCCATTCTACCTGGCGACAGGGATGGACCCCATAAAAGATACCTCGATGTCTTTCACTGCAAAGACTGAAAAGCCACATTTTTAAACATATTAGAATCGTGATCACCATTATTGATTTTCGACTCGTTGGCCTAGATTTAGCAGACAGAGAGAGAGGAATGGCGGTTCTCCATTGACAAGAGCAAAGCTCTTAAATTGAAGAAGGGGCCTAGACCGTCTCGACCCAAAAAAACGTCAAAAGTAACGTTTATTAATTCCTCCCGCATGCAGCTGCTGGGGCACGCAGGGTACGATATTAGATGCTCCATCGTTGGGGGATGGTACCACTTGCACTCCAAGCTAGTGATCCAAAGGACTATAGCCCTCTTTTTCAGTGCGGAGCCTTTTTGCGGGGGCTCCGGAGGCTAAAGGGCTCTTTAGGCCTTTAGACTTTTAGCCTTCCGAGGACCGAAATGGACCATAGGCTTAAGAAGCCTAAATAGCCCTTTAGCCTCCGAAGCTTGTCTAACGAAACTTGAAAACTACTACGTATCCAACACCTTGACGTCATTAACGTGCTGTCTCAGTTCTTGCAACTGCGGTATTGACAAGTTAGAACGAGATAGGTAACAGTTAACATGCCTTCTGATAGCGGCCCTGTTTTTTTCATTGAAACAATATTATATAATTTAATAAAAAATAAATATCGGCGTAAAATGATTTGATATGCAGTTTTAGTTTATAAACAACAATGCAATCTTTTAAATGTCATAAATCCAAAATGGCAGCCAACTTTTTTGTTAATGGATCAATTTCGGTGAAATTTGGTTGCACATATTGTTTTTGCAAAAACACAACATTGCAGTTGTAAAAATGACAAAAATCCAAGATAGCGGCCAACTCTTACGTTTCTGGACTGATTTCGGTGAAACTTGGTTTGGCATACTGTTATGACATAAAAACAACAATGCATTTGTAAAAATGTCAAAAAATCCAAAATGGCAGCCACATTTTTTCATAAACATAAAAGTTGGCTGCCATCTTAGTTTTTTGACAGTTTTACAACTGCATTGTTGTTTTATGCCAAAACAGTAAGTCAAACCAAGTTTCACCGAAATCGGTACATACACAAAAAAGTTGGCCGCCATCTTGGTTTTTGTAATTTTTACAACTGCATTGTTGTTTTTATGTCAAAACAGTATGTAAAACCAAGTTTCACCGAAATCAGTCCATAAACAAAAAAGTTGGCCGCCACCTTGGACTTTTGTCATTTTTACAACTGCATTGTTGTTTTTATGCCAAAACAGTAAGTCAAACCAAACCAAGTGTCACCAAAATCGGTCCATAAACAAAAAAGTTGGCTGCCATCTTGGATTTTTGACATTTTTACAACTGCACTGTTGTTTTTATGCCAAAACAGTAAGTCAAACCAAGGTTCACCAAAATCGGTCCATAAACAAAAAAGTTGGCCGCCATCTTGGTTTTTTGTCATTTTTACAACTGCGTTGTTGTTTTTATGCCAAAACAGTAAGTTAAACCAAGTTTCACCCAAATCGGTCCATAAACAAAAAAGTTGGCCGCCATCTTGGATTTTTGTCATTTTTACAACTGCATTGTTGTTTTTATGCCAAAACAATAAGTCAAACCAAGTTTCACCGAAATCGGTACATAAACAAAAAAGTTGGCCGCCATCTTGGTTTTATGTCATTTTTACAACTGCATTGTTGTTTTTATGCCAAAACAGTACGTCAAACCAAGTTTCACCGAAATCGGTCCATAACTAAAAAAGTTGGCCGCCATCTTAGATTGTTGTCATTTTTACAACTGCATTGTTGTTTTAATGCCAAAACAGTAAGTCAAACCAAGTTTCACCGAAATCGGTCCATAAACAATAAAGTTGGCCGCCATCTTGGTTTTTTGTGAATTTTAGAACTGCATTGCTGTTTTTATGTCAAACAAAGTTATACCGAAATCGGTTCATTAACCAAAAAGTTGGCCACCATTTTGGATTTTTGTCATTTTTAACATTGCGTCGTTGTTTTTAAGCAAAAACAGTATGTTAAACCAAGATTTACCGAAATCTGTCGATAAAAAAAAATGGCCGCCATCTTTAATTTATATTTAAAAAAAAACTGTTTAAAACAAACGGCGGCTATAAGTTTCAAGAAGACCAAAAGGCTAAAAAGGGCTAAAGTCTAAAAAAGCCTCTAACCCTCAGGAGTCCTTTCAAAAGCCTATTCTGGGCTTTTTGAAAGCTATAGCCCTGAAGAGTCTCTTTGTCAGAGAATAGCCCTCTAAAGAGCTAAGAGTCCTTGCCGTCGGGGCTAAAAGGCTAAAGACATGGTACATAAGTAGGTGACATTCAAATAATACTGAATCCATGATGTTTCCTTTGGATCACTACTCCAAGCACACCTTGGCCACCACACAACCACCGCATTATAAATGCCTACTAGTCAATTGACTTGTCGAAATCGGCCAGGATATGATGATGATGATGAAAATGCGCATAATACTACTCCGGTGTTTGGTTTCAAATATCCCTGAAAACATCGTCGTAGACGTCGTGGACGGTTCTTTTTATATTTGAACTTCAATACCATACTAGGGTAGTTCGATTATTTTGCCCGATATCTGTTGCATGGATAAACGACTGGGACTAAGTGAATAACCATCTATGAGGATTGTTACTGTTTTTATTAAATAATAATGAATAATTAAGTGTTACCTGGTCCTCTTAACGCATTTAATGATGGGATGCGCCTTCCTGAAGCACTGTGGGCCAAGAACGTTGAAGTAGGTGAGGCCGATCTGCGCAGACACGAGGGAGTTGGTCTTGCGCAGGCAGTCGCGGAACTTGGCGTCGCAACTGCAGTGCGACCTGGAATATGAGAAAGGAAATTTAAAAATAAACTTTAACAGCTCCTTACGTCCCTCTGAAATAAGGGTGATCAGACTTTAGTCCACCACGCTGGCCCAGTGCGGGTTGGTCGACTTTACACAATCTTTGAATTTTGCATGCATGTTGTTTCACGACAAAAAAGGGAAAAATGCAAAAAAACAAAAGATGCTTTTTTTGCTTTAACAGTATCCCCACTGAGATTCGAACCTAGAACACCTGTATTGAGAGCCAAGCTAGAATGCAGTCTTTCGTTATAGGTTTATAATCTGATTAATTACTAGAAACATGTCTGATCTTGCCGACATGCGCCGACGCAGTTGACAGTGACGTAACAGCCGGTAGATTATCTAATCAGCAAGCCCACCACAAGTCCCACAGCTTTGTGGGACGATCTAGATTACCTAGGTGCAAAAACTACGAAAGTTGTCCTGTATGCAACATGTCCTCTCTGATTTATGATTTATATTAAGTTAATAATAATAATATTGTACAAAAATAAATTAACAAAATACAAAAATATATAATATTATATCAGCGGACCCTGCACTAAGCAAGCTTGTATCGCAGGGACCAGACACAAGGTTTCTAGGTATAGATAGCACTCGGTTCTTTTCGGACAATTTAACAAGTTCTACAATGAAATTACAAAGCCTGTTGAGTCGAACTAATTTGTGGGAGCATTATATCCTTTGCCTGTTCAAATTACCTACGTTTTTATACCAGCCATTTCACCCGACGTTGCTTGTGATTTTTATTACTACGCATGATTTAGATTTATTTTACACAAATTGTACTATAACCGGGATTCTATTTGCAAATTCTATTCAAATATCATCTAGAAATGAGTAACTTACATTCGACATTTATTCATAGTTATCACATAAAGGATAGTCTCTACCCAGGCAATAGGATTATGTTACCCACATTTTTTTTCAGGCTTTTCAGTGTTTTAAAAAAAATTGATTAGGAATCATACAGGGCGCTATTCAAAGCCTAAATCCATATAATTATCAATCAATCAACGGCCCGTTACAGTCCACTGCTGGACTATGAGCCTCCTCCACTTAAGTGTTTGGTTTAATTTGCCATAATCTCCGCGCTTGGCTGGCGGGGCGGGTTGGAGATCGCAGATTAGAATAGAATAGAATATATTTATTTTGCATGAGACATGGTACATAAGTAGGTGACATTCAAATAATACTGAATCCATGATGTTTCACTGTCGTTAAACAGTATGCAAAATTATAAGTATTAAACAAAATTAAATTACATTATACAAAGTCAATATTAATCAATTTTGAATTCACAATTAGTCCATTTTATTACATTAATATAATAATAATCTAAACACAATCAATTTGATACTAAGTATTTTTATTTACAAATAATCCGACCAGTTAATGTCTAAGAAATTCTTTAACGGAGTAAAATAAAAAATGCATTAACCAATTATAATATAAGCGTCTCTTAAATTGATTAAACGGCAATTTTTTAATGTCTGTATTAAAAGGTTACTGTATCAGAGAGCGCTGCCGCCCGTTCCCTGTTCAATGTGCAGTCCCTAAGTCGCCTCTTACGACACCCACGGGAAGAGTAGGGGTCCATATATAATCCAATATATAACACTTTAATTCTTGCAGCGGTTCTGTTTAAGGGTTAAAATGTAATTTTGTATTACTACTAGCGCCGCCGTGCATTTCACAGATCTAACAGGTCTGTACAAGTAAATGTTCATCCTACCTCATGATTATTTTCATGTCCGCGTCTATAATATTAACATTTCTAGACAAAAACCTAATGCGTAATTCAACTGGTAATTATATCGTGTGTGTTGTGAAGTCGATGGCCGACACTACAGACCCTGGTGTCAAGCTGGACGATATCAACGGCCGTGCCTCCAGTCTGAAGCACGGAATCCTTGTTTTTCGAAAAAGGTGAATCTGCAATGTCCTATCCTAACCACACTAAAGTCTTTAACTACCGGGAATCGAACCCGGAAACACCGTAATGAGAAACTAATGCTTTACCGCTTAGCCATGGAGGTTGTTATTTTAAAGACTGTGTACGATGTGCCCCGCCCACTGCTTCTTACAAATAGGGTTAACATTTTTAAATTTGAAAGTTCTTACAGATAGCCGCACTTTTATAAAATGACAACATACAAATCTGTGATTTGACATTTATATGAGTCATCATCATTCGCTTGCCTTTATCCCATCATTTGGGGTCGGCGCAGTATGTTTTCTTCCTCCATTCATCCCTATCAGCCGTCATTTCACCACTCATATATATTTATATTTTTATGAGTAAGAAGTGAAAAAAGTTCAACAAAGCCCACACAGGGCAAGTGGTAATCCTGCTTATAACTCTGTTATGTTTTTTTCCAAGCTGTTCAAGCTTAAGTAATGTTTATCCTATCCAATGATTAATTTAACCGGTTGAGCGCTAGCAAACTATAAGTACATAGTTATTATATAAGCGTGTTACGCGTCCACTTGGTTTCTGGTTAAGTTAACCGCATGTTTCTACTTCCTATAGTTGTTGACATTCTAAGTTAGTTAAATTTGTATGTTTTATGTTGTTGAGAGGTGGCGATTACTCTATGGACAAAGAGTCTTGCTTTTAAAACCCTACTAGTATTATAAATGCGAAAATAACTATGTCTGTCTGTCTGTTACGCTTTCACGCCTAAACCACTGAACCGATTTTGATAAAATTTTGTACAGAGATAGACTAGAGAAAGGAAATAGGTTACCTTTTATCGCAAAAAAAAAGGTTTAGAAAAGTTGAAATAGGGGATGAAAGTTTGTATGGAAGTTCGTCATATCGAAGAGGACACCATGAAACTTTGTGTTTAGGCACTTGATAAGAAATAAATAAATATTTGTTTAGCGTTTTTGAAATTTCGACCTGTGTGGGGATGAAATATTATAAATGTGAAAATATATTTGGATGTTTATATGTTTGTTCCGCCTTCACGCACACACAAAAACTACGCTGAACGGATTGGGATGAAATTGGGAATGGAGATAGTTTGTACCCTGGATACTTTTTACGGGCCCACGAGTAAATCTTGCTCAACGCGAGCGTAGCCGCGGGCGGACCGAAACGCGAAAGTTTGTAACTATGGATGGTTGGACGTTTGTTACCCTTTACGCAAAAACTACTGAACGGATTGGGATGAAATTTGAAATAGATATAGTTTGCACCTTGGATTAACACATAGGATACTTTTTACGGGAAAAAGTCTTATTCCTACGGGAAAATCTTGCACAACGCGAGCGTAGCCGCGGGCGGACCGCTAATGTGAAAGATTATACTGGCGCGTTTATAATACTTATTCGAAAGGATAAACAAACAGATTTGGTTTCATAATTACAATACCTAGGGGCAGTTTCACGAAGCTACAAGTTACAAATTACAAGTACAATTCGATGTACATTGCGTAGACAGTGAGTTTAAAACGATAAGGGCTTACAGTTCAGGCGAATTGGCTACGCAATGAATATCAAATTGTAACTTGTTACTAGTAAATTGTTGCTTCGTGAAACGGGGCCTTAGTCTACACTAATTTAATTTTCTGGGAGACAGCGAAGTTAAGTTTTTAAAAAAATCAGTATAATATTGTTTTTATTTACGGTAGGCTTGAGCCCTTCGAATCATGACGACATATTATTTGAGATTTGCAATAGCCATAAATGACGCCATTGTTTGAGTGTTTATTGATTAAATATAAAGGTGGAAAAAAACAGGAAATTTGATGAAATTAATTAAACTATGATGAAATTAATTAATAATCTGTCACTAGCATTAATGACAGATTTAAAAAATTAAAAGTAACAGCATCAATATATGTCAACGTGAAATGTCACTCGCAATGTCATCAAACGACAAAAACGCATCGTTACCTAGTTCTGGAAACTAACAACGCCATCTGTCGTCATACGTACGTAATAAACTCAGTACAATCAATTTGTTCAGCGCAGGGATAGCGTGGGTTGATAACACGTCCGTGGTTGATAATGTCTTATTATAGTAAATAGTAATAACATTTACGTGTTTGTGACTTTTCAATAGTGTAATATTTCAAGTAAATGTGCCTTTTAATTCTAAAAAACATGAATATTAGTGTCACTTGTGCCTTTCGAGCCTATTGTATCTTTGGATTCCTTGAATATAAAAATTAAAAAAAAAAATTGAGCAGATGCGCCTTTTTTTCCTGATTCCGAATATGTATATAACTCATATATATATGATGATGAGCTCCTGACCGATTTCGGCCACGGCGACTGTTTCAGCTCCGATTTTGGCGCTCATATGCCAGAATGTGACTCACGAAGCCTATTTTGTGAGTAAAGGTCCTCGCACATTCCAGACACGAGAGTACACCATTAAGGTACGTGTAATTGTTCGCCGCAGGTGGTCGGGCTTTCAATTCGTCGCGCTTTGAGTCAAGGTCAGAGCGGCGTTGAGCTTCAAAGTCAAATATTAGGATTTGACTAAGGCTCTCCATTCTGGCCGCTTGACAGCCAGCTGCTCATATATATATATGGAGACCCAGAACAGGAAGTCGGAAAGTCGGAAGACAGTCTTCCAGCTGGGCCGACGACATCGCCAAAGTGGCGGGAAGAAGCTGGATGCGAACGGCACGGAACCGCGGTACTTGGCGTGCCCATGGAGAGGCCCATACCGCATTCTCTATAATTTACTAACAAACTAATAACGAAAAAGTTGCGGTGCGGGGCGCGGGGAACACGTCGTGATTGGTTCATCTCGCATACGCAAGGTCTCATAATTGGTCGAAACTGAAGTGAGCCGCGAGGTATTGGCCGCCCAGAGATATTTATATGTGCAAATGCACCTATGCGTTTCTGAAAGTAGCGCCCTGACATGTGGTGTCCAGTGGTTGGTCCGAGCCCATACTCAACAATGGGTGATTACTGGCTGGAGAAGAAGAAGAAGATATCTCATATTTCCAAAAAATGTTAGTTGTGCCCGCACAGGGTCGCGGGTTCGAATCCCGCCCAGGGCAAACATTTGTGTGATGAGCACTTGTGTTTGCCTTGTGTCTGGTTGTTGTTTATCTATGTAATGTAAGTATGTATTTATCTATTTATGTAATGTATGTCAGCTGTCTGGTACCCATAGTGCAAGCTCAGCTTAGTTTGGGATCAGTTGGCCATGTGTGAAGATGTCCCCACATATTTATGTGTTATTATTATTATTTTATGGTATGACGACAGACTGACACGGTCACACGCATGGTTCTGAATCAGAACTTCTGATGACATGCTTTTACTAATCTATATACATATAACTGTAAATTGGCCAATTCTGTTTTTAGAAATTTTTGTCTGTCTGTCTGTGTCTTGTTAGCGATTCACGCAAAAACTGCTGAACGGATTTTGATGAAACTTTTTTTGTTGTATAGCTATTGTTTCTCGGTAACATATAGGCTATAATTTATTTTGAAGATAGGAATACCTGATGTGGAACCCTAGCAGCCCAGCTAAACTATAAGAGATACATATATAGCATATTAGGAAAAGTTGTTAAGCGTGATAAGTATTTTCTAATGACATACAAAAATCGAAGGTCTGGTACACCTGATGTGGAACCCTAGCAGCCCAGCTAAACTGTAAGAGATACAATAGCACCTTGGGATGGTTGTTTGGCGAACGAACACCTTTTGTTTAGGTAGTAAAAATCGAAGATCTGGTACACCTGAAATGGAACTCCATCAGTCCTAGTTTTTGGGCATAAGAGATACGAATATAGCGCGTTCGTGATAAGGGTTTACGTATTCGATATGTTGATAAAGATAGTTAAAACCACACGCAACCATTCCCAGTGGGGATACTGTCAAGCAAAAATCTCTTTGTGAGACTTTGCCTAGTTTGTTTAGGACATTGCAGGCTGAATCACCTGATTGTCCGAAAAGAAAGATGATTCCGTGCTTCGGCAGGCACGGTAAGCCGTTGGTTCCGGCTACTATCTAGTCGTTACACGAGCCAAGTCAGTGGCTTTTGGCAGCTCTATAACACTGGCACCAGGGTTTGTGAGGTCGGTTGTCAACCTTACAACCCACACGATGATGATGATTATTGAGCGTGACCAGAGGGACTCGAGCCTATCCTTGCAGTTAGTCTAGGATCCAGCGTGGGTTGTCAAAGCCTTTGAAGTGTTCGTAGGTGTGTTCAGATTTCACCAATAATCACCACCTTCACAAAACCACCGTGAAACAACCATGCTATGCACCATCGATGCATTTTGCAACACATTGCAGTTTATATAATTGGCTTTCGATTGCATACACTGGTAGTTTTGAATTGTACTTATTTGGTCATTGAGAGGCTTGCAACATTTCGCCGTGTTTTTGTGAGATCTAAAGATAAAAAGGCAGGTTTCTCAAAAATCGTCAAATTAATTCGAATTCGTCTTTAAAAATACTATATTTTTATGAACATAGTATAGTATAATCATACTTAATATTATAAATCTAAAAGTATGTTTGTTCCGCTTTTGCGGTACGTCTGGTCTGGATGCCCGATGAAGAAAGAAGATGGCGGAATAAGATCGTGCAACTCCAGCGCCGTGTAGCCGTGTGGTGACGGCAGAGTAGAATACATTTGTCACCAACCCCTACTCATCCCATGGGTGTCGTAAGAGGCGACTTAGGGACTACACATTGAACAGGGAACGGGCAGCAGCGCTCTCTGATACAGTAACCTTTTAATCTGCGATCTCCAACCCGCCTGACAAGCGTGGAGATTATGGCAAAACCCTCCACTTAAGTGGAGGAGGCTCTTAGTCCAGCAGTGAGCTGTAACGGCCCGTTTATGAACTCCAGCCTACCACAAAATAAAAAGTGTTACAGAAGAACCACTCCCGCCATCTTCAAAAATAATTACGTCCTCTTGCCAGACTCACTCTCATTCACTCTTTGGGCAAAAGCTATGGAGCACTGTTGGGGAACTGCGTGTCAACAAATAAACGATACGGCAATGTGTGCGTGGCCGAAATGGCGGTTTGTTCTGAGTGGGCTCTCTGTCTGGGGCCCCGCGCTGCGCCACCTACTTTGTAAGCGCACACTCACCAAAATGCAGCTTGTAAAACACCGATAGTTCGCACCTACCGACGATGTGTCGACGATGAGGTGGTTCCTAATTTTACACCAAACTTAATAAAATACAGATACCAATACGACTAATGTTTTCCTTCATGTCATCAACAGCTCATATACGTCCCCACCGAGGGGCTCGAGCATACCCTGGCCCAGTGGGGGTTGGTCGACTTCACACACAACCTTTGAATTTCTTCGCAGGAGTGTATAGGTCATCACAATAGCGTCGAATATACGTACGTATTATAAATTAAAATTCGAAAACACATTGGTACGTGGTGGGGATCGAACCCGCGTCTCCCGGAGACAGCGGTCCGAACCACTAGACCACAGACACCGAATATTTTCCTTCGCTTACACATAAATGTTGAATCATCGCCTTCGAATTCTCCGCTGTCACACCTGACACTGTATTATTATTAACAATGTAATAATTAATTGGAATCCAGTTGCATGTGCAACACACTGGTAATGCACAATCGAGCCTATACACCCCTTATTAAGACTGCACGTTGCATATATGACACACTTTCTCAATCTTGCGGTTTAAGGTACTTAAAGGGCATAGGTTCAGTGTTTCATAAGAGATTACCTGATTATCTGATTTCAATAACAATGTACGTAATTATTTTATACTAGCTGTCGGCTACGCTCGCATTATGCAAGGTTTTGCCGTGGGAAAAAGATTATCCCCCGTAATAAGTATCCTATGTGATAATCCAGGGTACAAACTATCTCCATTCCACATCCAAATCCGTATAAAAGCGGAACAAACATCCAAACATATATCGAAGACGGTGGAAAGGAAAAAAATACCAAGTGGCATATAGGCAACTTTACAGTAGAGCTGTTTAAAGTTTGAAAACTCCGAAATGTCGAAGCGACATCAAAAGTCGTCGTAAGAAGGACGTGAGTAAGATCAAACGACGCAGAAAAGTCAGGCGATTCTAACAATGTACTTATATAACTGCCAAAAATGTCGCTTTCCTTTCTAGCGTCGATATATTTTCACATTTATAATATTAGTGTGACAGTGTGATGAAATGAATTTACTGTCAATAATTACATGTCAAATCACTATAAATCAGGGTAGGCTCGAGCCTCTCGGTGGGGACGTATATCAGCTGTTCATGATGAATTGCATGTCATTGTTACACTATCATTGTACAAAATTTCGTCAAATAAACTTAATCTAATCTAATAAGAAGAAAGAAAGAAAATACATTTATTCAATCTCAATGCACATCAAAAAGGTACATAAAACAAGAATTTACACGTAAATGCGTATTGTCACCCGTAATATGCATTGTGGTATGAAAAGGTGCTGCCTAATAACCTTCAGCAACATTCCTGGCACAGGCGGCATTGCCACGCTGTATGGCTATAGAAATTCTTTGCGCCAAGAATGCACCGGAACGAGGGTCATCGCCCCTGTCTCTAATTATTATGTAAAAAATTAAGGAGTAAAAAAATTAATTGAAACGGAGTTTTTTTTATCTATAGCAAGTAGTAAATAGTTGTACTAAAAAAAAACGTCACAAAAACTTGGTCCGAAACCGTTTCTATATTTTCATTCTACGATAACCGTCACGATTTATAGCCAACATTTATTTACATTATTATTTTATCATATTCTATTTCAATATTCATTATCAATACCAGTGCGTCCAAAGCAGGTGGTACAAAGAACGGGTCAAGCCGTTAGGCACTCCGGTACGCCCCCGGCCGGCACGCTCCCACAGTTCAAAATTTGACATTTCCGCTACGCACCCGGCCGGGACGGTTCAAAAATAGTTTTTTTTTTATTCTAGCTGTAAAACTGATTTATTGTGCAGTCGACATCGAGTACATACTCGTCGTAAATTCTACCAACGTACACGTACGGACGTGCGTACGTTCTTCTGCGTATCGTGTAGGTTGTAAGTTCAAATAAGATAAAAAATAATGAAATAATGATGTCGATTCCCGCGGCGAAACTAAATTTAAATTTAATCTTAGTCTTGTCACTTTCTGACCCACGACGATGTAAAAGGACAGGAGATTGTCAACCATCGTGAGCGCTAAATTTTATAGCGCAAATGTCAAGTTTAAACGGCTTGTTTTAGGATCCTGCTTAAATTGACGTTTGTGACATAAAATTTGACGTTCAAAAGAGCCGACAATCTCCCGTCCTTTTTCATGGTCGTTGGTCAGAAAGTGACAAGACTAAGATTTAATTTAAATTTAAGTTTCGCTGCGGGAAGGAATTGACACCAATAAAAAAAAAAAAAATATATATATATAGAATAAAAAAAATGGAATGGATGGATGGAATGGAATAATAAGAATGTCTTTATTCTAAGTAATATTTATATGAGATGTTGATGAAGTAATATTTAACAAAATCACTTTTATGAGTTGTCAAAGACCTCGAACCGGGAGCATCGGCTGGTGTTTACTTGTTACTTTTTTAACTGCAAGAATCGTTTACTTACAATCTTTAAAAAACAAAATAATTTTAAATGAAACACGTCTGCACAAACTATTAGGTATTTTTCAAAGCAGCATACAAAAACATAGATTTTCTTATACATTGCTCAACGACACAAAACCAAGTTGTGTTTTTGATCGTTTTACGTGATTTGGAACAAGTGTTATTGTTACAACTGTAGGTCAAGACGTGCTTGTAAAGGACAGACAACAAAAACGAATGAAACGTGTTAAAATAAACGTGACTGAGTTATTTGCTGATTTGTTTTTTAAGTCAACATCATAAACATCAACGGCCCGTTACAGAGTCCACTGCTGGACTATGAGCCTCCTCCACTTAAGTGTTTGGTTTGCCATAATCTCCACGCTTGGCAGGCGGGTTGGAGATCGCAGATTAAAAGGTTACTGTATCAGAGAGTGCTGCTGCCCGTTCCCTGTTCAATGTGTAGTCCCTAAGACACCTCTTACGACACCCACGGGAAGAGTAGGGGTTGGTGACTAATATATTCTACTCTGCCGTCACCACACGGCACCACACGGTTTTTTACGTATAAGTTACTATAGATAAGTTTTTATTAAAATTTCTAGGTACATGTCTACTAAATATAAATAAAGTTAATTTCTTTACAACAGCTGTAGGGCCAGCGTTTAGCACACTGAAACGACTAAGTTCAGTTCGATAGAAATATAGCTGCAGATTTTGACACGGTACGTAAACAACTGAAATCCTGAAAAAAATGCATCGCATTTAAAGATGCAAGATAAATCTGGGGTGTGGCGGCCGATCGTGAAAGAATGTTTAAAATGCAAAAGCGAGCTGTCCGTATAATTACAAAAAAGCCATTTGATTATCTGGCGCGACAACTGTTCATAGATAATAAAATCTTAACCCTACCTTGCGTCCTTATACTGCAGATGTGTAAGTACGTTAGAAATAATCTTGTTCGTTTACTAAGAATGCACGACGGCATGATCACAACACGCGCAATAAACATGACCTTATTTGTCATACCACGAAGACAGGATAAGTCCCGTAAGTCCCTAAAAACATTAGGTCCAAAATTATATAATAAACCACCAAAATAAATAAAAGACTCACCATGTTCTGTTGTAATTGAGAATAGGACTAAAAAATTACTACTTAGTTTAGACATTAACGAGGCTCTCTCTGGATCGTTTATCCGAACACAAAAATGAATGAATGAATGAATGAACACAAAAATAGTAAATAACTAGGTACTTTTCACCTTTATTTTAACATTAAATTACATACCTATTAATTAAACATTGTTTTATATGAAGTAATTTTCTAAATAATAATCTATTATAATGTACTACCTACTTAATTAAATTTTAAATGATTAAAATGTAATAATATTGACGTGTAAAATTATATTTTATAAATAAATTACTGAACTGAACTGGCTCTTACCTTGCCATTACTTTATGACCATCACACAACCAACCTTACTTTTGTAAACACTAGTATCTGATTTTTGAGCAACTAAAGGCCTTCCTCGGTTAGGGCATTGCAGGCTGAATCACCTGATTGCCCGAAAAGATAATTTCGTGCTGCATTCCATTGTGTTAGGTATGTGTAGGTACATACCTATACCTCTTTGCCTCTTTGGCTGTTGCTGGCCGTAAACACTTTTGGTATCTTTGGAACATTTTTGTACTTAGGTTATAAAATGTTTTTATATTTAGTTAGGGTATACTCATACATTTCCAAATTTTATGATATTGTTTCTTTTGGCCCCTGTGGTAGTATGGTTCATTGCTTCAGCATGACGGGTACTTTTTGGGCCTGTGTTTTTTGCCCGTCAAAATTAAAATAACTTGCGCCACATTTATGACGATTGTTAGTTTATCTTTTTCTTAGTTTTTTTTAAATTATTTCATTGTGTGGTATCATGTGCATTTTAGTTTGTTGGTAGGAATAACTACTGACATGAATCATAATTGTTGAAATAAATATTTCCAGGCTTAGGTAGGTTAGATCGTTTCTTTTACTAATGTAAATTAGAATACGCTCTTTTCCGGAGAGGGAGGGATGTTAGGTATGTGTACATACCTATACCTCTTTGCCTCTTTGGCTGCTGCTGGCCGTAAACATTTTTGGTATCTTTGGATTTATTTTGAATTTGGAAGTTAAGTTTGACTTGATGAAAAAGAGCAGATTCTAGGATGGACTGCGCGTGTGTAAAAATCTTGCTAAAGAAAATAAAACATAACTCTTGAAAATCTAATAAATTCTTTAAAAGTACCGCCTCCATCTTCGTTCCACATTGCGTAGTACCTATAGTTACATGAGCCGTCTCAATGGCCTCTGGCGGCTCTATAATACCTATTAAGGTTTCGTTTATGCGCGGCGCATCGGGCGTCCCATACCGCGCGAGGCAACGCCCAATTTCAAACATATGGGACGCCCGACGCGCCGCGAAACGCCCCGCGTCTCCTTAAACGAGGCCTAACACTATTAAAATCAAAGTTCTAACCTTGTGAACAGTCCTGTGTTAGTGAGCCCGTACTTGGTGTCTCCAGATCTAATGTAGATCTTGCAGGCGTCGTGCTGTCTGCAGCAGGTGTCAGTGAAGAAGAAGAGGCCCAAGTCGCTGGATCGAGCGGTCGCTGAGTGGCCGTCGCCGCACCAGACGGTGCCTGGAAAAGAATAGAATTGCGCTATACCTAATACTGAAATGAGTTTTACGAGTATGAGGGCCAAAAGTTCACCAAAAAGCGTAGGGTAACGTTCATAACGTGAAGGAAAACTTCGTGATGAAACCTGCACACCTCTGCGAAGAAATTCAAAGGTTGTGTGTGAAGTCGACCAACCCTTGGTGTATATGAGCTGTTGATGAACGTTCATAACAAAGTAAAAGTTTAAAATCATAATGTTCAGTCAGGTTTAGGTTAATTTTAATGCTATTTTTGCAAGAAATCTCTTGCGACAATATAACGCCACATCATACCTTGAAAATCCCAACCTTGACAATCTCAACCTTATTTATTTAATAAGATCCAGAGTAAATAAGATCACAATTCGAAGCGTGATAGACTTGTCATTGATCAGTTCTTTAGGGAACGTTATTAAGTTTCATAGACTAAAATTGTTAAAACACACCTGGATATATCGCTTGAACTCTATCCTTAAAGGCATCAGAGACGGAAGTGGCAACGCTGGTGACTCCGGAAGCGACGCCTGAAGCCACGCTGCTGACGAAGCCTCTGTCATTGTCCAAGGATCCGATATCCTTAACACCCTGCATCAGCTGACTGAGAGGCTTACTGAGGCCAGAGGAGATGGACTTGAGGATGCCTCGGCCGAATTGTCCTGAAAGAAACGAGATGATCCTGAGGAAAATAGTATTGACATACATAATACGATTACGCTTCTATCCCCGAAGGAACTGGAAAGATAGAAATATGTTTTTCTTTCCGTGTAAGTTTTTAATATTTTCCCACAGTTTTCATTTTGTTTCATTTTCATTTATTAGTTAAGGGTAGGTTGGTGTAGTCTTTGATGGAAATATAAATCTGATTATTATAATTAGGTGCATCGCAATCATGAATATTGGGAAATAGATATTCGTAATAACGGCACAGTCATATTTATTAACGTACACTCAAACTGTGAAATAATTTTCAGTAATATTCTGCTGTTTTAGAGTAAGACATGTCGAAGTCGGATCAAATAAAAAAATAGTTGTATTTTTCTTTAACAACAGCTCATTTCTTAAAAAGTAGGTGACAATTTTATTATGTGTTATATCGTTATATCATTACATCGTTAAACAGATGTTTTCAGGTATAGGCGCACGAGATATAAATCTGACTGCACTTATAAAAGATAAGATTGATCGTAAAGATTGCATAAAACTACTTTATGCATGTCTTACGTCCCAAACATGCAAAACCTTCCCGGAACTATTACGAATCTTAACACTATAAATAATTATACCTTATAGTCTTAGGTTATACAAGAAACAATAGGTTCTTACACAACTTTGAATTGAGGAAAGAACGATCATAGTATTTATGGAAAAAGAAAGTCTCAATGCATGGTATAACACCATAGACGGAATTAAACAATATTTGGTTCGAATTCTTGAAGATAGTGTCATGACATTGACAACACTACCACGAATATTATAATAAGCGTGAAGATACAAGTTCAAGTAAATATTTGGAATTTTAAGAACCGGTACACCTTGAAAGTTTGTTATTTTATTGTAAAATTTCAAATATCTGTTGAAACTCACAAATAAATATAATCAAGGTTCCACATAGTCTTACAACACACAGGTAATGTTAAAAAACGTCAATATCTCGAACATGGCCACTATTGTAAAAGTTTATCATAAAGATACAGAAGCAGGAAATTAAAGACTGTTTTATGTCATGGATCATTCATCTTTTAAACCATGTAACTGCAATAGATAATCCTGATATAATCAGAAAGTCTAAGAATCTTCTATAATAAGCTGCTAAAAGTCCTTTAAGTGCCATCAAAAAGACGACAATCAGATTACGATTTAGGTACACATATTATAATAATTAATTATAATATAAAATAATCATTTCATTTGAGACCTTCTGTCAAGTACGACAAGATACACCATTAGTTTTGGTCATGTCTTGGTTATATTATTGTAAATAAGTTAAACAGCTCTCCAATAAATTGTGCAACGGAAAATTGCATCGTTTAGGAAACTATTCGAGAGCCAGTGCAGTGAATACTCGAAAAGGTTAAGAGGTGCTGGAACGCTAAGTACGCAATTGAGCAATATTTACTAATTTACAACATAAATGTAATAATGCAGCCTTCGGGTACTTTGGTGTCAAATGGTAGTACAAATATCAATTGAATTAGCCAATATTGGAACGTAAATAAAAACGTGTTTAAGAATTTTGACTCTTATTCTAAAAAGTGTCTTTAAATTGGACGTAGTAACACGAAAAGGATCCAATCCACAACATTGTCAAAAATGACTTAAGTACACAAAACTGACCGCAAATAATACCAATCGTCCCATAAATATACTATTAACAATAAAAATGTTTTAATGTTTCTCACAAAACATAACACGTAAAATTATATTAAAACAAATACCTATGAAGAATTATTTTGAACTTCAAACTTCAATATCTGAAAAGTGACTTTGTGTGGATTGGATCCTTTTCGTGTAACTACGTCCAATTACTTACCGAGGCCGCCATTTTCTTCTCTACTCCTAAGTCTTTCAGCTTCCAATGCCTCGCTTTGTTTCTGCATCCTCTTGAATAAGTCGTAAATACTCTTAGGTACTACTCTTTCAGCTACACTTTCCACTACACTCTCCACCAGACTTCCAGCTACACCAAAGATCACTGATAGAGCATCAGTTTTAGGTGCTGTAGTTGGCAATACATCTTTGTTATCATAGTAGTCTTCAGGAACATCGGACTGGTCTGATGCATCTAATTCTGAGAAGCTGGGTGCATCCTCTTGAGATTCTGAACTGTCTGGATGAAAGATTTCTATAGATACACTTGAATTTGTTTTAAGAATTTCGCGTATTTTAGTTTGGTTTGTATTTTTATTAGTATCATTTTGTTGACTAACATTTGTGTCATATCTTTTGATCATTGTATTTGGTTTTGTTTTGTTCGCGGGATTTTCAATCTTTATTGTAGAAGTAAAATTTGAAACATCTAATGCTGTTTCTGTCACTGTGTCTGCATTATTTTTATCTTGTGTTACATCCCTTTTAATAGTAGTAGTTTCACTTTTATCACTTTCTGATATAATTTTATCGTTGAGCTCATATTCGGTTGTAGAATCAGAATTTTCTGTTGATGTAGGTAAAGTTATAGTTTCATTAATAACAATAGCTGGTGTAACTTTTTGTGTAGTAGATAGAGGTATTACTGTAAGATCATATTCAGTTGTACTTTCAATAATACTTATTAAAGCATCTTCTGTTGTACTTACAAGTTCTAATGGAATAACACTATAATCATTATCTAAAGTGGATTGTTCAGCACTTGCTATTGTACTTACTTCTGCATCATTTTGTACACTTACATTATTCTTATCTCCTGTTGCATTTTTATCTTTTATTAGCGTATATCTATGTGTCTCTTTGTTGAATTTTTCACTTGATTCCCACGGTACAATTCCATACTTTTTGTTGAATTTCAAGGAATGGTCTTCGTCGAAGTCTATTATGTTGTTTTCAAAATTGTCCCTGGCAGAGTCGAATGTAGGTTTTTCTGAACTTGCTATTGATTTGGGAGCTATAGGCACAATGCATGATGCAATCAGAAGCGTTATGAATATTTTTCTTCTCTCCCGGTGATACATTTTTGTTTGTCCATCTGAAACAAGAAACGGAAATTATGTTTAAAATATTGTTAGTAGGACCCACAATACATTGATCAGAGAGCATTTGAAAAAACATGTCCTCTTGGAATGATCCACTGCAATATATAAAATATTCATCATCATCAACAGGTTATATAGCTAGAGAAACTCGAGCCTACCCTGAATTAGTTGGTCTTCATCAAAGTCAAAGTCAAAGTAAAATTTTTTTATTCGAATTAAGATTTTTACAAATCATTTTTCGACGTCAAAGCTATCATGGATGGCACGTTCACTACCAGTGTACGCCCTCTGTGGAGAAGAACGGCCAGAAGAAACTCCACAGGAATTGTATCTTTTGTACTTTTCTTTTAAATATATAAAGAATCATACATGAGTCATAATTACAATCTACTCCGTTGATTTGGAACAACAGTTGACCAGACGTTTTTATCATCTAAGTAATCATTTATCGTATAATAGGCCTTAGAACATAAAAAAGTTTTAATTTTAGCTTTAAACTGGCTATCGGACAGATTTACAATATCATCTGGTATTTTATTATAGAAGCGAATACAGTTCCCCATGAATGAATTATTAACTGTGCACAGTCTAAACTTTGGGTGCGCTATTTTATTTTTATTTCTAGTATTTATATTATGTATATCAGAATTCTTAGGAAATAGCATTGTGTTCTTCCGGACATACAAGATGTTTTCAAATATGTACTGTGAGGATACTGTGAGGATATCAATTTCTTTAAACAATTCCCTTAGGGAATCGCGACCACGCAATTCATATATGGAACGTATCGCCCTCTTCTGTAACACAAAGATGTTATTTATGTTAGCAGCTTGACCCCACAATAAAATTCCGTAGGACATAATGCTGTGAAAATAGCTGAAATATACAAGTCTGGCAGTAGCAACGTCAGTCAGTTGACGAATCTTTCTGACTGCGTATGCCGCCGAGCTGAGCCTTGCGGATAACGCATTTAAATGAGGGTCCCATTGTAACCTTGCGTCGATAGTGATCCCCAAGAAAACTGCTTCATTTACATATTGCAAATTTTCGTTATTCAAGACAATAGCTAAGTTGTTGTTCCTTACATTAGGCAATGAAAATTTTATACATTTTGTTTTCTTGGGATTCAACATTAAATTATTTGTCGTAAACCAATCATGGATCATCATCTAAGTAGACGAAAATATTCCTGCTCAACTATTATTTTTGGTATAGAATGATTGTTAAGTTAAGATTTATAATGAAATAAAATTTAATTACTTCTTTGCGCTTTTACAACGACCATTACTATAATTTATTCACGATTTAATTTGCTATCAACAGACGGTAGAGCACAAGTAAAAGAATCACAAACTTGCTTTAATATAAAGGTGCATTTAGAAAAAAAAAATTTATAACCGACCGATTTAATTACACAATTTACCAACGCTGAATATAAAAAACAAACAGACAAAGCAATAAACTGATAAATTTAAAAAATGAAAATTTAAAAAGTAACGTTTTGTTGAAGGTGTTAATTAAGTATTTCTTTAGCATTTTTAGGTTTTAAATAAGAAATTTTAGATGCTTTTCATCTCGAGAAAGCCATATTCCCACGAAAGAAATAGAAAAATATCTTAGGTAAACACAGAAGTCTAGCCGATTATAAACTGAAAATGTATTCTAAACTCGAATATTACAATGAGTTTCACAGTCCGTTGACTTTCTGTCGCAACTCGACATTGAAAATGGCGCGCGCGCAACGTGTGAACTGTTCCAGAATCGTGGCGTTTTAGTAATATTTAATTACTGGTTGTATTGTGAAGAGCGTTGGTGGTGTAGTGGCTAGACGCGGGTTCGATTCCCACCACGTACCAATGTGTTTTCGAATATCGGATTCATATGTACGTTTATTCGACACGGTGAAGGAAAACATCGTAAGGAAAACCTACACACTCCTGTGAAGAAATTCAAAGGTTGTGTGTGAAGTCGACCAACCCGCACTGGGACAGCCTGATCGCCCTACTTCAGGATAGACTGTAGCCTTTCTTTGGAAGCGTATATGAGCTGCTGATAAATAAATAAATAAAATAAATATGTGGGGACATCTCACACACGGCCATCTGATGACAATGAGTTTTTAATAGCACACTCATAGCCTTTGTTATTATCGATTAGAACTGTTGAGCAATTTAGCCTATCTCCCTCTGTTTCTCTTCTTCCGTCGACGACCTCTCAAACCCTGGTCGAACCTTGGCCACTTCATACACCTGCAGGGTCAGCATAACGACACTTGACAAATTAAACCGCGTGACATAAAACGTAACCGCCAATTGTAACGCATTTCTTGTCTTCAGCGACACTTTGTATGTCGTGCGGGTTTATTTTATCTACGGTGCTGTCGCTTTTTAAATGCTTACTACTCCATTTACTAGAAGTTGCGTGAGAAACCTCTAGGGTTATCATTGCGCCTAGGATGCTGAGTACGCGGTACGACTGTTACATGAATATAACTGAACCATGTCAGAGGCCATTGATAGCTCAATAGCTTTGACACCAAGGTCTGTTAAGTTGGTCGTTGACCTTACCCACACGAAGAAGCAGAGACTTTATTAATGATAAGATTTTTAACGGACTTCAAAAATGAGGTTTTCAATTTAGTTGTATTTTTTTCTTTGAAAAGGCATTGTTAGTTTAAGAGAAGAATAACTACATATATATCAATGAATGAAGTATTTAATTAAAAGCTTACAAAATCGGAAGTACGTAACGCGTATGTGTAACACCAATTATATATTGAAATTGGTCGTAATACCAAACCGCATTGGTCAATAGGATGCTGTTATGTCCATCCGTTAGTATTTTAGGTAGTTAACTAAGTTAGAAACCAGCGAAGGCGATGCCTTTTACTAGAACAAAAAATAAGTACTACCTAAATAAATCTACTAAAAACTATCTAAAAAAGGATTGTAAAGTGTTCAAGGTTCATGTAGGTTTATGTTTGTTTCTTTCAACGGCCCGTTACAGTCCACTGCTGGCTCATAAGCCTCCTCCACTTAAGTGTTTGGTTTTGCCATAATCTCCACGCTTGGCAGGCGGGTTGGAGATCGCAGATTAAAAGGTTACTGTATCAGAGAGCGCTGCTGCCCGTTCCCTTTTCAATGTGTAGTCCCTAAGTCGCCTCTTATGACACCCACGGGAAGAGTAGGGGTTGGTGACAAATGTATGTAATACTCTGCCGTCACCACACGGCTAAATAAATAAATAAATATTCAAGGTGTCTACAGCTCTCTGAAAACTCAGATATCAGAGAGTGCACTCTCTGAAAAATGCACCGTCCATCACGTAGCTTGAAATGTACGGCTCACGATCGACCTCGCAACTTCTGGTATCGTCAGCCACTACACATTCCTCAAATAACAGCTAAAATCCTTGATATGCCTTCCGAAACACGGAATCAACTTTTCCTACAATCAACTAATTCATATTTCAACTACTGATAAATTAAATATGATTTATTTGTGTATGTGCATAATTTTATTATTATGAATTTGACTTATACTCACAACACAATGTGAAACACATTTAAAAGGCACTTATCTCTCTCACGGGAGACAAAACACTTCTGAGTAAGCTTTGGATATTAAATCAATATAATTACTTACAAGTTGATTAATTTGATACTTGAATATATTAATATCTACTTAAAAACGAACGCGGAAGAACTTCTAATGCATGTGAAGTGGAAACTGCGTAAAAAAATACCGCAATTTGTTTTCTTCGGAAGTGTTCAGTATATTGAATACACTGAGAAAAATTGAATGAGCCGTACACCTTACATAAGTAGCAAAGCTCTAGAAAAGATGTATGCCACTTAGAGCACCCGTCTGAATACTCTACCCAAACTGCTCCTCGTGTCAACCTTAATATTTTCGTAATACGTAGAAAAACGGGATAGACGGACGTAATGAGCTAGACGCATGACGTAATGAGCTAGACCATGACGCGTATGAGTTTTGGACTCATTATAAGTACAATAGGCGGTCGGCCAAATTTTCAGAAAGTGTTTTAAATTAATCTTTACGGATACTTATTCCCATAAAAAATAAAATTATATTTATTTATAGCCTTTTAGGTACTGAAAATCATGTTTTAATATTGTTTGTTTAAAAATCCCGCCTAAACGCCACGTTATGTCATCTGAGAGCGCGTGACGTCATTTGTGGTCATACAGTGGTGTACCCGTCATAGCCCGTAGTACCCGTGCAGTCAGTGATTGCCCACAAATGACGTCACGCACTGTGATTGGTGTTTCAGTACAGATAACAAATATTGTACATAACAACATTTTATTTCTTTAATTATAAATATTGAAATTAATTATATTAAATTATTATTAGATAAATATTCGTAAGACAGTATATTTTTTCTATATAAGTACATTTTAGATTTTAATCTGATTACTGTCCGATCCCCTATTGCTTCTTAATTTAGAGTATTGCTACTTAATTAAAGAGTGACTTACCCCAGTGCACTTTTTTCTGTGTTATAGTTAAAATCAGTTCGTCGAAGCCCGAATAGACATTTTTTAAATCATCATCATCATCAACAATTCGTCCCCACCGAGGGGCTCGAGCCTACCCTGAATTAGGGCGATTAGGCCTTAGTCGCCCACGCTGGCCCAGTGCGGATTGGTGAGGCGTGTGCAGGCTTACTCACGATGTTGTATATACCGAGCGTTGGATAAACGTATTCATAATTGCAAAATTCGAAAACACAGTGATATTCGTATAATGCGAGGATGTGATGATGACCATGAGGGCATGTAAACGAACCGTTAGGTTACTTACTCGTGTTAACACTATTTCAATCATTCCTTTTCACACACAAACACACCTTATTATTCACACTGTGCAACACCTTTATTATCGTTAAGATAATTTTTAGTTTACCCTCAATAACAATAATATTGTAAAAATGTTATAACTTACAAAATGGATGTTTGTAATTGGCTAATGTTTTGTTTATTTCTTGTATTGTTGTTATTTAATTAGACTTCAGTATCACAATAAAAAAAAACAAAAGCATTACTTTTAGGCTTCGTGCGTTTTGATAAAAATTACGGAACGCCAAATACATTTATTTCCTAGTATCTCAAGGTTGCACGTTTAGGTTAAAAAATTTTGGTTCCTGATTATCTAGAGCAAGGCTTTTACAAACCAGTTCTATAGACAAACTAGCATACGAGTGAGAAGTGTACTGCACATTTTGGACCGATCTCATAGGGAACACGCGCAACTTTTTTAAATTTATTAATTGAAATATTTCAGGTTCCAGATAAACACATAAAAAACAATTTTTCAAATATCTTGCTCAGAGGTTGGACAGAGAGGTCCGACGAGACATGTGACGTCATATGCGTCCCGGGCCATACATCCGCCAATGTCCGCCATAGAAAATTTTGTTTTCGTATAGACTAGAGACAGATTTATTTAATAATGTTGTAACTAGTTTGTGTTTCGATCAATTTTGATTCTGTTTTGACTGTCAGTAGTCTAATTTTGTATACTTTCAGATAGATTTATTTTTGAAGATGATTAGTTATGGTGGACAAACAAAACTTATTATTTATTGAAAGTATAGAAAGCCTAGATTTAACTCTGTAATTATAGCCTTAATAATGTAAGTAATTTTCTGTATAAATAGCAACACTTGTGATAAAATCATCGAAAATTAAAAAACATAACGGCCCTGCCAAAAAAATACAGCATGAAATTTACATCGTTTTGTTCCCGCCGTGTAGTGATAGTACCCGTCAAACTGAACAACTTTTCACGAAAAAAAAAATTCCTGCGACAAAAAAATTTTTGGTCTCTCCATACAAAGCGAGACTCCCGAGCGACCCATTTTGTATGAAGAGACTAAAAATTTTTTTGTCACTGGAATACTTTTTTTCCTGAAAAGTTGTTCAGTTTGCCGGGTACCATCACTACACGGCGGGAACAAAACGATGTAAATTTCACGGTGTATAGCCAGTGTTACTCGCTCTGATGTCAGAATTCTAACAATACCTTGAGGTACGAGTCATTCAAATCTGTTCGGGCATTTAGAAGTTATGGTGGAATAAAAAAACTCACATATATACGAGTACATACATGAACCCAACACATTACACTTCTTTTTTGAACAGTCGAGTTTGGTTGTGGAAGGCTCATACTAAAAAAATATAAAAGGTAAAGCTACAATAAAATGATATATGAATTTTTAATCATCTATACTTAGCCTAGCGTCCGGTAGAGAGCGTCGGTGGTCTAGTGGCTATGGTTCCGGGAGACGCGGGTTTGATCCCCACCACGTATACTAATGTGTTTTCGAATTTCGAATTCATACGTACGTTTATTCGACGCTCTGACGACCCCTGTGAAGAAATTCAAAAGTTGTGTGTGAAGTCGACCAACCCGCACAGGGGCCAGCGTGGTCGACTAAGGCCTAATCACAGGCTCGAGCCCCTCGGTGCGGAAGCGTTGTTGATGATGATGATGAAGATGATACTTAACCGCGGCTACTTAACTACTAAAAAAAGGTTAATAATATTCACATACGGAATACGGAAACCTAGTTACACAAGACTTAGTTAACATGATTTCAAAATTGTTTACGCAGATTTTGAATTATTTAAAATTATGGTAAAATTAGTACGCTTTGAATGTCAAGTTCGGGCCAGCCATCAATTATTATAAGTGATATGAAAAACACAGAAGATGACGAAACTTATTCTTTCGTTTTACAGTACTGTTCAACTGGATGCCACAAGTTATTTTAATTGCAAAATCACACCCACAATCATTCATATGATTTCGATAAATAACCCCTGTTAATAAGTACTAACCCGTACTAACCAAAGTCTTATCTGCACGGGATAATCCACCAACAACACGGGCGTATCTAGTGTTCACATAACAGACATCAACGCACGCGGTTTCTCATTTTTAATAATTCCATAAGAAAGTATAAAAACTTGTTAGTTTGACAAGAAAGATAATTAATAAAAAAATGATTATTATATAAAGTATATTATTTACGTTTATTTTGCACAATTTAAAATTGACGCATTCTCAGTTCAAACAAAAAAATACTCGCAGACAGAAATAGAAATAATATACACGGGAAGAATAATCCTTAATTAAAATAAATTAATTAATGGTTGTACAAATTAGTCTAGTCTTACCACTATTTGCAAAGGCTCTAAACATTTAAATGGATATTGCAAAATTAATTTAAAATTCTTTCGGTAGCGTTAATGTACATAACAAACTTCTTCAATGCCAAATGAGAGACCTTTCCGAGTTTACAAATATTTTATAGGTAAATACCTATCATAAGTAAAAACGTGTTTTTTATACTAAGCGTATAAATGTTTACTATAGGCATAAAGATACGTCAATGGTTATGCTAATTTGTTTCTGAAGAAGTTTGAATTGTTAGCTTAGAACATTACAGGCGTCGAAAGGCACGTTAATGGTCCCGGCTATTTATCTACGGAAGTGTATTACATGAGCAATGACACAGGCTCTCTTGTCTTTATAAGAGTAGTAGAAGTCAAGGCAATTTTTTTTTTTGTTTGTTTGTCTGTCTTTCTGTTTATTTGTGCTCATCAACATCAACGGCCCGTTACAGTCCACTATTGGACTATGAGCCTCCTCCACTTAAGTAGAGGGTTTTGCCATAATCTCCACGCTTGGCAGGCGGGTTGGAGATCGCAGATTAAACCTTTTAACTACTATATCAGAGAGCGCTGCTGCCCGTTCCCTGTTCAAAGTGTAGTCCCTAAGTCGCCTCTTACGACACCCACGGGAAGAGTAGGGGTATGCGACTGTATCCATAAGAATAAAAATTACGTAAAGGCATATACTATATAAAAATATATTTTAAAGTATAAACACATTGAAATCAGAACCTGCTTCTTTCAGAAGTCGGTTGAAATCTGATCTTGCGCAGGTCCCAAACAAATTGTTCAAGATGTTTACCGGTTCGTATGAAACTTGCTTTCCCACAGACGTTCACCTATCCCTTGCAAAAGCCAGACAGACTTTACATCACAAGTGCGAATTACTCGTATTATGTAACTACGAGCGTGACAGTACGGCAACATTCATTTTACACACCTGGAATGTGTTAATGAAGTGATAAGTACTTTGATTTGACTTTTTTTATATAAAGATTCCGCTGTGTAACGACTTTTGGACCTTTGAACAAAGAATTATCTATAGTCTAGAAGAGTAACTGCTTCAAACTTGACCCCACCAAATGAACACCAAAGAAGCAAAACTATACCATACGACATTCGAATACGCGGTACAATGATCTTTTATATGACTCGGTTTGTAAGAACGTGGAAAGTAAGCTTCAATGTACAGCAGCGACATCATCGACTGTATGTCGTCGTCGCGGGCGGCGGGCTTTGTTAGACGGTTACTCTTCTAGACTATATAGATAATTCGTTGCCTTTGATGAACCCAATTACGTGTTTCGAATTTCGATTCAAAATTATTTTTCGATTTTAATAAGGCAAATAA
This sequence comes from Carpatolechia fugitivella, assembly GCA_951230895.1. Lineage (NCBI taxonomy): Eukaryota > Metazoa > Arthropoda > Insecta > Lepidoptera > Gelechiidae > Carpatolechia > Carpatolechia fugitivella. The sequence continues at coordinate 11,749,376 of OX579665.1, forward strand.
AAATTTTGTAAGTAAAGTATCCGGGGAAAAAAATTAAAGTTAGTATTTGAACCTAGCCTAGTGTAGGCTCGAGTCCTTCGGTGGGTGCTTAGATGAATATTTTCTCTTTAAATATTTCTGTGACCTTTTAGAATCAATAAAACTCCTCAGATTACAGCCTCCGTGGCCGAGTGATCGAGATTTCGACGCCATACGGGGGTTCCGTGTTCGATTCCCGGTGGGAAAATCTCTTTGTGCGACTTCCCCAGTTTGGTTAAGATATTGCAGGCTGAATCACCTGATTGCCCAAAAGGAAAGGTGATTCCGTGCTTCGGAAGGCACGTTAAGCCGTTGGTCCCGGCTACTATCTAGTTGGTACATGAGCCATGCCAGTGGCCTTTGGCGGCTCTATAACACTGGCGCCAGGTTTTGTGAGGTCGGTTGTCGACCTTACAACCCATACACGATGATGATGATGATGCCTCAGATTTAACAAAGGTTAAAGAAGCTTTACTATAAAGACGCAATTAACTAACAAAGCATCATAAATATCAATAAAGACTGACTATACTTAACCACGCACTTAGTTAACAATCAAAGTAAAAAGATTTGTATTACGTAAAACGACTCCAACTGAGGCGTCTTGAGTTTCAGTGACAGCGTCAAATAACAGGAAGAGATAGCGAGATGTCGCCTTATTTTACAACAAGGAAATTATGAGATTACGTATAGTTGTAGAACGCCTTGTATGGTGAAGCAAACGATACATTGGTCTCTGCGATACAAAGGTACCAAGCTTGATTAGTGCAAGCTCCGCTGATACAACTTGTTATGAATTATCTTCTGTCACTTATACTTGGAATTGAATTATAGATATTATTTAGTGTTATTGCTTGCAGAATAGTCTGGCAGTCACTTTTCACGACCCGCACCGTTTTTATCCTACATGTCTCCATGTTAACCGGTTGTCTGGAAGAAATTGCTACCTGAGCAATAAGGCCGCCAATTGTACTATATTTACTTCTGCAATCACTGTATGTTTCTGTCTGTGTGCAATAAAGTATTGTTCATTCATTCATTCATCCAATCATTCACTTTGGTTGAGAAGAGTCGAAATTAGACACATTAAGGAGGCATTTGTCCAGCAGTGGACTGAGTTTTAGATGTCATTTGCTTTTTTTTTTTTAATTATAGGGTAATTTTTAAAAGAAAAAAGGATTTATGAAAGAAACTCGTCTTTATTCACTTATTGTTTTACATTTGTCTAAACCTCTTTTTATTGATGTAAGGTTTGCGGTAACCATCACTCATTATCAATCTTGAAATTGAGTTCTTACATAAGCATTACATAAGAAAAAATCGGAAGTACAGTGAACAACGAATAAACAACGTATTCTCTTATGGTGAAGGAAAACATCGTGAGGAAATTAGACATGGCTTACATTTTTTTTCTTTTTATTAGCCTCACGATAGGCTCAAGCTCTTAATTTCGATCAGTCTGCACTGAACCCACGTGGTAGCTCGTATAATGTTCGATACACTTCAGTTTAAATATCAGTGACTATATCTACCCACTGCTGAGTATAGGCCTCTTCCTTTTTGCGCCATTCACACCGGCCTTGTGCTGTCCTGAGCCGATAATGTTAGCCTGCAGTGGCTACAATGTGTCATCTAATCATCGGACAGGTGGTCTGTCTACGGAGCCTGTTCTTGACCGCCATTTGGTTATAGCCCCCATCTTCCACCTTTCCGTCTCGCCAAGTGCCCTTCCCACCTCCACCTGAGCTTAGTTATCCGTTTACCCACAACTACTTTGGTACGAAGTCGAATTCCGGCATTACGGATACGGTCTTGCAGCTTGATGCCAAGCACGTTTTAGTCGTGTCTGCTACCTTATTATTAAACACGACAATGTGAATTATGAACATTCTAGATGCAAGGTTATCCGTTCTATTCCGGCCCTTTAATTCGAACGTGGGAAACCATTCCAATCTAACCGCATTAGATATTTGATACTATGCCTAACCACAGAATTAGTATTAGTACCACCGTACAGAACGGCTTACCCCCTCCCGCCAATGCACGCTTCCTCACTTCGCCCGCATTCGAGTTTGGAGTATTGAATAAAGATGGCCGCCCATGACGTGCAGCTGTCAGTGACATTCGTGTGTACCAGAAAAAGTTTACATTTCGTGAATGATGCAGCCCTACCGCCACACATACCTCAATTCTATCTATCTAGCCTACATCCTCCCACTGCTGAGTATAAGCCTCTTCTTTATTGCGACATTTTTCACGGTCCTGTGCAGTTCTGATCCAGTACTTCCCTTCCACCTGTCACTAGGTATATCATCTGACCATCGGGCTGGTGGTCTGCGTCCCCAGAGTTTTCCAAGTCTGGGCCGCCAATCTGTCACTGCTTTGGTCCATCTTCCGTCATCCTGCCGCGCTATGTGCCCCGCCCACGCCCACTTAAGTTAGTGATTCGTTTACCTACGTCCTCAATTGTCACTCTTTAAACGTTATTTGTAGTGTCTAGGGTGTGGCCTAACTAAGATTCAAATGGGGCTAATACAGGAAGTCACGCTCTAATCCAAGTTCGCCCATCCTTTCACCTTTTAAACATTTATAAGGGACTGAAGATGGATATCCTAATATTAGAGATGTCAAACATCTTTGAACCATAAGGACGCGTCGACTGCACATTTTTGAGCAGACGTAAAGGCATCCGGCTTAAAAAATCTTAATTTGACAGCTACGCCCTTATGTCAGGTTATCATTCATTCAAAATAATGTCAACATCTCCTCTCTTTCATTATTCATAACAAAACGAAAAAGATAGCTGGATTTTAAAATTAAGATTTGAGCACGACTACCTAAGGATGGATGCTAAGGTCTAACCTAACAAAGCTTAAAATACACTACATTTGGCCAAAAAAACTTTACGCGGTGACATGGCGGGAAATATTTAGTTTATGGGTCGGGCCACACTTATCGACGGCGATCGACGGTTTGCCTATACAAAACGCGCGCAAAATATGGAAATCCTTTCGCATCATTCGCCGCGTCCGATGCGAAAGGATTTCCATACTTTGCGCGCGTTTTGTATAGGCAAACCGTCGATCACCGTCGATAAAGGTGGTCCGACCCTAAGGCCATTCGATTCGTAGTTCGTACATACCTGCTTGCTTGGCATTGCTTTTAGATAGATAGATAGATAAATCGTAAGGTCGGCAAGAAAAATATACTCAATATTTTATTTAAGTATATAGGTGTTAAAAATAAGACTAGGTAGTTCCATTATGGACCCTGTTGGTCACAGCAACAATTATGTACAAGAAAAGACAAAAAACGATCCGTTGAAACCGATGAAATTTCGTCGGCTATTAATTTGTTTATAAGCATAAACAAATTAATAGCCATGAAACGTATAATTCGTGCAGGTGAATGATATCGAGTACTCTAAAAGGAGGGCGTAGCGTCAATTTAAGATTTTTCTAAGTTTGATATATTTACGCCCACTTTTGATCTCGCAGAATCGACGCTGCCGGACTCGACGCAAACGAACTCGATGTAAACGGATTAATTTGACTTAATACAGTTTCAAGTTGCAATGTTTATAAATTATAACACAAAAATGAATCATAAAAAATCAATATGTCACGTTTTTGGCTCAAATAAAATAAGCAATTGATTGATTTCTTGCAACCGACGCAATTAGTAATATCTAAATCATTAATCTAAGAGCCGAACCTTAGTGTTACGAAACAAATCTATTAGACTGTAACTACCGTATCTTATTACACTATGGCTATTATCTACAATATTGTGAAATAAAAATATAGCAGATCTTATGGGTCTACACAGAACAGAAGGTTTAGTTAACTGCCCAAATACATGAGAATAATTAAAAATACATTTATTACAGATTGTGTTCATATTCTTGTCAGTAAAACTTAAAAAATAAATTGAAATTATGTTAGCAAATTACAAATTACAAATTCAGAAACAACAAAATTACAAATTCATAAAATTCAATAAAAATATCAAATAATAATCCTAAAATGGTGTGGGTGGGAATTTGTCGGAATCTACTTCCTTGTAGTCCACCCCGGGCAACGGCTTCATCAAAGTGTCATAACAGCGACGAAGACGGCTGAACGATTCTGACTCTTATCGGCCTACTGGACCTGCTCCTTCTGAGACTCCCAGCTTAACTTATACTCAATACAGCATTCTACAAACGGCCCTTCTCAGAGCCCCTTGACTAGGAATATTGAACCCTCTGTTCATATTCTACAAATTAATAATTGTAGTTATTTTTGTTTTAATGACTTTTTAATGAAATTCTTGGCCGAACGATAAATAAATAAAAATCAAAAAATAACGCAGAACCTCTTCTCGGGTAGGTCAGCCCATGAAACTGAACAACCTTTTAAAAGTCCTAGATTTTTTTGTCTTTCACTCAAACTGACCAGCTGAACGATCAACTTCAACAACGAAAAAAATTTTTGAACTTAAAAAAGTTGCGGAACAAGTTCCGAGAGGTGTTGCGTTATACAGAGTGTAAATAAATTTGCTGACACTATTTTAAAGGATCAACCTACCCATGAAACTGAACAACTTTCCCCAAGAAACATGGGCTGTCGGACGACAAAAAAGTGGTCCCTTTCATACAAAACCGCGCGGAGAGCTAATCGATTTATTTAAGATGCATATTTTTTTCGTCCGACAGCTTATGATTCTTGGGGAAAGTTATTCAGTTTCATGGGTAGGTTGTTCCTTTAAAATAGTGTTAGCCAATTTATTTACACCCTATAATTTGCTAACGTTGTATTGATCATTATCCACCCGTCTAAGACCGATATCATCAAAATTTCTGGTGGTTTTCTTCATGATATTTGGAAAGAACACGCTCTCGTGATCTCAAAAAGCTGAGTCTTAGAGGGTGCAATCCGCCGCAGCAGTTTTTATGGAGGAGTGAAAATCGCCAAAAAAGCTCGTTAAATTATCATTGAAGTCTGGTGAACGATTAGCCCTCGATGGTCTCAGTATCGTGTATATTGTTAACACGCAAAAAAGAGGCCGAGGAAACTTTTAAGACACATCTTTAATATTAAATAAAAACCAGCTTGATTTCACAATTACGTGTTAACTGGCAAATATTGTCCGTCAGAGGTCAAGCGGCTAAATCTCAGACCATCAATTATTAAAATTAAACAATCAAATGTGAAGGTGAGCGAAAGAAAAAGCGACACGCCTCGCCGGTAGCGGATATGTATTCGTTAATCTTCAATTGCTGGAGTCACATTTTCACTTTGATACTGAAGATTTTCCCATGGTAAAAAGCCATCACCAATAATAGGGACTTTTCCTAAATTTACCATATTTTATGAATTATTTTTAAAATATAGATTAGTAGCAGACGATTCTCGAAGAAAAAAACAGAATCGGTTGAAATCGTATTTACAATGATTTTTTAAAGTTTCAATGTGTCTGTCTCTTTCAAAAACGATTTTTTGTATGGAGATTATATTATGGCGTTACTAACAAATGACGTCAAAAGTGGGTATGTGCCTCTCTGTCTAATCTTGAATTTCAAACCTTTATAACTCGGTCAATTTTAAAGATAGAGCAAAAATTCTTTTAGTGTTCGATAGCAGAAACTAAGAAGTTCGGATTTATAAAATAAAAAATTAGTCCGATCCCCTAACCGAAAAATGAAAATCAGTGTCAAGTTTCGTCGACCTTTCACAGAGCTTGGTGGCATAATTGGTCATGCGCCTGTTTCTGGCCCGGATAGCCAAGGAGATGCAGGTTCGAGTCCTGTCCAAGATCGAAAAAAAATTTCATTTTTCGCTTTATCAACATCAACATCAACGGCCCGTTACAGTCCACTGCTGGACTATGAGCCTCCTCCACTTAAGTGTTTGGTTTTACCATAATCTCCACGCTTGGCAGGCGGGTTGGCGATCGTAGATTAAAAGGTTACTGTATCAGAGAGCGCTGCTGCCCGTTCCCTGTTCAATGTGTAGTCCCTAAGTCGCCTCTTACGACACCCACGGGAAGGGGAGGGGTTGGTGACAAATGTATTCTACTCTGCCGTCACCACACGGCGTACTTACTACGTTACTAAAAATCCGTTCCACCTAAGAACCTATTAGTATAATTTTGTGCCAATTTGATATTTTAATAGTGTAACTTGCGTAGCATCAATGATGTCCACCACGCTACTAGAATCATTAGAGATCGTTTTACCATGGTGGTCGTAACCAGGTCAAGAGAACGTGATTCAACGGAATCCTCCCATCATTTCATGGTGTTTATGTAATTATAGTCAAATGAAGCATAATATTCATAGCCATTCGCTACAACAGCGCGATTTTTTTTTAACTCGTCTTCTCTGGAGACCAAAACAGAACCACAATTTCCTATATACTACAGTGTGCAAATTCAGGAAATTGATGAATAGATAAACTGTTTGTTGCATAAAAAAAAAATAACATCTTAAAATTGTGTTTACTGAACAATTTTAGAGCGGATGTAGAAAAATATGAGTCAACTTTATATATTTATTTTTATTTATCGGGCTTAACATTTTCTTTAATTTAACAACTATGCCCTAATTTTAGATTATATTTCATTTACGAAAAAATTAGCTAGACTTTAAAATTAGTTCTGAAGTTAAAATAATTTTGGTTGATTTGAATGATTTCTTATTATATACACCTATAAACAACAAAAATCATTCCCAAGCTAAATGTCTATGAAACGTAGTATTTTAATTTCCGGATATCTACGTAACACATAGCCAAGGTACACCTACAATTTGTAGAGAATATGCAAATAAAAAGTTGACATGTTTGTTTGATTGTTATAATAATGATAGACAAGACAATAGCCTCTGTGTTTTAGTAATGGTTTTACCTCGTTATAGTATTTCGGTACTGACAAAAATAACTTGTAGAATTAAAGAAATAAGTTAGGTATTTATAAACGTGTGATTTATGAAATAACAAACGACGACGTCAAAATAAGTAGGTTTTTTGAATATATTTTCATTGATTTCCTAAAAATTTATATTCCTTGGACTTTTACGCAAACATGTACGCAAGCCGTTATTCTTATAGCATAAAATTACGAAATAAAATAAGTAAGTTATCACAAAGTACTTATCAGCTTACCTGAAATCAGTCTGCACAACAACTTTCCAATGTCACAACACTGGCCACTTGCAATAAAAAAACAATCACGAAATTCTTTATTCAAACCAAAACAAACGTCTAGCCGTCCACACTTTTTATTTCACAAGTCCGCGTAAACTTTTAAAAAGTTTTCATTTTATGAGTTTTGAATTTAGAATCAAAACGATTGCGTTCAAAAGCGCGTGGCTTTGGCGCGAAATCGCCGAGTAATGTCAAACTCGAGCGAAAGAAAGGTCGCGGTTGGCGGGGCGCGCTATGTGGCCAGTAGTAAATTAAATCGGGCAATTTCTGGTGTTACGTTATTATGGCTTGCGAGCGTAGACACATCATAATAATTCATTCCATACAGACTACATTCCATACACACTAGCGGCACGTATATTTAGCTCTGAGCGAGCAGTGACTCTCTTTCTCGCATAGGATAAGGGTGGGCTGACTGAGAGAGAGGAACCGCTCGCTCAGAGCTAAAGATACGTGCCGCTAGTACCATAGTAGTCCATAGTGACTTGAAAGTAAGATTGTATGTACTAGTTTAATTCTCTGGTTACGCTTGCATCTTTTTTTGTTTTGTGAATAAAAGATTCTAGAGAATAATTATCTAAATAAGACCTATGTAAAAACCATATTCTTGAGAAATAAATATTCATTCATTCATTCATTCATTCATTTGTATAAAAATTACATCAATTTTTGATCTGCTCGGTTGCTGCTTCTTAGAAGGACAAACGATGGTCAAAACTGGACTTATTAAGCAAATAGTGGTCTTACGCATGTAATAAATTTATTTTATTTTTTATTTAATGATTGACTGATAATTATGATGATGATTATAATTACCAAAATCAAAATCAAAAATATTTTATTCCAATTAGGATTATTGCAAATATTTTTTCGACGTCAAAGCTATCACGGTTACCTAATAATCTATATATTATACCTAGGTACTTAAAGAACAAAAAAATAGAAAATCATTATGTTTTCTATTTTTAGTAGCCGCTAAGTTAAAAATACTAACTCTGAGATACAAAAAAATGGATTGAAGTGAAGGATTGAAGTGAATCCTTAGCTTATCCAATTTCAAACTTTGACGGTAACATAATAAATTTTTGGTTATCGACGGAACGGGTTCCGGAGGTCAGACCGATGTAACTGGTGCAGTTATTTCTTTACTTAACTAGTTTTAGGGTTCCTCGTGACTAAATGTAAAAACTCTGTGATCATCCCCAACAGCCTTCGTCTACGTGGAAGACCTAGTCGTAGAGCGTTTCTGTCTCTCATTCTTCTGGGTTCTGGTTCTCATTTAGAGGTTCTGGTTTAGAAACTCTGGTTGTATATTCAAGCAGGTCGATGATTGACAGCACGAACCTTGGTTTCAAATAAATCTGTTTTTTTTTTTTACCCAAATTCGACGGCTTCGTAGCCCAGGTGGTAGTGTATCCGCCTCCGATGCACAGGGTTGCTGGTTCGAATCCCGCCCAGGGCAAACATTTGTGTGATGAGCACTTGTGTTTGCCTTGTGTCTGGTTGTTGTTTATCTATATAAGTATGTATTTATCTATTTATGTAAAGTATATCAGCTGTCTGGTACCCATAGTACAAGCTCTGCTTAGTTTGGGATCAGATGGTCATTTGTGAAGATGTACCCACATATTTATTATTATTATTATTAAATTATTTATTCGCGACTATTTTTCGTAGTTAATAGCTGGAATGTGACTAACTGTGTGCTTTTCGAAGCACGGAATCGTCTTAATTTTCAGACAGTCATTCAACTTGCACTGTCCTAGGCAAACTCTGAAAGTTTGAAAGTGATTTTGGTGGCTCGAACATGGAACCTCTCGAACGAGATCCCACGACTGACTGCTAAACCGCGGAGGCTTTACGAAGCTCATACCTATGATTTTTCCTTTACTACGTCCAAAGTCACGTCACATAACTGCAGAACTCTAAGACAGCGTATGTTCGACACGCACTTCGCCAGTGTTGTTTTTGTGATCTTGTGCCATAATGTATTCCGGAAGAAACTACATACAACCCGACCTTCAATACAAGAAGTTATGTAATGTAATTATCAATTGTTAGTGCAGGTTGAGAGCGTCGGTGGTCTAGTGGTCTAGTGACTACTCCCGTCCGGGAGACACGGGTTCGATCCCCACCACGTACCACTGTGTTTTCAATATTTGGATTCATGTGTTCGTTTATTTGACGCTCCCACGGCTAAAGAAATCATAGTGAAGAAACCTACATCATCAACATCAACGGCCCGTTACAGTCCACTGCTGGACTATGAGCCTACTCCACTAAGTGGAGGGTTTTGCCATAATCTCCACGCTTGGCAGGCGGGTTGTACTGTATCAGAGAGCGCTGCTGCCCGTTCCCTGTTCAATGTGTAGTCCCTAAGTCGCCTCTTACGACACCCACGGGAAGAGTAGGGGTTGGTGACAAATGTATTCTACTCTACCGTCACCACACGGCATCGATGACGGACTCGAGGGAAGAAACCTACACACTCCTGCAAATAAATTATAAGATTGTGTGTAATGTAGACAAACCTACACTGGGCCAGTGTGGTCGGTAGGCTTGGGCCCCTTGGTGGGGACGTAAATAATCGTTGATGATTTTTCATATAAATTGACTCGGTCAGCTAATCAGTCTAGAAGTATTTCAAAGGTTCATCATCATCATCGTGTGGGTTGTAAGGTCGACAACCGACCTCACAAACCCTTGTGTCAGTGTTATAGAGCCGCCAAAGGCTACTGACTTGGCTTATGTAACGACTAGCTAGATAGTAGCCGGGACCACGGCTTAACGTGCCTTCCGAAGCACGGAATCATCTTTTTTTTCGGACAATCAGGTGATTCAGCCTGCAACGTCCTAACCAAACTGGAGAAAGTCTCACAACGAGATTTTTGCTTGACAGTGTCCCCACCGGGAATCGAATCCGTAACCTCCGTAATGGGCATCGAAATCTCGACCACTCGGCCACGGAGGTTGTGTTCCAAAGGTTAAAAAAATACTTTTTGGAACAGTTCTAAAACAAAAGTTGTTGAGTTTTACGGACTCAGCCACTCGAGGGATTGGTTCGTCTGACCTTTTCACCTTATAAAGATTAAAAAGGGCCGTTCTGTTATTAGAGCTGTCAAACATCGAATTTGAACCTTATGGACGCGTCAATTGCACAACCCTTATTTTAGGTTATCATTCATTCAACATAGTGTTAACCGAACTTTATTGATATTACTACATCACTAGTGGTTGTGTCCATAGAGCGCATGCGCACAACACTAGTGGGGAGACTTTGACAGATCGTCTCGGTGCTCTCGCGCCAATTTGGTAGCTCTGGTGAAAATAATATAATAATTACGTGTGTAAGATGGTTTTCTACTTATAATCTACTTAATAATAGTATCATTTGTTCATCTGAATTCATCACCTCTCTTTCATTGGTAATAAAAATGAAAAAGATAGCTGGATTTTAGGATTATAATTAGAGAGAGTATGACTTCCCGAGTCGGGGCCATTGTATTGTATGTTTGAGTCGAACGTCAACCTCCCATACAGAAAACGAATGCTAGCCACTACCGGCACTTTTGCAATAACATGTAACCTTGAAATCCTCTCAAGATGCACATTCATTGTCCATTTCATCAAACGTCTGTCTCGAATCGAGTTAAGCAAGTTAAAGATAATACAATTAATTCCAAGGATGAGTTACTGATGTTTTTATGGACCAGAAAACAACTTAATTAAATGGTAAAAATCATCAACAGCTCATATACGTCCCCACCGAGGGGCTCGAGCCTACCCTGAATTAGAGCGATTAGGCCTTAGACGACCACGCTGGCCATCGCTGGCCCAGTGCAGCTTGGTCGACTTCACACACAACCTTTGAGTTTATTCGCAGGAGTGTGCAGGTTTCATCGCGATGTTTTCCTTCACCGTAAGAGCGTCGAATAAACGTACATATGAATTCGAAATTCGAAAACACATTGGTACGTGGTGGGGATCGAACCCGCGTCTCCCGGACGGGAGGCAGGGGCCCTAACCACTAGACCACCGATGCTCTGTGGATGGTAAAAATACTTTAATGTATTTTTTACAAGCTTTTATTTAGCTTGCACTGTATGTGGGTGGGTTTTTGTGTGGGTTTGTGGGTATGTTCGGGCGTAATCTTGCAACTCAAATTTGAAGCACTTGCTGCCATTGGAATTTGATGAAATTTGGTACACTTATGTAACCGCAATGACAATGCAATATTATGGTACCATGGAGCTGGTCTGATGATGGAAACGGAAGGTGGCCATAGGAACTCCTCTAATACACAACACAACCTAGTCGTGTTTGGGCTCGTTGGATTTGTATTAACAAGATCTTTAGTCATACGTGATGTCCAGGGTCTCATGATGGAGCCGGAAGGTGGCCATAGGAACTCCTGTAATACACAACATAACCTAGTCTAGTCGTGTTTGGTCTCGTTGGATTTGCCTTAACAAGATCTTTAGCCATACGTGATGTCTAGGGTCTCATGATGGAGCCGGAAGGTGGCCATAGGAACTCCTTAAATACACACCACAACCTAGTCGTGTTTGGGCTCGTTGGATTTGTATTAACAAGATCTTTAGTCATACGTGATGTCCAGGGTCTCATGATGGAGCCGGAAGGTGGCCATAGGAACTCCTGTAATACACAACATAACCTAGTCTAGTCGTGTTTGGTCTCGTTGGATTTGCCTTAACAAGATCTTTAGTCATACGTGATGTCTAGGGTCTCATGATGGAGCCGGAAGGTGGCCATAGGAACTCCTTAAATACACACCACAACCTAGTCGTGTTTGGGCTCGTTGGATTTGTCTTAACAAGGATACTCTACTCCACGGCTTTAAAAGCTTGTTTAAAAAGGATTTTTAATCATTACTTATTTATGTACTACTTACTTCATTAGTCTGAATGAATGAATGAAATATACAATGAGCCAATGACCTTATCTTTTTTCTTTTGCTGCTACTATTTGTTTTTCATCCAACCATTTATATCGCAGTCAAGCTTATCAAGCCATCGCTTGTCCATCAATGGCCCGTTACAGTCAACTGCTGGACTATGAGCCTCCTCCACTTAAGTGTTGGGTTTTGCCATAATCTCCACGCTTGGCAGGCGGGTTGGAGATCGCAGATTAAGAGGTTACTGTATCAGAGAGCGCTGCTGCCCGTTCCCTGTTCAATGTGTAGTCCCTAAGTCGCCTCTTACGACACCCACGGGAAGAGTAGGGGTTGGTGACAAAAGTATTGTACTCTGCCGTCACCGCTTGTCCAATATCGTAAAAAAAGACTTCAATATCTATGCCTTTTCTTTGTTAAGAATCACATTAGAAAGACATTACACTTAGTTTTGAGAGTTGAAGTCGAGTCAGGAGCTGAATGGTGGAACTCTTCAATAACTACTCGTAAACCCCTCGAGTTCGGACTCATTAGATTTGTTATGTGGAGTGCAATAGGGTACATTTTCTAATGAGGTCAGCATATTTTATTATATTTTAAAAAAGTATTTAATTTATTTGGGAAATGCTCAAATCGCTCGGTAAGTACAGTGCTTCTGAATAGAATATACTTTATTGCACACAAGAAATACACAGAAAAAAATCAGTTCAAATAATAGTGTACAGATAGGCGGCCTTATTGCTAAGGTAGCAATTTCTTCCAGGCAACTCTATCTCTATCTTCTATTTAATAAGCGGCAAACTTCGTGTTTCGTCGTTTTTGTTAAGAACCGCTACGGAGTGATAGGCACTTCCGATAATTGCTGAGACAGTCTTTAAGAAAATAGAAGCACTGTCCGTAGTTACATGAGCTAGTAACTATAATTTGAAATCTCCTATAATAAAGTAAACGTAGATCAAGCACGCGATAAATCCGAACTCGCCGGCTGCGTTGCGCACTGGCCGCAGCGCCGCTCTGTCGCAAGCGCGGGCGCACGCGTTCCGGTCGTGAGCCATCTTCCGCCGCTTGCTATGACAGTAACCTCTAAAACTAGTGGCTCTGTGAGGTGTAGTGTAGACCTCGCGAATGCTGGCAACCCCCCTAACTCCGTATTTTTTTTCCAACAACTGACTCGAAAAAAAAACTACATCCTACTTAATTTATAAATATGAGAAAGTTTGGATATTTGTTGCCGAATCACGCTTGAACCACTGGACGGATCGGGATGAAACTTAGCACACATTTAGGTTAGGCCCTGGAATAGGACAAAGAATAGTTTTTATCCTGGAAAAACATCTCACTCCTACGGGAACCAGAAAGAGAATCGAATTTGCTCACATTTCACAACGATGATGGTGCCACCTTGTAAAATATAATGCCATCAAAAACATGACTTGTAAAAAAACCAAGTCTCGCAACTTAGTCTACCGTACGCACGCAACTTAGTCTACCGTAAAAAGTTGTGAGATCCATGTAATACCAAGTCGGTTAATTTATTCAGTCCTTACTTAAGAGTCCTTCTGTCTTAAGTTATTACGTAATTAGCTCACCTAACAACATCTTATAGTGACCAGATCAATATTAAAAATTTCTTATGTTTTAAATAAATACATAGATTGACCTGGCAATCGCATGAAAACACAATGTATCTCACAAGTAATACATTATTATATTAAATTTGATTGTTTAGTGCGATTGCCAAGTCAATCTATGTATTTATCGCATGAAAACATAATGTATCTCACAATTAATACATTATTATATTAAATTTGATTGTTTAGTGCGATTGCCAAGTCAATCTATGTATTTATTTAAAACATAAGAGATTTTTAATATTGATCTGGTCACTATAAAATGTTGTTAGGTGAGCTAATTACGTAATAACTTAAGACAGAAGGACTCTTAAGTAGGGACTGAATAAATTAACCGACTTGGTATTACATGGATCTCACAACTTTTTACGGTAGACTAAGTTGCGTGCGAGACTTGGTTTTTTTACAAGTTATGTTTTTGATGGCATCTCATTTCTTTTTGTAGATCGCATGAAAACACAATGTAAAAATGCACACCTACGCTCCACCGACCCTACACCTAACCTACACCTAACCTACACCTAACCTACACCTACCCTATACCTACCCTATACCTACCCTACACCTATCCAACACCTACCCTACACCTACCCTACACCTACCCTGCACCTCTTATTCAATTATATTCCATTATACAGGTACACTGATTCATTTACTGCAAATGTAACTTTGTAATCCTATATAATGCCCCAAGATTTATATGGGATTACAAAGTTATCTAGCAAATGATGTATCTAGAAAACTGGGCCGAAATTGCAAAATGTTTTAGTTTTTCCTTGGTTTATACACTAAACACTAATTCCATTCTAAATTTGAAGCTTCTATGTCTGCTAGAAGTGCCTTAGAGTTTTGATGATCGGTCAGTCAGTCAGTGAGTGACAAAATTAAGAAACTTTGACTAGTTATAATTCATAAACTACTGGTTCAAATTGATTGAAATTTGAAATATACCGTATTTATACAATGCCTGCTTGGTTACTGAAAACTCAGGCTTCTAGTTTTATCCACAACGAAGTTATAGGGGGGTCGAAAATGGCCTGAACTGCTTCGAGAAAAGTATGCTTTTTTGCTCGACTTGGCGGGGGCACTGCCGTGCCCCCAGATTATAACAAAACCATAGCAACCAATACATAAAACAAAGATATCTAAAAACACGGATTAACAACTGGAAACGCCTGTATACTGGAAGTGACTCTTCCACAACAACTCTTTCACGCAAAAACTACTGAACGGATTGGGATGAAATTTTGAATAAAGATAGTTTGTACCCCGCAATTTTTTTACGAGAGTAAGTTTTATTCTCACGAGAAAATCTTATACAACGCGAGAGTAGCCGCAGGTGGATCGCTAGTAATTATATTGGCGTCATCGTATTGGGATCAATCCTGTAATGATGACGTCTTTTGTAATTATTAGTTATCAATAAATAAATAAATAAACAAATAAATGAATAAATCAAATATATTTATCAAACCTGCTCGCAAAATTTTAAGAGAATAGGTTGAAAAACGAGACCAATAAAGGCAGACACGTATGGGGAAAATTTAGGGGGTTCAAAAAGGAGCGCAACGTTGATAAAATAAACAGTAAGATGGAAAAAAACAATTCAAATATCCGTAGCACAACACAGGGCGACATTCATAGACGAAAACTTTACCAAAATTGTTCTTAGAAATGTCAAATATCCATAGCACAACACAGGGCGACATTCATAGACTAAACTTAACCAAAATTGTTCTTAGAAATATCAAATATCCATAGCACAACATAAGGCGACATTCATAGACGAAAACTTAACCAAAATTGTTCTTAGAAATGTCAAATATCCATAGCACAACACAGGGCGACATTCATAGACTAAACTTAACCAAAATTGTTCTTAGAAATATCAAATATCCATAGCACAACATAAGGCGACATTCATAGACGAAAACTTAACCAAAATTGTTCTTAGAAATGTCAAAATTGTGTACTTAAGCTATTTTTGTATTCTTACAAAGCCGAATTCTTAGCCGAATCCAAGTCGCCGACTTAACAGAAACTTAGATCGTCTTCCAAATGTCATTTTTATTTGATGGTTAATGTAGTACTTCTATTTTTATTTTAAGTGTAGTGTTCTATTTTCTTAATGACTGACGTCTGTCGCAGAACCGATGAGCGTTGGAGCAGACGGGTTCTCGAATGGAGACCGCGTCTCGGGAAACATATTGTGGGACGCCCCCCTGCCAGGTGGACTGATGACCTGAGGAAGGTCGCTGGTGGTAGCTGGATGAGGAAAGTGGGTGATCGTGCACTTTGGCGTACCCTTGGGGAGGCCTACGTCCAGCAGTGGACTGCAATAGGCTGAATGATTGATTGATAATGTAGTACTATACCGTTTGTTCTTGAATTGTATTTAATACAGTCAAGCAAGATATAAGATCCTTTGATATTAACGTGGACAGGTAAACCGACTTTGAATATGAGAAATCGGAAACTTAACTCTGAGTTCCCTTATCCTCATCAATAAACGCCCAAGAAATTATTACTCAAATTATTTAGTAAATATTATGTTAATAAACTTTTTAATATACTTTAGGCATACTGAAAGTTTCTGGATTCTGATAAATAAGACTAGATATAAGACTTAGGATACATTGATTGTTTTACAAAGTATATTCCCCCGCAATGCATTTTTACATTCGCTGAAACTACTGTACAAAGCAGTTGGACCACTCTTCCTTAGGGACCTCTTCAATGGCTTCATGGAAGCATTCACCGCTGATTCAGGGCTCGTAAAACGGGTGCTTCTATGTTTATCTTTAATTTTTGAAAACAAAAAAAATCGCAGGGTGCGAGGTCGGGGCTGTAAGGCGGATGCGTCATCAGTTCCACATTTGAAGCTTTCAAATAGGCTTCTGTTACCTTACCGGAATGTAAGGATGCGTTATCGTGATGAAGGAGGACATTGCTTCGAGGACGCTTTTTGTGAACTTTTTCTAAGACTCTGGGCAAGCAAGTGCTGACGTACCAATCAGCAGTCACTATCCTTTGATCTTCAAGTGTTACTGTTGTATAATGTCCTGATTTGCCGAAAAAAGAAGCTATCATTTTTTTTATCAATGCTTCGACTTTTCTTAACTTTCGTCGGCAAATCTTCAAAATGAAGGAACCACTCTGCTGACTAGCTTTTTCTTTCGGGTTCATACACCCGGGTTTCGTCACCTGTCACGATGTTTTAGACAGCCAATGACTGTCCTCCGTTAAACATTTTTATCATTTTACGGCACTACTGGACACGCAGTCGTTTCTGGTCCTCCGTTAAGTCATGCGTTATCCATTGAGTGCAAGCTTCCGAATCTTCAGATGCACATGTAAAATGTTTTGGACTTAACAAAGCACAATTTTTTTTGTCAGTTTCAATAAGTTGTCGTACGGTGTCAATATTAGAGTCTGTAACCGCAGTCGCCGGCTGACTTTCACTTACCTCGTCATGGATATGATCACGTCCACGTCCAAATTCTCCAAACCACGAATACACAGAGCTGCGATATGGTGCTTCATCACCAAATGCCAATTAAAGTCTCTGGCAACTCTCTTGTTCGGTTTTCAAGGTTCGAATTTCAAAGATTACATCCTTTCTTTAGGGTCATTAATGGACTCTCTAGATATGAAATGTCCCCTGATAGACACAGATCCCTCCAAGGATCTCCAACGCACTGCCTACGTATTATAAAAAATATGTTTTCTAAAACATCCTCGACTAATGTCAAGTTTTTTAAAATCTTAGACAATTTTCAAAATAAACACAACAAGTTAAGTTTTAGACGAATTTATTTGACGAGACTCTATTAAAACACAAATAAATAAGATTAGTCACAACAATAATAATAGACTAAATTAACTTCAATATCTACATTGCATTATTGCATAATATTTAGAATAGAAATAAACAAACTACTTAACATCACTCTAATTATCTCACTTATAAAGAAAAGTCTTGTGCGTTAATTTGAATCGGTTTTCATGACACATAGGAAGCAAAAGCATCCCCCCCATATTTATCTATTGCTCCACTTTCTCTAGATGCAGATATATCTGCATCAACCTTCCCATTTGCGTAATCAAGTGAATTCAGCAGATCCAACTCTTTCTTATACATTATTTCTTTGTTAGCTGCTTTCGCCGTTACATCATTTACGACTTTTAAAAATCTACTATTATGGGTGGATTTTTTAGCGTGCTTAAGCTTGTTATTTTTTTCATTTTGTGTCGTCCCTTTATATGACTCTGTGGTTATTAATGGTTTTTCTGTTGTTGAACTTAATCTTTGTGTTTCAGCTTTAATTTCTTCTTCATAAGTTTCATCAAGCCAATCAAGTCGGGATTTACTCGCACTTACATCTTCGTCAACTTTATTATAACGACTTATCTTTAATGTGGTTACTATTTCCCGATTAGTTGAAGTTTCAGCGGTCCCACCTGATGTATAGTCAAATTCAGGAATATTATTTGTAGGTGTTATTACTTCATCTTCTGCAAATCTATTAAACATATCTTCATTACTATTTGCTACATATGGTTTTGGATTAGCATTTTCTTTCAGTTCTGAAGTATTACTATTTGGAGGATATTCTGTTACGGATTCAAATACTCTTGTAGTAAGTTCTTTCACCGAAGTTGTAGACACTTCAGCTGTAGTAGATGGTTGTGCTCTTCTGTTAAATGTATAATAGTCATCTTCATCAGCATCATCATCGAAAAAGTTGTTGACTATATTATTTTTAGGTTCATCTGAGTTAGAAAAAGTCACGTTATCTTCTTTGGAATGTTTACTATACGATACTGAATCGCTGTCTGAAGATTCTTTAGATCCGTTTGTCTTTGTCAATGGCTTGGCTTTGGAAGGCTTAACTCGATATGAGGGTAGATGATGCATTAAAATCGAATTATTGTAGATTGGAAGTACTTTTTTCTGGATAGATTTTATGTCTGGTGCGCTTTTTATAGCTTCAAGAAGTAAGTCTATGCCGTCATTCACTGAAAAATTGTTGTAAAATATTCATGTCTGATAATATAAAAAACTATAAATGATTGGGTGTAATAAAATCACTAACTGGTCCATCTAAACTATCTAAAGAAAATATGATTTGTTAAGTTTTATGACTTGAGTTTGGTACCATTTAAAAAGAATTTTCAGTAAGTGTATATAGGTATATAGGCAAGGTTTATACAGAAGTGGCGTGGCGCGGACGTATGGCGGAGCTGGAAAGTCAATGTAATACAATTTTAGTACGTAGCATAGCGTTGTTTTTGTCGTAAGGAGAATTACGCATGCGCCTCCAGGCGACCCCGCCACTAGATGACGCGCCACCGCCACTAAATGGCGCGCTGAACTCTATGCTACATACTGTTACTTTGACTATCCGCTTCCGTCATACGTCCTTGCCACGCTACTTCTGTATAAACCATGCCGAGGTACAATGTCGTAAAGTGTGGATGAGAAAACATAATTAGAATATTTTTGATTTATTGTCTTTGCGTGGCAAGCAAAGTAAAAATAAAGTATAAGCCGTCGCTGACCTGATATCTATACTAAACTATTAGTTGTTTTGTCACAAGGCTAATTGAAAAGATCACGAACTTGAATAATAATACCAAATGGGTAAATAGGTAGGTTATGAATGTAAATATAATGAAAAAAGAAATATATAAAAAAATACCTGGAGCGGAGTCTAACGGTTTTTGCTGTTTGAGTAAATACTCCATTAACATAAGCAAATACTCAAAAGATTCTTCGTCTCTTAATTCTCTCTTTCGTCTAACATTTCCATTCAAATGCTGCGCCAAATTTTTTAATTTTCTCAGATTTTCTATAATGTTTTTTGTATAAACTTGGATTTCTTCTGTCTTATTTTGAACATTTTTGTTTATCGATGGTGTAAGGCTTGGTTTTTCTATTTTATTTTGTGTACTTTGCATACCGCCGAGATCAGTTAAAATTTTATAGATTTTACGCATAAATGTGTTCTGTACTAGACTGTATTTGGAAATAAGCTCCTTCAATTGCAGCAATGATTCATGTGATTCCATTGGTGCTACCGTTTTATTCATACTCCGCGTTTTAAGAAGTTTTTTTGTATCCTGTTCGTCACTTATTTCTACTTTATTTTTGATATTTTTACTATCTGGCTCAGTTATAACATTGATAATTTCGTTTAATACCAATGTAAATTTTGCAGCAGCTTGTATAAAATTTTGAGTATTGTTCTTTATATACTGTATTTGTATCTTTTGAGTTTCAGTAAGGTTTCCCAAATTTTCTTCGTTTGAATATTTATCTCTCAAAATCTCGTGGAGTTTCTGCACGTCACTTTTAAACAATGTCTTTGAAGTTCTGTTTTTATCGTTTCTTGTTATATCTACAAGTCTTAACAAGCCTTTAATAATTTTAACTGACCGCAACATCTTGTAAGTTTCAGAATTCAAATGATCAAGTTGAGACTGTAACTTAGCTTTATTTTTAATATTTATGTTGCAAGGTCCAAATGTTTTACAAAGCGTTTCTATGATATGTTTTCTATTAGTTTTTGCTGTAATTGTATTGTTTTTCATGGGCGTTCCATTGTTAGTGAAAATCTGTTTGAAGAATTTCTGCAAATACTTAAGAATCTGAAACTTTTTATTATTTGATGGTCTCCTCGAATGTTTGTTAAACTTGAATCCACTCATAAGTTTTTTGAAGAAATTTTTCATATCGTTAACTTTATTTACACTCTTCTTAATATCAAAGCTATTGTTAACTAATTGTCTTTCATCTTTGTTTTTTCTGTTATATAAGGTAGTCAATATTTTTTTTAGTTTATGTTTCTTGATCTTCTTCAGATTCAATTTCTTAATTTCATACGATTTCAATTTATTTTTATGATCGGTATAATTCATGTCAGTGGTAAATATTGTTTCAGTAGGCAGTGACATTGTATTGGTATAGACATTATTGAAAATTAAAGTTGTAAAATTCTGTACCAAAGTTGAGTTGTCGTCAATTTGACTTAAATTGGAATTTAGTGATGTATATATTTTTAACTCTGGGTCTAACGTCAAAAAAGTATCGTTGTTTTTGATAAGAAAATTTTCTTGTACTTTGATTTGTGAATCTTTCTGTTCAAATTGATTGTTAATTTCTTGTTTAAATTTGGAACCTCCAGTAACATTTTTATTTTTCTTCTTACTTCTAGATTTTTTGTTTTTCTTGAGTTTTTTAAACGTTGCGAAACTTTGAGTCAAATTAGACGATTTTGTATCAAATTCATAAGTCAAGTAGTCATTGGTATAATTTTTTCTAGTGCTAATAAAGTTATTTTTCATTCGTGTAGTCATCTTTGGTGTGGTGTTGGTTGTCTCAATATCTTTAACTTCATTTTCTGATGACATTATTTCTTGTTTGGTAATATTTTTTTCAATTCTGTACTGAGATTTTTTATAATTTTCAGTAGTCAGTTCTAAAACATTAGTACTTTGATCATAATTTTGTTCATTTAAAGTTTTTTGAGGCTGGTATGCATGTTGTCTGATAATTACAATATTTTCGTCATTATGTTTGCTGCCATATTTACCAACAACTTTCGGTAAAGATTTTTCAGTGGTGGCGGTGAGTGGTGATGGTTCATTTGTTAAAGTAGGCAAGACAGTTACATACGAAATAGTATTAGTCTCTGACAACGGTTCGTTAATTTTGGCTAAAGTCCTTTGCTTTTCACCAGTCCTTATTTTTTCTGTAGTCAGTATCAGTAAAGGTGTTTGGACAATATTAACATCAGTAAAATTTACCAATTTTCGATTGTTTTCTTTGGATATACTTAAATGACGAATTTCTGTCGGTATCCTGCTGGTAGAACTATTTTGATCGTTTATAATTACTACTGATTTATCAACCATTGTTCCATAGTTCACTTCAATTATCTTATTTAGTTCTGTAGCGTGTGTTTCGTTACCAGGTTTTTCCGTTAATATGTTTTCCTGTTTTTTTACACCTATCACAGTCATATTTACTAAATTAGATTTCAAATCACTTTTGACATTCGATGTGTGTATAGGGGTTACGAATTTATCCATATGTTCTATAGAAGAAGCGTTGTGATCTTCAATAATGACTACTCTGTCATCTAATACATTTGTAGATTTACGAATATTAGTCTCTGCGGCATTTACCTTAAAATTTTCATTTGCTAATATTTTTTCGTTTTTACTCGGTAACATAATCTTGGAATTATTATTATTTCCATCTAGTACAGATATCGTTTTGTTATTAGATAGGCTAGATGTTATTTGGAGAACATCAAAGCCAGGCGAACTTTGAATTTGTTTATCAACAGATCTTTTAGCTGCAGAATTTTTTGAAAACATTTCTACTATTTCGTTGAAATAATTTTTATCGGTTGATTTTGTTACGTTTTCATTATCTGTAGCATACTCATAATACTTAAATATAGAATCCTGCGCTTCAACTTTATTTCGTGTTGTAATATGTGAAACATCTTGCAAACCATTTAAGGACATTTCTGAAAAATAAAATAAGGGTAAAAAGAAAATTACGTTAATATAAGTACATGTATCTTTTTTAATTTCCGGAAAATTATTATAACTTAAAGTTAACTACTCTAATAGGAAAAAACTGTTTATAAAAGTAGAGTTATAATTGACGCATTTTACACTCATAGCCTACTTTTTTGTGATTACTTTTTTTTTGTTACTATTACATAAAAATTGCAATTTTTGGCGTTGCAATATCTCTTGCAAGTATGATTTGACTCAAAAAGCTATTTAGAGGACAGAGTTAAGTCAAAGACACAAAAGTTGTATGTTTAACAAAGAAAGACGCATTTTTAACATCTAAGTTGTCATAGAATATTGATAATTTTATCGTGACAAATTAAATCTCTTATACGTCTAGGTAATTATGCCTAATTTATGAGATAACTTAAAACGTACCGTTTTCTTTTTTTTTGCTTATATAGGTAGATAGATTTTCATTTGTATTCCGTTTACGCCTGGGTGTAGATTCTGTACTAATAACATTTTTACTAGATGTTGATGATTCTATCCACGTTTCATTCTTTGACGGTTTACGCCTGGGTGTAAGTTCTGTACTAATAACATTTTTATTAGCTGTTGATGATTCTATCCACGTTTCATTCTTTGACGGTTCATTTTTCATAGTGGTTGAAAATTTTACTTTATTATGATATGCTGTAGGAACATAAATATCATCATAATCTAGTTCTTCGTTATTGAGAGGTATAGATCTATTTATTTTCTGAAAGAATGTCTGACTAAAACGTTGTTTTTGTTTTTCGTTGTCTATTTTAATGAGATGTTGCCGAATTGGACTTCCAAAAATATTACTTGTACCCTTATTAGGAATATTTGGTGCAACAAAATTATTTGGCAAGCCAGCGATCAAATCAATTGGTATATTATCACGATAATTTTCTTTATTTAAACTCACAGATCTCTTTACTTTTTTGCTTTTTTGGGTCAAATCGTGACCCACCATACGGCTTACTGCATCAAGTATTTTGCGGTGCATATTAGCTTGTATATCTCCTGTGATTTTCTTCACTTGCTCGTTTAACCGCTTTTTGTCAATTTGTGGTTTAGTAGCCTTCGGGGAACGCTTTGTGTTATTCTTCTTGGACTCCTTTTTAGGCGCAATTTTTTTTACGACGTTGCCTTCTTTAACCGATTTCGTCCAAGTTTCTTTATTAGATCTTTTATTTCTTAAGGTTTCTTTTGTTATGTTTTTACTATTTGAAGGTTTACTTAATTTTCCCAATGGTTTTTTAACTTTGATATTTTTGTCATTATTTTTTATATTCCTTTTGTTAGTATTATTTTTGTGCTTAACAATAAATTTGGGCTTTTTATTGCTTTGTTTAGTATTTTTAGGGCTTGATTTGCTTACTATCTTTCTCTTTATAATTTTATTTTTCTGACTGTTGGTATTATTCTTTGAATAATTATTTTTCACACTACTCCTCTTGGAATTATGCTTTTTAGTTATTTTTTTTGTTATATTTGCTCGTTTGGAGCGGTTATTTTTGTAGTTTATTTTATTATTCTTAAAAGCTTTAGTGTTCTTTTTATTATAGAGTTTACTTTTTATGTTTTTATTTATTTTTGCATTACGTTTGTCACTAATTTTGGTGTCAGTATTTTGCATTCTTTTCTGTTTGGTTTTTTCTTTTAAACCTGTGTATTTTTTATTTATTATTTTACTACCCCTATGGGTAGCAGCCTTGTCACTTTTGTTAATTTGTGGTTTTACGTTTTTGTGCGATTTTTCATGTTCTTGAGTACTTCGTTTTACTAGTACTTTTTTAGACTTGTCAGTAGGCAATTCTGTTGCTTCCGATAACATAGATTCATTTTCAGGAAGTTCCTTTTTAGGAGACTTGTTGGCTGCCATTTGATTCGTCAGAACGCGTTTTACATGACTAGTTTTAGGAAAGTGTTCTCCAAGTAGGTTGTCTTTTGAAGGAGGAATTATACCATTGGGGAGTTGATCAAGTATTGCTTTTGGTAATTTAACACCAGATGGTAATATAATCTGCCTCTTCTTTTTTCTTAAAGGCTCCCTTTTAGCCAAAACATTTACAGCTTCAGCGTGCGATTTCTGCATATTTTGTTTTGTTTTCTGATTAGGCATTTTTCTAACGAAGAAATTAGCACTTTCAGACACTTTCTTCGCATTCTTATTTTGATTATCAAGCATCATTTGCTTTTGTATATTATCAGGAATCTTCCTAATTTTCATATTCACATCATTCCACTTTGATACGACATCTGCACCTTTGTCTAATATTGTTGCACTTTTCTTTCTCTTTCTCAAATCGAACATCGTTTTGTTAACCAAAGTTCCATTTTTGAAAAAGTATCGACGTGCATTATTTTTTCCTATTTTCTTTTTTTGTCTGTCTTGGGCCATTTTTTCAGCTAGTTTTTGAACGGCTTGTTGCGCCAGCTTTCGGTTAGCTCGTCTGTTTTTGGGGATAGTGAACGGATCGAACGGTTTCACTATTTGTTCTTCTTTCCTGTTCTTGCCTTTCTTTTTGTCATCTGAAACATAAACTGTGCATTAGCAAGAGTATGTTCTTTTTTGTTTAGATGTAGCTGTAGAAGAAAAGGACTAGTGTCTCTATTAATGTATCAATCAATCAATCAATCAATCAGCCTATTGCAGTCCACTGCTGGACGTACGCCTCCCCAAGGGCACGCCAAAGCGCACGATCACCCGCTTTCCTCATCCAGCCACCACCAGCGACCTTCCTCAGGTCATCAGTCCACCTGGCAGGGGGGCGTCCCACACTACATTTCCCGAGACATGGTCTCCATTCAAGAACCCGTCTGCTCCAACGCTCGTCGGTTCTGCGACAGACGTGGCCAGCCCATTGCCACTTCAGCTTGCTACACTTCTGGACGATATCAACTACCTTGGTCCTCTGCCGGATGATTTGGTTTCGGATTTTATCCCGTAGCGAAATACCAAGCATAGATCTTTCAATGGCTCGCTGAGTGACATGCATAATATATAGGTAATATGTCGTATTTGGTTCTCTGACCGGTATAATGGATCACTTTTTAGGTCTGGCTGAAGATATATCATTAGAATCAAGCAGTACTTCTTGTGTCGTCTTTATGTATTGTCTTTGTAATTTTCATGTGTGCAATAAATGGTTAAATAAATGAAAATAAATATCTAGGTGTAATAACTTATTACTAATATGTGACAGTCAATTCCTATAACATCCCCAATACAGAAAAGCCTAAACTAGTGGCTCTGTGAGCTGTAGACGTCACGAGTTTGTTTATCTCTTTTTCTCCACAAACATCCCCGACACCCTTTGAAATTTATGTAACTCAAATATTTTTTTTATTATATTATTTGTATTTTTTTTTCCAAAAACTGACTCAACAAAAAATTCGTTTTATTTATCGTACCTGCTCACAAAATTTCACGAGAATCGGTTGAGAAACGCGGCCTGTAGAATGGAACAAACAGACAGATGGACAGACAGACATACAAAAGCAATTTTGGCCAAGCTGAAACCGAGACGCTTCGCTCGCTCGGCCAATTATTTACAGCTATTGTGTATCAAAGTCAAAGTCAAAGTCAAAATTATTTATTTCCATAGGATGTTATTACATCACTTAGATCCGTCATTACATTTTTTTCGGTGAGTTCACTAACACTAACATAGATTTACTATTGTGATAGATTTACTTATTATGTGTAAAATAAAATAAATATTATAAAACAAAAAGTTTAAAAATTAAAATATTTAGGGATCGCGGCCGGGGATGTTTGTGGAGAAAAAATAAAAATAAATCTGAAAAGATATACAGACCCGCGAGGTCTACAGCTCACAGAGCCACTAGTTTTGACTTGTTTTGTATTTTTCTTGTTTAGTTTGTTTTTTGTTTTTGTGTTTACGGAATCTTTCATTCACGCACTCGGTTTTTAAACTACTAATATAAAATAGTATCTTACCATCTGTACAAAAACTGAGCAGATGACAGTCCCATTTTCCGTTGTTGTTACAGTCGCATACGGTGCAACCCACACACCAATCAGCTGCAACATACAGTACAATAACTATATTGTGCCGACACCATGCCTGCTATGCACCTACTACGCAGGTGGAGTGTGCTAAAGGCGTGTCTCCTGCTATGTTTTGCTGTACACAATACACAGAAAACATCTACACAAAAAAAATGCATGTTTGTCTATGGTTCCTCTACACAAATTGTCTATGAGATGTTTTGCATTTGCCATGGAAAACACTCGTTCAGAAATCTTGATCTCTCTTGACTCGTTCAATCTTTGCAAAGATTGCATTCCGAGACGCGCTGAAATCGATTAAATTACCCGTAATCGCGATCCGAATCACTGTCAGCCATATTTTTTTTTTGCTTTTCTGATCGCTGACAGCGCTGAAAGTCTGATTCGGAATACGCCCCAAACTTTTTGTACTGCAATGTTTCAGACGAATGTCCGAAACATATCTGAGCAGGAGACGTCGTTTGAAACATTTGTTTTTGTGTATGTGTAGACTGCTGTGTAGTGTGTAGACCAAAACATTCGCAGGAGACACGGCATAAGACGTAAGACCGTGCGGGTAAACCCGCCTCGTAGGTGCAATAATTTCGTAATGTGACTGCGCGGCCCCTACGTCGTAGGTGCGCTGTTACCAAACGCGTATACGACGCACCTACCGAGGCGGCTGGGTGTGCGCATGGCTGTTGTATAGCGTTTTTTCAGCAGCCAAAGTGAACACTGATTCAAAAAAACCAACGTGTTAACAGAAATGTTATGGTTTAAACTCTGCTTATCACCATTTCATATTATACGTTCCCATCAAGGGGCTAGAGCTGACCCTGAATTAGGCTATCATCAACCCCGCTTGTCCAGTGCGGGTTGGTCGATTTTACACGCAACCGTAGAATTTCTTAGCAGAATTGTGCAGGTTTCCTCACGATATTTTTCTTTACCTGTAGCTTCGAATAAACCCTATAATGACTTCGAAAATCGAAAACACATGATAAGTAGTGGTATTTGAATCGTAGCGTCTGATGAAGGCAGCGACCCTAACCACTATGTAATACCACCCACACTCTTCTTAGTCACTGAAATCAAAAATCAACGGCCGAGCCTAAGACTTAAGTGGAGGGTTTTGCCATAATCTCCACGCTTGGCAGGCGGGTTGGAGATCATAGATTAAAAGGTTGCTGTATCAGAGAGCGCTGCTGACCGTTCCCTGTTCAATGTGTAGTCCCTAAGTCGCCATTTACGATACCCACGGGAAGAGTAGGGGATGGTGACAAATTTATTCTACTCTACCGTCACCACACGGCAATTCTTAGTCACTACATTACCGAAACTGTGCTCATACCGTAACAAATGTGAGCATGGTTGGTTATGTTCCAACATGTCATGCTATTAAGTGCTTGGTCATTTTTACCTCGGACCTTAATGTGGACATCTCGCACACGGCCCAAATTCATAAATTAGACAGAGCCTGCATTATTGATATCAGACTTACATTCAGACTTATATAGCTAAACAACATCCAGACACAACTACAAGTTTCTATTCAATAAGTAATTAGTCTATTCAATAAAGTAATTTTTGCAGAAATTCAAAATGGCATTCTGGCAACTACCTTCTTGCTGTTAAGTAGCTGTAAAGTGAACAAGAAATAAACTTGATACTGGCAACATTATAATTGGGAATGTCGTTTCTTTAAAAAAATGAATTGTGAAGGAATCTTGTTGAATACATGTAAACTGACTTCTTGAACAGACTACTCGAATTTTTGCTCCAGGCGGGATTCGAACCTGCGCCCTTGTGTTTGACAGGTTTATTATCGACTATAGTTGGGTTATTAGATAGCCCTGCGTTCCGAGACGCGCTGAAATCGATTAAAGTACCCATAACCGCGTTCCGAATCACTGTCAGCCATACATTTTTTTGCCTTTCTGATCGCTGACAGCGCTGAAAGTCTGATTTGGAATGCGGCCAGGATGAGTTCTGACAGCTTCAAATTCTTCATACGACGTTAACTCGACACTGGCACAAAGATTACTAGTGCCATAAGAAGAAAAAAAAAACTTTTTTTTATAATATTCAGTTTAAAAACCGTAATAGCTAATAAATAAAAATAAAGTAACTTCACCTCTTATTTTATTATTAAACAGTATACAATTATTTACTTAATAAATAATTAAATAAACGAAATGATATTAAAAAGTTTTTAAAATTTTAATCTGTCAGAGCTCATCCTACAGTAACCCAACTATAGTTTACGGAGCTGCCAAAGAAATTGTAACTACTTTAATTTACGATTGACTTGGATTACCTGGTGGGCAACCTTCGCTGTAGCTAGCTTCATGAGGCTTACATTGCTTTTTTCCATTGGTGTTCAAAGCTGAAAAAACAGATGTAAAAAGTCATCAGATCACTATAATTATTATGACCGACATTATACGTGTTCCTACTTCCGTAGACAACAGCTTGGGATAACTTCCGTAGCAGAATTTATATCAGATTTCGAACAATTAGGTAATAGGGAATATGCATACATAGTTCATCTGAAAATATACAAAAACAGAATACTGACAGTCAAAACAGCATCGAAATTGATCGAAAAACAAACTAGATACAACATTATTAAACAATTATATCTGTCCCTCTTACGAAAACAAAATTTTCTATTATGACGTCACATGTTACGTCGGACCTCTCTGTCTAACCATCAACTATGAAGCTTTTGGCTTTAAACTTTGTTTCTGGGTAAAATATTTGAAAAAATATTTTTTGTGTTTATCTGAAACTTGAAATATTACGATTGTGCATATTCCCAATTCAACTTGCAAGTAACTTATCAAAAAGCAATGAGCGGTGCCTCCTTACACAATCTTTGTTAAAAGGATGTACCATAGACCTTACCTAATCATCTGCTCTGACAGAAAATAAGTTATTTTTCATGTCCTAACCAAACTGAGTACTTCTGACAAGAAGGTCATAGTGTCTTCACCGGGATTCGAACCCAGATCCTTCATATCATCAACAGCTCATATACGTCCCCACCGAGGGGCTCGAGCCTACCCTGAATTAGGGCGATTAGGCCTTAGCCTACCACGCTGGCCCAGTGCGGGTTGGTCGACTTCACACTTGTCCAGTTGTTTGTTTTGCATTTGTTCAAGGTTATCCTTTGATTTTCTTCGCAGGAGTGTGCAGGTTTCATCACGATGTTTTCCTTCACCGCAAGAGCGTCGAATAAACGTATATGAATTCGAAATTCGGAAACACATTGGTACGTGGTGGGGATCGAACCCGCATCTCCCGGACGGGAGGCAGTGGCACTAGCCACTAGACCACCGACCGAGCCGTATGCTCTCGAATAATGTAAGATTATCCTTAGTGATCCAGGAACGAATTAAATGAGCGTGGGATTACAAGGGATCATAGAATAATAATGGATGGAATCGTGTTGGTGTATGGTGTGGTAGTGTTGTATTGTATGATGATAATGGGAGTCTAGATTCAGTAAAACATGTGCTTACCGTCTCTAGTAGCATCTGCCATGAAGAGGCTGCCGAAACTCAAAGGACTGCGCCTGTTCCTAGATACTCTAAAGAAATTTTGATTATGAAACAAAACAGTTAATAAATACAGTAAAAAAGGTAGTTAAGCCAGGTAAAAAATTAAAACTTTCAAAGAAAATGCGTTTCGAAAACGTATATATAGTTGCAATAATAAGTTGATCATTAATGTTGAAGATCTTCTCCCACCTTTTCTTCCCCCAATTGTGCTGATAGGACTCCGCATCACATCTCCTGTTATTCCTCGGCCAGCACACAGCTGTGCTATTGTCTCTGCAGAAGCAGAGATAACATACGGTCGGACTGCCATTCTGATAGTCTTTCTTGAAGAAATAGCCTTCTTCTGGGCATTTGTCGACGTATTTGGTCACGTAGGTAGACTGCAGTGGTATGTCTGGAACAGAGTGTGTATATGAGAATCCATGATAGCTTTAACGTCGAAAAATGATTTGTAAAAATCTTAATTCGAATAAAATATTTTTGATTTTGATTTAGAATCTACCAAGCTTCCTGTTCTTTGTTTTGGGATTGTTGAATATGCCTAGGTGGAGTCCAGGGTCTAATGATAAAGTCAGAAGGTGGCCATACTTTATATAAACAAGATAGTACCGTCAGGAGATGGAGCTTGGTAGGCTTATATTGGCAATTATTATATCCGTAGATGGTGACACTTTAACTTTTACGCTTATAATAAAATGTTAATGTTAATTAGTATATCTTTAAGCACCTTACCTGCATCTTGAATGCCGATCACATACCGAAATATACACAAATTACATATCCAAATACGAATAATATTTAAAATCATCACTTAAATCTACTGGATACAGAGAACAGAAAGGCGATCTACAAGAAATTACTGAATGCAAATCTAGACATCATATAACTTAAATTATTTTTGAAGACGTTGTTGTCTTATATTTACACCAAACAACGCTGTTATCTGTCTGATTAAATTTAAACTAATGAATGATGTATTAAAACCTAAGTATACATCAAACTGAGAACCCATCTCATGAAATAATAATGCTGTTATTTTGAATGAATATACAAATTTTGAATGAAATTACCAAAAACGTGATTCTCATTGTATTTATCAACAATAATGTACCTTGCGATTGATCCAGTTATATTGGTCATTGTTCTAAAAACAATCAGTGGTATTGTTTTTATATTTCTGTTTTTTACGTAAGATGTGAATACTAAAGTTGAACCAATATTTTCTTTAACGAAATTAAGATCATTTTTGAAGTAGGTTCATCTTATTTACACACTTAGCTTTAGTAAATCTAAAAAAAAACGAATTCTAGAAATAAATCAGTAGTTAAGTTTATCTTAAATCTGAGAAAGAAAGAAAGAAAATTATTTCAAAGTCAAAGTCAAAATGATTTATTTCCATAGGATGTTATTACATCACTTAGATCCGTCATTACATTTTTTTGGGTGAGTTCACTAACACAATAGCGGAATCTGTGGAGAAGAGCACACCGAAGAAACTCCACAGTCGTCGCATCTTTTGCGTTTCCTTTTTTAAATAAAATATTGTCAATTACAAAATTAATGCCTATTATAAATCGTTAAAGCCTGCTCAAACAATCTATTCCCATGGACATCTGTCCTCTAAGTAATCAGATATCCTATAGTAACCTTTTTTATACAATTTCTGTTTTAAAATTATTTTAAACTTGTCTAAAGGCAAGTTTTTAATATCAGTAGGGACCTTATTGTATTTCGAAAAAATCACATTACACACTTACTTGAAGGTCGACCTTATAACCCACACGATGATGATGATGACTTACTTAAATATTACTAGTCTAAAAATTATTGCTATGTGAATGACAAAAATGGTACACAGCATAAGCGGCAAGTAGGTTACCGTTACCTATACTTATCGCATCGTAAGAATGCCGTCCTGACAGCTGTCATACACGTACAATTTTTTTCTGTCTCTTTTGCACCCATTTGGTTTTCATATTTCCGGCCTGCTGTCAGGACGGCATTCTTACTAGCAGCGCTGGTGTTCCGTAGAGCCAGTATACTTGGATATGTTATCTATGTTGGTAAAGATTTTATATCAGTTGTGAAATTACCATTATTTTTTTCGAAGGGATCCGATTAAAACATTTTATAAATATTTCTACATTAGGAAACTCATGTAAAACATTTACTAAGTAGTGTGGCCCAGCAGCCACCACGAAGCTGCTGAGCACCACACGAAGAATGTTGTAGGGGTTAATAATATAAGGTGCGGCAAAAAACCAGGGTTCAGTCCGAAGAAAAGGAATTTATGTATTTATATATTATATAATCTCTCACTAGTCTCACAGTTTAAGAAAAATAGAAACACGGAGTGCTTAGGGATATTACTGTTGGAGATCTGGACATGAAGTGAAGAATTTAGCAGAAAAAAGACAAAATCGAAACTTAAGAAATCTAAATTTGAAAATGAATTTAAAATGAAATATAAAACTGCCAGCAAAAAAGGTTGCCAGTCATAAAACAGGAAAGGGGACGAATGCCTCCATACAGTAGTTGACTATTTAGTGTAAAATTATAAACTTATCATGAAAAGGAAATTCGCAAGAACATGTAAAGGTTACAACAGCTCCACCAAAATGTTTGAAAACACGAAATTGCCGTGCATGTAACAACCTAGCACTGTTTAAAAAACAGTTAGGTCAAATAAAAGCACTGTTGTTTTGAAGAGGCTGTTTTAATTGCTGAAGTTAAAACGATATGACAGCATCGAGAAGATTTACAAATAATTGAAGGCCAGAGTGTACCAACACTCGAAAGTAAAAAGGAGTTACTTGCAAGTTCCAATTTTGAAATATATATAAAATTGGGAAGCAAATTAATTGATCCCTTACCAAAATATTTACAACAGTTCTTAGCCGAGAAAATATTTTAAACAAACAAAAAACAAAAAGTGGAGAGAAAGAATCAATCTGAAAATAAGTTACCCTTAAATTTAGTAATAATATTAGTGACCCTTTTTAGACTAGGACTTTCTATAAACTGAAATGTACGTTTTCTGGTTATTTTTACTTGCATGTCAATCAAACATCAGAATTTTTAAAATAGTCAAAAACATAACCTGAAATTAAGCCCACGACTTCGACTTTTCTATCTTATTTACTAAACATGCATGATCCTTCATCTTATTACTATGGGGTAATACTACAATAGCGTCTGCAACGGTTTTAAAGCGCTCGGTGTAATTAACGGGGGATACTGGTGCATTTAAGGTTAACGCTCGTATCTTATTACCTGTAAGTAATACATTCTTCAAGACGTTCTTGCTCCTTCCATATGCAATTAGGACCATATTTATATTAAAAGCTGACATCGTGCTCATCTCAGAGCCAATGCATAAGACAGATAAGCAATGATGTCATTGTGGTTCTCTCATGTACGTTCCCACTGAAAGGCCTACCCCTGGGTGATCAGGCTGCTTCTTCATTGCGGGCTGATCAACTTCAAACACAACCTTTGAATTTATTTCAGGTGTGTGCAAGTTCCCTCACGATCTTTTCCCTCACCGTAAGAGTGTCGTATATTATAAATTTTAAATTCGAATACATCTTGGTACACGGTGAGGATCGAACCACTGCCGCCTCCCTGACTGGAAATAACGGCCCTAGCGACTACACTGCCGTCGCTGCCAAATGCTATGATATAATAAATAACATTAAATTATTACAAAATGAATTAAAATAAGAAGTTCTTACCTCTGGCAGCAACATATTGTACCATAAGGAGCCAGACCAGCATACTTGAAGCCACGCGCGCCAGTGAGCCCAATTAATACATACGATGCTAAAATGTGCGGACCGATGTTTGTAAACTTAACGAAAGTCAAGTTACTGTACCAGGGTTGGAGCCAGGCATTGCACTTCGCACAATATATCATTTTTTGAGAATCTTTCTAGATACGTACTCGTAACACAAATACAATATTTCAATGTCAAAGACAATATGCAACAGACAATATGTAAAACGTCATAAATATAAACTATGAAAAACTTCACATTGGTATAGAATGGCCATTTAGATATTGTCAGATAGTATATTATATCTGGTACAAAACGTATACAGTTAGTAATATAGATGTCTGTTATTTAGGCAAAGCCCTCTTCCAAAGATATCGCCAGCAATCAGTGCATCATTCCCAACAATATTCACTATCATTCCAAAAATGTCTGCTTACTTACACACTCTGCTTCTTTCGACACTTTCTTTCTTTTCGTTCTTCAAAACTTTTCACTATATATAGGTAGACCATGAATCTGATTTCTGTGTGAATCGAGAGTCCTAAAATATGTTTTGCTAAAGTCTTGTTAATCTATAAACTTACCTGTAGTGGTGTCTACCGCTGCTTCCAACTGCATGAGTTTTTCATCATCAAGTTCTACTATTTCCAGTACATCACTAGTTTCGTTGATCTTTGGAGCTATGTCAGTGGTTTTATCAAGTTCAATTACTTCTAGCACATCACTGGAGACGTTGATTTTTTTATCTACGTCACTGATAGTCGTTGCAATGGGAGTCTTAGTAGTACTTGATTTTGATAAATTGCTTCTAGTTGTAATGGTTCTGGTTGAAATTTGACTTCTTTTTTTTATTCTATTTCGTCGTCTACTTCTAAAAGCCGGTTGTCTTTTTTTAAAAGGACCGCTAGTCTTTATTGGACTCCTTGTTGAAAGGTACCCGTTGTTAAAATGTCTCAAATTTGGCACTCTTCTTACATTTGTTTTATTATGTACCAGTAGTACATTTTTTATGACGACTGGTTTCAAAGTAATCGCTGGAGGAGTAGTTGAGTCAGAATTTTGATAACCAAAAAGTCCAGTAAAATTTCCTAGACCTCCAAGGCTATCCAAGTATCCTCCTGAAATATAATATCGGGTTAGTTATTGATATGTAATGCAATGCCAGAAAAAGTCTAATAAATATACCTACTGTGAATATCTCATTGTATTAAGCTGAGTACGCTTAAACTTCGAAATTAAGACATTGGAATATTATAATATCAAATCGTTGATGGCAAATACGATTAATAAGTTACTTGAAATTCATTTTACCATTATTCCTTTACAGCTTGGTTTTTTATTAAAAGTTTTAAAATAATTGACAAGAAATGAAACAAATTGTGACTCTTTAACTAATATAAAGCTTCTTTTGACTTTAAAAACATAAAATTAAATCATCACGTCTCGTAGTTTGCAGAAAAACTAAAATGTAAAGATGTATAAGACTTATAACTTAGTTCGAAATTAGAAAATTGCTTTCGATGGATCATTAGTTATATGCGTCTATTGGCTAACAATTATCAATCAATCAATCAGCCTATTGCAGTCCACTGTTGGACGTAGGCCTCCCCAAGGGCACGCCAAGCGCACGATCACCCGCTTTCCTCATCCAGCCACCACCAGCGACCTTCCTCATGTCATCACTCCACCTGGCATGGGTGCGTCTCAAACTACGTTTTCCGAGAACCCGTCTACACCAACGCTCATCGGTTCTACGACAGACGTGGCCAGCCCACTGCCACTTCAGCTTCTTACCAGTTATGCACTGCTGTTAAAAAGATAATATACTGGCGAATTCAAGGTCAGCGCTGAAAACTCACGCCTAATCTTCAGATTACTGACCCGGAGCAAGAGTCATAAACATTATCGTCATGACAACGGCGATCTTGCACTTGAAGGGCCTCCTCCGAGACGGCATACTCCTGAAGAACATTACCTGATGAGAGGTAGGCGTATAGTAGAGTCAGCAATATGATCATGTTGCAATGCGCCGACGAAGACCGTCACTGAAGCCGGCGCATACGCTTTGAGCGGTGCGCACGACATTGTTTGTAAATATGGCGCCGGGTTCACGTTTTTTGGGGACAGGCGCGGATTTCGGAGGATGTTGAAGATGGTGTGGTGATATTTTGAAAAATTGCAAAAAATAAAATAGCCTTGACCGGCTAATTTTAGACTTTGGTAAGTAAGAAGATACCATTCCTAAACCTAATTTGTATAAAAAAATATTAAAACGTCACTTCATTGGATTATAATCAAGCTGTTATATTTATTAGCTATAAGTATTTGTAATATGTGTATTTGAGCGATGCTCCGCTTAGCATAAACTTACATTAAGTTTCTTTAGTGGAGTACATAACTTTTTGTATTTTACCTTACATGAATAAAAGAATAAAAATAAAAAATAAAAAATTTTGCCCGGACAAGAAGATAGTACGGAAAGAAACAAAATAAAAGTTCGATCTATTTTGACAGCTTGCTTAGAGCCCAGTATATTTTGACAGCACATACATATATAGGGTAGTGTCCTTAGAAAATATGTAATAATAAATTGACTGGATTATATTATTTAAGACAAAAGCACAATAAATTTTGGCTCTTAGCCAATAAACCAAATAAGGTGATTTGTAAACCTTAATCGTGAATTGTCATTTTGATATATTAAGCTTTTTGGCTTCCCAAATCCGTCCCACGTGTCCAAATCCGAATTTCCCTAAACATGAAATGCTACGAAACCCGAGCAGTCCTCAGTCGTCATAGTCTCGGAATGCACGGCTTGTTTGGTGTACTTTTGTTTGTGTTACACGCCTCCGGTGAGCCCTGTTTGTTTGTTTGTTTATTTGTTCCTAAGTTATTTGTTTACCTTCTTTCTTTTGAGTTAAAACATACGTGGTGTGGTAACTAGAGATAAACTGAGTTAGTACTTCTTCTTCATCGTGTGGGTTGTAAGGTCGACAACCGACCTCACAAACCCTGGTGTCAGTGTTATAGAGCCGCCAAAGGCCACTGACATGGCTCGTGTAACGACTAGGTAGTAGCCGGGACCAACAGCTTAACGTGCCTTCCGAAGCACGGAATTATCTTTCATTTCGGACAATCATCGGTGATTCAGCCTGCAAAGTCCTAATCAAACTGGGGAAAGTCTCACAAAGCGATTTTTGCTTGACGGTGACCCCACCGGGAATCGAACCCGGAATCTCCGTAATGAGCGGCAAAATCTCGAACACTCGGGGATATGGGTGTTAATTGACACCATTGTTTATTTATGTAAATGTTGCAGCTGTTTTAGTCACGTAATAATCTATAAGGGGCCATGTTAAACGTGTTTTTAATTAAGGGCATAACTGCACCAAGTTTTGTAGGTTAGGGCTGCCAGCACAGATATAGATAGGCTAGATAACGCAAGTACCACGATTTGTACGAGACCAAGCGTGCCAACTTTTTATTACCTGCTGTGACGTCACACTCGTAATTTAGTGATGGGAAATCCAAACCGATTCAAAGACACCGCCGCCTGCGATTCAATTGTAACAAAATAATATTAATATATAAAAAAAAACAATATTCAATATTCAATTATAAATAAGCGGCGGCCAACTACGACCGCTCGTCGGAGTTCTGGTGGAGTTTTGGCACGCGAGGTAGATACATTTGCGTCATCTAGCCTATCTATATCTGTGGCTGCCAGATATACGATACGATACTAAAAGTATCGATTATTTTAAGTATATATTACGATATTTTTGACTCGGTTACTATTATAGGTACATACCTACATAAGATAATCTGATAAAATATCAATATTAAACATTCTTTTTTGTATTTTTTTTTTATTTCATGTGCCTATTTACATCTAAATTTTCTAAAATTCGTATACTTTCTCTTATTTTGGGTTTTAGCCTTGTGAAAAGTGCTGTTTTCGCAGCTGTACGATACTTTGTTAACACGTATAATAATTTAGAATTTTGGTATGATAGTCAACATCTGGCAAGACTGAGTTATAAACAGTTTCAGTGCGCTCAAACGTCGTTCCGTTTTGATTTCGTTCATCAGCTGTATTATCGCGATTTTTGTACGGTTTGCGAATAATCGCTGTCAGTGCTTTGAGCAGTGTAATCTAATTCGGAATATAGCCTTACTATCTCTCATCAGCCCTTATTTAGGGTAGACTCAATACGGATATAAATAAATAAATAAAAATAAATATGTGGGGACATCTTCACACACGGCCATCTGATCCCAAACTAGCAGAGCTTGTACTATGGGGACAGCTGATATACATTACATAAATAGATAAATACATACTTATATAGATAAACAACAACCAGACTCAAGGCAAACACCAGTGCTCATCACACGAATGTTTGCCCTGGGCGGGATTCGAACCCGCGACCCTGTGCGTCGGAGGCAGATACACTACCACCTCGGCTACGGAGCCGTCAAATATCGTTATTTGCTCCTAACTACAGTACGCGCTTGATCTGAATAGGTTAACTCATACATCAGAGCTGATCGTGCGCGTGTACGAGAAAAGAAACAAACAATAGCATCATTTCATTTTCCTAGCTGATGATTCCGTGCTTCGGAAGGCACGCTAAGCCGTTGGTCCCGGCTACTTTCTAGTTGTTACACGAGCCAAGTCAGTGGCCTTTGGCAGCTCTATGACACTGACACCAGGGTTAG
The DNA here is from genome assembly GCA_951230895.1 of Carpatolechia fugitivella. Taxonomy (NCBI): domain Eukaryota; kingdom Metazoa; phylum Arthropoda; class Insecta; order Lepidoptera; family Gelechiidae; genus Carpatolechia; species Carpatolechia fugitivella. The sequence continues at coordinate 11,787,765 of OX579665.1, forward strand.
TGAGGTCGGTTGTCTTTTTATAGACGTCCATGTGCTCAGAGTAATAAAAGACGACCGCTTCGCTTAGTGTCAGTGTTATAGAGCCGCCAAAAGCCATCTAGACCATTCTGCCACAGGCTGTTGTTGCTCACGTAACAATTTTCAATGAAACATTAGCAATTCGCGTGTTATTTTGCCAAGTTTGACCTAAACACGTGAAGTTTGTAAACATTGTAACCAAAAATCGAGAAAATTTCAGCAATGTGCTGTAAATTTTCTCTTTGTTATCGTGTTTGTTAGATTGTGAACATACGCAATACCTGTTAGGTTTTTAATGTTTTTAATCCACCAACAGTCACCGTGGCCGAGCGATAAACCGTTTGGCTCTCATTACAAAGGTTCCGGATTCGACACAGTAGTGGTCAAACAAAAATCAATCTGAGAAATTGTTTCCCAGTTTCAGTGAATAATTTGATTGTCCGAAAAGGAAGATGATGCGTGTTTCAGAATGCACGTTAAGCCGTTAGTTCTGGCAATTCTGTACGAAAAAGTCGTTACATGCGCCATGTCAGAGATTTTCGGCGCCTCCATACAACTGACACCATGGGTTGCAAGGTCGGTTGTTGACCTTACAATTACCCACATGAACAACACACTCACACACACAAACACACACACTCACACATATGATAAACTAGCTTTTCACTTGCGCTTCCTTTCGCGAAGTTTCAGTACGACAGAATTTCATACAAACTTCAACACCCTCTTTTTCCTTCTTAGAGATGGAATTTTCGAAAATCCTTTCGCAGAGCTTACCTGCCTTCAATAAGAACCTACTGTTACTGTTGCACCGACAGATGGAGCTGTAATGCACTCTGAGCATTAAACACACAGAGCTTTCAGAGATTTCACAGAGCTTGGTGGCATAATTGGTAATGCGCCTGTTTCTGGCCCGGATAGCCACGGAGATACAGGTTCGAGGCCTGTCCAAGATCGACAACGTTTTTCATTTTCTGCTGTATAATATTAGATATTTCGTCAACAGATAATCTGTAACAATAGTAAGATAATCTGTAACAATAGTAATCTACTGTTACAATTTGAAGTTTCTTGAACTAGTACTTCTAACTCTCCATTGATTCTAATAGTCAGTTTCTCCTTTCATAGGAACAGCGAGGGGCTCGAGCCTACCCTGAATTAGGGCGATTAGGCCTTAGTCGACCACGCTGACCCAGTGCGGGTTGGTCGACTTCACACATAACCTAGAAATTTCTTCGCAGGAGTGTGAAGGTTTCATCACGATGTTTTCCTTTACCTTAAGAGCGTCGAATAAATGTACATTTGAATTCGATATCACACTGGTACGTGGTGGGGATCGAAAATGGCCCTAGCCACTAGAGTACCGAAGACGCTACCACAAACCGTTATAATAAACCACAATTTTTCCCAAGGAACATGGGTACGAAAACGACAAAGAAAATTAGCCTTCCAAACAACCTGCATTTTCATCTCGCACTATTTGTATGGAAGGCTGAAAGTCTTTTTTCGCATTTGGGAAAAAATGTTGTATATGACGGTCTTCTTCATGATTAAAAAAATAACCTGTAGAGATTAATTATACATTGGTATTTGAATATTGCAGCATTTCGATGGAATACAAAAGCCTTCACCTACACCGGGGATATAGGGGGGAATGCTGATGAGAACTTCAGGAGGTTGGGCACAGAACCTTGCCAGCTGTGCCTTGCTGCTCACGACTGCTTTCCTTTTAACCCCCTAGCGTGAGTACTGCGGCGAGCGGCCTCCATGGCCTGCCCGCTGCTTTCCTTTTAACCCCCTAGCGTGAGTACTGCGGCGAGCGGCCTCCATGGCCTGCCCGCTGCTTTCCTTTTAACCCCCTAGCGTGAGTACTGCGGCGAGCGGCCTCCATGGCCTGCCCGCTGCTTTCCTGTACAGCGTTACTGGCCATTGTTTTGCTGCATCTTTATGAAACATAATATTCGGAGGAATGCCTCGTAGAGTTGGCTCCACCATCGTCATAGTACCTATCGTCAACAGCTCATATACGTCCCCACCGAGGGCTCGAGATTACCCTGTTTAAACAGGCCTTAGTCGACCACGCTAGCCCAGTGCGGGATGATCGACTTCACATACATCTCACGATGTTTTTCTTCACCGTATGAGCACAAAATAGGCCCCAAAATTGACTCAAATCAAATCAAATCAACGGCCCGTTACAGTCCACTGCTGGACTATGGGCCTCCTCCACTTAAGTGGAGGTACGCTTGGCAGGCGGGTTGGAGATCGCAGATTAAAAGGTTACTGTATCAGAGAGCGCTGCTGCCCGTTCCCTGTTCAATGTGTAGTCCCTAAGTCGCCTCTTACGACACCCACGGGAAGAGTAGGGGTTGGTGACAAATGTATTCTACTCTGCCGTCACCACACGGCTAATTTTTTTTTTTTTTAGTTCGTCCTTTTTGGACAGGCGAAGGGATCGATGCATGAATTTATTGATTGTGACCGTTCTTTCACCAGATGCGAGTTCTACGTAGAAACAACCAAGATTGTGAATCAGGATAAGGAAGCTAAAGACAACTGGTCCAACCCCAAACTAAGAGCTGATGTTGATTTCTTGGTTTACGACATCACTGATAGAGGTGCGTTCAATTTATTTTGATAACGGAATCTCAGATTAACAAAAGACGATCGCTTCGCTACCTTAGAGGCGACACGCGTCAGAAATCTTTTAACGGAATACTATGCAGCAAAGAATAGGTTCGCGCGTGCAGCCAACTCCACGTGACAAATATAAAATTTGTTCTGCCAGCAAAAAAAATGTCCATACAAAAGAAAAATACTTTTTTATAGAGAACAAATAGCTTAATTTCAATAAAACAATCAGAAAATATGTCTTTCCTTGACTATCTAAACGTAAATAAATTTTAAGTAAAATTTTTTTTTTAAGTATTTAATTTACAATTATGTAACTTAAGATTTGTTAGCTTTTAATGAAGAATGTGCGGATTGGGGAACAAGATGGCTTCTTGATATTCCTATTCAAGGCTCGCAGCAGAGAGGTAGTTGATATCGTCCAGAAGTGTAGCAAGCTGAAGTGGCAGTGGGCTGTCGCAGAACCGATGAGCGTTGGAGCAGACGGGTTCTCGAATGGAGACCACGGGGACGCCCCCTGCCAGGTGGACTGATGACCTGAGGAAGGTCGCTGGTGGTGGCTGGAAGAGTAAAGCGGGTGATCGTGCGCTTTGGCGTGCCCAAAAGAAGGCCGTCCAGCAATGGACTGCAATAGGCTGATTGATTGATTGAAATGGCCCGCATACCAGGGTATCGTGGTTCGATCCATTAAACTGAACAACTTTCCAAACTTCACAAAAAAAAATGATATTGATATTAATTTTGTATGAAATTTTTTTTTTTGACGTTTTGGAAAATTAAGAATAAAAAAAAAGAACAAGATTAAGTACTAGTACAAAATGTTCAGTATCCTAAATAATCACCCGAGATGTTTTTCACTGCAATATTATAAAAAATGTTATGTCTTCTAATTCTTTTTCATCGTGTGGGTTGTAAAGTCGACAACCGACCTCACAAACCCTGGTGTCAGTGTTATAGAGCCGCCGCCAAAGACGTAACGTCGTGTAACAATAACATCAGAAGATATTAGCTATACATAGAAGCATGGAATCATCTATCTTTTCAGAGAATCGGATGATTCATTCCGCCTACAATATCCTAATCAAACTAGGAAAAAGTCAAACCTAAGACCACTCGGCTGCGGAGGCTGTTAATTGTCTTTTAATTTAAATGAATTATGATTAATAGCCTCCGTGAGAGATTTCGCCGCTCATTACTGAGGTTCCGGGTTCGATTCCCGGTGGGGACACTGTCGAACAAAAGTCTCTAAATGAAACTTTCCCCAGTTTGGTAAAAACATTGCAGGTTGAATTACCTGATTGCCGTGTTTCGAAAGCACGTTAAATCGTTGGTCCCAGCAAATAATATAAAGGTAAACAGAAGCAGTCGTTACACGAGCCATGACAGTGCCCATTGGCGTCTTTATAACACTGACACCAGGGTTTGTGAGGTCGGTAGTCGACTTAGCATCACACACGATGGAAGAAGCAAATTTAAATGGTTTACGTATTGTTACAGCAAATTCCGAAGATCTCATTAAGGAATGTATCCCATTCATATCAAAATATACTGATTGTACTAAAGGTAAGTCTAAAGATGTCAGCTTTGAATGAACAGCGTGATCTGACTTGTTAACAATCTTGTTAATGTCTTCTCTCTCTTCTGTGAGTCTGCTGCATCGTATCTGGTCGTATCTTTAAATAAATGGTTTTAAATTACAATATTGATTTACAATTTAAATAAAAAGCACATAAAAAAACTTTATTTTGTTTCATCCATAACATAACCATAATTTACTAATATTTCTAAGGTTGCTTTTATTTTATTATTAGAATGCAGAAAAAAGCGATATTGATACTTGGGGGTGGCTTTTGTACATCAATAAGAGTTATTTAACTATACCTGTCTGAAGATAAAGCTATTTTATTCAACACGACGAATATTTTTAATTGTATTGTTGCATCTTTGCGTGAGGTGAGATTTCAATATATGGTATCTTTTTATTACCAAACAAAAATATTTGTATTTTATTGCAGATAACATCTGCTTGGGCTGCAAGACCTGTGAATGTGACGCGAAAGGTTACTGGAACTGCTCTATCAGCGAAACCTGTCGCCCTGACCAGATCCAAATCGAAGCCAACAAAAGGACCCTTTCGAATGTCATCGATATTCTCAACAAGAGTATAGTATTTTATTTCATTTATATCTTCAACTTCTTTTTCTTTTTCATCATCATCAAGCGATTTATAACATGGACCACAGACGCCACCTTTCTACTTGGTACGATCCAAACATACTTCTTCCATTTACAAGATTCATCTCTTCATACAAAAGATACAGGAATATACTAATGAGTTTGACATGGCCTTTTTATCGAACCCGGTTTGATACAATGTCTTACACCAAATACATATAAGGTATAAACACTTTTAGGCTTTCGCGGTTGTTAATATTAATAACATACAAAAAAAATAACAAAAATGAAATATCGGTGAGCTCATTAAAAAAGCTTATTCAAAATCGTGGTAATAACCCGGTAGATATGTGTGTTTACAAATAAAGTGTACGACGCTAGGGTTAACATCTATTAATGAGCGTCTAACAAGGCTTTTTTAGATTCTGATGATCCTATCATGATTTTTGTTGAGGAATCACACACATAATACTCTTCAGGTAGCTACTGCACCCACTGCGCTGAGGATGCATTAGAGCCATTTCTTTTTCTGCATAATCCAAGATCTACTATCAGGGTCATTCAACCCCCTCACCATAGCAACGTCATATGCTTAGGCTTGAGCCCCCACGTAAACGACTTTAGGCAGTTTTAAGCTATTACAGGTCTTCTTCATCTTCTGCTTCGCAAATCCTGATACGCGTTATTTGTCGACACCTGCATTAATTAAAAAAAAAACTAAAAAAGGCTTCTTTTGTCATATTGCTACTCAGCTTAAATGCAAAATGCATGTTCAGCTCTACCTCGATGAGTTTTCTGCATGTAAATAATATAACCGTCTAGTAAAAACCGTCTCTCTTTCTGCCTTAACCTCTGACATCCTTAAAGGTATTAAATAAAAGGACAGAAGATCAACAAATGGTTTTTTATTTTCTCTAACTACTAGTTTCTACTACCACCACTTAGCGCTTAACTATTTATTTTTGTTATAGTTCCAGAAGTAGCCCGAAACAAAAGATCAATTTATCATTCCATTCGGTCTTTAGAAGACATGGATTTGGAGAAAGAAATGAATGACAACTATAACGACCAAGATAAGCTTTTTGAAAGGGATAACGAAGAATTGTCACTTAATATAGAGCCAGCGATTACAGATACTATACTTTATGATGATACCCGATACATGATTCCAACAACAACAGAAAAACACGATAAGAGAGAAAAAGATCTTGTAAATTTGATAGTAAACTCTTTAATCAACGACGCTCTACCAGATATATTCAACGAAAATAATGTTGATTTTGAAAACAATAGAGTGAAGCGAGAGTTTGATGACAATGAAACTGCAGAAGCAAATATTACTGATATTAAAGAAACGACAAAACTTCCCGAAAATGACAAAAATATACTTCAAAATAAAATAACTTTTGACGAGCTTTCCGAATGGCTCGATGAGATTCATCCACATTTCTATATGGAGAAAATGAGTGGAGCTATAGTTGGCGTAAATAATGGCTATCCTCTTACCACGTCACAGACTAATCTTGAATCTACTGATAAAGGTTCCACTTCAGGTAAGCTTATTTTAACACGTTTTTATTAACTCGCTTTCTTGTCTGTCTGTTTGTTTGTTTGTTTGTTTGTGGGTTTGTTCGGTCCGAATCTTGCAACTCATTTTTGGAGCACGTGCTGTTATTCGATTGTGCTGAAATTTGGTACACTTATGTAACCTCGATGACAATGCAATATTATGATATCATGGAGCTGGTCTGATGATGGAGCCGGAAGTTGGCCATAGGAACTTCTAAAATGCACAACACAACATCGTCGTGTTTGGACTCGTTGGATTTGTCTTGACAAGATCTTTAGTCAACCGTGATATCCAGGGTCTCAAGATGAACCCGGAAGGTGGCCATAGGAAGGAACTCCTCAAATACACAACAAAACCTCGTCGTATTTGGGTTCGTTGGATTTGTCAAGACAAGATCTTTTGTCATACGTGATGTTCAGGGTCTCATGATGGAGCTGGAAGGTAATCTCATCGTAACAACATAATCTTGGCATACTTGGGATTTTTAGTCTTAGCAATTTAGTCCTACGTGATGTTCAGGGTATCTTGCAACATTTAAATACGCTGGACTAAAAAACAAAATAATTATAAAGTAAAAAATATTTTTTAACAACACGTTATTACGCACTAAAAAGTATAAAATAATTTTTATTGAGATTTTTATTGGTGTAGTACTCTTGTAGGACTTAAAATGAAAAACGTGGGGTGCATGGAGTAGATTTTGAAGCATAACCGTGTTTCTCAAAAAACTATAGCCCTTTTATAAAAAAAACATAAACATCTTCTAGGCGAGCGTGATCCATCTTTCACCTTATAATGAATTTCCATCAGCTAGAATAATGGTCAAACGCAAGTCTTTCCAATAAAAAACACAACAATTAAATTGCACTGAAAATAATATACTATTAATAACTATTTTTAAGTTTACAAGACATAACACATAGCAACCCCTTGGCACTAATAAGATTTAGAAGACATTTATTCATTGTCATTACATTAACTATAATATGTTATGTATCAATAAGTAGTACAGACAGACATGAAAAAAGTAAGACAATGAAAAACTTACAGCGCCAGCTATGCTGTTTTTCAGCCATCACCTCGTTCTCTACTTCTTAGAATATATATATTCCATGCACCCCACGTTTTTCGTTTTAAGTCCTACAAGAGTACTACACCAATAAAAATCTCAATAAAAATTATTTTATACTTTTTAGTGCGTAAAAACTTGTTGTTAAAAAAAATTTTTAACTTTATAATTATTTTTATTACAGTAATGGACGAATAATATCAACAAACTTATAAAAACATTTTTCCTATTTCAGTTCCAAACACCGTTACATCGGAAGGCATTAACCCAGAGTATATTGCTTTCGAAGATGTTTATGGCAGTATACACTTTGACAACAAGACATACGTTCGAAGAAAGCCTCCGCTAGACCATGCTTCCAAATATTTTAACTTTGATATCTATGATGATAGGTATAATGACGATGAAACCTTTGATATTACTCCAGTAAATGTAATAAATGATACCATAGAGATAGCCGATGCTAACGTTTCTACTGAAAGCACTCTTACTGAAGATTTTACTGAATATTCCCTCCAATCACCAACTAAAGTTGTTGTAGATCTACTTGAAACAGCAAAACTGGATTTGGAAAATGAAACAGGTATGTAGCAACTTTGAAAACCACGTGAATTAGTAAACTTGTTAATTTATTTTTTATGATAGTAAAAATGAGAGATTTTTTAGAAAATTTTATTTTATTTTTTAGAGATTAAAACAATGGATTTTTTTTCAGGCATTTTCGATTCAAGTAATAATAAAATAGAAAATTTAGGTGACTTGGACACAATCAACGCAATAAATATAATGAAGAGAGATGTTTTAGCTATAAATAAACATGAAAATAACTTGACGAATACAAATAAAAACTCAAATTCTACAACAGGAACAGAAATCAATATGTTGAATAGTACGACTAAAATTAACATTAGTACAACTAAATTAAATTACCTAAAAGATGGCGTGCTAGAACCTTTAGATAACATTCTTACCAATAAAAATAGCGAGATGATAGAATTACTTGAAATAAAGGAACATCTTCTTAAATTTATACAGTCCTACCCAAATCAGACGAATTTGAACGATAATGATTTCAAGTTGAATAAGAGTGAATATGTTCCAAGTTTCGAACACAATTTGAGAAGAAACAACTTGACAGTGATAGATAAGTACGAAATTAAGCTGAAGCGCGATGTTTATGAAGTTATCAAAGATGTAGTTGCTATTAGAAAACTTTACAACCAGAATATGAAATTTCCGGCAGAATTAAACTTTTTAATACGGGCTCTAAAACATTACATCCATAAGACAGGTTTCCATCTCAAAGATAAAGTGATGACAAGACGAAGCAATAATGGTGAAAGCACGTTTAATCTATGGCCAAAATTTAACTCTTTCAGAAATTTAAAGAAACAAAGTACAATAAAGAATGTAATTTTAAGTATCTTTGATCTTCTTTTAAAGAATATACGTAGTTCCGATGCTTTAGAATTTGTATCTCCACATTCAAAAAGAATCATTCAAAGATTTATCAAGAAATACTATGTAGATGACTTTGCAGGTACTGGTTTAAGGATTTACGATCCACATTATAACATGACCAAAGATTTAAGCAACATCGGTTCTCAATGGCAAATCATGACTTTGATAAGCAATACGTGCCCCATACATGAAAAACTGTATAATATGAAAAGACTGCATCTAACAATTGCCGTGGATGCAGAAAAAATTAACGATGCATTAGCACTTATAAATTTTGCGAGAGGTAGGAGGATGGTTCCAGCCGATGAAACTGAAGGAGAGATAATAGCATTGAACATCAACAAAAATTTAAACACAGTTAAACGTATGATTGTACCTGAGTTTAAGCAGTCAACACAGAGAGCTATTACAGCTCATATAAACTCAGATGAAATTGTCACGAACAATCATAAGAAAAAGAATTCCTTTCTTAGCCAAATTAGACGACTTCTTAAAAAGTCAAAAAAGAATATAGCTAAATTGTTACGAAGAAACGTACCAAAAACTGATATTGTGAAACAGATAGCAAAGAAAGATGTCGAAGAGATGACTAAAAGAAAATTGCAAGCTACTATGGAGAAATGGCAGACTAACTTGAATATAATCCCAAGAGTCAAAAGGTCGAGTAAAAATTATAATAAAATTGACAGACGTATCGCAAATATATTGCCAAAATATTTGCGAGGAAAAGTGCATCCTGGAATAACTAAGGGTGAGAAAGCAAAAAAAGAATATATAGAATTGAAAAAAAAGAACCCAATCAAGAAGAAAAATAGTACCATTGGTAAGTTCAAATATTGATTTGTAAATAAGTAAAGTCCACATACACAAGCCAATAGTTTGCCTGTATTAATTACTATTTTATTTATACATATATACAACGTGTTAGCAAAATAACGCAAAACGCAATATAAACACATTTTATTTGTCGATTTTTAAAAAGTTGTAAAACAAAATAAAACAAAAGTTGTTCAGTTTCAAGGACTACATGACTTACATTACAACCCGAAAGGTACTATGCATTGTTTTGCTAACACGTTGTATAAATAAAATATTAATTATCGACGTGTGCAATAAGAAAGAAATTAATGTAAGCAATAGGTAGGGTGTTGGACAATTTTTTTTCTTTTAAGTAATTAAACACCATATAAAGTAGATACAAATATTCGATAGGCAAAAAAACTAGCAAAACTATCAATAAAATAATTTGGCTCGCAAAACATGTTTGGTATAAAATGAATCTTCGGTCCAGCTTATCTTATCTGCCTAAATTACTTATAATTAAGCAAGATTACTTTTTTCTCGACAAGATTATTTACCTGCTTGGCAGTAAAATCAATCTACAAGCTTTTTATAAAGACTAGCAAAAGGTAAATTGAGCTATAATAATAATAATATGAGTTATTTAATGTTTATTCCAATCCCATTTTGGGGCTATTTCATTAAAATAATTAAATGTTGCAAGAATTAAAAAGATTAAACAATTAGCAAAAAGTTGCACTCACAAAATGCCGAAAAGAATAATCGAACAAAATTATCTTTTTAGCTTACGTAACGTCTCGGAGGATTTCCTCCGAGACGTTACGTACGTTATTTCATAAAATTGTTGCTGATGCTGGTTCATTAAAAAAAATGCAGTAAAAATATTGAAATAGTTGTAAAACTTACTTGAACAACTCACTTGTGTTATTTTATTACTGCTGAGTGACGAAGCTGTAGCTACGAGTATTTAAGCCGAAGGAAATCTTTTTTCTGTTGAACAAAATCTTGATAATTAACAACATTTCATATTAAACACATACCTAAAACAAAAATACCGTTCAAAATATGAAATGTTGTCAATTGGCTAGTGTTTAATTTACACCCCTTTTTTAATTAATCTTATTACAAACAAACAAAAGTGGTGAATTCAGTTACATTCAAGTACATTATAGTAATTTTAATTTATATTTTATCTTATCTCATATTACTTAATTTAATTGATCCTTTTTTCACAGCAAAGAAAAAGCCATATTCAGCTAAGCTAAAAACACGTAAAGGAAAGAATTTAACAGTGACTACCGAACATCCTGCTAAGGTGTCAAAACACATAAATAAAAAGACACATCCAAGAATAACAAAAGGTAAACATCTGAAAAAGGAATATACTGCACACGCAAAACCCGAGACTGGAAAAACAGCTGCAAAACACTCTAAATCAAAACATCCTAAAAAACAGAATACCCCATTACACGCTGCTACTAAAGCTCTTAAATCTAAAAGAAAGAACACGAAAAAAAGTACCCCAAAAACTAAAACAAATCATCTAATTTCTAATAAAAGAGTTGCCAGGACTAACGTTACCAAAACGCCAGCAGTACACCCAGCTGTTCCAAACAAAACAAAATCTCCTATTATTAAGACTACAGAAATGGAAATAACTACGCTTCCAATAGATAATAAACAGACTACGATAAATAGTTACACAATAGTTCCTGCAGTTATGGAAACTACTACACTTTCAATGTTTGTAAAAGATACAAACATGATCACCACTCACACACAAGCTCCTATTATAAATAAAACGACTGCAACAACACTTCCAATTATAGTCCAATATACAAACACAATTAACACTTACACAAAAGCTCCCATTTTTATTGAGACGACTGCAACTACACTTCCAATTATAGTCAAACATTCGTCCACAGCTAGCACTAACACGAAAGCTCCTAATTCTAAAGACATATCTACACAGGCAGAAACTACCAAAATGCAAACATCTATAAGACAAACAGCCACAAAAAAAACTAAAACAAGGGCATCTAAAACCAATAAAAAGACAGCAAAAAAGAAAACTAAAAGCTGAAATTATTGTATTGTGTAGTTAGATCTAATAAATTGTTAAATAAAGTACAACACGAAACAGAATTATTTTATTTGTATTCATTCAGCCAAGTTTCATAACAAATAGATAATATACTAGATCATCATCAACATCAACGGCCCGTTACAGTCCATTGCTGGACTATGAGCCTCCTCCACTTAAGTGTTTGGTTTTGCCATAATCTCCACGCTTGGCAGGCGGGTTGGAGAACGCAGATTAAAAAGGTTATTGTATCAGAGAGCGCTGCTGCCCGTTCCCTGTTCAATGTATAGTTCCTAAGTCGCCTCTTACGAAACCCACGGGAAGAGTAGGGGTTGGTGACAAATGTATTCTACCTGCCGTCTGCCGTCACCACACTAGATATAACAAATAAATAAAAGAGTCAACAGTGGTCTAGTGGCTAAGGCCACTGTCTTCCGTTCGGGAAATGCGGGTTCGATCCCCACCAATGTGCTTTCTAATTTCAAATTAGTCGACGCTCTTACGGTTTACGGGTGCCTTTAGGAAAACATCGTGAGGACCCCGGTACCCCGACGTGACATTATAGCGCCATTTCAACGAGCAAACCGTATCGTGCCATCCATCAATTTCTACAATAAAATTAAATTAGATTACTCAATCGAATTTGATGGCTCAATGATAGGTATTATTTTTTACTTTTTAAATGTTTGCTTTTTTTGCTTCGGGGAATTTTAAATTTTTAATTTGTTTTTTATTCTATAATTTTTAAACTTAATTACAAATTATGATAAGTACAGTTATCTAAAAGGATCACTATCAGAATGGTCCATACTCGTAAATCATTAATCAAAATATATTTGGTAAGTAGATTGTCTAACTAAATTTCAGAAACTGTTGGTTGGCCTCTTTTATTATTGGTGCGTTGTTATTATTGCTGAATGTTAAGTTTCTCTTCACTTAATTTATCGTAATGCCCGTCGTACTCAGAATTAAATACAGATCAAAATGAATCCAAACACGGCATATCTGTTGTAATTTTTTCAAGAGAGTACTAGTGTGCTGGATATCCTGGCTGCAGCATCAGCTCATTGCGTTGCCACCTTTGCATTGTATGTAGAATCAAATACTGATCAAAACGAATCCAAACACGACATATCTGATATTATTTTTTCAAGAATGTACTAAAGTTCTGGATATCCTGGCTGCAGCATCAGATCAATAATTCTATAATCATGCAAAGTAATATAGCATACATGAGTGTTTCAAATTTTAGGTCAGAGGTATGTTTGAAAGTAAAAAGTAAATACACATTATGCGTCTAAGAACCCTACCGCAGCTAACAAAAGGACTGATGACCCAGAAACGGCTGAACCGATTTTGATGAAATATGTTATGAACCATCGCTAAAAAACCTGCTTTCGAATAAAAAAACCGCATCCAAATCGGTTGAGCCGTTTAAGAGCTACGGTGCCACAGACAGACACACAGACATAGCGGTCAAACTTATAACACTCCTCTTTTTTGCGTCGGGGGTTAACAATCCAAACAAAAAGGCAAATACAAGTGCTCATCACACGAATGTTTGCCCTGGGCGGGATTCGAACCCGCTACCCTGTGCTTCGTAGGCTGGCGTACTACCAACTAGCCTACGGGACCGCCAAATCAGACAGCTTTGCCCTTATTTTAGGTTATCATTCGTTCATCTAAAATAATCACCTCTCTTTCATTGTTCATAGAAAACTAAAAGGATAGCTGGATTTTAACGTTAGATTTAGAGCCTGGCTGTCAGAATCTATCACAATATCTTTCAGATTACTTAAGTCTCAAATATTTCTCGCTTGTTACTATAAAATAGTACCTTATTCCTTCCTTCATCTTGTGGGTTGTAAAATCGACAACCGACCAGTGTTATAGAGCCACCAAAGACACCTGAATTCTCCCACATCATCATCATCATACTCCCACATAGAGAAGATTTATTGTTTCACTATATTTATTAGTAGTTTAGACAAGGCGACGCGTTTCAGAAATCTTTGAGTAAGATTATTCACCACATACGTACCAAGGTGTTTTCGACGGTGAAGGAAAACATCGTGATGAAACCTGCACACTCCTGCGAAGAAATTCAAAGGTTGTGTGTGAAGTCGACCAACCCGCACTGGGCCAGCGTGGTCGACTAAGGCCTAATCGCCCTAATTCAGGGTAGGCTCGAGCCCCTCGGTGGGGACGTATATGAGCTGTTGATGATGATAATGATGATGAAGATTATTCAATCAAAGCACATACAAATAAAAAAATAAGCCCATGATTAAAATAAACAAATATATTTTTCTAAAAAAGTAGAAACAATACAAAAAAATATAAATTACCTTTCTGTCATTGACATAGCAATGTTTACAATGATATCTTATTTAATTGTGCCTACTAATGTTAATACTTTTATTTAAATTTCAAATTTTTGGACGCTAGCATTTTTCTCAACATCTGATCTCGTCTGGCTGTTAGAAAACGTTCGTTGGCATAATACGTGGGATCTTCAAAATGTATTAATGGTTCCTTCTCTAAAATCGACTGGCGCCTCACCTGCGCCATCACATCTGATAGCATAGAAGCTGATGGTACTGGCACTGGACCTAAAACAATAAATTTTGCATATTATTATTTAAAATATCATACTGTCATAATGGAATATGTAGACGAACTAAGTATAATTATTTTATAATACAAATATGACCACTTAACTTACCTGATGATTTATCAAGGTTGAACTTGGCACTGAGAATCTTATCATTCATTATTTTGTCTGTAAGGGTTTTGTCAACCACAGCATTCTGGGAGGTTTGATTCTTGCTGGTTACAAATATTTTGTACAACTGTTTAGCAGAATTAATATTCCCTCTATCTAAATTAAGCAAAATACTTTTTGCAATATTATAATTGGGGTCGTCACTGTAATCATCTTTATCGTGCATTATCTTTATGTAACTGTTTATTCTGTTCCTTATTAGTTGATTCATTACCGCATCTCTTGTTAATTGTATCTTCTTATTATTACTTTTATGTTCCTCTTTTGTTTCTGTTACCTTATCTTTCAATGTTAGTTTAGCGCTATTTGTTTCATCTTTCATTTCTTTTTTTACTATTTCGCCAGATAATTGGTTTAACGACATCGTCAACTGCGTCTTTTCCAGGTTTTTATTTTTCTCTTGGGTTTCCATCACTTTTTTATGGAAAGCTATTTTATTTGCTACTTTATAAATGAAATTTGATATTTCTTCTTGTTGCTCCTTAGGCAGATTTAATATAATATCTAGAGAAGCTTTGATATCTTTAAGACTATCTAAATTACGCTGATTTTCTGCATGGAATGCTTTTAACATTATCAGTTGCTCTGTAGGATCAAGAATATTGTTGAGTAGAAAATCTCCATTGGTGCTGCTTATTTTATCCATTTTTTCTAAATTAATAAGTAATTCATTTAGTGGTTTGGGAGCTTTAATTTCAATATTTCTTCTAGCGCTTTTGTTTTTTTGTTTGTCTACATTTTTGACCACTCGTTCCCATACAAGGGCTGACTTGGGTGTCTGACCCATTAACTGTTTTAGGTCATTTCCGTTCATTCTTCGAGTCATTGCAGTAGGGGCTATTTTTATTTCTTTTTTCAGTTCTTGGAATAATTTTGATAATCTACTGTATGGGTCACCGCGTGCCTTCGAATTATTAAGAGCATTACTTCCCACTAAGATGTTATAAATGCAAGGGAAAACATTAGCAAGCTGCAGATCTTTACCGGGACCTCCTGTTTCATTTTTCAATTCGATGAGATCATCCAAAATATTTTTGAGATGTGCCTTAAACTTTTCTTTTGTATTTGCAAACGATTTGGGGCTTTCGGTTGTAAATTTATCAGCTCTTTCAAAAGTTAACTTTTCTGAGCGGCTATTAATAAAACTTTTCTTAGCTTTAACTGTTGTGGATGTTAAAGGACTTATAGTAATTTCTTCTGCTTGTGGGAGAGAACGATTTTTTATGAAAGTATTATTTGCATTTAACAAATTAACCAAGTCAACATATGACTTAACTTTGAAAAACTCAGAGAGATTTAGCAAAATATCTTTTTCAACAAAAGAAGATGGCATTTCATATGAACTGTCATCAAATAAACTTTTCGGGTTTTTCTTAATTTTTAACAAATAATCTAAAATGATTTTGTCTTTTATAGTTAGCGTTGTATTACTTAAATCAGCGTTAAACATAGCCTTAATTTTTTTCTTAATAATATCATCATTATTTACGAACATATTTGTATTTTTAACTCTATGAATCATCTTTTTACTGGTGTTATGTGGAAGTAATAATTTTGTTATTTTTGTTAGAACATTACCGAACATATTCAGAGAATCTGGAGAATTATCATCTACAAAACGATCACCTGATCTTAAGGCTGATTCTACAGGTATTTCTTTAAAATACTTTCCTTTTTTATTCCTAATATCATTTAAGTTTTTTTGCACTGTTTCATATCTCTTCATCAAACCTAAAACGTCTTTTATTTTTGAAGCTGCTTTGGCAGTTGCATTTTGGTTTGACATCACAATGCTTTGTGGTTGAATATTTTTACGAGATTTATCTGGTACTTTAATTTCGCTTCTTTCCCAACTCATATTTTCAGCATCTTCAACAAATTTTTTAGCTTCATTTAAGCTTTCACATATTGAAATATTCTTTCCGTCTTTGTGTTTATCTATAGCTTTTGATAGTGATTCAAGAGCATTTTTCAAGAAAGCTTCTTGCCTTATTGTTAATGGTTCCTTA
Organism: Carpatolechia fugitivella; assembly: GCA_951230895.1. Classification (NCBI taxonomy): domain Eukaryota; kingdom Metazoa; phylum Arthropoda; class Insecta; order Lepidoptera; family Gelechiidae; genus Carpatolechia; species Carpatolechia fugitivella. The sequence continues at coordinate 11,804,370 of OX579665.1, forward strand.
AATAATTCTAGTAAGTCTTGAAGTTTCTCATTTTTCATTGCTTCAACTTCCAATGATTCGTCACTGGCATCCTTTTCCATGTCCCAAAGTTTGTTTAACAAATTACCAGCGATAAAAGCCATCGCAGTAAGAGTATCGTTTTCTGGTGTAAATGTAATGTTAGACATTACAGGTGCATTTTTATCTCCAATAAACTCTGAGCCAGCTTTCAGTTCGTTTACTACTATTTTTGATAAATCTTTATCTTTTTCTGCTTGTGTGTGATTAGAAACTATTCCAATTTTCTCATCATCAAGCAAATCAATACCATATTCGCTATGATTACCATCTATTTTGTTGTCAATTGTTTGGTGATAGTTCTGTGGTTTGCTGTACTCTATTTGAAGGGAATTGTCAAAAGTAGCATTTTCTTTGGCAGATATGTCTGACCTTCTTGAAGGTAAGTTACCATTTATTCTTTGGGCTTCGAGTGTTCCTGTTATGTTAGAATTTTGAAGTGTATCTGGAAAAATATTATCGTTCTCATTATCTATAGTTCTAAAAAAGTACAAGTTAAATAAAATACAATTATTAAATTCTTGTATTATATAAGTTACGATGTGTTTTACAAAACTATATGATTTTAACTGCAATAAGATTGCCAGTTGACTATAGTTTTTAACCCAGACCAAAAACAAACAAAATTTAATTGCATTCTTTTTCTTGATTGAGATAAAACACCTAATTATGTAATTTATAATTTATAAAAAAAAAACTAAATGAACGAATTTCACTCACCTTCATTTAACTCATCAACAGTATGATAAAATCTTATGCTAGTGTTATTTTTAGCATTCGTGTTGTTATCATTAACATTTTTGGCTTCTAAATCTTTTTCATTCAAGTTTGTCTTACTTTTCGTCGATCGCTTATCTCTTAATAAAGATATTATTTCTCCTTCAATGTCAAGGTTGTTTCTTTCATCTTTTTTTTCTGCAACTAAAGTGATCATATTCTTAGATATAGAATATGCGAATTATTATAAGAATACCACTCACCTGATTTCTCCATTTCTTAAATATTATTTGGTGCAGGTGCAAAAATAAAATGAAATGTGCAAATCAGTGCATTTACTTAGGTACAGCAACCAAATAACCTAAAAATATAAAATGACTTTAATATTTAAAGTGCACCTACGGATATTTACTTGAGAGATTAAAGTTTTTCCTATTTAAAAAGTAGTCTATATCACTGTCCATATTTTGCAATGGATGTTTATAAAATAAGATCTGAAAGTACTATGTAGAAATAGACATTCCAATAAAATATTTCAGAAATTAAGATTAATACACTTCATGCTTACCTAAAACCGTTTCCTTTTTATTATTTGATGACTGCTCTAAGGACTTATCTTTATTATTTAGTCGGAATTCTGGAAAATTTTAATTTACAGTGAGTAGGATCTCTTCTGTGTGTCCGATTCTTTATTTCCAGGATGTAGTACACCTATCCTAAAAAAACCCCTGTACCCCTGACCTGTGACGCGATTTTAAGAAGTCACGGGTCGAAATAATTTTTCATGGGTATCTTTTGACACGCATGAAAAATTCACCCTCCAGCCAGGTGGACTGATGACCTGAGGAAGGTCGCTGTTGGTGGCTGGATGAGCAAAGCGGGTGATCATGCGCTTTGGCGTGCCCTTGGGGCTGATTGATTGATTGGTTGATCTTTTGACATTTGACGGGCGTCAGCAACTCTATACGATGTCTATCCCGACGCAAAGTTTGGAAAAAATATTGTTACCATTACCCAATCTCTAGTTATGATGGTCTTAGCTATTGGATAGAGTCTATCTCAAATTAAATGATTGATTGTTGTTTTTTTTTATTTTTAATGTGTGTTCTCAGTTGAATGATATTTTTGTTATTTTTTTTTTATATTGAAAGATGAATCGAAACTAGCACGGTTATATCAACCTCCAGCAAAACTTTATTTTCTAAAGAACGTAATAAATGATAATGCAGCTGTAAACATTACTCACCGTAAAGAAGATTATCGAATGCTTCGTTCACCGATTTGTCGTCTACAAGTTGTTCTTCTCTAGGACAGTCGCGAACTCTTTGACATTGCCAACTGCTGTCCGCAGCACAAGTGCAGCGTGTGCATCCGGTGCATTGATTTTCTGACAAATATTACTTTTATAGACATTTATTTTTATACGAATGAAAATAAGTGGATAGAACTGAGAAAGGACTTTGCTGAACAGTAGGACATCATAGCTAAGTAAGTTAGGACAAGAAGAAGAATGAAAATTATGATTACTTCCTTAATCGTTTCAAGCAAAGAGAAGGCTTGTGTTAAGGCCGGATATAAAAACACCTTTATATATTTTTTTTATTCATACGTACTTGAAAGGACGAGGGCAAAAGGAAGAACTCTCCAACAAGGCAAAGATCTCTCTCTCCAGAATCACTCTCTATTTCGGACTATTTGCCCGTTGCTATCGTAGACATCCAGTGAGACCCAATTGTTAGCAATTTAATCCAAAATTTATTCATCAAAAATGTTAATACTCGTATTGTGTACCTACTGACCATGAAACTGAACAATTTTCCCATTTGACTTCTACCCAACAACATTTCGATTTATATTGATGCGTCGACGTTTTCTGGCTGAGATGATGTTGATTGATATTAATATAAAGATTTAATTAACTTTTTCTTAATATGTTTGTTAATTTTATGGGTAATCCTTTTCTTTAGGAAAATTTGTTCATTTACACTGTCTAATAAATACCTTGAATTCAGTCTTACCTATATTACAATCGGTGTACTCCGACACGTAAGGTACACATGGACCACCCATTTTTGACCCCGCTAAAACAATACAACTGTTTAAAGTAGATAAAAATACAGGGAAAATACTTCATACATAACTATGAAGATGATTTACAAACAGTAGTTAACGAAATGGTTCATCAGTTTTCAATTTATCCTATTGGAAACCATCTTTATACCACGCGATCAAATGCATTCTTGGCCATAATAGTCACATCCATCAGAGCTGCAGTCTGATCGCGCGCGAACTGTACCTACTTAATAATGGTGTTCCAAGAGGTAACCCTTGTGGTACTATCATAATAATGTATTACTTCGAATGAGCTTTGTATACTATTTACCGATTTTTATCGATTCTTATTTAATGGAAAAGATTAAGAATTTATTGGTAAACATGATAATAGTAAAAATGGTAAGTATTTCAGACATTTTTTATAAAATTTACAGCCTCAAAGGCGTTCTTCAAGTCCGAAACGTTAAATAAATGTATATTTATTTTTTAAATTAAAATTATTTATGAAATATCTAAATATAAATTAATGTATTTATTTTTCGTTTTTATGCTTTCAAAAACGTCTAACTATTATCAGAACAAACTTTATCAGCAACGATAATTTTAAATTAAGCAACCTAAGCACTTACCACCTAAAAAATGTATTGTAGACAAAATCCTGAAATGCGTGTTAGTTAATGAGAGTTAATTAATTATTTTTTGATAACGAACCACATACTCAAGAACATAGAGGAAGGCTTAAGAACTATTATACTAATATTAACTAACGTGCTAAGTGTCAAGTTAAAAACTAAGTGGGGTGCAGCTGGATTCACTGGTGCAAACAAAAAATGTGTTTTTGACAAGAAATTATGAGCAAATTGTGCATGGATAGCTTTGGAAAATCCGTCAAGGTGCTTTTTGTCAACTCAGAATAATACAGCAATTGTGCAGCTTATTGTGTACAGTAGGAAGATGGGGTACTTCAAATTAGACTACCAAGAAAAAGACTTAGTAAAATATCTAAAAATCAGCAATACTAGGACTTTACAAAATCTCATATTTATTTACAACAACACTTTTATGTAGGTACAAAAAATATAAAAGTATAAATAGGTAACACAAATCACACTATCACACACACTTATGTGCACTTCCCCTAAAAACATTTTTTTTTACTAATAACATCTCCTTGTCTCTTGTCATGAAATGTTACAAATTTTTCTTAGTCATATTGTGCTCTCCAACTGTAAAAGCTTTCTACTAGGTTTGGTTTTTCTTTGAATCCCTCTCAAATGTTTGGATATGCTTCTTCCGTGTCTTTGTCTTGCAAGTTTTTCATTATTTAGGTATATGCTATTAAGAAGAATTGGCAGTCAGATGTAATTATTCCAAAAGATTTTCTTATGTTATAATCTAAAATCTACCTTTTGAATTGCGACTGCTTTATATATAGCGCATGATCGTGGATGAACTGGTTATTTTTCAATCCTCCATTAACTTTAAGAGTTTTGTTATCATCCATCATTATGTTTTTCATATTCGCAACTGTACCTTGCTTCTTTTGAGGTGTTGTAATTGTGGCGCTTCTTCTCGTGTTTTTTTCAACAATTTTTGTATATGCGTTATGTATTTTTTTAGTAATTTGTGGTTTAAAGTTTACGAGTCTCTTCAAATGCCTTGAAAAATCGTTTTTAGGCAGAGCATGTATGTTTTTAGAGGAGCAAATTACTTTTTTTTATCATTATTGACGACGAAATCCACGTAGTCTCCACTCATTGCCGGTCTTGGCCCACCAAGCAGATTTTCCCTCGGTATCTTGCGTTTCATGTTCTGCCAAACCCGATTTCTCACAGTCTCATGCAAACTGTGCCGATGACCCGATGGATGGTCACAGCATATCGAATCGCCCCCTGCAACAACCAATCTTTTTTTACAAGCCGAAATGATACAAGTTAATGTTTTTTAATTGAAGTTTTCAGAGTTAATTTTTGTTGAACAGTGCAGTTTATTAAAGACAAAAAATAAATACATAACACAAAATACAAGGATCACTCCGAAATTTTCTTAAAACTTATCAAGTACTTATGAGAGTAAATTTTCATTATTACGTTATAACTATAGCAACACTGTTCAACTAATATATCTTGTGTTTTATGGAAACTTTAACTCTGAAAACGACGGTTTTGTCATCTGTAAAAGTTCTAAAATCCAAACATCAGATTGGTTGCAAAAGGCGATACGCTGCAGTAACCACTTATTTAGAAACCACATACCACGAGTATATAGTTCATAATAACGCACACCACTTAAAAACTCCCTACATAAAGTTACAACACCAGAAATCCTAACAAGACAAGATCATAAATATAGTGTAGAAGCAGACCCAAAAGCGAACCCTAAAGTATTCATACCAGTTTCTATCAAATCGTATACGCCTTCATCCATGACACGCCTCATTCTTTGAGAAAGCGACTGAAAATACGCTGGTCGATCTTGGCCAAACTCGTTCGTATACATATCTCTTACTGCATCTTCCTCACGACCCAACATTCTGTAGTAATCGCAGAAATAAGGGTGTCGATTGATGCAGGCAATTTCATTTCCACTTGCCGAACACACACAGAAATAGCACACGCTCATGTTCCTGTAGCTAAGAATCGAATCAAGGTCCTCTGGTACGTCACCAATTTCAGTTTCATTAGCTTTTGGGTGATTGGTGTAATATGATGTCCCTCGATAGCATTTAGCATTTCTATTATAAGGTATTTCATCTCTGTGCCAGATGTATTCTGTGTGAATTGAAAAATTTTACTGGTAAATTTGTCTACAACACTATCAAGTAGCGTTCGATAGCAAATTAAGATGTTGTAAAGCCGCCATTATATTGCTACTCGTAAGAGTGATCAATCCTACTAAGAAACATTGAAAATAGACAAGTCTCTTTGCAAGAACCTAAGAGAAATTTATAAATACTACATTTTTGATGGATAACTCTTACCAGCAAATTCTTAGATAATATTCTAAGGTGTTCCACCTAGAGTTACTAAATAAAAATAGCACGTTCATTCAATCTATAGGTATTATTAGGTATAGTAATAAAAAATTAAGGATTTTACAAGATGGAGGATGTGAAACATCTCAAAAACAGAAAGAAGAGCAGAGTGCTCAAATTGAGAATGTTGTCAGGAAAAAAAACACGATCAGATTGTTTTTATTTTACACGTCGTATTACTTGTCTTGATCTTGTTTATAAGATTAGTGATTGGGAAAACTTGGTAACTCCGTTTTAGGATACAAGTCTTCAGATGTTTTTGTTTTGTTTGTTTGATCTTGTGTGATGTCATTTATGTGTTGTCTGTCTGTTAGTTCAAATATGTATGTATAATCAAACCAATAGACTGCTCTTATGGTATTGTTTAGTTAATTGTAATGAGTTGCAACATTGCCATTACTGTTCTAGGCACAAGCTTTTAACAATTTAGATTTTCCTATATTAAGGTTATCAAAGTTAAAGTAGCACCAATGAAGCCAGTACAGTCACCATCTGCACTAACCTCGCCTGATCATCTGACTCAAGTCTCTGTCATGAGAAAACGGTACATTTTTATTGAACTCTTCTATATGTTTATTCATTTCAAGACACTCATTAATGTTTACTGCTGGTCTTCTGACACAGTATTCGTCTTGTCCTTCCGCTGAACAGACACACATCTTACAAGACTCGTCTTTCTGGCCGTAATGAAGAAAATTCATATGAGATCGTCTCGTATCCTCTTCTTCGGATTCAGAACCATTCACTTCTTCGGCTTCAGGAGCTTTTTCCTGGTACTTAATGGTAGTGCGTCCTGGTATACATTTAAATTTCCCTTTGCCTGCAGCTTCGAATTCTTCGACAGACTTTTGCGATTTTGGTACACGGATGAAATAGGGATCTAGTTTTACGACAAATAAATGTTAAGCTAGAGCCTGGTTTATACAAAGTTCAGTGCTTTGTAGTCAAACTCGTTTCAGACCTACTTTGGGTTAATAACTGTGTACGTACAGTATGAGGATAGCTTAGTTAGAATCCATTGCAGATTCACCAGACATGATAGACGTGGAATCGATTTAAACCAAAACAAACCAACACAAAATTATTTCTTGTGACTTTCATCACAATAGATGGACCGTTTGGTTTGATTCTTTTCACATCCGAGTCGAAGTAATATGAATGATGTTACAAGAACAAAGCTATTTTAGACAGACCTAGGCGGTTCCTCTTTTGGTCTGACATTAAAGGCAGCCACATAGGTACTGCCTGGTATGTCATAAATTAAATTTAGACAATCTGAATAAACGAAAATGCAGAGTATTGTCCTTTGTCATCAATTTTGATGACATGGATAAATCTGAGACACATAGGACAAAGGCTACTTTTTACTGCAGGAAAACATTATGAACCCACGGGAAAATTCTATAACCTCGTGAGCAAAGCTTTAAACAGTGTTAATAATAGAAATATAAGACTTACCAGCGAGGCAAAGCTGCACCAAAGTCAATGCTGTGAGCACTACAACAAACGCGACCAGCTTGTTCATGGTGAGAAGACTAAAGACTCAAGCGCAGGATATCACTTATATTGATTTCGGACGTTGAGACGAAATGAGCGAGAGTCGTGGTGCGGATTAAGAAATTTCAAAATTGGAATACTTACTGTCTGAATATTTCAAAATTTGAACATTTTGAACGTTTTCATATTCTTTAGTGGCAAAGAGGATTGTACGAGTTCTGTATTCTTTTATTACTAGATTTAAGTGCATAAACTAGAATCCTAAATGGCTTTAGTCACATAAAGAAAATGGATTGCACTAATTTAAATATCTTAATACACTACCCGCCGCCGCCGTGGGTGTCGTAAGAGGTCGCCTCTTAGGGACTAATACAAATTGAACAGGGAACGGGCAGCAGCGCTCTCTGATACAGTAACCTTTTAATCTGCGATCTCCAACCCGGCTGCCAAGCGTGGAGATTATGGCAAAACCAAACACTTAAGTGGAGGAGGCTCGTAGTCCAGCAGTGGACTGTAACGGGCCGTTGATTTGATTAGAATACACTTTTAAGCGCGCCAGCTATTACATTACAAGCGATTACAAAAGACACATTGTGCAAATATTGAAAAAGTTATTTTATTCTTTTAGTATTTTTCTTTCTTTCTTTCTTATCTTTCTTTCTTCCACATGGTACAATTATCTTTATACAATAATCTTTCAGGTTCTGCCTCTGCTCTTTTGCATAGAATTTATTAAATAAAATATAATTAAAAAAAACTAAAAAACACGCTTTTAAACATCAGACTAAAAAGAGAAAAATAATTCTATAAGCTGAAAACAATAATGAACGAAAAATACTAGTATTAGTAAATACTAGTACGTTAATAAAATAAAGCGTGTTTTTTTTTTTATTATTGTATTGTCAGTGCCACCGGTTCTTGATAAGTGTACAAAGTGTCAATTAAATCTGTCCGTAACATAAAGATTACTTTATACAAACCAAATCAACGAAAGCTAATATACGACCGCAGTATGAATATGATGTGTGTATTCCTAAATACACACGTCTTCAGTGCAGTATGATGAAGAAAAGTACTTTTGTAATGGGAGTAAAAATTTTTAATCATCTACCCCGGTCCATTAAAATGTTAAATGACCATGTTTTTTCGACTGCATTGAAGAATTGGTTGATCACTAGGACATTTTACAATGTAAATGAATTTTTTGCTACGGATTATCATTAATCTGATAAATTTTGACATAAATTTACTAACTAGGTTTTAAGGAGAAAACATTGACATCTTTTTTAATGTTTGATTGACTTGCAATTAAATTTTTCTATAATATAATATAATTGTTTAAATCATATTATTTGAAATTGTACGTCCGAAATGGGCAAACTGTTGTTTCCAAACTGTTATTATAAGACCAAATGTACACAGTTGACAATAAAGCACTTACTTACTTACTTACTTACTTACTTACTCCGTTTAAAGTATGGTTTCAAGTGGGTCAAAACCGAGTCCAAACAAAGGAGTCTGTTACATACATACAAGCATACAAACAAACAGGTGAAGCTAATAAACGCGTGTTTATAAAGAAAGAGGTCTAGTGGCTAGGGCCTCTGGCTCCCTTCCGGGAGATGTGGGTTCTATCCCTACCACGTGACATTGTGTTTTCGAAAACATCGTGAGGAAACCTGCACTCTCCTGCAAAGAAATTCAAAGGTTGTGTGTGAAGTCACACCAACCCGCAAAATCTCATCGCCTTTAGGGCATACTCAAGCCCAGGGACCGGACTACCCGTTGAAAAACCCCTTCAGTCGTTAGGGTTTCAAGTATTTACAGAATGATAATATTAAAATAAATATATGTTTATCAGGTTCCTTGATAGGGTTACCCTGTTGGATTTGCAAACGTTATAATTATAGCATAATAAGAGTACGAGACATCGTTGATCAAAATCGTAATTGAGTCCCTGCTCAAGCCCCGTAGTGGGGCCGTATATGAGCTGTGGATGATTATAAAATTAATATCTAAATCCGCTCCCGCGTCAGCTGAATGAAGTAAACCGAACAATGTAGTTGGAATCAAAAGCAATAAGACAAAAGTCGTTAAGTCTTATCAGTACACCTGCTCTCGCACATGTGGTATTGTTTTTAACTAAGGTAATCCAGGCATTACCAAATCAATTACGACAAATCCAGGTAACACGAGCTATATCGAAAGCGTTCATCATCATCAGGTTGCAGTAATAGCCTAGTCGATAGAAGGCTTGCATTTCATTCCGAAGGTCCTGGGTTCGTATCCCAGCCTGCACCACTGATTTTTAAATTTATGTACAGATCTTTTATAACCAGATTATCACTTGCTCGGTATTTCGGATGGCACCTTAAACTGTAGGTCCCTTACTTTACTGCTTTGGTGGTAGTCGTAAAGTCATGTCAGAGGCCCTTTGGGCGGCTTAGAAACTCTCGACAATAGATGGCGCCAGTCATAACACGATAAAAGAAAAGAAGAAATCAAGCCCACATCCACTCACTGCTGAGTATAGGCCTCTTCTTTACTGCGCCATATTTCACGGTCGTGTCCTCATCCAATAATTTCCTGCCACTGCCACTTTATTATCTGACCATAATCGGGCTGGTGGTCTGACCAAAGAGCGTGGACCGCCACTCTGACCCTGCTTTGGTCATCCCACCGCGCTATGTGTTCTGAATACGTGATAAGTAGACTAAATTAGCCTAAAGTTTTTAGCGGAACATCATCAGAGTTTTGGAATTATTTAAAGAACAATGTTTATTCAGTGCTATCTGTCCGCTCACGGCTACGCTTGCATTGTGTAAGATTTTTCAGTGGAAATAAGACTTTTTCCCGTAAAAAGTATCCTACTTGTTAATTTTCTGAAACTATCTCCAGTACAAATTTCATCCAAATCCGTTCAGCAGTTTAGGCGTGAAAGCAGAACGAACATCCAAACCAACTTTCACATTTATAATACTAGCGTTCCGCCCACGGTTACGCTCGCGTTGTGTAAGATTGGGAATAAGACTTTTTCCCGTACAAAGTATCCTGTGTGTTAATCCGCAGGTTACAATCGATCTCCCTTCCAAATTTCATCCAAATCCAGATGCCAGATCCTGAGAATCTTGTCCAAATTGTCTCGTCACATCGTCGTCTCTGGCTCGTCGTCGTTGTATGCCAGTTTTGGAGCGCAGCTCCTATGAATATATCACATTATGGAATAGTAGAAAAAAAATCACTGTCTCTCTCCCTCTCTCTCACTCTCTTTCTTTTCTTTCAAAGCACTGAGACTACTTTTCCGAGTTTTTTAAGGTTCCGTAGTAAAAAAGGAACCCTTATAGTTTCGCCATGTCCGTCTGTCTGTCTGTCTGTCCGTCCGCGGCTTAGCTCAGAGACTACTAGAAGGCTGTAATTTGGCATGGATATAATATCATGCTGACCAAGCTGAAGAATAAAATCATAAAATTTTTTTTTTTTAGGTTTCCTCTGTTACACACTACACGTGAAGTGGGGGCTATTTTTTTTATTCACGATTACTATAGTGTGAGGTATCGTACGTTTTTTTAAATAATGGGGGTTTGGTAAAACCATTTATCGATGCTAGTGTACGTTTCAGAAATATATCGCTTGTATTTTTGTTAGAGTCAAGTTTTCCCCCTCCCCTACCAGCGAATAATAGACCAAGTTATAAAATGTACTTGTTTGTACAAGTAAAGAAATTTGGTACTATAAATATTATAGAAATTATTTTGATGAATGTTAACTGTCTTAAACAGGTATATAAAGTAGTATTGGACTACTACGGAACCCTACACTTTGCGTGGCCCTACACGTGCTTGGCCGGTTAATTTTAGATATTTTATTCTTAGTACTGATAGATAAGAAATTTTAGTGTTTTTTTTTTATTTGATTTAAAAAACTGAATTCAGAGCTTCATTCGGAATTCTAAGTTATTGTTATTTGTATTTTTAGATACTGATCTAAATAATCAAATAATGAAAATACCGGGTGTCCAAAAAATATCAATAAATGTCAAACGTGGAATTTATTGGAAATTTAGTTGAAATGGATTCGTATACCGGAGCTCAGCGCGCATTTTGTGTAAGATAAGAGCTATTATCAAACATTAATTCGATAATAACAGCTCGCCGCTTATCGCGCGCATTTCAATGTACGGGACATTTCTTGCGAATTTTCAGTGCGAATATCATTAGAAAATGGATTAAGACGTAATGGACGTCATTTGGACAACATGATTTTTTTGTCATTGTATATACTATTTGCAAATAGTAATAAAATTTTATTATGAAATGATATGGGTATTTTTCACAAATTTTTGGGTATAAACTACCATCACCCTTTTTGGACACTGAATAGTATTGCCGTATATTGCCATTTACGAAATTTGTGTAAATTGATAATTGAAGAAGCCTGTAAGTAATTTGATATAACCGGCAGATCAATCCGGCAGAGGACCAAGGTAGTTGATATCGTCCAGAAGTGTAGCAAGCTGAAGTGGCAGTGGGCTGGCCACGTCTGTCGCAGAACCGCTGAGCGTTGGAGCAGACGGGTTCTCGAATGGAGACCGCGTCTCGGGAAACGTAGTGTGGCACGCCCGGCCAGGTGGACTGATGACCTGAGGAAGGTCGCTGGTGGTGGCTGGATGAGAAAAGTGGGTGATCGTGCGCTTTGGCGTGCCCTTGGGGAGGCCTACGTCCAGCAGTGGACTGCGCAATAGGTTGATTGATTAAATTTGATATAATATTATATTGCGCGCGGTGCAAAATCTCCTGTAAGTAGGGACACAGTTTTTAGGGACCCGTACCTCAAAACAAAAAAAGAATAGGATCACATGTTCGCCTATCTGTTACTCAGGAACGCACTATCTGTCTGTCTGTCTGTTACTCAGGAACGCACTATCTGTCTGTCTGTCTGTTACTCAGGAACGCACTATCTGTTTGTCTGTCTGTTACTCAGGAACGCACTATCTGTCAATCTGTCTGTTACTCAGGAACGCACTATCTGTCTATCTGTCTGCTACTCAGGAACGCACTATCTGTCTATCTGTCTGTTACTCAGAAACGCACTATCTGTCTGTCTGTCTGTTACTCAGGAACGTACTATCTGTCTATCTGTCTGTTACTCAGAAACGCACTATCTGTCTGTCTGTCTGTTACTCAGGAACGCACTATCTGTCTGTCTGTCTGTTACTCAAGAACGCACTATCTGTCTATCTGTCTGTTACTCAGGTACGCACTATCTGTCTATATGTCTGTTACTCAGGAACGCATAGAGGTATCAAGTTGAAATTAATACGAAATACTAAAGTATACACCAATTTGAAGCCATACAAATGTGAATATTCAATTTCAACCTATAAGTATGTTACTTCCCGTTAACTTAAGGAACAAGCTCTTATAGGAGAAGTAAATAAAAAAATCTGGAAATCGCGAATTTGTGTTTATTTGCAATAAAGATAATATAAGTATGCCGAATCTTAACCCAAAAATAATTGCCAGATGTGGTTTTAGTTTGTGCTCCTTCCTTGGGAGCCCACTGAAGCTCTGCTCACCCTTTCGGGGATGATGAGCGTGATGTTTTGTGTGATATTTTTACCAAATCTGCCCTATAGTACAACATATTTCTAGAAATGGCGCCACATGTCAAATAAATTTAGAATTCAGCTAAATTAATCTTTTTACAATCAAACTGCTTAGGTACGTAAACCTTAGTGCGCGAGTCAGACTTGCACTTGGCCGGTTTTTTATTTTATTCAATAAATGCTTATAAAACGCCTAACATAGGTGTTGTAGAAGGAACAGACTGGTTCTCCATGTAGGTACCGCGGCCCAATGTCCTGGATATAGGACCAGATGCGCAGGATTTCATTTGGTTTGAGGCTGTGTATCGAGGCGAAGTTCCAGTAAGCACAGCTGATCGGGAGCCAGCTGGGGTGGGGCCTGGAATATGTATAAGAATTTTGAAAACAATTATAAGGACGTTGGTGGTGTAGATTCCAAGGCTGGAATCCGGTATTTTTTTAACCTGGTGAAACCAGATCCCAGGCGAATCACTCGTAAAGCGAAACCGACTTACGAGCGATATCGCTTCTGGGATAAACCTGGTTAATCCCAAGCAGCGCGTGACGATTAAAGCGCAATGCTCTATCTCTTTCTTTCTTGTGCATAAATTGTGAATAAATGAAGACCAAAGAGTGAAGCAAATCATTCTTTAATTTTGAGCAGTAATCAAAATGAAAATGCTCTATGATCAGAACCGAAAAAAATACCGCTTCTTGCGAGCCGAATTCTAATGAAAAAGCTCTTCTTAAAATGTATGGACATGTGCGCAAACTGGTTTGAAAATTCAACCAGGTATTCAAGCCTCTGAGACTGCAGGATCGCCGTAAAATCGATGCATTAGAGATGTGGTCCTGGAGACGCCTCCTAAAGATCCCGTGGACGGCATTTCGCACCAATGTATCCATCCTCAAAGAGCTTTGTGTTAAAGACAGATTATCGTCAACTGTGCAACTACGAATACTGAAGTTTTTTGGTCACGTCTCTAGAAATTAGAACTCGATGGAGAGACTGGTAGCCGATCGCCAACCCGTTGGATAGACGCCATCACAAAGGCTACTGAGTCCACCATGCCTGACGCCTCTAACCGTCAGAAATTGAAGCACTTAGCCAGGAGAGCTACCATCGGATAAAATATCGACCCACCGAACACTCCACCGTGTACCTCGTCCCACTCTGACAAGATTGTCCGACTAAGAAGATGAAAATGCAAGCCTAGATTCTACGATTCGCTAAGAATTATCAAAGCTTGTGAAAAACATATTTTTACTAATAATATTATAAATTCTTGAAACTTATAAACTTACTGTATTTCATTTGTTAGGACTTTACAACGGAACCTACAGAGCAAGCATATTACACGGATTTACCTTCGCAGTGTAGGCAGTTTTAGTAGGTCAAAGTCAATGTCAAAATTATTTATTTCTATAGGATGTTATTACATCACTTAGATCCGTCATTACATTTTTTTGGGTGAGTTCACTAACACAATGGCGCAATCTGTGGTGAAGAGCTCACCGAAGAAACTCCACAGTCGTCGCATCTTTTGCGTTTCCTTTTTTAAATAAAATTTTGTCAATTACAAAATTAATGATTATTATACAGCATGAAATTTACATCGTTTTGTTCCCGCCGTGTAGTGGTAGTACCCGTCAAACTGAACAACTTTTCACGCAAAAAAAAATTGCTGCGGCAAAAATTTTTTTGTGCTCTCCATACAAAATGGGTCGGTCGGGAGTCTCACTTTGTATGGAGAGACCAAAAATTTTTTTGTCGTAGAAATTTTTTTTTTCGCGAAAAGTTGTTCAGTTTGACGAGTACTATCACTACACGGCGGGAACAAAACGATGTAAATTTCACGGTGTATATCGAAAAAGCCTGCTACTCAAACAATCTATTCCCATGGACATCTGTCCTCTAAGTCAGATATCCTATAGTAACCTTTTTTATACAATGCAAGCAAGTGTCGTAAATTTGAGTGGGGTTCATGCTTGTTTCCGTTTTGTACAGACCGTTTTTCGTGTTACAGTTTTGTACAGACAGTTTTTTGTGTACTACATGCTTGCTTGCCTTGGACGGGAATAACTGTGCGAGCAGATTATAACCAACCCGTTTTTTGCAACCATTTTTTTTCCGTCCACGTTTTTCGCACTCGAATTTTCCAACCATTAGCCTTTTTGAGAAGTAATCTCCTGCGGTCGCCGGCCGCTGCCGCGGCACGCTCGCTGCGCTCGCTCGTCTCCCTCCGCCTGTTGTTCACAACAGTCTAACCTAACCTAACCGAAGTGTATTCTTTCTGGGTGGATTTCTTTTTAAAGCGGGGGGCTGCGCCCCCCAAACTCCCCCTTCGGGTGCTGCCCAGTAAAAAACAGCGAAAAAATACAGTTTCCTAAAGTCGAGCCATTATTTTGACATGTAATCATTGGCTTAGAAAAACGCGGCGTACCAAAACAGTTGCGTTCAAAACTGCACGAGCACTTTTTGTACAGACCTGTTTTTGGATGCAACTTTTTAATCATCCTCATATTGAATGAATGCGTATTCGTTGTAAACCATGTACATCAAAAACGTGGCGTACAAAACCAGGGGCGGTCATGAAGATTTCCCGTAAATTTTTGCAATATCTTACTGCATATTCCACCATTTTTCGCAGAAAAACATAAAATCATGTCGCATTCCTCAATAAATATACAACATTATCCAAATTTTTAAAATGGCGGAGTTATGGGTGTTAAAAATGTAAAAAAAAAACATAAATCAGTCATTCAGAAACCAAATCTTGCGAGGTCTTCAGCTCACAGAGCCATTAGTTTATTTGGCAAGGTAAGTGAAATATATTTCACCTTCTCTTCTAAAACAAGAACGCGCCTGGAGCACAGATTACATTTTTTTTTTTTGACTGACCTAATCACTATTTATATCAGAGTGGTAATATAGTGGGCGCGGACTTGTGCACAGATTACATACTACGTAACCTATAGCATCTACAGACGACACACAGTCAGTCGGCCAATAAAATTGTTTACCACCCTAAGAAATTTCATTTGCAAATTATAAAACAACAGATCAAACTGTCAGATCATTAACCATATTGAAGTCTTGTAAAGTAAGAAATTAAATTTAAAAAAATGCATACCACTTTCTTGGTTGACTGTACTGTCTGGGTTTCATTTATGCAGAACAAACGAAACAAGGGGTACCAACCCAAAACACAGCGACATTACTCATGAAACTGAATATCTTTTCCCAAGGACTATTAGTCAAAATAATAAAAAAAAAATTACTTCCCATACAAGTCGTTCAATCATCAACAGTCCACTGCTGGACTATGAGCCTCCTGCACTTAAGTGGAGGGTTTTGCCATAATCTCCACGCTTGGCAGGCGGGTTGGAGATCGCAGATTAAAAGGTTACTGTATCAGAGAGCGCTGCTGCCCGTTCCCTATTCAATGTGTAGTCCCTAAGTCGCCTCTTACGACACCCAAGGGAAGAGTAGGGGTTGGTGACAAATGTATTCTTCTCTGCCGTCACCAACACGGTCGTTCAATCAGCTGTCACAATTTTTTTCTAAATAAATGTAACCCATTTCCTTGGCAAAAGATGTTCAGTTTCATGAGTACAGTCGCTGCGTTTCGGGTTGCGGTACCACTGTTCTATTACAGTCTGTATCTATTTTACCTGTAACAGCTGAGCCTGTGGTCATGTGTCAGCCTGTAACCCAGGGATTTTTTGGCCACGTTGTAAGTGTAGTAGACATCTTCAATGTTGTGTAGGGGCACTTTATAGGCCGCTTTGAAAATATCGTTTATGAACTCGCCTGAAAACGAAAGACATAGACATAAACACACAGAAAAGTTGATGTTGATGAACCATGGCCCTGATTCGGGAAGTCATGCTCTAATTCTAATTATATAATCCAGCTATCGTTTGGCTAATGAATGAGAGGTCATGAATTCTGATGAACGAATAATATTATTTTGAGAATGACAACCTAAAATAATGGCATACTGTCAGATTAAGATATTTTTAAGTCGGATGTTTTACATGCCCTCTAAAATTGTGCAATCGACGCGTCCAAATTCGATGTTTGACAGCACTAATATTAGAATGGCCATCTCCTGTCCCTTTTTACAAGCTTTTATTTAGCTTGCACTGTATATGTGGGTGGGTGGGTGTGTGGGTGGGTATGTTCGGGCGAAATCTTGCAACTCAATTTTGAAGCACTTGCTGCCATTCGATTTTGCTGAAATTTGGTACACTTATGTAACCGCGATGACAATGCAATATTATGGTACCATGGAGCTGGTCTGATGATGGAGACGGAAGTTGGCTATAGGAACTTTTGTAATACACAACACAACCTAGTCGTGTTTGGGCTCGTTGCATTTGTCTTAACAAGATCTTTAGTCATACGTAATGTCCAGGGTCTCATGATGGAGCCGGAAGGTGGCCATAGGAATTCCTTAAATACACACCACAACCTAGTCGTGTTTGGGCTCGTTGCATTTGTCTTAACAAGATCTTTAGTCATACGTAACGTCCAGGGTCTCATGATGGAGCCGGAAGGTGGCCATAGGAATTCCTTAAATACACACCACAACCTAGTCGTGTTTGGGCTCGTTGCATTTGTCTTAACAAGATCTTTAGTCATACGTAACGTCCAGGGTCTCATGATGGAGACGGAAGGTGGCCATAGGAACTCCTTAAATACACACCACAACCTAGTCGTGTTTGGGCTCGTTGGATTTGTCCTAACAAGGATACTCCACTCCACGGCTTTAAAAGCTTGTTTAAAAAGGATTTTTAATTAATCTTTAAAAGGTGAAAAGGACGGACGAACTTAAAATAAGGATTAGAGCGTGACTGTGTAAATGGCTTGCAGTCGTTCGTTAAGTTAAATAACAAATTAATAAATCCGAAATATATAATATGAATTTAAGATAGAATTATTTTGTGTTTGCATGAATTACGAACTTCGTTGATGCATAGAAGTGTTCTGGCAATGGCGTCAACCAGTGCCTTCGGCTCATTTTACGGAGGCTCTGGTTCGAATCCTGGTGACACATTTTTTTTCCGTTAAAGTACGAAAATACTATAGTGTAAAACAGGGACTGGAACCCTTACGATTTTGATCAACGATGTCTCGTACCCTTATTATGCTATAATTATAACGTTTGCAAATCCAACAGGGTAACCCTATCAAGGAATCTGATAAACATATATTTATTTTAATATTATCATTCTGTAAATACTTGAAACCCTAACGACTGAAGGGGTTTTTCAACGGGTAGTCCGGTCCCTGGTGTAAAACCATAAACTCTCGAAATGGCTTTCGTATTTCTATATAAGGTGCCCCGTAATTAGTGTCAAATATTTTCAGGGCTGAAAGTAATAGTCATAATGTAACGTAAAAAAAGTATTTCGAAAATCTACACGTTTTAGCTTAAAAGTTTTTTTTTAACAAAATAAAATCATCATTAAATTTGGCATAAAGAGATCACCCTCTGCATTACACTCACATTACTCTAGCTAGATACATGTAAACACGCATCAAACGCGTGTGTGCGTGCATGAATGCAAATGTAGTAGTGATCAGCTGGTTGAGGGTGATGTTTTTTTATGATTAGGTAACCAAGTTAAGCCAAACGGCTTAATTACTTGAAAACTAACGTGTAAATTGATCTCATTTTTTTATGAAATGAAAGATCAGGACTTCTTCTTTCAGCCTTGAAAATATTTGACACTAATAACGGGGCACCTTGGTCAAGAAATTTTAGCCCATTCTGACGTAGTGGGATTGATCATTGAACTTACACCCTACAATATGATAAATTAATGTAACCCACCGTTTATCAGGTACCCAGGACCTGTGACGTACTGTGGTATGACGTCTTCAGTACATAGCCACCTTGGCAAGTACCACTTATTGTACGAATCCCTGTGAAGCCTGGAGTTATTGTGAACATACCCTGGAATCAAGTTATAAGGAACAATTAATTACATCATCGTCATCATCATCTCAGCCGGAAGACGTCCACTGCTGAACATAGGCCTCCCCCATAGGTTTCCAAAGTGAACGGTCATGCGCTACTTGCATCCACCGGCACCCAGCAACCTTCACCAAGTCATTTGTCCACCCTATGGGAGGCCGTCCAACAATACGCCTTCCGGTCCGTGCCCGACCACGGCCGTGGTCGCCATTCGAGAACCTTTCTTTCCCATCGGTTATCGGTTCATCGAGCTACCTATATATGGCCTGCCCATGGCCATTTCAACTTGCTGAACCTGAAAGCTATTTCGAAGACATTGGTACGTATCTCCTCCTAGTTAGTTAAATACGTATATATTACCGGCCAAATCAGATTTTAGGCCTAATTAGTTTATCCTAGGCCAAACCGGTTCATCCTAAGCGTGTGAGGATATAGAGGACTAGTTTAGCCTAAGTACTTTCTTCTTCTTAGTCGGACACTCTTGTCAGAGTGGTCGTGGTTGCGCTGACGAGGTACACGGTGGAGTGTTCGGTGGGTCGATATCTTTTCCGAGGCTATGTGCTCTCCTGGCTATGTGCTCCTGGCTATGTGCTTCCATTTCTGACGGTTAGAGGCGTCGCAAATACACTGGACCATGGTCCACTCATGGTGGACTCAGTAGCCTTTGTGATGGCGTCTATCCAACGGGTTGGCGATCGACCGCGTGCTCTCTTGCCTTCCACCTGGCCCTGAACTACCAGTCTCTCCGTCGAGTTCTCATTTCTAAAAATTTTAGGCTTAACCAATTTACTAGTTATGAATATTACTATGGTAACATAACTGTGTTATGTTATAAATCTGAGACTGCTTGACATAAAACAACTGCGGGATTAGTAGCGAGATTAGATAATTAAAACATTAGTAATTTAGTATTTATTATATATATTGATTAGTAATAAAAAAAGCATTCAATGATTAATTAAAATTCAACGATAGAAATACGAATAAGTGGTCGCTACCAACATTGCATTTTTTAACAAAATTTTACGTGCGTATTGTATTTTTAATTTTGATATAATAATAAATATTATGTCTTGTTGGAGAGCTCTAGTCAAATAAAGCATAATCATTATTGAATCCAAAATTCGTTGTTTGAATCATAGAAATCAATCAAAAACGAAATCTTTCAGGCTGAGTTTTATTTTGAACCCACATCTTCAGCCTTTACGTTCAGATCATTTAACATCAAGTAATTAAAATACCTAAAATAAAGCATTATTATTTCGTTGCCAGGTGGACTGATGACCTGAGGAAGGTCGCTGGTGGTGGCTGGATGAGGAAAGCGGGTGATCGTGCGCTTTGGCATGCCCAAGGGGAAGCACACGTCCAGCAGCACTGCAATAGGCTGATTGATTGATATATTATTTTGGACTTCGAAGCATCGCCGCTTTGATCTTGACTCAAAGAGCGACGAACTTTCCATCTACACTTACTCTAATGGTTTAGTTACGTGTCCACAATGTGCGAAGACCTTTACTCACAAAATAGGCTTCGTGAGTCACATTCGAGCATCATCAACAGCTCAATACGTCTCCACCTAAAAGTTCGAGCCTACCCTGTAGTAGGGCGTTCAGGATATAGTCGTCCACGCTGGTCCCAGTGCGGGTTGGTCGACTTCACACACAACCTTCGAATTTCTTCGCAGGAGTGTGCAGGTTTTCTCACGATGTTTTCCTTCACCGTAAGAGCGTCGAATAAACGTACAGTCAGCTGACGAATTAGCTGACCCCCCCCCCCCCCCCCCCGCCCCCCGCTCGAATCCGATGAGATTTTCTCAGGTGATTATTTATATTTTTAGATAACATTTTATATACTCGTACAGTTTATTAACCTGCACAATTATATGAAATTTCATGATAAAGCAAAAACAATTACCCAAGAAAACTTCATCGGTTTCGAGCGGGGGGGGGGTCAACTAATTCGTCAGCTGACTACATATGAATTCGAAATTCGATAACATATTGGCACGTGGTGGGGATCGAACCCGCGTCTCCCGGAAGGAAGACAGCGGCCTTAGCCACTACCACCGATGCTCGATGATACCGTTTCCAAACCAAACTGAAAACATTCTCACAAAATTATTTATGTTTGACCACAGTGTCCCCCCCACCGGGATCCGAACCTGGAACTTCTGCAAAGAGAACATAACGTCTCGTTTCATGCAAATTAAAGTCTGTTTCCCTGCCTTCCTATATACACCTTAGTTGTACAGCACTCACCAAGAATTTGAGCATCAGTTCTTTCTTTCAAAACTTCTTTTAGCACCCACGGATTAATCAACATATCGTCGTCGGTCTTGTAAAGGAACTGGGTTTCAGGACATCTGTCAAGGGTCCACTTCAGCATGAGGCCGGTCTTCAAGGTTAGGTTCTGGTAGTGCTCTTTGAAGTCGTATACCACCATGTCACCGTACTGTTTGGCTTCCACGTAGTTATCTATCTAAAACAGATAGGTTTTGTGTACGTAAAACATTTTTGTACTAGTGTGGCCCACGAAGCAAGACTTTGAGGAGTTTGCCTGAGCTAGTAACTTTGTCACCGCTTTTAAATCAAGTAAAGTAATACTTTGCGATTTTTGTTAGCTAAACTTGACCTTCACTGCGACAGAGACTCCCGCTTTCATATAAATAACGCATTAGCATCATAGCATAGCATAATTTATAGCATTGATCATTAGAAAAGCACTTTTATGGTTCTAGCTCCATCGTTTGATGTCAGAATAATATAATGCCTCACAGATGCCTTATCTCATCCAACGAAACACACAACGCCTTTTCGAGCTGACTCACTCTCAAATCAGAAAAGTACTTTGTGCTCATACCCACTGAGTACATCTCTTCATGGTGGCTACTACGAGCAGCATCTAAATGCAGCAGGGCAGGTTATTTTCCACTCAAAGCAAAACATCCTTACCAGCTGATCATCATTCTTCAGACCATCCAGTCCCAAGATAAAGAAGGTTGGAAAGTGCTTGCCCCAAGTATTCCTGATAGCTTCCCGGTAGTCCCAACGGCTTGGCGAACTAGCTACCATGATCAACACTGGTACTTCATCCAGGCTGGTGCAGGGTAGAGAAGATGGTTCGATAAGAATTTCTCTGGAAATATTGAGGGTATCTTCATTATAATTTAAGCCTTTGGCTGTCCTGTGATAGACGAAGACTTTAAAGAACTCCAAATTCTCATCCAAAATCATCCAACAGGTCTTGATGAGACTTTTTACTATTAGGTGGATATTTGACTAGGAAAGGTGAGAAATAAGATTTAATTGAACCCTTATTAATGTATAATTAATGCTAATATGGCCTGAAAACATTATGCAATTGATGGGATCACATTGGATGTGAGTGTCTCAGGGTCATCAACAGACCTATGTCTAGCCAGTTGATGGACTCTGGCAGAAGATGATTACTCTAGAACTCTAGCATTAACTTAGTTGTAAGGATACTAGCGCTCTGCCAGCAACTTCGATGCGTGATTAAAGTTTTAACTCCAAGATGAATTTTTGCACAAAAATTAATATACCTCTGCTTCTAGGTGGCGTATGAAGACGAAACATGCACCATTTTTTAAGTTAGACAGAAAAATAACTATAAATACCGAATTCAATTCTGTGGAGTAATTTTTGCGTGATGCCGCAATAAACATACAGATAGACAAACAGCCAAAAAATGTAAAAATAATTGTTTTGGCTTCTATTGCTCGACCAATCATTTATTTTCTTTTAAATATTTTCTATGTACAGACATCAACCACTTACAATTTTATTATATGATAGATCAGACCTGTGTCAGCTTGTGGACTTTGGCAGAAGATGGTGAAACAGAGTTATTTTAAATCTCCAGCATTAACTTTCTTTTAGATACTAACATATCATCCAGATAGTGCCCCAAGCTCCTGCTTCGACGAAAATGTGAGAGGTCGTTGTCTGGAGGTGAAGGGATTCCGAAGATGTTTCCTAAGGCTGCCGAGACCCGCCATGACACCCAAACCAGGAGCACATACAGGGGTATTGAGTAGAGCAGGTGGATATGCCGGAAACCTGGATAATAAAAAAACCTTTTTATTTGTATTATTTTTACTAACGCCTTATTATAATAATTTGAATAAAGGTACAAAAATTAAAGAACGATGATTTGGTCGTCCTAACTAAACACAATATATTTTTTTTTACTAAGTTCTTGTTCATGATAAATCCTACAGACGTCGTTTTAGAATGAACATGTTTTGAAAATTGAAATTTATTTACTTACGACTTGAAATTAATGAAAATAAAAAACACGTGTGTTATGTTTTTATGTCTCATCATCATCAACGGCCCGTTACCGTCCACTGCTGGACTATGAGCCTCCTCCTCTTAAGTGGAGGGTTTTGCCATAATCTCCACGCTTGAATTGGCAGGCGGGTTGGAGATCGCATATATATTAAAAGGTCAGAGAGCGTTGCTGCCCGTTCCCTGTTCAATGTGTAGTCCCTAAGTCGCCTCTTACGACACCCACGGGAAGAATAGGGGTTGGTGACAAATGTATTCTGCTCTGCCGTCACCACACCGTTTTTATGTCTATTATTGATATAAATCATAAAAATGACTGTCAGGAAAGTAAATAAAATTTATCTATTGCGAAAACGGCTGGAGGGATCTAGGTGCATTAAAATAAAATATCAGAACTACGTCAAACAAAATTGTAATGTATTCAACTTATCCTAACAGGAAGTCCAATAAGCTATTGTCACAGAATAATAATTATATAATAATGGTACTAAGTACAGAAGTTGCACTTCTTTGATCTCGAAGAACCATGTTAAAGTGAAATTAAAATAAGTTTAGGAAAGCAAAGAAAATAGAGGTTCTATTGGCCCCGATTCGGTAAGTCACGCTCTACTCTAATTTTAAAATCCAGCTATCCTTTTAATTTTTACGACTAATCAAAGAGCGTGATGTATATAGATGAACGAATGATATTATTTTGAATGAATGATAACCTAAAATATGGGCACAGCTGCCAGATTTTTCACTCTAAAATTGTGCAATCGACGCGTCCATAAGGTTCAAATGCGATGTTTGACAGCTCTAATATTAGGAAGGCCATCTCCTGTCCCTTATTAATCTTTAAAAGGTGAAAAGGACGGACGAACTTGAATTAAGGATTAGAGCGTGACTGTGTGAATCGCTACCTATATGATTCAGAATCATGGAGATCAATCTGAATCATTTTATGGAGACCTTATAACCCTTATTATTAGTTTTTGTTTTTTTTTTATGTTTGTAAACTTCACAAGTTAAAACTTACCATAGCATAATTTCCATAGTTTTCTTCTGAATATTATCGGTGACGATCTCATTTTAAAATTGTATCTAAGTATTTAAAAGGACACATTTAAAAATACTAATTTGAAAACTATGAATTATTTATTCACTGAGTATTTATGAACGGATAACGAAGTATTTCATATTTACCAAACTTTATTATAAGTGGACAAATTGCAAGACCAATAATGTCGCGAACGCGAGTGTAGATTCACTATAATAGACCACCGGAATCATAGAAAGAATTTAGTATCTAATTTTAACTTTATGTATTGGTGGCTCAAGGAAAACCGTCTATAAATGAACATTTAATGTTAATTTAACTATTAATTATAAATTAACATTTATAGATGGTTTTCCTTGAGCTACCAATACATAAAGTTAAAATTAGATAGGTACTAAATTCTTTCTATGATTCCGGTGGTCAAAATAGTTACATTTTCACGTCTCTTTTTCAAATTGATGCAAATAGGTAGTGGAGTTTCTTTGGTGAGTTCTTCTCCACAGAGTCCGCACATCGTGTAGTGAACTCACCCAAAAAATGTAATGACGAAACTAAGATATGTAACATCCAAAAGTTAATAAACTATTCATTTCATTTCAGAAAGCTAGAATTTTAAGGGTCTGAGCTGAGCGCTCTGCTAGCTACCCCGCAAGTCCGGGCCCGCTATAAAATGTAATGGTAATGGTACAAGCGGGTCATTATCCGCAACTCGACGACTGATGCGCCTATTTTGCGTGGGGGTGGGACGATTATTCGAGCCACCCGATCTCCTCAAGGAACGTTATCAAGCCATTAATCTTGATGAAGACCTCAGGAATCGACCCCGGCGATCCGAGGTGCTGCGCCCGGTACGAGGCCAGCTCTCGACACTCCAGCAGCACGTGGGCGGCCCGGACTGGGGCCGCTATATTATTATCACTTTGGTAGAAATAGAGATTAGGTCCATTAGGAAAAAATGAGTAGGTAGGTACTAGATAGGCAGACTAGAATACAGCGTGTTTGCTTAGTAACGCAAAGAATCGGACTATATCGCTCCTGCCATCGATATCAAAAATATTCGAGAAGGCAATGTATAGGAGAATGTACCTACACTTTTTCGAAAAATATCATGTGTTTGACGAAAGTCAGTTCGGATTCAGGAAAAACCGGACCTACTCTTAAAATCCAGAAAATCTTAGAGCACATTAATAATAAGAATCACGTAGTGGGAGCGGGACTGCTGCTGGATCTAAGTAAAGCCTATGATCGCGTTTCCCGTAAAATATTACTACAAAAATTATACAAATCAGGTATCCGTGGAATAATATTTTTAAAGCCAAAAACAATACGTACAAATCGAACACACTATGAGGAAATAACGCGTGAAATCCAAAAAGTCGTATTAGACACAAAAAAAGTTAAGGGTTCCATCCTCCAAGGTAGCGTAATGGGGTGTATCTTATTTTTAATTTACATAAATATTTTTTATTTACATAAATTTACCTAAAGCTATAGCTTTATAAAAGAAGATAGTATTTTATTTGCAGATGACATATCCATAATATTTAAATTTAGACAAGACGAAAATTGATCAAAAGAAATCATAGAACAGAACATAATCTTGAAATTAATTTGAAAGCTAACTATTAATTTGATAACTTAAAGAAATGTAAACTAATGCAATTTTATCCACATCAAAGACAACCGCTAAATCCATATTTCGTATTTCTCCAGAATCAGTAGGTACTATTTATTTTTGTTTTGAATTGATAATGATGATAGACCAGTAATAAATAACACACATATCTACCGGGTCAGTCAATAGTAACGAAAATTAATAATAGAATATTACTAGTTTATGTTCCTAATCGTACCATGAGACGCGAACAAAGGACAGAAACCAAAATGTTTCACCTCCGGGCTTCAATATGAACATAAAAATATTATTATAATATTGACTGTTTTGAGTTATCTGTAATAAGGAAATCACATAAATGTTGGAATTTTAGTATCACAACATTTATGAGACATTTTACGGGCTTACCGCGATATTATTTTTGTTGAGGAGACTCGATATTTCGGCGCTGTTGCAAGCACCATGGTCGCGGGTAAACCCGCGGTAAGCCCGTAAAATGTCTCATAAATGTTATGATAATGATTGCGAAAGTTTAAAATTATATTTTAGTATTAAAGTTATTATTACTTTCATCAGAATGTAATTGGCAACACTAGTTTTGACGTTATCCATCGATTGAAAGTCTTACAAAACATTATTTTTTTACATTTATTTTGATACTCCCATATAGGCGGCTAAATTCATTATATATTATTTCAAAATGTTTCGTGATTTTTTTTTTGCTATGGCTGTTCAAGGCTAAGCCCATTTTGTTTTCGTTACTATTGACTCTTTGGTGTATTCTTTGCGCTCCCCTTTGAATTAATTTGCAGTGCCTTAATCAGGGCAACAAATGTGAAACTAAATTATTATAATAAGACCTATAATGTATGTAACTACCATTTGATCGCAAATAAAATTATTAATTATGATTATGCATCACAGAATGTTAGTAGTATGTATTAGTGACAAGTGCGAAGTAACCGTTTACAAGTTTG